>CM053583.1:21210661-21259446 GCA_028627135.1 Pseudochirops cupreus | reverse complement strand
CCCCCCCCCCCCACACACACACCTAGGCTGGAGAAAACAATTTTGATTTTGAAAACCTGGGAGGAGTGATTTTGATTTCGGGAGCTAGCTGAGATTTCTTCTGGGTCCTAGGGCAGCCAAACTGAGGAAGCATGGCTGTGGTGCCAATATTCTGTCTGTCCATTTTGATGTTGTTTTGCCAGACTCCTCTGCTGGTGAAGGACAGTGCTGTTGTTGCAGAGGTCCTGGAAACTTGCTGTGGCCTCAGAAGCCCTGAATAAGGATTTTCTTGTTGTATGTTTACAGAAATTCTGGAAGAGGGTCTTGCTGATGTTTTCAGGGGTCCTGAGACTGTTCTGCAGGAAGAGAGGGAATTGATGAGGACACTGGCAATGAATATTGTGGCTTTGTTAAGCTTTGTCTCCCTAGAAACAGAGATTGCTTAGAACTTGCCTCGGGTCAAGATAAAGAAAAGACCTCTCCTTGGGTATTGCATGCTGTGATGATAACATGGTTTACTAGTGACCTAGGGGTGGAGGGTTTACGTGTTTTCTAATGATTGGACTTAGTGATTAATGATACTTAGTAATTGATCGCTGAATAAGGGAATGATAGAGTTAATTTAGTTGCCCCATGAGTGGAAGATTCTGACTACTGTACTTTGAGATGATTGAATGATTGAGTAAGGAGGCAAACCTCCTTAGGGATACCAGATGAATGTTCTTTGTTAAAAACTATTATGACCACTTTGGTGAAAACTATGTGGCCATTTTAATGATAAGCTGTTGTGAATACTATATTGTGATTTTTCTGTGATAAGCTGTAATATTGTGAATGCTGTACCTTAATTTTCTGTGAATGTTTTGCTTTGATTTGTTATAGAATACATTTACTGTGTAAATAGAACCTTAAAAGCTGTTCAGTAGCATTCTTCTGGAAAGCTGCTCATGTACCGCATTACACCACTCCCTACCTCATATGGGGGCAAGTAATTCTGCAAGAAAATACATCTAGAGATTATTGGGTCCTTAGCAAAAAACTGAGGACCCAAGGGTCACAATTATGGGATCACAGATTTAGAACTAGAATGAATCTTCCAGGTAACTGGTTCTACCCCACTTCAATTTCTCAGAGGAGAAACTGAGGCTCAGAAAGGGTCCTCTTCCAAAAGTAGAGCAGCTAGTACCTAATGGAGAGTTAAATTATTGGAGGAATAACTATTATGACCAGCAAGGAGGAAGTGGTTGCTGAAATAGGAACAATATAAGTTGTGGGGACAGGTAACCACTCTATCTTAAGATGAGTGATAAAGGAGAAGAAAGCCCAGTGAATTTTGGCATGTCTCCCAGATTTGGGGAGACCAAATTTTCAAATGTTCCAAGAAAGGTCAGTTATAATAACATCATGTCAAATTCTAAAGGGGTCATTAGTCCAAGAATGACGGGACACTTTCTACAATGGAATTTGTGAAACCCAAACAGAAAAATAAAAGCCAATGAGGAAGAAAAAGAGGAGTTGTCTGAAGCTACCAATGTGAATGGTCAGGGAACTCAATGATAAATTTTGGAACTATATAGAGAAGATGAATGCAAGGACTGGGGATACAGGATAAGCATAAAGACATGGTTTGGCCCAATAAGAACAGCTTCTAGAGTTGAAAAGCTAAGAATAAACTGAAATTTATGGTGAAGACTGAGGACAGCAACTAAGGATTGGATTTTGATTTAGGGGAAAGAGGAAAACCAAAGTAGTAAAAGTCCAATGGCTCACTGTGGCTAGAATGATGACAGGCAGCAGAGAGAAAGTAGAACCAATTGCTTGTTATTTTTCTTTTTTCTTTGCCCTCATATTCCTAAAGTGAAACTTGGGTCATCCCTTGGCAGAATTGTAGAGGGATGTTCCTGGTCGGGTGTGGCTTAGACCAGATGGCTTTTGTGGTCCCTTCCAGTTCTGAAATTTGGAGACACTGAATTCTGAAATTTTGTAATTCTGTGTTCTGATTTCCCATCCAGTCCTAACATTCAGGGCTTCTCAGAAATGGCCTAAACAAATTACACTCCCTATGTGGTGTCCTCTCCACCTCCAACATTTGTCTCTCAGAGCTGATTGTCCAAATGGCAATATGTTAGCATTTCCATCCAGAGCAAGACCTGCTAGCCATTATGATGAATTGGATGGAGCAAGAGGTGGCTATCTCCTTGAGTTATTGACTTCTCCTGTCACCAGAGCCCGCAGCCCATTGATAAACACCAAGTGGACAATTTATACTCCACTACCATCTATAAATCTTCATGTAGATTGGAAAAAGCAATCAATATCCAATCCCCCAGAGGCCCAGAGACTTGTCAACTTATTCTGTATTGATATTCGATCTGTGTATGGAAAACAGTTGGTTTTACAAAGATCCCCTATCTATCCTCCATTAGGTACTAGCTGCTCTACTTTTGGAAAAGGACCCTTTCTGAGCCTCAGTTTCTCCTTCCATCTATCTTTCTATTTATTATAACTAGTATAATCACAGGGCAAAATATTACTGGTCTATTTTCTCTGGACATCTGGGTAACTTACACCTGGATTTCCTTGAGGTTTACAAAAACAGCTGGTTTTCTCTCTTTTCCATGGAATTGAAAATGGAAAGGGCTCACTGCCTCTCTGACCATTCCTCCAAGCTCCAGAATTCTTTGTTTTGAATGACCTGAGCACATCCCATAATGCTAGGCTATGTTCTCAAGTCTTCCTATAGATCGGTCTCCCTAATTGGACAGTCATCTCCTTAAGGGTCGGAAACATGGAATCTGATGTTAACTAACAGGAGACACCTATATAGTACTTCAGGGTTACAAAGTAATTTGCAAAATTAGCTCATTTGAACCTAAGGGCAGACCTGGGAAAAGATAGTAGAGAGTGGCTAGAAGCCCTGCCTTAAGTAGAAAAGCCTAGTCTCCCTCATCAGCTGGAAGATAATTTTGGCCCGCCTAGATCCTGCCCTTTCCTCTTCCCTTGATTGTGCTGAAGACCTCAAATGACCTTGACTGGGAAACGTTTCCACAGGAAGGACACACAGATTTTGCCTCAGCTGGAACTGAGACCATCACTTGTCTTTCTCTTCAATCATGCCATCTGAGCCCCAGACTTGGAGTCAGGAGACCTGAGTCTGAGGACTGGAGGTTGTGTTGCCCTGCATGAGTCACTCGCCTTTGGTTTCTTTATCTGTAAACTGAGAAGATGACTCTCTGGGAGGGAGATTGGAGGAGGGGGGATAGAGCAGGAAATGCAGGTGATGTAAAAAACAGAAGATCTATGAAAATTGATTTTTATGAAAAGAACATTGAAATGTCAGGGTTAGAAGGAACCTTCTTCTCTAACGATATCATTTTACAGAGGAACAAACTTTGGTCTTAGGTGAGGGAAATGACAAATCTAGGATCACCAAGTGAATTAGGCACAGAGTTCAGACTAGAGCCCAAGCATGTTTTATTTCTTCCAAGTGACCTCTAAGGTCCCTTATGACTCTAATATTCTATGATTCTGTAATTTCCCTACTAATGCCCCAAATTCTACCATGAGAAGTTGATTCCTTTGACTTCGAAATTTATCCTTTTCCTATGAGCTTCTTTTAAAATGCAAATACCCTGAGAGAGATCATTGAAACACCTTAATAATTTTATTGGGAATGAATTTATCAGATACTTCCAAATGAGGAAGACACTGAATATGGGAAAGAGAGACTTAGGAATTAGGGAGTTAGAGGGAGAAGGAAGGTAGGAACCATAGAACCTGAAACTGAATAACGCCCCTGTTTTTCACACAAACTATTTTCTAGCTGGTCTTTCCCCTTCCTATATTATTTAACCCCAATACAATATTTTACATCCTTCTTTCAGGCAGAAGAATCACAAAATGTTAGCCCTGGGAGAGGCCTAAAAGCACAGGGTGTGGAATGTCAGAACTAGAAGGCCCTTGGACACATAGGGCCTAAAATGAATAATGGGTAACTTGGATGTCACCTTGAAGGTGAACAAAACTCTTGTTTGTTCCTTATCATGCTCCAACCCTCTAGGAGGTGCCACAAGTATTTCCACCCCTAATTTATTAATAAGGAAATTGACTCTGAGAGATTAAAAGAGTGGGTCATAGTTACAATGACAGAGGCAAAATTCAAACCCAGATCTCTTCTGACTCCAAGACTAAGAACTCCTTGTAGATTTCAAAGCACTTACTGCATTACTGCCACCATATTGCCTCTCAAGGTCTCAAGGTCAGACCTGAGAGATCACCTGGACCAATCATGTCATACACAGACACAGACAGACAGACACACACCCTGTCCAGAGTCACGCAGATAATATCAGAGATAGACCTGGAGGGCGTTGTGTCTCTCTCCTGGTCTATGCCATGTTGTCTCCTCTCAAAGATTATGGGGGTGGGGGTGGAATAGGAATCCTGCCCTTTGAGGAATTACACAGTCTCTGGTGATGGACAAGACAGGTATGTATGGATAGAGCATCAGAGCTTATTCAAATGAAAGTGCTGAACACAAGCTCAAAGTAATGCAACTTTGTATAGTCACCTCTGTAAGTAGAGTTTTAACTAGGATGGAGCAACTGAGTCTTTTCAACAGGGTGCTGAAATTTAAAGGGTGCTGACAGCCCTAGTGGTTCTCTATAAAGGTAGAAACAACAGAGCTCAGGACTGATTTATCAAAAATAATTTGTTAAAATAGCCAGCCCAGAAAACTATCCCCCAGGCAGGCTTTTCCCTGTCTAGGTCCCTTCCAACTCTAATATTCTGTGTTGAATGTTCCAAGATTCTTTAGGATGCTGACATTTCGTGTTGTATGTTCTCAGATCCTTTCCAGCTCTGATATTCTCTGTTCTAGTTGCTAAGGTCCCTCCCAGCTCTGACATTCTATTTTCTACATTTCCAGGGTTGCTTTTAGCACTAATATTTTATGTTCTGTGTTCCAAAGTCTCTCCCAGCTCTGACATACACAGATTTCAGGACCTTTATCTAAACTCACCAGGCCTGATACTCTGTCTTCCATTCCTGTCACCTATCCTGTTGTACTATTTTCAGAGATTCCAATGTGTCTGGTGCTGCCTCTCCCACAATCCTGGTGGCACCTCCCCAGGGAGCCATGAGGATTTCCTGTTGGCACAGATTTCACTATTTACAGTCATGTGCACTCAGGTTTGTGTGTGTATGTGCACGTGTGTGTTTTGAACTCTGGAGTGGGATGGTAGAGTTATTATATGCAGCCTCCACTGGTGAGGTGATAGATGTTTAACAAAACCGTACAGGGGGTAGGAAAGTATACTTGATACACTTAAGCTTAAACTGCATTATAAACATTTTTTCCTTACTTTTGCAAGAATTGACAATCAACCAAACCATACATCAAGCACTAATCTGTAGCATTTGCTAATTTCTGAGATGTAAATGCTCATGCTGAAAATTTAACAACCAGCTCCAGTACAACCTTGACCCTAGCTTTTAAATGCCTTGGTGTAATAAATAAGGGCAGTTAGGTGACACAGTGGATAGAGTGTCTGGCCTGGGGTCAGGAAGACTCCTCTTCCTAAGTGCAAATCCAGCTTCTGACACTAGCTATAGGACCCTGGGCAAGTCACTTACTCCTGTTTGCCTCAGTTTCCTCATCTGCAAAATAAGCTAGAGAAGAAAATGGTAAATAACCCCAGTATCTTTGCCAAGAAAACTCCAAATAGGGTCAGAAAGCATTAGACAGGATTGAAAATGATTGAACAGTAACACAATATATAAGGAAACACATCTCTTACAGATTCACCAAATAACATCTTGCAACCTGTGCACAAATTTTTAAAACATTTTTAGTTTAAAGTTTCTAGCGCTCCCTTCCTTCCCCCCTCCCTGAGATGGTAAGCAACCAGATACAGATTACACCTGTGCAATCATGTAAAACACTTCCACATTAGTCACTTTGTACAAGAAGACTCGAATAGGAGAGAAAGAATGAAAGAAAGAAAGTGGAAAACAGCCTGTTTCAGTCTGTATTCAATCAATATCAGTTCTTTCCCTGGAGGCGGATAGGATGTTTCATCATTAGTCCTTTGGGATTGTCTTGGATCACTGTATTGCCGAAAATAGCGGTTAAATGCCTATAACTACAATTGTGATGAATGAATTGGAAATGTATTTTAAACTATTACTGGATTCCTGTCTTTTTCATTAAATATTTTCTTAATGGACCCTAACAGTACAGTTAATATCATGTGGGTGAATAAAATCAATGTTTGGCATTGGAAAGGCTTGGGAACCACTGGTTTTAAAAGAGGACTGAATTTAGGGCCATGGGATCTGAGTTCAAAGACACACAAAGCTGGCTCATGTTCACTAGCTGTGTGAATGTGAGCCAGCTTCATGTGTCTGGGTCTATAAAACGAGGGTTTCCCCTAGACAGCCTTTGAGGTCATTAGCATCTCGAAAGCACATAATCCCATGAGAGTCACAACTCCGGCATCCTCAGAGGCAGTGTGACTCAGTGGACTTGGAATCAGGGAGTCATGAGTTCAAATCTTTAATAGATCTTTAATAACTGGGTGAGCCTGTACACATCAGTTAATTATTCTGAACCTTCTCTCACCTGTAAAATGTGGTTCATAATGTTGCAGCACTGACCCCATGGGGTAGTTCTAAGACTCAGGTGAAGTGGGCTAGGCATAGCCCTTTGCAAACTAAGGTGCTATATAAATAGACCTATTATTGTTAGTATTTGATGGAGAGTATCCTCATTAGTCATTTCCCTGTGCTCATTTAGGAATAGCTGGTTCTAGATACTTCTGGGGTCTCTGTCTCTTTCCTCTAGGGACATCCCTCTAGGGGGCCATCACTGCCTTTTTTCATTTCCTTCATCCTGGACCACCAGGGAGCTCCGAATCATTATGAAATGTTTCCATTTTCTCCCAGGCCTGGTTTCCCAGAGATCTTCAAGAGCTTCGTTTATAAGAAGTGAATGAGAATAGTCATTCACTTACTGATAGCATTTTCAGCCTGGCAATGAGCCTTGTGCACATTCATCCACTGTATGTACATGTGTGTGAACATGTCTATCTGAAGTGTGGCTGGAGCCTTCTTTAAAAAATTATTTATTTTATTTTTAGTTTATGAAACAAAACAATCATTTGCATAACATGGTAGAATTTTTGAAAAGACAATTTAACATGAATCTGCAAATTTATTATGTACCACTTGCTATTCCTTTTAAATATATATAAAGTTATAATTTAAAATAACTCTAGACAGTATAAAATATCCATCCCATTTTAATGATGAGTTAAATGTGACTGGGAGGGCTATGACTCACCCTAGAAAGTGACAGAGCCAGGATTCAAACTCAGGCTTCTGACTCTGGACCTAGGGTTTTTTATACATCAGTGTCTATAGCTCAAAAGCAGTCTCAAGTAGTAAAGAGGAGGGAATGGGTTGGAAAGGGAGGTGAGGATGACTCTCGATAGTTTCACATGGGGACAGACTGAGGAGGAGGAAGAGGATAAAGAGGAGGGAAAAAGAGGATGATAATGAGGAAGAGGAGGAGGAGGAGAAAGAAGAAGAGGAGGAGGAATATGAGGAGGAAGATGAGGAGGAAGAGAAGAGGATGAGAAGGGGAGGAGGAAGAGGAAGAGGAGGAAGAAGAAGAGGAGCAGAAGGAAGATGAAGAGAAGAGGATGGGAAGGGGGAGGAGGAGGAAGAGGAGAAGAGCTAGTCTTTACATAACACTTCAAGTCTGGTAAAGCACTTTACACATGCCATTTTATTTGATCTTTGAAACAGCCCCATTTTCCAGATGAGCAGATCCTTTATTTCCCTGAGCCTTGGTTTCTCCATTTGTAAAGTGGGGCTAACATTATTCTCACTGCCTGCCACCTAGAGCTTGGGCAGTGGGGATGAGAGAGGGAAATAAAGAACAGGAGCTTTTCAAAAGTAGAATCTGCTGCCCTAGGAAGAAGGGGTTCCCCTTCACCAGGGACCTTCCAGGAGAGGCTAAGTGACTACATGGCAGAAATGGTTCCAGGAGGATACTTGCTCAGCTGTGGTTAGTCTCAGCCTCTGAGGTCTCTTCTAGACCTGCCATCTCTTCAGAGCCTCCACTTTCTTGCTTGGTGAGTGAGTACCTCATATGGCTGACTATAGGCTGGCTCCAGCCACGTGGCACTTTTCTCCCTGGACATCTTCTCAATAGCTGCCTTGCCACCTCTACCCTTCACCACCACCCCACTCTCCAGTTTGAGAATCATAATCTACTCAGTACTACCACTGCTACTGGAAGCCATAGGCTAGTCTATTTCCCAATGACTTAACTCAACATCTCTTTCACTTCCCAAACCTCTAGATGTGCTGTATCCCCTTCTTAGAATGTAAGCTTCTTCTTCACCTTTTTTTTTTTAGAGACAAGAAGGATTTATTTAACTATTTCTTCTTGCAAGAAGGGCAGTCTCACTACTAGAGACAGTCTAGTAGGAGAGGCAAAATACAATATGCAAAGCTTGGTTATGTACCCCAGAGACCACCTCCCTTGGTTCTGTCCTGTTCCCCTTAATTAGGAACTGAGGTGCACAATCTTCACTGCAAAAATCTGCTGGTGTTGCAGGTAAAATGTCAGTAATATCAAATAGCAGAAGTTACATGTCTAGCAGACATGAAAACAGACAAAATATGTCATCAGTATCAACTTAGATATGTATGGGATGAGTGAAAACTTCTCAGTTTGGGATTGTTAACTTCCCTTTTCCTTCTCCTTTGCTGCTGTCAGTCACTTTCATTTTCCCTTGTCTGCTTTTCCACCTCGGTGGGCCCCTCCTCCTGGCCAGTGGGAGTCAGGAACAGCTCAGGCTCACTCTTCCTCCTTTACTTTGGGACCCTCCCCCCCTTTTCTTGAAAATGTAAGCTTCTTGAAGGCAAGGAATGGTTTCACTTTGGTATTTGCATCTCCAGAGTTTAGCATATAGTAAGTGATCAGCTTTTGCATTCATTCATTCTCTGAAAATGGCCACACCCCACACTCTTAGGATGGGAGACACAGATCCCTGATTACCATAGTCAGGACCGCTCTCAGTTTTTAGGACCAAGGTCACTCTCATTGCCCTGGAGGAGGATCTGAGGGCGTGAGGGGGTGGCATTCAGCAGCTTGGCAGGGCAGATCTCCGAGTTCTAATGGAAATCTGATCCTTGCCAACATGGAGGGGGAGCAATTGGCAGAGGTAGCTACATCATTCTCTAGGCCTAATGAGGGATTTAGAGGGAGCAAAGGAGAAGAAAACAAAAATTAAACCATAAGAATGCTGCTGACATTGTCCCTTTGAGAGACAATAAGTACATGCCAGTCAGTGCTTGGGTAAATAGATTTTAATGACATAGCTGAGCTGAATCTGGAGGGAGAAGAAATCTTATCGTGTTAACACTCCCCTGGTGTGAAGTTACAGAAATGTTCTGCTTTAACCACTGGGATGTGTTCCTTAAAGCCCAGAAAGTAGAATGGGGGAAAGAGCCTTGGTTAGGGTCACAAGAGGAGAGAAGAAAGGGGGAAGAAATAAACCATAAGAATCCTTGATCTACAGTTGAAAAGGAGCTCAGAGGTCTTCTAGGACAGCCCCTTTCATTTTACAGATGAGTTCTAAAGAAGCTCAGTGACACAACCAAAGTCACACAAATGGACAATAGCAGGATTTGAACCTGGGTCCTCTGAGTCTATATCTAATAATCTTTCCAATACATCATCTCCCTGATGTCATAGGCTTCAGGGTCAGTCTTCCCTATCCAATGCCATGAAGGCTTCCAAGTTTCCCTTGTTGCTCTTTTCCAACCAAGCCAGGACTGATGGATGCCAAAAAACAAGCAGACCCTTAGGTGTCAGGGAAGGGCAGACCCCACCCAAGGCTGAGGTCTGAATTGTCTGAGGTCCACCTTAAACAGAAAGTCAGATGGGTGTGATACCAAGGTCACTGTGCAGAATGTCTGTCTGAGGGGCTACAGGGAGGAGGAAGGATGATTGACAAGGAAAGAACTGGAGGCCAGGAATTCCATACTAGATACAGAGGCCAACACTCAGAGAGAATTCAGGAGCTGACTGTTTGAATGCTGAAGTCATCCGAAACTAACCAACATTTATTAAATGCCTACTTTGGATAAGGCACTTTCTTAGGCACAAGGAATACCAAGACAGAATGAAAAACCTTCTCTGCTGCCACCTGTAGGAAACTTTGCTATCTTCCCATTTGCTTATATCTTCCCTTAAAATAACCTCATATCTATTTTGTAAATAGTTTGATATGCCTCTAATTGGATATGTTGGATCCTTGAGAAGGAGGATATAAGCTCCTTGAGGGAAAGGATATAGCGGCTGGAACATAGTAGGAACATTATAAAATGCCTTTTGATTGGTTATTTGATTCTATTGGGGCAAAGTGAGAGAATAGACAATGGTAAACAGATAAGCCCTAATAATTAGATGGACCAGGAAAAGCTTCTTGTAGGAGATGGTGCAGGGGATGAGCCATGAACTGTCATTAAGGAATCCAGGGCTTCTAAGAAGTGGAGGGGAAGAGGAGCAATACTAGTTGTAGAAGTCTGTGCAAAGGCATGTAGGTGGGAAATGATAATTTGATTCTTCAAGTTCCTTTTTATGGTTGTCAAGGGTGAGTTCCATCAAGCCTCCTTCTGAATCAACTAACTTTAACAAGCTGTAGGACTCATATTTCTCAGCTGGTAGTCAACCTGAGCCTGTCTGTGATAGACAGGGCCCCATATTACACCTCCTTTCCACCCCATTAAAATTCACAGTCCTCCAATGCAGCCAATCCAAATTCCCCAGCTCCAAAAATACATCCAGCTATCATCATCTCAGCCTTGTCCAAGAGAGAAAACAGTCAGAGACTTGGTTCATGTGGACAAAAGCCATCCTAGTAAAGCCGTTGAACTCTTTGGGAAGTTGGTCTCCCTTCCCTCTGAGAGGCATATGGTAGATTGGAAAAGAAGACTGGATTTGGAGTCAAAGCACCTGGGTTCAAATTCCTAGTTTTGTCACTTTGATGACTTTGAGGCTTAGTTTCTTTATCTGTAAAAAAGGAGTTGAATGAGTTGATTTCTTCTTTTTTTTTTTAGTGTATTCTTTTTTGTCTTTATTAATTTGTTTGTTTACTTTTAGTTTACAAGATTCAGTTCCACAATCCCTTGAGTTTCAAATTTTCTCCCCCTTCCTCTCCTCCCCACCCCTGCCAATGGCAATCAAGTATAGGATCTGCAAATACTTTCACATTAGACATTAGTCAGGTTATAAAAAAGTATCGTAATGGATGTAATGAACAATGGGAAAGAGGAAACAAAACCAAAGAAGAAAAAGAAAGAGAGCAGGTAGTTTGCTTCAATCTGCATTCAAACAAATGAGTTGATTTCTAAGGGTATTTCTCTTCTACTATAAACCCTATGACCTGTATGGAAGTGAGGAAGAGCATCCTTTGGATTTTCTGTCAGAAGATCAAGGGAAGAAACAGAAAGCTTCACATCCAAACTCCCCCCTTGCCCCCACCAATGCTTACCAACATTCCAGATGCCCTGAACCATTCAGGAGACATTTCTAGACTGTCCTGCTGACAAGATTTGAATATGAGAACAGATCCAGGAAATAACAAGAAAGGTTTGGGTTACATAAAGGACAAACAGATGAACTCAGAGAATCACAGAATATTAGAGAAGAGGAGACCCTAGAATATCTAGTATTACAAGTTCCTTGTTTTCCAGATGAGGAAACAGATTCAGAGAAGAGAAATAAGTTTCCAAGGTTACATAGTTAGCCAGTAGCTAAATGGAGACTAATTTAGACCATGTGATTATAAGTCCAGGTTTTTCCCCCTACCTCAACATTACCTCTCCTTTTAAAACTAGAATAAAGCTTCACTTAACTGGATGGGCATCTCCCTGGAGGCAGGGGGATGGACGTCAATAAATATGTAGTTGTACTTATGGTGGGCAAAGACTTCCTCTCTTGAATGAAGCAAGTAAATTCCTTACTCCCCAATGATGAACAATGATGACCACTTCAGGGTGAGTGGGACTCCAGGCCTGTGGCCTCAGCTGGGAGTTAGGACCTCCAGGTTCCTTGTCTGGGTCTGGGATCCTCAGACCCCAAAAGATTTGGGTTCTTAGCTTCCTTTTTCTAGCTGTTCCTGTGTAACATTGGGAAAATTCAGTCCCTTCTTAGAGCCTCAAGTTTTCCCATCTTTCAAAGTGGGAGCAAGATGCCACCTCCATATTCTCTAGGCCTTCAAGGATCCCCTGAGGGTGAGCAACAATGGGCCAGAGAAACCCTTGAAGTTTCTGAGTGAATGATGTCCCAGAATGCAGGCAGTTTCTGACAACAGTCCTTGGAATCTGTCAGTCCCATCTCTCTGCTGGGCTGTGATTTGTTCACGTAATTATCCGAAAATTAGGAACCAAATGAATCTTTGTCTATCAAACACCAGGCTAATTATCTTGAATGGAAATGAGTTGGCTGAAGGAGAGCTCATTGTCCCCAATCCCCAGCTGGTGATGCTCAGACTTTCCTGGTGTACTAACAGCCTCTGGAGCAGAAACTGTTCCCCTCCCTCCCACCACCCTTTGCCCTAAAACTCTAGTATTTGTCTCCTTATCTCAAGCATCTCCCTTCTCCAAATCCATTTTCCATATAACTTCAAAAGTGATTTTCCTAAAGTACAGATCTTGTCATGTCGCGCCCATATTCAATAAACTCCAATGGCTCCCTATTGCCCCAGAACCAACTATAATCTCCTTTCTTTGTTTTTGAAAGCTCTTCACATCCTGGCTCTAATCAACACTTCTAGCCTTAGTATATATCACTCTTTTCCTACACAGGACAGTCCAGCTAAACTGAGTTATTTGCTATTCCTCACACTCCCACCTCTGTACCTTTTGTTGCATGGCTGTCCTCCATGCCTGGAATATGGTCCCTCTTCACCTCCAACTCTTAGAAACCATTGTTTCCTTCAAATCTCAGCTTAAGCACCACATTCTGCAAGAAGGCCTTTCCCAATCCTCCCAGCTACTAGAACCCTTCTCCACTTCAATTTCTTGGCATTCATCTTGTGTACACCCAATTAATAGTATCATAGGAGCTTAGATTTGGAGTCAGAAGGATCTTAGAGACATCAAATGTTCTTCACTGATGAAGAAAGGGAGGAGAGAGTTGTTAAGTGACTCGTTCAGGATCTCTCAGCTAGTAAGTGAGCCTGAGGCAGGAATTGAACTGAGGTCTTCCTGATTCCAAGTCAAGCACTCTATCCACTGTACTACCTAACTGCCTATATAAACACATATGCCTCTCTATGCCTAAATGTGTACATTTTATCTCCTCTGATAGAGTGACAGCTCCTTGTGGGCAGGGACTGCTTCATTTCTGTCTTTGTAGCCATTGTACCTAGCTTAAGAAGAGTATTTCATAGCCCTTCACCAATTAAAATTAATGTCACTCACAAAATGCTCTATTCCCCTACATCTTTTCTCAGACCTTTATTATTTGACAGTATCTCTTTTATCGAGTTACTGAATCATGCATCAAAGGCATAAACCATGTGAATAACCTCATTAATTACATCAGGAAAGAGTGGGGTACTTCAAGTCATGGGATGATCTCAGATGGTGAGATGTATTGGGATTTGGAGAAAGAATTAGACATGCCTCTTGTCCCAATATACCAGAGGGAAACAATCCAGCCAGCCACTACAGTATTTAATCTTAGGGAGTACTTAGAGATTCTAGACCCTTGTTTCTATACCCAGACCACAGCACAGGACTGAAGAGGAAGGTATGAATCCAGAAGGGCTGCAATATCCCACCCTCCATTGATCATCCTACCCTCCATTGACCATGTCATGGAGAAGCCTGCAGGAACAAACAATGAATTCAGCTGGGAGCTGAGAGGGTTCATACTAGACACACTGAAGGAACATCAGCTTCGGGGAGTATGATCTCTTTGAGGTAGAGAGAAGTGTAGCTTTAGCACTCTGTGCAGACCTGACCCTTTGGCACCCAGCAAAGAGCTACACACACAGTCATGAGGACTTTATGAAGGGAGAGAAGAGCTTGCAGCCAGCCAGGAGCTGTGTTACCTCTTCATCATATGCACTTTCTATCTTTGAGGCCACATTCCCCTGGACTCTAAGGAATTGTGGGAGAGTGTGTCACAGACCTTTGTTGGCAGGGGAAGTGATATTGTGATAGCAAATGTTTTTGCTATATACCATCTAAGTCAATACCTTTTTCTAAGAGCTTATTAAAATCTGACTGGCTAGTAATCAACAGAAGCTCACTGAATGGGGTCTCATGGGTAATAGTGCCAGAGAAAACACTCCCAACCCTTCAGGGATACCCCTAGAGTGCTGAGGGGAGAAGTAGTCAGCTGTCCTCTGCAACCCTGGCCCACCAAAGCAAGTGATAGTTAGGAAGTAGATCTGCTATATAAGCACAGTGCCTAACACAGAGTAAATGCTGGAAAAGTGATTGTTGACTGATGAAATGATTATATAAGGAATCCATAGTCTGGCTCAGTTAGATGTATTCCACTTTGATATGTTATTGTTGACTGACTTAATTCAGCAAACCACTACTAAGCATCTACAGCATGCAAAGCCCTACTCTTGAAGCTGGGAATACAAAGATAGATTCAACATAGACCCTGCTTTCAGGGAAATTACAGCCTACTGTAGGGGAAAAGCAGCTTCCTCCTTTGGAAAGCAAGAGAGTTTAACTGAAAACAAAATATTCACTCATCAATGGGAGAGATGAGGAATGGCTAAAAAAACTGTTGTATGTGAAGGGGAATATTTTTGTATAATTAGAGCTGAAGATAAGGAATTCTGAGAAACATGGGAAGACTTGTAAGCAGAGCAAAATAAGCAGAACCAAGAGAGAAATATATTTTGTGACTACATCCCTGGGAAGGAAGTCAAACCAAGGAGGAGTAATCAAAGAGTCATAAGGATGCTATCTCCGAGAACAGAATGTGAAGCTACCTCCTTCCCTGACAGGCTGAGTCTACTAGGATTAGTACAGAGGGTGTCAGAGGCAGCTTCTGCCTGAAAAAAAGCATACCAGATGCTTTGATTTTATTGTTTCTCTTTGTTACAAGGGAAGGTCCAATCTAGGTAACACTGTATGAAGGGAATTGTGTAGATCAGAGGGTCAGAATTTGGGTCCCAAAATTACTACTTTGTAATTATTTATCTTTGGGCAAATCAGCTTCATCACTTACAAAAGGAAAGTACTTAGACTAGGTGACTAGTTTCTTGTCTGTTGCAGCTTTAAATGAGTGTAAGAGGGCCATCTCCAGTCATCCTGATCTCTATCTTGCCACTGGACGCAGATCGATCCGGAGGAGAACATTAGGCTGGCGACTCTGCACAGCCTTGCTTCGCTTAAATCCAATTCACTGGCCACCCACTTGCATTACCTTCCTGATATCATGGCCCTGTTCAAGAAGAAAGGACAAACAACAACAAGTGACTGTAAGAGAAAAAGGCATCAATAAAATGCTAATAAAATGAGGGCACTGGACGTTTGCTGATAGCACTTAAGCACCTACAATATGCGACTACCTTGGACAGAGACCGAACTGAAACAGTCCCTGTCCTCAAGGGGTTTACATTTTATTGGATGGAGATAACATGCATACAGTTAAGTCAATACTAGAAATATGCAAAAAAAAAAAATAAGTAATTTTGGTTGGTAGCGTTAGAAGAATCAGGAAACATGGGTTTGGAGCTAAAAGGGACCCAAAGGATTACCTTCATTTTATAGAGGAAGAAACAGACCTGGAGAAGGGAAGTGAGTAGCTCAAAGGCACACTGCATTCAAATTCCCACAGGGCCTCTGACTTCAAAGCTACAGGGCTTTCCAATATACCTGGGCTACCTTCTATTGAATGCTAATGAGCCTTGAAGCACTAACTCTCATGGGGTTCAGGGTACTCCAATCTACACAAGTAATTATGAAGAAAATAGTATTGTAGGAAAACAAAGGAGAGGCCCAGGCAAAGAGGAGTTGGAGACTGGGAGAGACAGGGAACGGTGAAGGAAGACAGGGAAGGCCACCCAAGTGGCACCTTGAATCAGAGTGGGCTGGCCTTCAATAGATCAAGACGGGGACAGCAAAAGCATGGAGAGAGAGAGAGGTCAAGATCACTCCAGGAACGAACTTTGTTTGGGGACAAACAAAGCCCCACAGTAACTCACTGGGGTGTGGGAGTCATGCAGGAGCAGGTAGTACCACAAACCAGATTCTGGGCACTTCAGCTGAATCGACAGCTTTGTATTTTAACCAAGTATTTGTGCTAACCAAGGACTAAGCTCTGTTGGTTCTGTGTTGCCAAAGGAGAGACACCATGGTACAGAGATGGGTGTCCTGGATTTGCAGACAATCTAGGTGAAAATCTCAAGTTGTTCACTTTATGCCTGAGTGACCTTGGGCAGATCACTTACCCTCTGGGCCTCAGTTGCTGTAAATTAAAAGGGTGAATGAATCAGATGGTCTCTGTGGTTCCCTCTAGCTCCAACTCTAATTTATGAGACTCGTTTTTGTTGTTCAGTTCTGTCTGGCTCTTCCTGACCCCATGGCCTTGTCCGTGGAGTTTTGTTGACAAAGACGCTCAAATGGGCTGCCATTTCCATCTCCAGGATGTGGCTGTTTTACAGATGAGGAACTTAAGTGACTTGCCCAAGGGGGTCACACAGTTAATATGTGTCTGAGACTGTCATGTTCATGGGTTTTAAGATCTTCCCTGACCAATAAAGGCTTCATTTGGAGCCCATTAAGGGAAGCTTGCTTAGGAGAGGCTTTTGTAGGAAGGCTTTCACACCTTTTGCTAATTTCTAATTAGGTACTGAGCCAGGAATGTTATGATGCCTTCTGACTCTGAGAAGTGTATATATACACTAAGTAGGTATTTAGCTTTGGGGGCTCGCTTATGAGAAGGATCTTGTGATTCCCTGATCAAGATTCTGAGTGGCAGTATGCTCAGAGCTCCCCAGCTGCTCAGATGTAAAGGCTCTTTTGATCCAAGGATGTATATAAAGAGTATAGCAGTATTGCTTTGATTTAGGCAGTCAGAACCCTATCTGCTGGTCTTTATTTCTCTGCTTGTATTTTTTCTGTTTGTATTTTCTCTGAAGTTCAGGGTGCTGACTTTTCCCCTGAACTAGTGAATGTAATTTTTAAAAAAAAGATTGTTGACCCCTTAAATAGCTGTCTTTCCTGGTAAAGCAGATCTAAGAACCTGTGCTAGCAGCCATCCCAGGGATGCCAGTGTGGTTGCTGCAACAGAGATCAAATTTGAACTCAGATCTTCCTAACTCTGGGTCCTGTGCTCTATCTGCTACATCATCTACCTGCTCCTATAAGGGTTGTTGCTGTCCTCTAAATTCAGCACCCTGGGGGAAAAGCTCTGATTGCCATGACTCTGGTCCTGGACCTCATCTCCTCATGGGCAGACTATTATAATAATTGTTGATGAGTCTACCTGCCTGAAACCTCTTCCCACTTCAGTCCATCCTCCATTCAGCCACCAAAGTGATGTTCTTAAAGCAATGGTCCGATTATGTTACCAGTTTTTCCCTGTCTCCTAATAAACTCCAGTGGCTCTCTATATTCTGCAGGATCAAATACAAAATCCTCTGTTTGGCATTCAAAACCCTTCATAACCTAGTCCCTCCTTCCTCCACCTTTCCAGTCTCCTTTCCCTCTCCCTACACATGTTCTTTGATCCAGTGACACTGGTCTCTTGGCTGTTTCTTGAACAAGATGCTCCATCTCTTAGCTCTGGGGTTTTTCTCTGGCCATCTCTCATGCCTTAAACACTCTTCTTCCCCATCTCTGCCTCCTGCTCTCTTTGGTTTCCTTCAAGTCTCAACTGAATTCTTACCTATCATATAGGAAGCCTTTGCCAATCCCTCTTAATTCTGGTGCCTTCTTTCCACTAATTATTTCCTACAGATGCTGTATATAGCTTGTTTGTACAGATTTGTTTGCATGTTGTTTCCCCTATTAGACTGTAAGCTCCTTGAGGGTGGGGACCATCTTTTGCCTTTCTTCATATCCTAGAACTTAGAATACTGCCTGGCACGTAGTAGGTGCTTCATAAATGTTTATTGATCGATAGCTTGCCCTCCTTCAGGTACCTTATCTACTAGTCCTTCAGTGCTCTTGTGGTCACATCATTCCCATTTTGGATTGTGCTCTCTACTCAGCCCAGTCCTGTTGCTTTTCCCACCTTTATTCTCTATGACTCTATTATCACCTTCTGCATAAGCACCTCAGCTACTGTGATGTTAGGGTTCAACCAGGTAGTAATTGCCCTCTTCTTGATGGAGAAGACAATTTGTTGAAATATGGTTTTTAAATTCTTTTCCATTTTTCTTCTGTTTGTCATCTTCCTTCCATTTTCATCCTCAGATGCCCTTGGGATGACTGAGTAGTTGTATCTCTTGCCAAGCTTTCTTTAAATTGATTTTACCTTTTAGTGCTACTCTCTCCTTTATGAAATAATTCTCCTCTAAATCATCCATCACTCTTCTCTGTTTCATTTTCCAGATGATTTTATATCCTAATCTGGTGTTAATGATAAAAACAATATTAAAAAAGAAATATTTATTTAATTTGAAAAAAAGTATGTGCAAGGTCCTGGGCTAGATGCAGGGGATACAAATACAAAACTCAACCAGGTTCTGCCCTCAAGGAGGTTACATTCTACTGGATGGACACAACTTATGTATAAATAAGAAAATAGAAATGAATTGGAATAGGGGAGAGAGCACAGACAATTGGAAGGGATGCAGAGAAGCTGGCCCCTGAGGTAAGCCTTGGAGGAAGAGCAAGATTCAGAAGGGCAGAGCTAATTGAATTGAGTTGGAGATGTAAATATCAGAAGAGCAAAGGACTTAAAATCAGAAGACCTACAATTGAATTTTGGCTTCTGCTTTAATGATCCTGAGCCAAGTCAGTTCACTTTTCTGAATATCAGTCTTTGTATCTGTAAAATGGGAGTGAAAATATTTGTACAACTTAGCATCACTGGAAGGGAAACATTTGTTTGTTGTTATTTTTGAAGAAGTCTCAAAACGCAGCATTATTAGAAGGAGTCCTGGACTTAAGTCATGAAATATCAGAGTTGAAGGGCCCCCAAAAGCTAACTTGTCCTCTAAGTAACTGGATATTTCCTTCTCACAGATATTTCTTAACCTGGGGCTCATGGCCCCTGTGGACAGATTTCGGGAAGTCTGCAAACCTGGGTGGGAAGAAATATTTCACCTTTACTTTCCCCAATCTCTAACTAAAATGTAGCATTTCCTTCACTTCTTTCTAACTGTTCTTCTGAGGAGGAGCCCATAGGCTTCTACAAGAGGGTCCATGACACAAGGAAAGGTCAAACATCTATCCAGCAGCCTTTGCTTGAATACCTCTAGTGATTGGGAGCCCATTACCTTCCTAGGCATCCCATTCCATTTGGGGATGGCCTTAATTGTCAGGAAGTCTAAATCTGCCTCTCTAAAACTTCTGATTGTTCCTAGTTCTGTGATCTGGGACTGAACACAGAAAGTAAAATTCTTCTTCTATAGGGAAGCTTCTCAAATCCATTAAGGCAGTTCCCATATTGCATCCAAGGGCTCTTCTTTCTCCAAATTACATATCCTCAAATTCTTGATTTGACTCTCATTAGGCATGAGCACAAAACCCTTTTGCCCTCCTGGTTGCCCTCCTTTGGAGGCTCTCTGTCTGTCAATGTGATTATAAAATGCAATGCTCAGGACTGAAGCCATTACTCCAAATGTGGTCTAATGTAGACAGAGTACATGCAGATTGTTTCTTCCCTCATCCTGAATGGTATGCTTGTCTTTACATAGGCCAAGACTGTATATCTGCCAAGCAGTCAGTCAATAAGCATTTATTAAACTTCCTAACATGTACCAGGAACTGTGCTAAAGGCTGTGCCATATCACACTGCTATCTTGCTATCCACTAAAAATGCTTTGCCTTTTTCAGACAGTCTGATGTTTCTTCATAGTCTGCCATTTTGTCTCTATGAAATTGAGTTGTTTTTTTTTTAATTCAAGGTTTTACATTCATCTCTATTAAATTAAATCTCACTAAATTTGGCCCAACCTTCAGCCAGTCAAGCTCTCTCCAGAACCTGGGTCTCATCCACCAGGCTGATCTGCTCCTCATAGTTTCATGCCATCTATAAATTTGATAAACTTGGTGCCTATGCCTTTCTCAAAGCAGTTGATAAAAAGGTTGGACCAAACAGGGCCAGGAACAGATCCTGAACCACTGCCCTGGAGGCCTCTGTCCCCAGTGATATGGGACCATGAAAAGCTATACTTTGGACCAAACCTTTCAACCAGTTTGTAAGCCCCCTAACTAGACTATGATCACTCAAACTTTCACACAAGAATAGCATGAGATTTTATGAAATGCCTTGCTAAAAATACAGCTAAACTATAACTGTAGCCTTCTCTGATCTCCTAGTCTAGTCACCCCTTCAATAAAGGAAACCAGGTTCGTCTAGCATGACCTGTTCTTGATGAAGCCATGCTGGCCCTTTGTGATCACTGCTTCCTGTCCTACTTGTCCACTAATCTCTTTAATACTCTGTGCTAAAATTTGCCAGAAAGTGCAGCTGAGGTCACTGGTCTCTGTTTTGCAAATGCTATATTCTTCCCTTTTTATGGAAAAATATTTGTTCTCCAATCCTGCAGCGTTGTTATTGTTCTCTACAGTCTGCGACGTCACTGAGAGTGGCTCAGCACTCTCTTAGGTTGGGTCTTTCAGAACCTGAGGAAGTTGAAGTTGCTCATCTAGGCCAGAAGTCTTGAATGCATCTAGGGTAGCTGTCCTATTATCCCACCACACACACACACACACACACTTATTTTAAGCGTTAATTCCCTATTGGTTATTTTTTTTATCTAGTCCTTTCCACACCAAAGATTATTTTCCTTGACTGAGAAGATGGGAACAAAATGAAAGTTGAATAGCCTATGTTCATTCTCTCTCTCTCTTTCTCTAGCAATGGTCTTATTCTTCCTTTGATCTCTCTTTTACCCAATATTCAGAAACAAAAATCAAACACTATAACCCTTTATTTTTTGGTTGCTCTTAAGTTTCCTCTCCAGCCTCAGCTCTGTCTGAGCATTCATTCCCCTGACAAAATTCAGACAGGACCATGCCATGTTTCCTGCCCTTGCTCCACCTTCTGTTTTTTGTCTTCTTAAATTTTTTTAAATTGGTCGATGACATCTCTGTGTTTCCACACTGATTCGGATGACTTCCCCTTAGTGTCTTCAGCAGAAATTCTCTTTGTTCTTTCAAAATGTAATTCTTCAGGGCCCCTTTTTTCCTCTTAGACTAACACCCCTGTGAGATTTGAGAGTACGAGATACTACCTTTCCTTTCTACAGATTCTTTTAAATTTGCTCTTCCAAAGCTAGGGTGCCTGATTCACTATTCCTTTCCTTCTTGATTTCAAGTTCTAAGGAGAAATAGTCACTTCCTCCTAACCTTCCTCATCATTTCCTTTCTAGCAACAATTTCCTTCTTATTGGTGATAATCAGATCTAGAAGTTCCCCCTCCTCGGCTCCTCCAATTTTTGCAGGAAGAAATTACCATTCCAACAAGTCAGGATTGTTCGCTCTCTGCTTTGGGCACATAATAGTAGATTCCCATTATTCCTCTAGCAGAATGCCACAATAGGTTTGTGATTTGTTTCTTAAATTCCTCATCTATTTCTTCTTTCTGTTCAAGTGGTGAGACATACATTCCAATGACAACATTGCTTTGGCGGCTGCCTCCATTAATTCAAAGCCCAGCTTTGTTACTTGTCAGCTGTGTGGCTCTGGGCAAAACATTTCCTGAGAAAGGGGACTCAGTTTCTTCACCTGTAAAGTGGGGAGAATGGGGCCCTAAGGTGCCTTTCAGATTTAAATCTACTATCATACAACTTTAAAGTATTATAGGAGACCCAGTTATTTCAATCCAAGAAACATGTATTAAATTCCTATCATGTACAAGGCACTGTGCTGGGGAAGAGGCATTTTAGGAAAGACATAAACCTTTTCCTTATGGAATTTACCATCTAGTAAGAGGATAAGAAAAGTAAATAGTGATGAATCTTATATAAGAACTGTATTTCAATTATTTTAAAATTCTATGTGAGGTCTAAGGGAGGTTATTGACAACAGAATCAAAGGATTGTGCATTCAAAGCTAGAAGGAAACTTCTGGCCATCTAGTCCATTTACAGATGAGGAAACTGAGGCCCAAGGAAATTGTGATTGTCCAAGGTTACACAGCTAGTGTCAGAGACAGAATTTGAACCCAAGTTTTATGAATCTGGAATTTCTCCATAGCATCGAACTTTCTCTGAGGATAAAGAGAATCTTCTTGGAGGAGGTGTCATTTATACTGAATTTTAAAGGATAGAACTTTAAAAGTAATTGGAGAGAGACAGCATTACATACACAGAAAATATTGTGAGCCAAGCCATGGAAGTTTGAGGGTACACCACATTGGGCATCAGAGAGCTTTCCATTTTAAATGGAGCACAAATTTGGGAGAGGGATATAAGGCTGAAAAGGAAGGATAGCTATTTTAGAGGGCCTCGAATGCCAGGAAGAATAGCATGAACTTTTCCTAGTGAACAATGGAATGCCAATGCAGAGATGCAACCTGACAAAAATCACACTCCTTCCCCAAAACCCTCATTTCTCCAGTCCATTCCTTCCTCTAAGCCTCTGGAAAACAACTGTCTATATCTATGCCAATGTTTTCTTTAATTATGTGTAATGGTAATTAATTTAGAGGGTACTTGGTCCTTAGTGACTAAGGGCTAAGTACTTCTGTGAAAGAAACAGAAGGTATGAACTCTGTCTCCTGTGTGAAAGAAACAGAAGGTGTGAACTCTGTCTCCTGTTGCTGACGTGGCAGGAGGGGGTTGGCTGAGACAGGAAGCCAATGTGTATGCGTGTGTGTGTGTGTGTGTGTGTGTGTGTGTGTGTGTGTGTGTGTGTGTGTGTAAGAAGAGTTCCAGAGACAGAGAATCAGAATCAAGAATTTTCCTCCTGGCTGGCTCCTGGTAGAGGAAGAATCATGAAGACTGGAGAGAGAGAGACAGAGAGAGAGAGACAGAGAGAGAGAGACAGAGAGAGAGAGACAGAGAGAGAGAGAAAGAGAGAGACTGATTCTCTCCCACCATCTGGAAGCTGACTGAGAACTGAGTTAAAGTTTTCTTCAGACCAAAATCTGGTAAAGGCTGACGTTGCTGCCTCCTGGAAGGCTGAGATTCCTTCTGGGTCCTAGGGCCAGCCAAACTGCTGGAGGACTAAAGAAGCATGACTAGGATAAGCCTTTGTTTGTTTGTGATTTAGTTGGTCCTTGAGTTCCCAGTAACAGAAGTTGTGAAGGGTTTGAGATGTGCTGGACCTTGTGAACTTCAGTGTGTAACAAGAACTGCCCAGAGGACTAGACAAAGAGCTGGGAACTGTCTGCCTCTGAATCCAGGTGACTGGTGGATCCAGGTAGGAACTGGGACAATGGAAGGGGATCCAGGGAATCTGAGGGACCACCCTGAGACAAGATGAAGAAAAGGCCTCCCCTTGGACATGTGATGAAATTGAAGTATACTAGACACTGAGGGGTAGGTTTGCATAATTTTCTAATGATTGCATTTAATGATTAATGATACTTAGTGACTGATTGCTAGATAAGTGACTGATTGATTTAATCTGTAATTGCCCCATGAGTGGAAGATTGATTATTGTATTGTGAAAAGACTGAATGATTAAGTAAGGAGGGTTTCCCCCCTTAGGGAAACTAGATGATTATTCTTTTGTTCTTTGCTCTAAATATTGTGGCTACTGTAGTGAAAACTATGTGGCCATTCTAATGTTAAGCTGTTGTGAACATTTTATTGTGATTCTCTGTGATAAGATGTAATGTCATGAATATTATATTGTAATTTGTTGTGAAGGTTTGCCTTGATTTGTAATGGAATAAATGGAGTGTTCACTATACTCTGTAATCCTAACCTTAAAAGCTGTTCACAGTAGCATTCTTTTGGGAAGCTGCTCATGCATGGCATTACATTATGTCTATCAGGGATGTGTCTTTACCTAGTCTCACTAACCAGACTCAAAGTCCACAATATGGCCAGGATACCATAGCACAATGCCTTTCAGGGTTCCAGTTCTGACATTCTATGTTCTAAGGCTCCTTATATCTCTAATAATCTATGATATAAAGTCCTTTCCAGTTCTGGTATTCTATGTTCTGATGTTTCTTCCATCTGTGAAACTATGTTCTAAGATAAGACATCATTGGTCCTCTTTGAAATGAAGGATGAACATGTTCCATAATCCATTCCAAGTATGATATTATTCCCAATCCATCATAGATGCTTAGGAAATGCTCATTGACTTAATAAAGGTCTATTCCAACTCTGATATGCTATGTCCTATGTTCTAAGAGTTCTTCCCATTGACATTCTAAGTCTGTCCAATCACTGACAATATTCTACATTCTAAGTATCCTTCAGCCTCTGAAAATTCTATGTTCTCTTTTAAGGTCCCTTCCAATTTTGACATTCTCTATTTTGTTCGAACAGTCCTTCCAGATGGATTCTATATTCTTTATTCAAATGTCTCTTCCAGCTCTAATATGTGCAATTTTCTTATGCTTTTTCTGACGCTAACATGCTATCCTAATATAGTTCCTGGCAAATAGTAAGTTTAATAAATGCTTTTTGATTGACTGTGCTCAGATCTCTTCTAACTCAGGCATTTTATGTTGGACTTTCAGAAGCACCTTTTAGCTTAGAAATTCTGTTCTAGGATTGCAGCCTCAGAGCTAAGAAGGTAGCCCCAGCACAGCTCAAGACTGAGAATAATTTTTCCTTCTTTCTCCTCCCCTACTATACCTTGGGGAGCTATTAGAAATAAACAGTCACATGTCTGGGGAAGAAATACATCTCTATGATAGAAAGCCAAACAACCATCCTGCTCCATCAGTGCTTACAAGTAGCTTGAGGGAAGCCCCCCAGGACAGCTCCTTCGCTCTTTCTTCTGCGTCAAACATTTCGCTGGCCAGCCTAGAGGATGCAGCTGGGATTGAACAGTCAGGTAGGGAAGGAAGAGCTGTATTAATGTTGGGCCCCAGGGAATGGAAAAGCCTGTTGGACCAAACAAAAGAGCTCTGGGAGCATATTCTACACAGCCCTTCAGGGAGATAGTTTCAAAGTAACTTGCAAACATGACCCCAAGTACAGGGCAAAGATTTTTATCCACAATTCAAAACTGGGGAAACTGAGGCAAAGAGGAATTGAGCATGACAGATATTAACAGTTTCAGTAGCAAATCAGGTAAAAAAAATTGCCATGGTCCTTAAGGTAAAATAACAAAGGAGAAGTTAATACCCCTTCTTTAATGTCATTCCCACTGGCAAAATGATACTAGTTTCTGAGATTTAACTATTTGATGGTGCCAGCGACATTGGTGACACACATTTTTCTTCTGAGTCTTCCATACCTTATATGTGGGGAGACGGTGGTCAGGGTGATGGGGATGGTTTGGCCTGTGTGATACATGCTGCAGCCTCCTGTCTCCTCCTTGAGGTGCCTTGCTACTTCAACTAGGGAATCTCTCAAATTCCCACCAAGGGCCCATTTTATAGTTATGTTTCTAATATGGCAAAGAAACAATGGAGAATAGTGGAAGCAGCACTAAATTTGGGGCCAGAATCCCTGGGTTCCCATCCTATCTCTGCTGCTCATTCCCTGTGTCACTTTGGATGTCACTTCCACTTCCTCGCTTGCAAAATGGCAAGGATTTGGACTAGATAAGCTTGAGATCCCTTTCTAGTTTAATATCTATTCTTCCTCAGTCTTTACCACATGGATGTGGTCCTCTAGTATAGAAGGTATTCGTTGGGTGTTATGGCCCAGCCTGTTGCTTATTGGTAGCTGGGTTAGCCAATGGCACTCAATGTGGGGAAGACAGATGGTACAAGAAAGAGATCCCAGGTAGCAACAATATAATGACACAAAGAATCTGCTCTAGCTCTTATGGAACTAGATGGCCTCAGATGACCAGTTAGTAACTCCCTTTCTACCTTATAAATAACTGGATGATAGGAGTAAAGTCTAGCTTTGACTCAAGCTTCTCCAAGTACAGCAATGCTTCTTAGTACAATATCAGACCCAGAGAATTCCAGAATTTGAGAGCTGGAAGGTACCTCATCATCTAATTTCTTAGGAATGCCTATTTCCTACTTATTTACAGAGTATCTATCACCAAGAAACTCAGATGTCATTGAAGGTAATATGAAATCAACTCCATCCTCCATACAACCCTGGGAAATTGGGTGGCATCAGTAGTCTTCCTTGATACAGGAAAAACTCAAGAGTTCAGAGGGACCAAGTGGGAAACACGAGGTCACATAGCAAATCAGTGTTGATGCCCAAAATCACAAACAGCTTCTCTATTTTTCTATACTCTTCCTCTTAATACATTTCCCCCACCTGCCACTGATTTTTTCTAAGAAAGTTAGAGAGTTCATTTGGCTACCATAGATGAGTCAGACAGGGCAGTTGTAGGGGAAGGAAATAGAAGTATAAACATACAAGAAGGACTGAGCCTCACGCTCCAGTAAGAAAGGAAATAAACAAACATTGCCAGGTACTAGGATAAGCAACAACAAATATTTCATTTAATCCTCACAACAATTCTGAGTGTCAAGTGCTATTATTATCTCCATTTCACAATGGAGGAAACTGAGGCAGATAGAAATTAAATTACTTACCCAGGGTCACTGAGGTAGAATTTGAACTCAGTTCTTGCCTACTCCAGGTTCTACACTCTATCTAGTGGATCTACTAGCTACTGTCAGAGTATAATTTCTTGGCATGTAAACATACCCAATAAACTAGTTTCTTAGTGACTAAAGGAAAAAGAGGCACTCTCAGAATGGTGTTATCAAGACCCTCCAAATTTTCCCTCATCACCCCACCCTTCTGCTCCTTTCCCTCTCACCCCATGGTGGTGGGGGAGGGGCAAATAGAAGTTACTGGCATCCAGTCCTTCTTGTCTCCCTAGCCCTGCCACAGAGAAAATGTCCTTTTTGGAGGACCCTTCCCAGTCAGCTAGTCTCCCCTTCAATGCAATGCAAGCTTCTTGAGGAATAAAGCAGGGTTTGTTTCTATTAGGTCTTTGAATCCCCAGTGCCTAATACAAAGCTTGGCTTATAGTTGGTGCTTAATAAATGCTTGAGCTGGGTGATTCATAAAAAAACTAAGGTTTCTCAATCTGGCTTCCAAGACTTGTTAGTGGCTTCAGATCCTTTAGTGTGTCTGGAAGAGCCACCAACAAAGAGCCTTACTAACTCCCTCCCTTCCCTCCCCCCTCCCTTCCCCCTCCACTTCCCCTTTCCTCCCTCCCCTCCCCCTTACTCCGACCTCCTCCCCCAGCACTACTCCTTTCCCCCACCCCAGCATTACTCCTCCCCTCTACAATAGACCCAAGCCTGGGTTCACATAGAGCTCAGTACCCTTATCTTCCAGATAATCATGCTAAAAAGAGGAACACCTGCTCCCCAACCATGTAATTAGATTCCACTGGAGTAGTCTAATTAAGATTTCTCTCAGCAGTTGTCATTTTCCTGGCAGTCCTGCTGTCTCTAGGATTCCTTCCCAAACCTTTGTCCAAGTCTTCTCCTTCTTCTCTTTCCCTAGGGAGATAAGCCTGGCTCCAGGGGAGCGTGAGGAAGGAAAACACATGGATATCTATGTCAGGCTAGCCCATCAGTCATCAGGCTTCAGCTGCTGGGATCCAAACACTGAAGACTGAGGAATAAAGCCTGGACAGATTGACCCATTCCTCTCATATTACAAATGAGGAAACTGAGGCCCAGAGGGCTTTAATGACTTACCTAAGGCTACAAAGCTTGTCAGTATCAGATCAAAGTCAGAATCGGAACTCAGGTCCTCCAATGTTTTCTTCCATGGTGTCCCAGAACTTGGTGAGGTCTATTTTCACAAAGAGAAGTGGGAATTTGCAGAGGATGGTCAGTTTGTGCCAACAGATACAGAACAGGGAAGGAGATGAGCAGCTATCATAATAATTTGTTGTCATTTATGTAGCACGTTTTGAATGCTTTGTCATTTGACCCTCAGATCAAGCCTGGGAAGCAAATACCATGTATCTTCTGTTATCCCCATTTCAGAGAATGGTAAGTCAGAGAGATGTATTTTAAACTTAGGTCTTCCTGCTTCCAAAGCTATCTATTTCACTCTATTCTCTCTCCTTGGATATAGGGGTTGAACTAAATATTCTTGTTGCACATATAAACTTGACATTCTTCCAAATCCAGTGGACACAAGAACAGTTCAAAGGGAACAACAAAGTTGTTCAGGGGAACAGGGAAAACACTTGGCATTTCCCAAAGGCTACTAGACTTTTTAAAGTTATTTACTTATCTGTTATTTTGTCTATAAACATCAATTGAACTGAACATTCCCACATACAAACTATAGCACAAAGGTGATTTTTGCATAAAACCCAGCATCTCTACTCCAAACAGTTTGCCCCACTTTTTAAAAGCGTCTGATCAATCTGGCATGTTTGTTTTGAAGCTGCCCTGCTTGTTCTCAATTCCCCTCTGAATCTCCCTCTGTTCTCTACCGTGTACTTTTTGAAATGCCTCATCAATATCACTCATCCCTTTCTCTCCTTCAAATCCTTCCCCCAATTAAAAAAATAGACCAAGTAAGCAAAAGCCTCCCTTGTATCAAACACACCCACACACTGGCCTTATTCAAACTTGTATATATGATAGGTGGCATGCTGGATACAGTACTAGGCTTGGAGTCAGGAAGATTCATCTACCTGAATTCAAATCTAACCTTATACATGTACTAATTGTGTGACCCTGGGCAAGTCACTTAACCCTGTTTATCTCAGTTCCTCATCTGTAAAATGAGCTGCAAAAGAAAATGGCAAAGCACTCCAGTATCTTTGCCAAAAAATCCCCCAAATGGGGTCATGAAAAGTAAGACATGACTGAAAAATGAGTCAACAACAACCACACTTGTATATGTGATTTTACATCTCACATCCATCACCCCAGATAGGGGATGCTTTGTTGTGGGTCCTTAGGTATTGTGGTGATCTGAGTTCTTTCATCTTTCAAAGCTGTTTTTCCTTATATTGTAGTCCTTGGATAAATAATTCTCCTGGTTCTACTCACTTCACTCTTCAGCAGTTCATACATACCTTCCTACTTTTCTCTGAATCCATCCTTTTCATCACTTATTAAGTCATAATAACATGGCATTACATTCATATACCATGATTTTTTCTAGCCATTTCACAATTTAGGTTCATATTCTTATTTTCCAGTTCTTTGCTACTCCAAAAAGTACTTCTATAAATGCTTTTGGACATATGGGTCCTTCTCTTTTATCTCTGATTTCCTTGAGGTATAGCCTTGGTGGTGGTAAAGCTAGATCAAAGCGGGAGTGAGGTGGGTGGGAAGGAATGCAGCACAGGTTGTTGACTTTTGGAGTATAGCTCCAAATTACTTTCCAGAATGGGCAGACCTATTTAGAGAGACAAGATTCACACTCAGGTCTCCTGAGGCCAAGTCTAAAACTCTTTCCACTGTATGTTATCACCTCTATAGCCAGCCTTAGCCAAGGTCATGGACGTCTGCAGTGATCTCCAGAGGTATATGAGGAACTTCGAGGAGCCTAAGTCAGTACCCTGGACAGGATTTGCCACCTTCAGGAATATTACCCCTCTTATTCATGGGCCAAGAGTCCTTTTCAAAATTTTTTCCTACTTCTTCACTCCAGTCCAGAGGAAAGTTGGGGCACCTTTCATGACATATGTCACAGATCATAGATTTATATTTGGAAGTCTAATCCTCTTATTAACAAGTGTGGAAATTGAGACCTAGTGAAATTGGGTAATTTGCCCTGGGTCACACAGTAAGTGTCCATCGCAGTATGGCAGAGTCAGAGTTTGAAAGAACTTTAGATGGCATAGCTGTGTGACCCTGGACAAGTCACTTAATCTCAGTTGCCTCCAAAAAAAGAGAAATCATAGAGTCCTAACCCCCCCCCCCCAATTTATAGATGAGAAAACTGAGGCCCAGAGAAGTGAAATGTCAATATTCTAGAACCCATGTCTGAGGCACAGTTTGAAGTCAGGCATTCCCATCTCCATGTCCAACACTACCTGCTATGCCAGGCTGTCCTTCCTTCCCAGCCTGTTCTATCTTGGTATTTTTGATCAGGGTAATTATTGTCTGTTTTCTATTCTCTGGTGGACCTAACTTTAGAACTTATGGTTACAAGCTAGTAGTAATCATTGTGTATTTACAAAAAAAATGGCATATGAAAGGTGTATATATCACTTAGACACTGAAAAGCCTCAGAACCCAGCAGGGCAGTGATGGTACTTCAGTGCCACCCCTCTTCCACTGGATTCTTCTGGGGAAACTCTTTCCTCTTCTGTTAATCTACCTGAGTGTTTCAGATCTCTTCCACATACACTCGTCCTTTTATAATTCAGCCCAGCAGCCCTGGGAAAGGACACAAAGTAAGGAGGTGACCTTTGGATCCTGCAGGTCCCTTTATAAAAATTATGTGGAATGCTCCCATTGTCCCTAACTAGATTCATCTGTCAGCTCCATGCACATGGCTAATTTATTTGTAAATATTTGTTGAATTGGATTGCATTAAATATGATTAAGGGTTATGTCTTTTAGAACCATTAAATATTAAAGCTAGAAGGGACATGATTTATATAATCCATGTCAGGGCCTTCCTCTTGACATGAAGGTACATTTTAGAGAGCTCTAAAATGTTCTTGTTCATTGTACAGCTAGAATCTGGATACCTTGTTTTCTTGGGTTTTCTAATAATTATACTAGCTCCCCTTACAAGCACTCAAGGCTCACAAAGCATCAAATACACAACAGATTTTAATTTACATAGTAAAGAACATAAAAGGTTCACAACTGAGTTGGGAGAGTCCCATTTTCCCTTTTCTTGTGGTCCCTCCTTCTTTTCACCCCAGATACCTGTGAAGTCTCCGTGACATATGATATTACTCTGGGTAGGGATCTAAAAATCAATCATTTAATTAATAAGCATATATTAGTCATCTAATATGTGCCAGGTGCATATTAGGACACAAATACAAAAGTGAAATAAACCTTATTCTCCAGAAATTTATCTTCTATTGGCAAAAGCAAAAAGAAAACCATTAGGTTGGCCATTCCTTTTGCTTTCTGTGGTGCCTCTGTTCCAGGCATCCATGGTTTCATCATGTCATCATTTCCATCTGTTGCCAGTCAGTATTGTGACCTTCCTTGACTCTGTCTTTGTCCTCAGGTCTGCTTTGCCACTTCCTGCTGTTTAACTCTCCTTCCATAGACTTTCTATCAATCTACCCTGTTACTGTCCTCACTGCCAGCAGGTTTCTCAGATCCTTTTCTTCAGTTTGGTTCCCTCATGAATGTTTCTTCTTCCCCAGGAGATTGCTTCAGCTCTAAAAGAACTGAGGCATGGTGAGACTATTGTACTATTCTTCTAGGGCCAGAATGATTCTTAGATATTTACTCTGTCTACTCTTCTATACCATCCCCATAAACACAGACTTTTCAGGTGCTCTGGAGACCACCTTCTACTCAATCTGCTCATCTCCCAGACAAGTTGGGGTGAATCTATCTCAATAATATCCTCCCTCCCCCTATAAGCCTACTATATACCTCTCACTCAATGAGCACCTCCCATTTAGGTTTTTTGGGGGGGATATCTTGAAAAGGCATTTGTGCTCCCTTTTCATTTCTCTTTTTTCCTTCAATCTTCCTCTGAGCAGCTAGACCAAGTCATTCATATTATTATAGTTAGGGTCTACAAAAATCTTACTAAGGAAGGGCCAAGAGTAGAAGTTGTCAGATGCTCCAAATGCCTATTTTTGTGACTTGGGGAGGGGCAATGCTACCACAGTGGTGAAAATTCGTGTCCTTGCTAAAGCTAGAACAGAGAATGTAAGAGCATTCAGGTGCCCAAAACATAGGACAGAGTGTCAGAGGTGGAAGCAACCTAAGAATTTTGAATGTCAAGGTTGTAATGAACCTTTGAACAAAGAAGCAAGTGAATTTGACTTTAATTCATAGGAAATGCCAGAATGTATTACTGAAGATATCATTTTTAAGCATTTAGAATGGGAAACAGTGATACTCAGGAGCGAAAATGAGTTCAACAAAACCAGTCCATAACTAATGAAACTAATAGATTTTATTTTTTACATGGTTACTAGACTATTAGATGAGAGAAATGATATAGACATAGCATAGCTGATTTTGAGCAAAATAATTATTAAATTCTTTCCTAACCTTGTGACTAAGATTGAAAAAAATTCAGGCTAGGTGATAGCATGCTTAGGTTGAATAGGAATTGCTTGAGGACCTAAACCCAAAGAGAACCACTAACTGGTCAATGAAGAGGAAGGTCTCTAGTGGAGGAGGGCCCAAGGAATTTCCCTTGCCCCAGTGCTATTTAACATATACATCAATGACTTGGATGGAGGCACAGATGGAATGCTTATCAAATGTGTAGATGGTACCAAGCTGGGAGGCATATCAAACATATTGGGTGACAAAATCAGAAGCCAAGAAGATTTCAGCAGACTAAAACAATGAGTTAAATCGAATAACATGAAATTTAATTGGGATAAATATAAAGTTCTACACTTGAGCTAAAAAAAAAATTCAACTTTGAAAGTATAAGGGAGGAACGAGACAACATTTTATGTAAAAAAAAAAATTACCTCTGAAATTTGAGTGGATTACAAGTTTTCTAGGCATCAGTAGGGTAACACATAAGCAATAAAGCTAATGAAATCCTGGGCCACATTGAGAGGTGTGTAGGTACCAGAACTAGGGAAGTAATAGTCATGCTCTAATTTAGATGGGCCAAATCACACCTAAAGAGTTATGCTCAGTTGTGGGTATGGGCGTTGACATACTCAAATGGATCCAAAGGATGGAATGAATGGAAAAGCATTCATTAAGCACTCATTATTCACTCAGCACTGTGCTAAGCACTGGGAATAAAAATATGAAAAACTAGATGATTCCTGCCCTCAAGGAACCTACATTCTAATAAGGGAAGATGGTGCATGTAGGGAATCAGTGACTAAGAATTAAATTTTTATGTCAGTAATCACAGAGATGGGGAGTGGAACCATAGGCGAAATCATTGCATGCCCTTTCTAGAGTGGAAGGTAGTGTTGACTTGATTAAGGTGCCTAGAAAAAAAAAAAGATGAAAGGGGAGGAAGATGAAATATGAGATGACAGGGCAGATGGCAGTATGAGATCCTACACAGCCAAATGGAATCTGAAGGAATGTCTGATCTGGGGCTATCTGGACTCTGTGGGCTAGGTAATTTTGTGTTCAGTCATCAATTGACTTCCCAGTGACAGAGTAGAATTCCAAAGCTGAGGGGACTAGAGGAGACTAGAGACCATGCCACATGAGAATCCATTGAAGGGAACAAGGATGATTAGTTTAGAGAAGAGAAGACAATAAAAGGTACATAATGGTCATCTTCAAGAATGTGATAAGCATGAAATAATGGGAGAGGGGTTACCCTTTTTCTGCTTGGTCCCAGGGGGGCAGAACTAGCTATGGTTGGTAGTTGGGAGAACTCTCCACTGTAAATCCAACCCATTCCAGTCCATTGTCCATTAAGCTACCAAAGTGTAAGTCTGACCATGTCACACACCCCTGATCAATCAACTCCAATGGCTTCCTATTGCCTTCAGGATAAAATAAAGACTCTGTTCAGCTTTTAAAGCTATTCACAGGCTGGCCTCAACCTATCTCTCCAGTCTCACTGTACAGTTTTCCTCCTCCTGCACTGTGATCCAGTCAAACTGACTCTCTACTTGCTGCTTAACATGAAATTCCATCTGGGTCTTAGCACTGACTGTTTCCCATGCCTGAAATGCACTCCCTCCTCACCTGAGCCTTAGAGAAGCCCTCTCTTCCTTAAAGATATGGCTCAAGCATCATGTTCTGCATGAAGCCTTTCCTGGTCATTCCCCATTCCCAACTGCCTTGGATTTAACTTCTAGGAACTTTGTTTTTGTAATTGCATTTTCTTTACATGTATTCAGCATTTACAGGCATACATGCCTATATGAGCATACATATACATACACACATGTACTTGTTTCCTCTCTCGTTAGAATATGGCTTTCTAGTGAGAAAGAATTGTTTAATTCTTTGTATGTGAATCCTGAGCATGTAGCATAATGCTTGGTACATAGTAGGCACTCCATTCAGGAGACAAGGGGATCCATTTCACAAAAAGATTAAGGGAACCCATGACATTCATTCATTCATTCTTTCTTTCTTTCTTTCTTTCTTTCTTCTTTTCATTCATTCATTTGTTCATTGGTTCATTTGTTTGTTTGGAGACTGGGTTTCTCTATATGACCCAAGCTAGAAATGTGGCGTCTCATAGGTTCTACTGATTAGCATGGGAGCTGTTTCTGTCCTAGGCTACTTCATCCTTCCTTAGACAGCCTTGTGACCCCCTCAGGGACTCACCATACTGATGCACAAACTTGATCAACTTTAGCATCACTGTAGCTCAGAATCCCAGAACTTGAGCCTCCCCCAGTATCAGCAATTACAAGCCTACAGAACCACTTAATAAATACTTGTTTCCTAGCAATTTGTTGATTGATTGATGGGGTTTCAGAGTGACAGGTTAGACTTTAGATAAGCAAAAACATCCTAACAATTAAAGCAGTCACGATACCAGAGGGACTACTTCAAGTGGTAGCTAGTGGGTTTCCCACTATGTGGACAATTTGTGCCTGATCTGTGACTGCTAGTCAAACCCTCTCATTTTACCAAGGCAGCCCAGGTCAGAGAAATCAAGTGACTTCCCTAAAATCACACAGGTAGTATGTGACAAGGCCAAGACTTGAACCCAGGACCTTTATCTCCAAGTCCAGCACCCTTTCCACAGTCCCATGCCTCTGCCACTCAGGTGGGTACTGAACAACCAGGGCTATCTAGACAGCCCCTGAGTGACTTGGAAAGTCTTTGTTTCCATAATCGAGCATGAGAGCTGAAGGGAAATTGAAAAGCCATCTCATAATAATAATGTTAACGATTAAAAGCTGGGAGGGCTCATAGACTCATAGATTCAGAGCCCACCTGGTCTGATTCTCCAGGAAACTGGGGTAGGTTAAGTAATTTGCCCAAAGTCACACGAATAGTGGCATTGTAGATAGAATGTTGAAATTTGGAGTTAAGAAAACTTGTGTTCAAATCTTACCTCACAAAGTGACTAGCTGTGTGACCCTGGGCAAGTCACTTAACCACTTAGTTTCTTCATCTATATATTGAAGTGAGTGGAATTGATAACTAGCTATGTCCCTTCCAGCTCTTAAATTGTGATCCTAAGAAAACCAGTTATATCTGACTCAGAGCAAATGCTCTCTACTTATGTCCTGCTGCCATGGAGACTCCTTCATTCAACCCCTTTCTTTTTACAATGGAGAAAACTGAGGACTGGAGATACAGCAACTTACTCAACATCATAGAGCAAGTTAGAGGCAGAATCATCACTAGAAATGGTCCCTCATCCATTCTATCAACCTTTGCTTCCTCTAAACTCTGCCTGGGTCTGTTGCAAACCCTGGCCAGTGGACCTGAATGGAGGCTTTCAGGGATGTCTCTCTGCAGGACAGGCTGATAAGGAGAAGTGCCTGGGAGCCCGGAGAGGCCTGATTCTTATCACACAACATGTTGCTTTGCTGAAGCAGGGGCAGGCAGAGAGGGGAGGGGAAAGTCCAGGCCAGCAGGAACATTTCCAAGAAAAAATAGTCACTAGCCATCTGGGTTATTTTCTGAAGATCAGGGTGATAAGATGGGCCGGCCAAGTGAGAGGCGAAATTAAAAACGATAAAAAGGAAGCACTTTAGTGTCCCTTTCTGGTGATAAAGATGACACAGACCAGATGAACTGCCCACCCCCACCTCCCAGCATTACATTTCCTAATAGTGGTTCTACTTTCAGAGGCAAGAAACTTGTCATGAGTGATCTCCCCCTCCCCATCCGCTTGCCCTCTCCCCAGAGGGTCTCCTGCAGGACAGGGGCCAGTCTCTCTTTCTGAGGCTTCAGAGTCTCTGGCTGGGAAGTTAGTAGGGAGACATCTGCCTGAAGCAAAGGACCAAAGATGGAGATAAGCTAGGGGTGGGGGGAGAGGGCAGGGAGCTGGAGTCCAAGCCTTCACAGGGAATGAAAGTAATAATAGCTAACATTTATAGCTTTACGAGTGCTGCCTTATTTGTTTGTCACAACAGCCCCATGAGGTGGATGCTATTATTAACCTCATTTTCCAGATGACGAAATGAAGGTTGAGCTAGGTGAATGACTTGCCTAGGGTCACACAGCTAATAAGTATGTCCCACAGAGGACATTGGAGGCACTAACAGCCTTGCTTTCTTCATCTGTATAATAAAAGCTATCACGCTTTCCTCGTAATGTTGAGAGGCTCAAACAAAGTAGGACACAGTTTATAAAGTAAGTTCTCAGAAAATCATAAAATGCTCAGGAAATATAGTTCTCTACTCCAGCTCTATGGCAGGGGATGGTTCTCTTGACCTTTTTGTGACATCGACCCCTTTGGCTGCCTGGTGAGACCCATGAACCCCTCCTCAGAGTGACGTTTGGTTGTTTTAAAATATAATAGAAGGAAATGATAAATTTAAGCTAGAGATTAGCAGAAATATTTTTTCTCATTCAAGTTTGCAGATCTCTGGGCCTTTTGGAAGTCTGTAGATCCTGGGTTAAGAGCCCTGTTCTGTGGTATGGTTACCCCACATGTAATCCCTGCCCATTTTTCCACTTTTACTCCAGTTCAATCCTATAGCCTCCTGCATAGGCCTTCCCAAACCCTTCCTATTTTTTTGTGCCTACTGGGGTGAACAGCAACTCCCCTCTCCACCCCATTCCCTGGTCAGGAGGGAATGTGAATCTTTCTGCCCCAAACAAACATCGCCTTCTCTAGGTCAGCATCAACACATAGATTTAGGAATAGTAGTCTCTGCTCAACCCTGACATCAGATGGGAGAAAGCAACAACAGATTAAAGCTTAAAGCAGGATGTGGGGACAGGGGGTAGGAAGGGACATGTGTCCAAGCAGAAACAGCAACAGAAACTGGGGCAGAAAAATAGAGAATGGAGGGAGGGGCCAGAGAGTCCAATGGTCTGAACTGAAGCTGACCTTACAATGAATTAATAGAAGCAAAGCATCCAGGAGAAAGAAGGCAAGAGTCCCACTATCCCCTGCTATAGTGGAGCCAATTCTGAAGTTTTAGGCTCAGTCCTGGGTGTCCCATTTCCAGAAGGATGTAGACGAGTCCAGAGAATGATAAGCAGTTCCATCAACCTCAGCCTTCTCATGTGCCACATGGGAACAATAACAGGACTTGCTTCACAGGGGTTATTGTGACGATCAAATCAGATAATACTCGAAACCTCCTTTGTAAACTCGTCAATGGCATCTAGATGCTGACTATTATAATGAATAGATTATTAGTGATGTTCTGCTTGTAGAAAATTTTAAGGGAGATGTGACCTCTGTCATCAGAACTTAAAGGATTGCCATGTCATGAGGGGTTAGACCAGTGGTTCTCAACCTGTGGGGTCAAACAACCCTTTCACAGGGGTCACAAGGGTCACCTAAGACCATCGGAAAACACATATTTCCGATGGTCTTAGGAACCTCCTCTATCCGTCTCCAGGCAGGTCTGCCCACATGCAGACACGCCCACATACAACTATTAAAGGGTCTCAGCATTAGGAAGGTTGAGAACCACTAGGTTAGAGCCATTTTATGTGGTTCAAAGGAACAAAATTCTGAGCCATTCAGGATGTGAAATAGGTTGAAAATAGCTAGATTTGGAGTCTCAAGGTTCAGATTTAAATCATGCCTTTGCTACTGTGTAACCCTGGGCAATTGTGTTCCCTTCTTTATGACTCAGTTTCCTCCTTTGTAAAAGAGGACACTGGATAAGGTGATCTGTAAGGTCCCTCCAAGCTCCAGTCCCTGTGTTCTTATAAATTACAAGGAGACAGATTTTTGGCCAATATTATGAAAAACCTCCTAAAAATTAGTTCCCTAACAATGGAATGCTAGGTGGTAAACTCCTTTTCATTGGAGCAGTCCAAGCAAAAGCTGGACAACAATGCATCTGGGCAATGGTATGAGTGGGAGCAGATTTATGCTTCAGGGTAGGGTTAGCAAGGTGATCTTTTTGGTTCCTTATGACATTAGTATTCTAAGACTGAGAACCCAAGAGTTTGAGAAGAAGGATTTGAGATTATTCCTTGGATTGGGGTCCAGAAAGGAAGCAGGCTCTTAGGATGTCAAAAAGCTGCCTAGAGAGCATTTTGTCCTGAATCCAGGGATTATACTTGGAGAACCAGGAGGATTTTATTTCCAGAAAGAAGGCCCTGGTTGGCCTGGGCACTTTGACAAGAAATTGTACTTAGGAAAACAGATACAAGAAAGGTCCAAGAAGAGAACAGGTGTTCTAACCAAATAGTAATTTGCCAGCTCCCACAGTGCAATGAACTCTGAAGGGTTGGCTGAACATAATCATAAAATCCTCAAATCACCAACCTGTGAGATGATCTCATCCAATCTCCTTATTTTCCAGATAAGGAAACTAAAGTCCACAAAGATGGAGGGATTTGTTGCAAAATGGAGGAATTAAGTGGGAGACCTAGAACGCAGTCTCAGTCCTTTTGGTTCCAAGATCCCTGCGCCCCTACTGGGTGAGAACTCATCTCTGAGCAGGAGGGAGAAAGGGGCAAGGTTATAGCCTTGGGATGACCCCAGCCAAAAGAGGAGACAATGTCAGAAGTAGGGTGCCTCTTTTTGTTAGCAAGGACCTGGAAACAAAGTCAATGCCCATTGATTGGGAAATGGTTAAGCCAGTAGTGGCACATGTATAGAAAGGCAAATAATGTGCTGTAAGAGATAAAGCATGGTGAGATCCAGACGAACTGAAGAAAAATGAAACAAGCAGAGCCAGAAAAATCACATCCTCGGAGGCTTGTTGTTCAGTTTTTTCAGTCATGTCTGGCTCTTTCTGACCCCATTTGGGGTTTTCTTGGGAGAGATACTGGAGTAGTTTGCTCATTTCCTTCTCCAGCTCATTTGACAGATGAACAAACTGAGGCAAACAGGGTTAAGTGACTTGCTCAGGGTCACACAGCTACTAAGTGTCTGAGGCCAAATATGAACTCAGGAAGATGAGTCTTTCTGACTCTAGGCTCAGTGCTCTATCTACTCGGCCCCTTATGGAAAAAGCACCCACCACAAAATGATGGAAAATGAATGTGGCTAAATGACAAAGAAGAAGCTTAGCCCAAAGAAGAGACTGCCATTCAAAAATACATATACTCTTTTGAAGATTGGGGGTAGGAATGTGGCAGTCCACAGGCGTGGAACATTGCATACATCATCAGATTATTAAATTGATTGATTGGTTTTGGTGATTTTTTTTCCTCTTTAAAAAATTCTTGATTATAAGGAATGGGTTTCTGGAAGGAGAAGGAGAAGAGTATAGAGGGTAATTTAGGTGATTTAGAAACAAGTTGTCAATAATTTTTTTAAATAAGTATTCCTGGTCTTCAATACCATGATGTTCAGGATGAAGGATCACCACCCTACCACAATGAGGCACTGGAAGAAAGCGTTAATAAAGATGGGGATAGTTAGACCTTTGAATGAACACTCATGGTCCCCAGTGAATATTTGCCTTAGAGGTCAAGAATTTTGACTCACCTACCTCTGACTTTTGGAAAGACAATTTACAAACAGACCTTGACCTATAGGATTTTTACTTTCTTTTTGAGGATTTCTAAGAAGTTACCCAGGAAGTGTCCTAAAGATGTAAGGACAAAGACCAAGTACGGCCAAGAAGGCTCCTTCTTCACTGAAAGGCAGTACGGCAGAGTGGCAAGTGTGATATCCTGAGATTCAGGAGATCTGGGGTAGACTCCTAAGCTCTGACTCCACCATTCTTTGCCTCAGTTTCTGTCAAATGAGGAGATTGACTAGATAACATTGAAGGATGGCACTTCCAGCTCTAACAACCTCTGCGTTTCACTCCCAGTTCTGAAATAATATATTGAATGTCCTAACTTTCTGTGCTCCAAGGCCTTTTCAGGTCTGATAGGTCCAAAGGTCCTTTTTCAGCTCTGACATTCCTATGGCTTAATGTTCTGCAGTCTAAGGTGACTTTCCAGCTAGGATATTCTATGATTCTATTATTTGCCACCTCAGGCAAGTACAGAGTTCTCAAGGTGGGGTACTGAGTTCTGTCCTGCACCCTCCCTTCCCTGCTGGCAATAAGATCATGTTTCTCTGATTTTATTTTTCTTGTTAGGGAACAAAAATAATGAGATGCTGGGCACCAAGTTCCAAAAAACAAACCCGAAATAGCAAAGGGACTTAGAAGAGCACAGAACTGTTCCCAGAAGCTGGGGGCACGGTTTGAGCCAATCCCTCCTCCAGGCAATCACATACTACTTGAGGGTCATGGGGCTAAGTGCACTGAGTTACATTCCTGAGGAGATACTTACCCCACCCCTCGGCGGGGATGAGGGACTCCTGCTAACATCACAGCACAAAGGGCTGCTTCCTCGCCCATCCCAAGTGATAATGCTGAAACTCTACACCTAGATGAATTCCACAAAACACATGGGCATTGCAGTGTTTTTCTAGGAGCAGGAATGGACTGCCCTGACTCCAATTGCTTCCTTCTCCCATCCACCCCCAACAAAACAGCCAAATTAGAATTCTGAAATCACAGATTGAACCATGTTGTCCCCCTGCTCAAGAAGCTTTAGAGGTTGCCCATGACCTCGAGAATAAAATACCAACTAGCACTTCACACCTGGATTGTGGTAACCACTGCTGCTTCGTCTGCTGGTCTCAAGTCTCTCCCTGTTCCAACCCATCCTTCATTAAGCCACTAAAGTGATTTTCCTGAAGCATGGGTTTGATCATATCATCCTCTCCTCAATAAACTCCAGTGGTTCCCTATTGTCTTTAGGATCAAATACAAAATCCTTCACTGGACATTCAAAACCCTTCCTAACTTAGCCCCCTAATCATCTTACACCTTACTCTTCAATTCAATGGCAACGATCTCTGGGCTGTTCCACTTACAAGATACTCCATAGCTCAGGTCTGGCCATTCTCTCTAGCTGTCTCCATGCATGCCTGAACACTCTCCCTCCTCCACTCCAACTACTAACTTCCCTAGATTCTGTAAATGTCAATTAAAATACTGGGAAGCCTTCCTCAACCCTCTTAATTGCAGTTTCTTCCCTCTCTTAATTATTTCCTAATTATCCTGTATATAAGTTGTATATTTTTACATGTTGTCTCTCCCATTAGACCATGAGCTCCTTGGGGACAAGGACTATCTTTTGCCTCTTTCTATATCCCCAGAACTTAGCACAGTTCCTGGAACATAGAAGGTGCTTAACGTTTATCGAATGATTGATTCTGCTTGGTATTTCATACACTTCAAAGCTTGCTCCAGCCTACTATTCCAGTCTGATTTCATGTCGCTTTCCCATGCACTCTATGTTCCAGGAAAAATAACCGACTTTCCCCAGACACAACAATCCATCTTCTGCTTCCAAGTCTTTGCAAAGGTTGATCCTCATGCCTGGGATATGTTCCTTCCTCCCTTCCACCTCTTGGAATTCCTAGTCCCATGTATGGTTCAACTGAAGTGATAGCTCCTCCTTTGAAACTCTTCCTAACACCCCTAGTTATTAGTTCTCCCCCACTGTTTTTACTTTATATCTATATTTACTTTTTTCCCCTTATCATATCCCACCTTACCCCCCAAACAATGTAAACTCATTGAGAGCATGGACTGAACAGGTCCCAGCTAAAATCCCGGCTTCCTCGATCAGCCTTTCTGGTCCCCTTAGGCGCTGGTGCCTTCCCTCTAACGTTATCTCCAATTTTTCTTGTATACAGCATCTTTATTTGTACATTGTTTTCATGTTGCCTCCTCCATTAGATTGTGAGTTCCCTGAGACCAGGGACTGTTTGTGCCTTTCTTTGCACACTTAGTGCTTAGCACAGAGACTGGCACAAGTAGGCACCTAAGAAAAGCTTCTTGTCTTAACTTGTTATTGTATCCCCAGCTCCTAGCTCCTGAGAAGTGATTCAGAAATGTTTGTTGATTTGAAATGAATCCCCATCCTGCCACACATACCCACTTGTGCCCAGTGGTCTTTAAATGAACCGACTCAGAACAGAGTCCTGAGGTCCATTTCAGCACTAAAATTTTAGGCTCCATGTTTTAAGACCCCTTTCAAAATTAACATTCTGTGTTCCATATAAGGTCCTTTTCAGAGTTAACATTCTATTTCCAATTTTTCTTGAGTTCCCTTTTATTTATTTTTTTTTAATTTTCAAAGGTTCCTTCTAGCTCTGCCAGTCTATGCTCTGTTGCAAGACGATGTATGTCCATGGAAGATAAATATACTTACATGGGTTGTCCAAATGGATAAAAATCTCTGGAATTTGGCCTGGCCCTCTTCAAGGTAGACTGAAAGGTTGCAGCTAGGCCCAAGAGGAGTGTTGGGCTAGAGTTATATCTATCTGGCCCCCTCTGACATCGAGCTTCTAGGGATATGAGAGATTCTGAAAGACCTAACCCTATCTACAATGTCGTAAGGTCATACTCGCCCCTAACATTCTATATTTTATGTCTTTTTCAGCTCGGATAGTCCAGATTCTATGTTCTGAGGGCCCCTCAAGTGCTAACCATGTGTGTTCAATGACCTTTGGTACCATGTCCCAGCTTTAATATTCTATGTTCCATGGTCTTAGCTTTCTTAGCCCACAGGGAAATCAAACTGGCCCACTTGCTTCACTGAGAATTCTCTAATCTCCATAGTAATGGGAGCCAGGGAGAATGAGGGAAATTGAAATCTCTGAATAATCCCCAAACATCATTTGAGTCCTCTGCTTTGCTCACTCATCTCTTCCTTCCTCCTAGTCAGCCTTGCTGATTGTGACTGTTAACAGGTTGTAAAGTGAATTCATTTACTTTGTTGCATCCCCTTCAGGAGCATGTTGTTTCCAAGCCTTGGAAAGGCTGAGGGGGTAGGATGGGGGTTGGGGGAGAAGATGCAGAAATGTAATCACTCATAATTAGTCACAGGTTAATTGAGTTCAGGGGACCCAGTGGGACTGTTATATAACGTGCCTTGCGGGTGATACAGTGTGATTGTCCAGCCCTGGGACCATCTGTTCATGGCAATAAATGTAGAGCTCATTCTGGGACAGATCTGGGTTTGAAGAACTGCCTTGATCTTGTAACCACATGGATGAACTCACCAAATCCTTGTCTCTTTTAGGAGTTGAATGCCAGACCTAACAGGCATTCCCACAGGCCCTTCAAACTTCAATGCAATACAACACAACAACCCTACTATGTGCCAGGCAATGGGAATATTAAGGCAAAAGGAAATAGTCCCTGCCCTCAAGGAACTTACGTTCATGGAGAGGATGCCACAAGCATATAGATAAATATTATATATACATATATGCATATATGAAGTGACTGGGGGGACTTAGGAGGTATCACTAATAGAAGGGGAGTAGGGCAGGCTTAATATAGAAGGTAGCACTGGAACTTAACCTTGAAGAGAGGGGGGATTTTAAAAGGCAGTTTTGAGGAGATAGAATGACTATCAATAAATAGTGTGGCTTGCCATGCTCATACACACACATGGCAGTGAGAAGAAGTAACATGACTCTGATAAGGTTGGAGCCAGCCTGTGAAAGTAGAGGTGCCTCCAAACCAAATAGGGATCAGAGAAGGGGGAAGAAGATGAGGTGACTATCCCTTAGAGCCATTAAGGGTGGAACGACTGAATAGACCTTACTTACCCATGGATCTCTGTCCTCCAAGGTCTCACACGCCAAACTGAAAGAAGAGGCAGCCCCAATTCCTGGAAATAGCTCTGCACCTAGAGTTAGGTACCATGAGAAATCAAATCTTGATTGTACAGTTGGGCCGACTTTGGTCAGCCAATGCAATCCTTTGAGCCTTAGTTTCCTCATATATAAAGTGGGGATAGTGACACCTGTACTGATCTGAGGTGAGATTCAATGAGCCAGCTTCCCAACCCCTCAGAAATCTCAAAGATCATCATAGATGTCAGTGGTCATTAGCATTAGTCACTCCTTTTCCTACCCCCCTACCCGAACTCTAAACATCTCCTTGTTCTTCCTCCTAGCTCTAAATCTTAGGATGATAAGCGTGTCCCTGCCTGAGAACTGTGTCATCTCTGAACTCTCCAGGGTGTCCAGTAGCACCTCTAATGGTCCATCTAGCTCAGTAGCTAAGCTTTTGGAGGACTGGCCATCATCCCACAAAAATGAGCCAGAATCAGCTGACATCCCATGGAGTCCAATGTTGACCAGAGCCTTTAAGAACCAACCTGTGGGAGTTGTGTTTACACAGAAAGAAACAACAGTGTTTCTGAGATCTCGACTGGCCCCCTCACCTGAATGTCTGTGATGGGGACCATCTGGGCAGAATGCAAGCCAATTCAAGCTCCTTTGAGCTAGACTCTGGGCCAAGTTCTCAATGTAGTAACTCACACTCAGGCAACATTGAACATTAAGGGACAGCAGGCATGAAACTAAGGGAAAAGGACACTTGGGGGCAGGGGTGGAAGAAATGAGTATAGATTCAGGCTCATGAAGGGAGCCCTAAACATGGCAAAAACAGAACTCATCACTGTCTCCCCTAAACAAGCTCTTTCTCCAACTTATTAATACAAACTTACAGTAATGTGAGTTTTTTCTTACATTTTCTGTTTTGCAAAGCACTTTTCATGTGTTATCATCTGGTCCTTGTAATAACCCTGTGAGAGGTAATATTATCATGCCCATTTTACAGATGAGGAAACTGAGGCTCAGAAAGATAAAATGTCTCACCCAGAATCACATTGCTAATAAATGTCTAAGATCTTCCTACCCCAAGTCTCTGCCAAAGGCACTGACGTCCTCTCTATCACTGGGGATCAAAACCTTGAGGTCTTCTCTGGCCTCCATTTCTTCAATTGAAAAATGGAGTCCATTCCTTCTCTGCCACCCTATGATCCTCTGACCTTTGACTTCTCCCTTTCTCTCACCCTGCCATATCTGTTTAGTCACTAAATCCTGTCCATTGTCTCCACAATTTGTCTTGCTTCTGTCCCCTACACCCCATCATGTGGCCACAATAATAGTTTGAAGAATCATAAATTTAAAACTGAAAAGAGCCTTAAAGGTCATTCCATCTAATCCCTTTCATTTGACAAAGAAGGAGCCTGATGCACAGAGAAGGGAACTGGCAGCTCAGAACCTCATCAGCTCTCACCTGGACTGTTATAATAATTCTCAAATGAGCCTCCCTGTCTTCTTTCCAATCCTTCCCCAATGGCCTTCCCACTATCCCACAATAAGATCTAAGGCACAAGTCTGACCATGGCATTCCATTGACTCAAATCTCTAGTTCACAGAAGTTGTAGCTGGAAGGGACCTGGAGATTCCCTGACCCAACCCTCTTGTTTTGCAAGTGAGAAGGCTGAGGCCCAAATGGGATGAAATGATGTGACTCAAGACCACAGTCATAGGAAATAGCAAATTCAAAATGTGAACTCAGGTCATAGGGCTGGAAGAGAACTCAAACAACATCTAATCCAGTTCCCTTATTTTACAGATGAAGAAAATGAGTGAGACCCAGAGAGGGAAATTGATTTACCCAAGCCTGTGCAAATAACCCTAAAATAGTAGATTGAAATCTGGAAGAGGAATTAGAGGTCATCCTGTCCAAGACCCACCCCCATTTTACAGATAAGAAACTGAGGTTTACAAAAGTCTGTCAGTTTTCCCATGGTCATGCAGGTGGTAAGCATAAGAGATGGGAATCGAACCCAGGACCTCTGACCCTGGGGACATTTATTCTATTCACAACACCACACTGCTGGTAAATAAAATCTCAACTGTCAGCCTAGTACTTTAGACCCTTGTAATCTGGCTCCCACCTACCTTTACAGCAGCATTTCATGCTCCTCCCCTTCACACACCATATGTTCCCCCAGCTGAACTCAATGTCTCATTGTTCCCCCATCTAATCCTGCCATCTTCCGCCTCCATGCAATCACTAGGCACATCCCTAAGGCTTGGCATGAGCTGTCTCCTGAGTTCCACTTGTTGAAACCCTTCTCTTCCTTCATGGCCCAGTTCAAGCACCATATTTTTCATGAAAGCTTTCCCCTCTTCATTGGAAAGGGCTCATTTGCTCTTTGAATTTCCCTAAAGTACTTTATCGCCATCATCCTTTCATCCATCCCATCTCATTTTATTTTATTTTATTTTATTTGTTTTTTGGTCATGGGGGAAAGGAATATGTAGGGAATAGACATCTACTGGTAGAAGAATGTAAGCTCCTGGAGGGCAGGAATTTTTTTTTAATTCAAAGTTTTTCAAAATTTTCAATTTTGCAACCTCAGCAATAAGAATAGAACATTGCACCAAGTTGGAGGTTAATAACAATTTACCAAAGTGGATTTTGCCAAGCCCCTTGCCTACCACCATTTTAGACAGTTGGATGCCTTGGCCAATCCTAAAGATCCCTGGGGAAGAAAACATTGCTTTCTTCCCTTCGTGTTCTCTTCCAGCTGAGAGAAGCTGTTCTATGTCCCCCTAAGTCCTTTCTGCCTTACCCTAAGCTCCCTCCCTCTTTGTAGGATCATAATATTGCTGGAAGAGGTAGGCGAGGGTGGTTTGTAACCATATATGCACAACTAGAAGGGTCCTTAGAGATCATCAAATTCAAAAGTTCTTACCCTGTGATCTATCATGACCTTGATTTGTTTTTTTCGGTTTTGGATGGAAATGCACAACATATACACAGATAAATGTGGTGGGGGTAGGAATAGCATAGCAGGGCAGCACTGTGTAGTAGGAAGAGATCAAGGAAGAGTCAGGTTCAAGCCCTGATTCTGATACACACTAGCTGTGTGGCCTTGGCTAAGTCCCTTCACCTCAAAATGTTCCAGGTTATCTCTCAAAGACCATAAGCTGGAGAGCAGGTGTTGGTATTTGTTGGGAGAGGGAGTTTCCTCTCCCAGGAGAATGTTTCCTATACCAATGAAATCATAGATCTATTCCTTATATATCTCTTTCCTTATGACCAGAAAATAACAAAAATAAAATAAAATGAGATGGAAAAATGAACAGGACACGGTACTTCAGGGAAATTCAAAAGGGAGAATCAAAACCAATTCCTGATCTAGTCCATCCCCCTCATTTTACAGATGAGGAAACTAAAACCCTTAGCAGTATGAAAGATTGCCTGGAGTTATATAGGAAGGAAGCCCCTGTGCCACAATCTGAACTCAGGCCCTCTAATTCTAGACCCAATATCCTTTCCACCATCTTCTCCTGCTCATACTTGACAAAGGCCAGGTCATAATCTCTCCAGCCTCTAAAGCAAGACTCAGAAAGACATCTGCCCCCAGCAATGGATTCGTTTAGGAGCACAGGATTTGTAGGTGGAAGGAAACTTAGGGGCCATTCAAACTTTCCATTTTTCAGAAGAGAGTCAGAGTCCTCTGACTCTAAATTTGGTCTACCAGAGGGCTGTAGAGGGGACATGACTTGCCCAGGGTCAAACTGGTAAGTAACAGCTCCTCCAGCTTCAGACCAAATGTTCTCTCTGCTCTCTTCTCAGCCTTGCACTCTGCTAATTCATATCCAGACTCACAGGAAGCCACATTTTCATTGTCCTCTAAACGCACACAGTGACAGAACTCAGGCTTCAGTCACAGCTCCCTGCTTCAGCAAGTTCCCCCTAGGTGGGAAATGAATTCTCCCCAGGCTGGCCAGCCCCTCTTCCAATTAGATGCTCCACGCCAGAGGAAAGGATTGTAGCCAGACGAGGCCCCAGCAGGGCTCAGGCAGTTAGTCGATAATTAGAAGGAGTGGGAGCAGGATGTAAAGAGGCAGCCTTAATGAGAAGACTGTTCCAGAGATGGAGGACTGGGCAGAGATTTTTTTCCTACTCATGTGAAAGGCAGTGGCCACCTGCTGACCCATCTAGCTGGGAAAGAAGCAGCTGGGCAGAGGACAGGAAGGAAGATGTTTCCCTTGGGCAGTATTCAGGGCAATGGAAAGGGCTCAGAGGTCAACAGACCTGGGTTCCAATCCTGCCTCCATTGCTAACTCATTGTGTAACCTTTGGCAAGTGACTGGTACCTTTCCTGGTCTAATCTTCCCCATCTACAAAAATAAGACTGTTGGACTGGAGGACCTCTGAGGTACCTTCAGGCTCAAGACCTATGGTCCTATGTTCCTCAGTTTCCTCATAGATAAAGTGAAAGGTTTACAGTAGGTAGATTTTTTTTAAACTTATTAAGTAAAATTTATTTATTTATTTTTTAAATTTTATTATAGTTTCCTTCATTCTTTTTCACAAGATTTTGAGTTACATATTTTCTCCCCGTCTTTCCCCCACCCACCGCTCCAAAACAGCCATCCCAGTGTGTCCCGCCTCCCCCAGTCTATTCTCTCCTATGTCACTTTTTGGTAGGGCAGGATG
>CM053583.1:21192253-21210161 GCA_028627135.1 Pseudochirops cupreus | reverse complement strand
AGGTAAATGGTATTTGATTAATTAAAGTAAGATTGTTAACCCATTTTGAGTTGCTTTCCTTTAGAAAAGCAGATCTAAGAACCTGTGCTAGTAGCCGCCCTGGGTGTGCTGGGGTGCTTGCTGTTACAAAAGCTAAACTTTTTCTTTGATAAATGTGCAGCAATGCATTGCTAAGTCTCTTCTTTTTCCTTGTATGATTTATATGCATCACTAAGTCTGGGCTCCTTGAGAGTAATTGTTTTATAGTCTCTGGTAGCAATGACCTAGTCTTTAATTTCCATCATAATCTCCTCTGTTTCCACAAACTCATTTGCATAATTCAACCATTTATTTAATACATTTTTGTTGACATTCTGTTGGCTGAGTTCACAGGGGTGTTGCCCACCAAAGGCTTTTTGATGCTGTTCTTGGGTTATATTCATTTCAGAGATGCCATTTGAAGCAAAACACTTTCATTTATGGTAGATAAATCCACTAGTGTATACTTGTCATAGGGTCAGCTTGATGGTGCAGTGGATAGAATACTGGGCTTGGAATCAGAAAGGCTCATCTTTATGAGTTCAAAACCTGCTTCAAGCACTTAACTGTCTGTGTGACCCTAGGTGAGTCACTTAACCCTATTTGCCTCAGTTTCCTCATCTGCAAAACAAACTGGAGAAGGAAATGGTAAACTACTCCAATAGCTATGTGATCCTGGGTAAGTCACTTAGCCCTGTTTGCCTCAGTTTCCTCATCTATAAAATGAGCTAGAGAAAGAAATGGTAAACCACTATAGCATCTCTGCTAAGAAAACCCCCAAAGGGGTCACGAAGAGTCAGACACAATTGAACAACAACATGCTAGTCAGTAGCCTTTACTATTGTTTGATGAAGTTGTGTCTCCTTATTCCAAAGGCATTTTTGTAGGTTTTAAACTGTTCATCACGTACACTTGCTGTTGTCCTCTTTAAAATGAGATGTTTGGACAGGATGATCTCCAGCTCTGAAACCCTGTGATCTGTGGAAGGCAGCTGAGTGTGGGAAGCCAGCTTGCTCAGAGCTGGGCAGCTGGGTTTTTTATTGGTCTGCCCACTCTTGCAGGTACAGGGAAATTAGTCAGTTTGGCTCTAACAGCCTGGTGCCCAGGGACAGCCTGCAACTTGATTTTTTTTTTCCATTTTTATTAGGAACTTAACAAAGGGGCTCAAACAAGCCAAGGGAGGATGAGGATGACACTGAAATCATTGCCCGGCTCCCAGGTTTTGTGGTGAGCTAAAGGAGGGAGCTATTCTCGGAGAGTCTGACCCGTCTGGCTTGGGAGCTACCTGGGAGAAACCAGTCTTGACTCAGGTCAAGAATCCTAGTATCCCAAGGCTGGGTGGGGCCATTAGGGATTTTGTATCAGGCCCTGCCCATGCAAAAGACAAAGCCTTCATCTGTCTTAATCTGTCTGTCAGTTAACAAGCATTTATTAAGCAACTATTATGTATCCAGCATTATGCTAATCATTGAGAAAAGGAAGAAAAGCACAACATAATCCCTGCCCTCAAGGAGCTTAGAGTCTAATTCTGGAGACTACCTGCAAAGACCTAGAGTGGGGGACAGACTGGAGTCTGGGAGACAAAGCAAGTCCAATAATCCTGGCATGGGATGATGAGGGCCTCCGTCAGCGTGAGGAAAGAAGACCTAGACACCAGAGATGTTTACAAAGGTAGAAATGACAAGATGTTCCAACAGATACAAAGTTAAACTAGATGTTGCCTTTGACAAAATGTCTCAACACATTGAAGGTGGGCATGGAGAGACAGTGAGGAGCTGAGAATGACAGGGAGGTTGTAAGGCTGGGTAACTGTGCTTTCTTCAGTAACAGGCAAGTTAGGAAAAGGAGAAAGGCTGTTGGTTTTAGTATTTTTTTTTTGTCAGGGAAGGTAACTCCTTAATGGGTTTAGCTGCTCACCCCTCACGTCCTTAATTTCTTCATATGCAAGAGATCATAGAACATAGACTATAGACTATCAATGATGAAAGGGAACTTAGAATGTAGAATGTCAGAGCTGAAAGGACCTTAACACATAGGACATAAAATGTCAGAGATAGAAAGGAAATTAGGCCATTGACACAGGGCATCAGGACTGGAAAGGGTCTTAAACATAAGACACAGACTGTTAATGTTGAAAGGGACTTTGTAACATAGGATTTCAGAGTTGGAAGGAACCTTAGAACACAGAACACAGAATGAAACAGCAGCAGAAATAGGTCTTAAAACACAAATCATAAAATATTATAGTTGGGAGGGGGCCTTCAAGGTCACCCAGTCTACTCCTTTGTTTTTATGGATGAGGTAACTGAGGTTCAATACAGGAATTACAGATCTTAAAAAAAGATCAAGAAATTCTCTACTCTGGTTTTTCTTTTTCTATAAAGGGCAAAAACTTGCCCTGGTCTCCTGTTGTCACTGAGTGGGTGCTCCCTACATTCTCCCCCTGTTAAAAAAGGGGGGGCCCAGGCACTTATGTCTGAAATGCCACCATTGTGATGGGTTTGGGAAGCAGGGGAGTGGGACCTGCAGCCTCAAGGCCACATTTGGCCCCCTAGGGCCTCAAGGGTGGCCCTTTGACTAAGTTTAAACTTCACAGAACAAATCCTCTTAATAAATTTGTTCTGTAAAACTTGGACTCAGGAGGGCGGCTAGGTGGTGCAGTGAATAGAGCAGGAGGACCTGGAGTCAGGAGGACCTGATTTCAAATTCGGCCACACATAACACTAACTGTGTGACCTTGGACATGTCACTAACCCCCAATTGTCCAGCCTTCCCCCTCCAAAAAGCAAAAAAACAAAAACAAAAAAACCAACCCCCAAAACCCACAAAACAAAAACCCAAACCAAAAGAACTTAAACTCAGTCAAAAGGCAGCACCCAAGGACCCAGAAGGCCACATGTGACCTTGGGGCTGCAGGTTCTCCACCCCTGCAAGGCTCTCTCACTTCTCTTTGCAAAGAACCATCCATCCCCAGAACCTACCTAACCCCTGTGTGAGACTGAATTCAGTAAAGACCTTACATAGCTGCTAAGCCTCTGAAGTACAAAGAGAGACGGCTGAAACATACATGCCTGTCTGAGGAAGGTGGGGGCCTGGAGGAAGATGGTAGGCTGGGGCTTCCCTTCATCTATTTCCCAGTTTTTCTAAGGGAAGGCCCTGTGCATCACCTTCGGGCTGTGGGGTCTTGTGCCAGTGAGAACAACAGCTCTTGTCTCCTCAACACTATTGAGTTTTCAAAATGTTTCCCTCACTGCAGTTCTGTAAGGTAGAAAGTCCCCATGACTTTACTCGCATTTTGCAGATGGTGAAAAAAGCTCAGAGAAGTTACAATGGCCCACCTGAGTCTGTCTAGCCAGAAAGGGCGTGCTGCAGGGTACCCCTGAGCCAACTGTTAAGTTATCAGCAGGAGTGTTTCCATCTCTGAAATCTGTAAAGGCTACAAGTCAGGGCTTGATTCATTGTTTTGGTGATTGACCAGACTTCAGAAAGGGACAGAGAAAAGATTTTCCATTATTCATTCATTTAAACATTTTTGAGTTCCAAATTCACTCCTACCCCTTCCCTACCCATTGAAAAGGCAAGTGATATGATATCGATAATATATGTGAAGTCATGAAAAACATATTTCCACATCAACCATGTTGAAAAAAAAATAAAAAGCAAGAAATATAGAGGAAGTGAAAAAAGTCTGCTTCAATGTGCACGTGGTTCTTCCCCTGTCCCTTTGCAGGGAGAGGGCCTTCTTCATCACGAGCCCTTTGCAGCTGGCTTGGCCCAGTGTATTGATCAGAGTATCAAGTCTCTCACATTTGATCATCATTACAATGTTGCTGTTGCTGTGCACAGTGTTCTGATGGAGAGAAATGTTAACAATGAAGATTAAACTCACAAAGCGTGGCTTTCCTTTCTAGACAGCTGGATGGTAATCATTTATCAACACACTTGTACTACTCAGAGACAGAGCCAAGACTCAGACTTTCTGCCAGGGTCTTCTGACTGTTGGCCCAGGGCTCTTTGCACTATTTAGGAATTTGATTTCCAACCCACCCCACCCTACACACACACACACACACACACACACACACACACACACATGCATACACACACTCACACATACACACACTTACACACACACTCATACACACATACACATGTGCACACACACTCACACACATATACACACAAATATACACACACACATACACGTGCACACAATAATCACACTCACATACACATACACAAACACACACACATGCATACACACTCACACACACACACTTACACACACACACTCATACACACATACACACACAAATATACACACACATACACATGCACACAACAAACACATTCACATACACATACACACATGCATACACACATACACACATTCACACACACATACACATGCACACAAACACACACACTCACACTCATACAAGCATACACACACTCGCACATACATACACACTCACACACTTACATACACACACTCACACACACTTACACACATATGTGGGCACACACACAAACACTTGCACACACATGCATACACACATTCACACACACTCACACACATACACACGCACACAAACACACACACTCACATGCATACATACATACACACATGCACACTCACACACATATACATGCATATACATGTGCACACACACATAAACACTTGCACACACATACATACACTCATACACACATTCACACACACTTACACACTTACACACACACTCACACGTGCATACATGTGCGCACACACACTCACACACATGTGCACACTCACAGACATACACATACACACAGTTACACACAAACACACACACACACACCCATTGGAAGTCGTGCCTCACACCATCGTGCCTTAATCTGGCCTTCCCATCAATTTACAGGTGACAAACCTGAAGCCCAAAGGCATGTTGAATGTTTTAATAATAATAACATTTGTATAGGAAGTTTAGGTTTGCACAACAGCTTTCTACATGTGTCATCTCGTTTGATTCTTGCAGCAATCATGACTTTTTGTTGTTATTGAGTTGCTTTTCACTTGTGTCTGGCTCTTCACAACCTCATGTAAAGTTTTCTTGCAAAGACACTGGAGTGTTTTGCCATTTCCTTGTCCAGCTCATTTTACAGATAAGGAAACTGAGGCAAAGAGGGTTAAGTGACTTGCCCAGGGTCACACAGCTAATAAGTGTCTGAAGCTAGATTTGAACTCATGAAGATGAGTCTTCCTGATTCCATGCCCAGTACTCTATCCACTGTGCCGCTTGGCTGCCCATAAACAACCATGAGAGATAGGTGTTATTCTTGTCATAATTTTATTATAAACTCAAGCTGAGAGAGATTAAGTCACGTGTTCAGAGTCACATGGTTAATTTGTGTCTGAGACAGGATTCAAACTCAGTACTTGCCGACTAAAGGTTTGCTGTAACTGCTAGGCTGCCGACCTGCCCACTGCCCAGAAAGGAGAAACACTTGTGCTAAGTTCCTCTTCAGTGCTCAGGAGAGTGCTCTTGTGGGTATAGAAGCGACCTCTGCCCCCATCCAGAGTCCAGGTGGCCAGTGATGCTCCTTCTGCCCAAGGCCTAACAGGACATTTCCTCCCCCTCCGCTCTCCCCCAATGCCAAAGCCAGACATCAGGGAAGACTGAGAAAGGGGTGTTGCGGCTAGGGAGAAGCCAAGCCCCAGAAATCAGAGGCAGCGTAGAACTGGAGGTGTTAAGTCTGGGGCAAGAATCCCTATCAACCAGTGTAAACTCAGTGTAAGCTCAGGCAATTAATAAACCCAGACAGCCCAGAAGTAATGCGAAGTTTGAAATGACTGGCCTAGGGAGCACCAGTCTTTCGACCTGTCTTTCAGGAGGCCACCGAGTAGCCATCTTCTCAACCCTTAAAGAACAATAACATCACTGCTATAAAAGCTATTGACAGCAATGCAGGGGAGGGAATGTTGGAATGGGAGGTCTAAATGAGCCCAAGCCTGGGAAGGGTAGGTCATTGGACCAGATGCAATTGGTCTGGAAAATGATGGGGAAGGCCGAGGGCTGGACAGACAACTACAGACGAGAAGATAGATGCAGTGACCCTTGTGAACCCAGGATAATGGGCTTTGGAGCCACAAGGAACCTGAGGGATGGACAACTTCCTTAATAGAGTAGGGGAGGGGGAGAAACCACCTGAGGCCCAGAGAGGGGAAGGAGTGGGCCCTAGGTCACTTGGCTAATTAGTGATAGAGCTGGAACTTGAACCCAGGACATGAGAGGTGGAAGAGGCCTTAGAACACAGAATGTTAAAGCTGGCATGGACCTTGGAACATGAAGTGTCAGAGCTGGGGTGGACCTTGGAACATGAAGTGTCAGAGCCAGGAAGGAACTTAGAACATAGAATATCAGTGCCAGAGATGCCTTTAGAACATAGAAGGCCAGAGCAGGAAGGAGCTTTAAGGAACAAGGAGGGACTTCCCGGCACTGAATATAAAATACTGGTTTTGTTACTGATGGCCTTAACCTTGAGCTCTTTGGAAGAACCAGCATGGAAGATATCACTTCATTCTGCCTGCCGTTTATCCAACTCTGCATCTCTCTGGAGTGCACATGATCTATGAGCATATTCTCCCTCCACATTTGTCTAAACAGAAAAAATGAAATGTATCTATAATGATTCTTGAAGAAGGCAAGTCCTCCAGGCTGTTCTGTCATTCGAAGCCAGTTTCTGTGTTGGTAAGATAGGCATAAGCCCTAGTATTTCCTATGGCCTCTCAATCTTTAAGGGCTAGATGCCATGATCTATATCTGGTCACTGGACTTAGATGTTTTCAGAGGAGAAAGTGAGGCTGGTGACTTTGCACAGCCTACCCTCACTTAAATCCAATTCATGTACAAGTCATGGCATCACCTTCCTGATGCCAGGGTCCTCTTTTAGAATGAATAACAAACAACAATAGAATATTGAAGAATATTGAAGGGAACTTTGAGATGACGTGGTCCAAATTTCTTAATGTACGGATGTGTAAACTGAGGCCCAGAGAGACTTGCCCAAGGCCACCCCGTGAGCTTTCTCCTGGGTGCTCTGATTCCAAGCTCAGTGTGCTTTCTGTCCCTGTTCCTTTTTAGGTGCCCTAAGGTACCCAACAGTAATTCTTGTTCCCCTGTTCTCTGTGTGATAGATAGATGGAAAGGGCGCAGTGGGCTCTGGTAGGGAGTTTCTGAATGAGGACAGAGGTCCAGGAATAATGCCAAAGTTGAGTTCTCCTCCCTTCATTATTATGCTGGTAAGATAATACCACAGGCCTAGAGCTGGGGATATCCAGGTTATCAGGAACGACTGTTCCTCTAGTAACTGTCTTCTGGCTCCACCAAATTAGGGAATTAAGGGAGGGAAGGCTGGGGCTGTGCTATATTTGGCTACCAACATGCCAGCAGATACAGTATCTTAGGAAATTTTACTTGCAAAATTGATTAAGGTTGGTTTGGACAAGGAGTGGTCACATGGGCTGAAAACTCACAGGAAGACAAATGCTGTGTGAAGTGTGTGTGTGTGTGTGTGTGTGTGTGTCCCTGGGGTTGCTTAGGTCAGATCGTCTGTTCTCATGACTTTAAAAAGATCTCAGAGAAGGGAAAATAGTGAGGGGAAAAAGATGGAGAGAGTGACAGAGAACAAGAGAGGGAGAAACAGAAAGAAGCAAGGAAGGAAGGAATAAGAGAGGAAGGAAGAAGGGGGAGGGTATGAGAAGGAAAAATGAGAAGGATGGGAAAAAGAAGGAGAGAGAGGAGAGAGAAAGAGAAGAAAGGAATGAAAGAGTAAAGGGAATGGAGAAAGAAAAAGAGAGGAAATAAGGATCAGAGGAAAGAAGAAGGGGAGAGGGAGGAAGAAAGAGGGAAGAAAGGAAGGAAGGAAGGGGATGAGGGAGAAAGACAGAATGAGAGAAAAAGAGAAAGGAAGAGAGAAAAGGGGATGCGGAGAGGAGAAAAATGGGAGAGAAGGGAGAAAAGAAAAAAGAAAGGGGGAAAAGGGATGAGAGAAGAGAGAGGAACAATCAGTGAGAGAGAGGAAGAGAAAGGAGAAAGAGAGGGAGAAAGAAAAAGAAAGGGAAAAAGAAAGAGAAAGAGAGACACATAATAGAGAGGAAAGGGGAGGAGAGAGAGGAAGAGAGTAGAAGAAAAAGGGAAGAAGTGAGAGGAGGAAAAAGAAAAGGTGAGAAAGGGGAAAGGGAGAAAGATGATGAGAGAACAAGGAAGGAGAGGGAAAAGCAGAGGGAGAGGCAAAGGGGGGAGGGGGAGCAGCAGCAGCACATTAAGGAAGCGAGCAGATGCTTGGGAGCCAGGAGGTGTTGCTGACACCTCGGAATGGGAACGAGGGGGAGCCAGGGAGGCTGGGAATGTGTGCAGAAAATTGCCGAGGTGGGTGTGAATGAGTACATCTTGGAGGGGGATGGGCCAAGAGCAGAAGCTGGAGGAGAAAGGTGGAGAGTGGATACTATGGCAGGAAATAGCAGCTCAGGGTGCAGCCGTCAAGGCAGGCTTGTTCATAGTTTTTTTGGAGGGGGAGGAAGCAGCCATGCCCGGGTGGGCAAACCTGGAGACTCCTTCATCCCTTCCTTAACATTTTTACATGGATGAAATCAGGTGCTTGTCACAACAGCCCAGGTGCCTGACACAGAGTAGGTGGTAAATGTATGGTGAATGAATGGATGGAGGAGTAAATGGATGGATTGTTCCAGCCACAACAACTCAGGAAAGACCATTTACTGAGGTCTAGAGGGACTGTCACCTATGCTGGCAAAGGGAAGCCCCTTACCTTCTAAAGCCTTAATATTGAAGCATGGTTCATTCTGGAACCTTAATATTGAAGTCAGGTTAACATGACCCTTGAGGGAGGCTTGAAAAGATTTCTGAGACCATCCATCCAGTACTACTACTCCCTAAATATTCCACTTTATAGAAGTAAACTCAGGGCTAGAGAGGTGAAAGTACTTCCCCAAGAACACAGGGATGGTAAGTAGGTGAGGGAGCCAGGACTCCTGATCTGAGTGTCTTTGCCATATACCATGATTTTCAGGGTATGTGTGTGTGTGTGGTGAAGGGGGATGGGGATGATCATTTCCATGTCTGTTCTGCTGTGAGTCTAAGCCATATGGCTTCAGGGAAGAATGGTATCTGACCTCTCAGTTACCTGGGTGCTAGTCCCAGCTCTGCAACTACCCGTGTGACCTTATACAAATCACTTAGCATCTCTGGATCTCAGTTTTCCCATCTGTAAAATAGGCCTTTGCTTAGCTGATCTCTGGTGGCCCTCTCAGCTCTAGAATCCTATGATCCAATGGCTATATTCTCTTTCTGGGGGAGTGGAAACAGGTCTCTAGTGGTCTCTTATTTCTCTCTCTGGTGGAAGGCCAGAAGAGAGGGAAGGAATATGGGGGAGGTAGTGAAATTGACGCTCAATCTAGAGTCCAAGGACTTGGATTTGAACCCCAACTCTACTTGGACAAGTCACTTGACCTTTTTAGGACCACAGAGTCACAGAATGTTAGAGCTTCATGGGACCACGGAGAGTATCTCATCTACCCCAAATCACTTATTTTTATAAAAAAGAAAAATGAGTCCCTGGGAGATAGAATAACTTAATAGGATCATAGATATGAAGTAGGACCTGGGGTTCATGAATCTCTAAGGGGTCTATGAATTGATTCCAGGGAGTCCGTAAATTCGGTTTTTAAAAATATATTAATAACTTTATTTCAATATAATTGGTTTCCTTCATCATTTTGCAGATTTCATTTTGTTTATTTGTAAACATTATCTATAGCAGGCATCCATAGACTTCATCAGATTGATTAAAAGGTCTAGAGCATAGAGAAAAGGTTGAGAAACTCCTGCTCTAGAAGGGACCACAAAGGCCATTGGAGAAACTGAGGACTAGGTAGATAAAATGACTTTCCCAAAGTTGCTGTAACATGCAGCCTTGCCTTGCCTTGTCCATCAGATCTAAGTGTCACACCAAGGATTTGAACTCAGGTCCTCTGATTTCATATTTCTCAGGGTTTCAGTTCCTCCATCTCTATAATGAGGAACTTGGTCCAGATCTTAGGAGCAGATAGTCATAAATTTCATATTTCAATGAACCTTGAGGATCTTCTGGTCCATCCCACTGTTCTCTAGTTGGCTAGTAAGCAGCTGTCTACCTCTAAGAGAAAAAGACAGTTCCTCTCTTGGTTCTTCCCCCCCCCCCACCATCCCCAACTCCCTGCTGTTGGAGAGCTCCCATGTGGGAGCCCTGGAATCACATGTGGGTGGCAGGCAGCATCAGCTCTGGCTCAGGCTCCTGAATGCCAAGGAAACACTCATCACTGGGATAGAGGGCCCAGAGGGACTGAGGAGATGAAGAGATGAGAGAAAGAGATCAGTCAGAGCAGCTTGGCTAAACAACCACGGAAGGGTGATGTACAACCAGACCATAAATATTTTAAAAGAGTTGACATGGCCGAGGAAGGGAAATTAATCACTCAGCCCCTCCCCTGGGAAGGAAGCACTGTGATTTAGAAAAGGAATGTCAGTGATTGATGGTCTGGGGGGAAAACATTTCCCAAGAACCAGGATACATCTGAGGATGGACAGCTGGGAAGGACGTTAGAGATCACCTCCTTTTTTGCAGATATGGAAACCAGCTGAGAGAGGCATAGTGACTTGCCTGAGGTCACACATCTAATAATGGCAGAACTGTGACTTCAACAAGTCTAGCTTGAATGAGTAGCTTTGGGGAAGAATAGAGTCTAGAAGCCAGGGTGACTGGGTTACAGTCCTCCCTCAACCCACTTAATCCCTGGGTGACTTCGGGCAAATAATTTCCCTTTTATGGACTGTCATTTCTTCCTCTGGAAAAGAAGAAATTTGGACAAGTTTATCTTTGCAGTCAATTCTGGCTTTGACACTCTGTGTTGCAATGTCCTTCCCATGTCTATGTCCCTTCTATATGTCTATGATGATATGGTATTCTTTATTTCTTAGGTTCTAAAGACTCTTCCAACTCTGACATTCTATGCTCTGAGCTTCTTCCCATCTCTGACAGTAGACGTCCTATTTTCTAGGGGCACTACTAACTTTTATATTCTGCTTTGCATGGTTCTGTCCAGCTCTGACACTGTGTTCTTTGTTTTAAGATCTCAGCCAACTCTGACAACTTCTATCCCAGCTCAGAAATTCTCCGTTTTATTTACCAATGCTTGACCCCAGCTTCCCCTAAGCTCTGGCTCCGATATTCTGTTTTCTAAGGTCCCTTCCCAGCTGAGATATTTTATGATCCTAATGGGCTCATTTTTCTTTATTCTTCTGGAATCTCTGGAGCAGATTCATTATACTCCAGCTCTGACTCATGTCAGTGGATTCTCATGCTTCCTTCTAATCCCACGACAGCACCCGATTCCTCCAAATTTGCTCGTTTACAGTCTAATATCCTTGCCAACTGCTGACTGTCTGTGAAACCATTTCTTACTCTGCTTTTGAGAAACTCATGCTCTCTTGGACCAATCTGATGTATTAGCTTTAATCAGTCTACAGATTCTAAGGTGAATTTAGCATCTCTCTCCCTGTATTAATCAGTAACCCCCAGGAAAGTGGGGTATCAGCAAAATCAGGGTGATTTAGTGAACATAGGATGGGGATGGGAGCTCTGCTAGTGATCTTGAGGCTATGTTAAAAGAATCGCCTCCCCTCTCTGTGACTTAGTGTTGAACCAGGTAAACTAGGAAACTTCTAGTTGATACACAAGCATTTATTAAATGTTTATTAGGTGCTCAGTGATGTGGACAAAAAAGAAGAGGCAAAAAAGCCCCTACCTTCAAGGAACTTACATTCTAATGGGAAAAGATAGCATTTTAGTTACTAAGCACACACAAGAAATATACAGGGTGGCCAGGAGGCTCAAAGGGAAGGGACTAGCCAGGGTGGCCTGGAAGAGACCTCGGGCCAAAGGTTGAATTTGTGTTGTCATGAAAGAAGCCAAGGAAGCTAAAAGGCTGGGGAGAGAAGGGGAAGTGTTCTAGGCTACCTTTTATCAACGTAAGAAAAGGCATGGAGGCAGGAGAGAGCGGCAGGTATGAGAAATCCAAGTATGGCAATGTCAGTAGAAAGGTCATAGACTTTGTGGAGGGCAGCAAAGTGTAAGTAGCTTGGGAAGGTAGGAGGGGATGTGGTTGTGAAGGGCTTTAAACGCCAGACAGAGGCAATTTGGTCTAGGGGACATTATTTCCTTCTAGGCAACATCTCTCATACATACCTCTAGGGTCAGGAGAGAAGGGGGCATATTTGGGAGATGCTACAAAGGTAAAAATGATTGGATATGGGAGGCTGAGAGATTGAAGAGTCAAGAATGACACTGAGGTTGTGAGTCCCCTGGCCATGACAATGGTAGTGTCCTTGACGGAAACAGGATGTTGAGAAGAGCCAAGCTTCTTTTTGAAAGGGAAAGGTGTGGTGGTGGAGAAGATAACGAGGTTGAGATACCTGCTTGGCAGGAGAATTCTAGTCTTAGGAAACTTACATGGAGGTAATGAGAAATTAAAAAAAAAAACAACTTAGGGTCACAGGACCAGCATTTGTCAGAGATGGAACTTTAACCCAGATATTCCTGATTCCAAGGTTGATTTCCCATCCATTGCCCCAAACTGTCGCTGTCACCCTGCTACGTCGGTGCCTAATTCAGGCCTCTTTCCCTCTTCCACTGTCAAAGTTCCCATTCCTTCAGTGATCATATCTAAGTCACTGAGTAAAACAACTGGTTAAACTATTTCATACAAAGTTCAATTGTCTGATAGTTTATTATGCTCCATGAGGCAAGGGTAGATGAATAGTATAATGTAAGTTCCCTGAGGGCAGAACCTATTTGTTTTATTGTCTCTGGCTTTTGTATGCCTGGTTCCTAACACAGTGGCTAGCATATCGTAGATGTTTCATAAATTTATTTGTAAACTGACTGACTATCCCCTCATTTGTTTCTGAAAACCGATTATCATAGACCTTACGTTAGACAAACAATTCATTCATGCAGTAGGTAAGACTAGTGCCTGACCTCCTTTCAATTCAATTTAACTCAATCAGTTTGAGTCACCTTAAGCATTTAGTAAGTACCATTATATGTAAGGTCCTGATTTAGGTGCTAAAAGGTGCAGAGATATAAAGTAATAGTCTCTGCCCTCCAGGACCTCACATTCTACTGGGGTTGGTAGAGCTGTACATAAATAAATGTAATACAAGGAAAACTGAGGAAGGAGAGAGTACTGCCAATGAGGTGGGTGGTGATGGTGGTGGAAGGGAATCTTCCCAGGAAGGTGGTACCTAAGTCTAGGAGGGTAATAATGTACCAACACAGGTAAGTATTATATGTAACATTACCTAATAAATGCATCAGAGACATGCAAAACATAGTCCTCTACAGTGTCTAAGGAGGAAGCTTCTTATCAAGATGAGAAGGATATAGAATAGAATTAGGATACACTTCCTGAAGGACCAGAACTTTTAAGTTGGAACTTAAAGTATAGGAAGGAATTCAATAATGAAAGTGTAAGTTTGTTTTGTTGTTCAGTCCTTTCAGTCATGTCCACATCTTTATAACTCCATTTGGGGCTTTCTTGTCAAAGATACTAGAGTGGTTTGCCATTTCATTCTCCAGCTCATTTTAAAGATGAGGAAACTGAGGAAAAGAGGGTGAAGTGACTTGCCCAGGGTCACACAGCTAGTAAATGTCTGAGATCAGATTTGAACTCAGGTCTTCCTGACTCCAGGTCTAGCATTCTATCCATTGCCTCACCTAGCTGCCCCCAAAGTGAGGGAAGAAGGATATTCTAGATTTAGGGAACAATATGAAAAGCAGAACACTGATGGGGTAGAGAAATGGTTCTCAAGTATAGATGGTGCACAGAATGTGTGGAGAGGGGGAAGAGTAGGAATGAGGTAAGACTAGGAAGGTGGGTTATCGAGGTCTTAAATCCTAGGCAGATACTTGAGCACCACTGTGGAGGCAATAGGGAGTGTCAGAGGAGTTCCATGACTAGAACCAGTCTGCCTCAGCAATATTCCAATTCCTGATACCTGTGTGGGTCTCTCATTTATTTAAAAAATTAGAAACAACAAAAGCTAAGCCTCTGGCTTGAGCCCCCATCTGATTTATTCTTTCCAGAAAAAAATAAGATGACACGTGAATTCACAGCAAGCACACTTAATTAAAATAGAATGTCAGGTTAAAACCATGAATTTAAGATATTTAATGCTCTTGGAATCTATTCCCAAATGGCTGCTGCTCCATGTGTATCTTCCAGGGAATGTAAAATCAGTCCCTGATTAGCCACTTTTTCTCCACAAGCTACAGGGATGGTCATGCATTAAGCTGCTTGTGGTAGGGGGTTCTAGCAGCTTGATATAGGTGTTTGGAGCACTGAGATTTTTAATGTAGGAAGCCACCAGTCATGAAGACCCTGGAGAGTGCCTTTTGAATCTATCATCAAGGTCTGGACGTGGCATCAGAGGTAAAGAGATGTCTGCCATTTCCCCCAACTCTCCCCCACCCACTCCCATTCATTTTCAACCTTGTCTCATCTTCTGTGACATTATCCGTAATGCTTCCCAAAACTTTTTAGAGATCTTGAGTACAGTGAACTTCCACACAGCCTATGGGGGGAGGTAATTGCCAAATGAACATGAATTCTGTGACACCCAGATGGATATAAGAGGAAAGACAGTTATTGTAGAAGACCTGGGAAGAGAATAATGCTATAGTTCAGAGATGTTATTGAGGGTCTCTGTTAGAATAAGATGGTCTCTGTCTTTGGGAGATCATCCTCCAGTAGAGATGATGCAATAGGGAGACAAGCAACTGGACAGTACTGTGAGGTCTGGATTTAGAATCAGAGGGCTCCGGTTCAAAGTTGGCTCTGCCAATCACCTTGACAAAATTACCTGATTTTTCCAACCTGCAGTTTCTTTATATGCAAAATTAGGGGTTTGAACTAGATGATCTTTAAGATTTTTTCTGTCTTGAAGAACTATGATTGTATGAATTATCTACAAAGTAAATGAGATGAATAATATAAGAGAGATACTAAGCCCCCAGAATTCAGTTGAGAGATCAATTATTTCTAGCTTTGAGTTGGGGGGGAATCAGGAAAATCTGATTGTAGGAGGTTGCAATCAGCCAGACCTTTAAAATATTGGTAGGAATTAGATAAGGTAAGCACACTAGGCAGTGGGCACAGCTTAGGAAAAAGCATGGAGGAGGGATAACCTGAGTGTGTTCTGGAGATAGGGAGGAGCTAGATTTGACTGGAATGTAGATCTCTAGATTGTGCAGGGCCTTGAATGTCAAGCAAAGGAGAAGGTGAACAGTAAGCAGAGGCAGACCAGTGTAATGTAAAGAGTGCTAGGCCTAGAATCGTGAGAATTGGATTCAAATACTGTCTCAGAATCTTTTGCTCTCTGACCACTGACAATTCACTTTAGGTCTCAGAGTATCAGTTTATCTATAAAATGGGAGTAATACTCTTGTACTACCTTGTAGGACTGTTGTGAGAAAAACACTTTATAAAACCTTAAAGTGCTATGTAAATGTGTGTTTCCCAACATATTTGTCATATTTTATTTGACAGGACAAAGGGAGCCACTGAAGATTTCTGAGAAGAGTGATGGACATCATCAGAATGAGGCATTAAGATGACTGCAGTTTGGATGAGAGAGGGGAGAGACTGGTAGCTAAGGGTAAATATCCTTCAATCAAGCGATTAAATAATCCACAAGCCTATATTAAGCATCTATTATGCTTAAGGTACTGTGTTAAATTCTGAAGATACAAGGATTAAAATAAAGTAGCTTTTGTCTTTCATACTGAGCTTTGCCATTCAATACATCACCCTCTCTTTTCCCCTTCACAACCAAAATTCTAGAAAGACTAGAAACCCCCCTCCACTTCATCACTTCCTATCAATTCCCCAACCAACCCAAGAACAAAATAAAGATGATTGGGTTGAGTGCCTGGAAGAAGTCATTAGTGTTCTAGGGGAGGGCTGTTTCTGTAGGATGACAGAATAAAAAAGAAGAAACAAAAGTCATGGCATCTCAGAGAATGGAAGGATTATATGGGGAGGGGATAGAAGGAAAAGGAGTGAATCAGGGAAGTCTGCATGAGGTAGAGGGCATTTTAGTCCCAGAAAAAAAAAATGCCACCTCCTCTGTGTTACTCTAATAGCAAGAGTATACTATTAAAATGTCTCTGTCCAAGGTGCTTATTGTGAAATCCCGTGGGCTATTCTATACTTCTCTTCCTTGACTCATCACTCTGTGATATTTGACATTGTGAATTAGTCTTCCTTCTGAATACCCTTTTCATCTATTCATTTATTCAGTAATTCACTTATATATCCCAGTAAGTCCTGTTTGTTTGTTCCTTCTTTCATTCAAACTCCTTGAGGGCAAGAACTGTGTTTGCTTTAATCCAGCACATTTCCTGGCAATGAAAGTTATTTGATAAAATTAAAAACTCGGTTCAGATGACACCTCCTACACAAAGGCTTTCCAGATATGCCCTGGCCAACTGCCAGTGTTTCACCCCGTTTCCCCCAATTTATTTTGTATATACCGTGTATATATTTACATGTATGTGTTATCTTCTTCATTTGAATGTAAACTTCTTGAGGCCAAGGACTGCTTCTCTTCTGGCTCTGTATCCCCAGTACTTAGTGTTCTAGGAGAGCCTGACACACAGTAGTCACATAGGAAAAGCTGGCTGATAGATTCGTTGCTTCATTCAACAAACGCTTAGGATGGTTCTATTATCTGCCAAGGCACCATGCCAAGCACAGGAGATACACAAGACCAAAGTTAGACCATTGTCTCAAAGAGCTTACATTACATTGGTGGGAGGGGAGAGTAAACAACATGTATAGACAGTGTGCACAGATAACTAAAGGAAAGTGATTTGGAGCTGGAAGGATAGCACTAGAAACTGGGGGTGGGGGTGGGGCAGGCTTACAATGGCGTCATATAAGATGTGGCTTCTGAGTGAAACCTTGAAGTGAGTAAAGGATACTCAAAGGAGGGGATGAGGAAGAACATCTCAGGCCATTGGGGGAGGAAGGGTTGGTGATGATAGTCTGTGCAAAGATTTAGTGCTCAAAGGGGATTTAGGGACCTTTGATACAACCCTCTTGTCTTGTACATAAGGGATTAGGGTTAGTCAGGGGCCCAGAGGAGTTTAAGTAACTCATTTGTGCTCTGACATTTGTAAGTGTCTAAGGTAGGACCAGAATACACAGTTCCTGGCTGTGAGCGCCAAGGGCATGGGGAGACCATATTTACTCAAAGGAATGTTCCCAGGGACTAGGGAACTTCATAATACTGCCAACTCCAGCTAAGGCTGGATCTTTGACATTTAACACTGGTGTGGCCCACGATGAGAGGAGTTAGATCCAGCTCTGCCTTGGAACCAGTCATAGGACAGGCTTTTAGAATTTTAAAAGTCAAAGGAATCTTAAAAATCTATCTACTGTGGGGGCGGAGCCAAGATGGCAGCATAGCAGCAGCAACATATCGCAGCTCTCACATGGCCACCCCAAAATACCCATAACATAGGACTCTAAACCGATCCCAGAACTCCAAAATGCACACAAAGATACTTCCCACTAAAGTTAGCTCAGCTACGAGGAACCATATCAGCACTGCTAACCGAAACCAGCCTGGCCTGAAGCCGTGGCTGTGCCCCGGGGGCGGCTGGACGGGAGGAGCCGAGCCCCGGCTGGAGCCTCGGGTGAGCAGATTAGCAGCAGCTGCGAGTGGGAATTGTGAAAGGGGGAGATAAGCAGTCCGGCCAGAAGGCCTCCAGAGCGGAAAAGCACAAGGCA
>CM053583.1:21091512-21191753 GCA_028627135.1 Pseudochirops cupreus | reverse complement strand
CCTGGCGCCACAGGCTCCACGTGACCACATTCAGCCTATTAGGGAACAGAGTATACTTTCAAATATCCAAGGGTCCTCAGAGTCACGTAGCCACTTTAGCCAAGGGCCTAGGGGCAGGGAAGATCTTCAGATTCCCATAACAGCATCTTTCAGATATCTAGCTAGACACAAACTGGTGGATAGGATCAAGTATGTGCTGAAGTTAGCTTGTAAAATTTTTGGTGTAAGTATTTACACCTGAGAAATCTACAAACACTGCAAATTGGGTATTGATTTATTGTTTTACTTTTTGTTATTTAGACTTAAGAAAGTCATGGAGAAAATATTAATCATTCAGATTAACTTTCAAAGTGTGTTGTAATACTTTTTATTTCCTTTCTGGAGAACTGATTGTTAGACATTTACCAGCATACCCCTGGCTTGAATTATACATTAGAAGTTTGTCATCTATCATGTCATGACAGATGACAAATCTCCATCCTCTATATATGGACCCCCAATGAACTCAACCAATGAACTACTGGAAACAGCCATGGTTGTAGATCAAACTGTTGCCCACACTAGGCCAGTCATGATATTGTTTTATAAAGAACTTAATAATAACATTTATAAAAGCTGTCATTATCTCAAGGACTCCAAGTCACTTGGAACAAAAAGCTTTCAAGGTGTAACTAGATGACTGAAGAGTTCAAAATCATATGAGAGCAGGATTGGATGCATGTCATCCCCATCATCCTGCCTGCTACTGGAGACACACTGAGGGTTTTCTCATTGAATCTACCAAGTGGGTTTGCAGCCTAACCCTCATTCAACCAGAAAGAGCAGTTACTTGCCCACCCATGCAATTGTTTGTGGAATATTGAATATGAAGGAATAATAAGATAGTGACTTATCCCAGCATTGTTTCCATTGGAAGCCTATTGAAAAGGATAAGAATAATGAGATGGCAATGATGATGATGAAGAGGAAGAAGAGGAGGAAGAATAAGAAGGGAAAGAAGAGGAAGAGGAAGAAGAAGAGGTAGAAGAAAAAGAAGAGAAAAAGAAGATGAGGAAGAAAAAGGACTCATTTTAGCATATTTTCTCCCTAACACCTCTCTGAAGAAAATACAAGTATTACCATCTCTATTGTCCAGATAAGGAGACTTAGGTTCAGAGAGAGCAAGTGATAGGCTCATGGTTACACAGGAAGTCACCAGCAGAGCTGAGATTTAAACCCATTTCTCCTGACTCCAAGCATAGGCTACTTTCCTCTACCCTGCATTGATAAGAGTTATCATCAAAACCGTGTAGTTCCCTGACATGAACCTAGAGGGTAAGGGCACTGGTCTCTAAGTGGGTCAGACACATTTTGTGTGATGAGGGGTCTAACAGGATTAGAGGTAAGGGCCAGGGAGAGAGTGGGAAGAGCAGAAGAAACAGAGTAGGGCTCCCCACTCTGTGTCTCTCCTCTTCCATATACAGTCTTCATTTTCATAAGTCTCACGTTCTCTCCTCTCCTTTTCCCTGCTACCATCCCACCCACTTAATTGGGACCAAATATTCACTACACAAAGAACAGACAATTCATCAATTCCCTCTTTGTCCTCCCGAGAGCCTTTACACAAATGTCCAAACCCTCAGAGATACTCATTCGAGCCAGGTTGGCTGCTCAACACTTGCCCTTTGCCCTCCACATAATGTTGAAAGGCAGGCTTCTACTGATGGTGTGGTCAATATGGCCATGACCAGAGGCCAAATATGTGTGCTGGTGTTCTGGAAGAGTGGAATGACTGACTCTGGGACCAAGAATTTATATGTGTGCAGAGCTTCCTTGTAAGTTCTGTTTTTCATAGAGAACCACAGAATGTGAAAAGCTTTGCTACTTAGGAGCTGTGTGACATTGGGAAAGTTATTTAGCCTCTCTGGGCCCCAGTTTCTTCATCTGGACTAGGATGGGAATGGGTAGATGATCCTCGTGGTCCTTTCCAGCTTTAAGGGACTTTAGAACATAGTGCACAGAATATTAGAGCTAGCCCAAAATTTGGAATATAGAACATAGAGTCTTGTATTGAAAAGGGACTTAGATATCATGCAATCCAACATCTTAATTTAACAAATGAGAAAACTGAGGCACAGATGAAAAGAAATTATCTGTCCTGGGTCAAAAACCTAGTCATTCAAACCCAGGTCTTCTAACAAGGATCAATGTGACAGGTAGAAGGAAGAAGTGCCCAGCGAAGAGAAAGAGGTAGAGGAATTCATTTCCCTCACATCAGTTCAAGTAAGTAGTAATACTTCCTCAGATCCTCCTCTCCCTCAGTTCACAATGACTCAAACAGGAAAGCTCTGACTTCCTAAGTTATGGAATTAAGGGCAGTTTAAGAAGGCCCCTACCCACCATGTTCCCCCCTCATTCTCCCCAACTCAGTGCCAGCTGTAAATGGGTCTCCTCTTTATTCATGGCTTAGCTGCTCCCCCCTAAGCAGTTTCCTAAGGATCCACAAGGCTTGAGTATACCTCCCACCCTTAGATTTATCTCTCGGAGGGCCTCACAGGCTCCTTGTATAATCCTTCCTAGTGGATTGTACAGCTCACATCCTACCCCCTAGCTTTCTATTATTGTCCCTGGCCCACCCCTCCACCCCCAGCAACTACTTTTTATGAGCTGTCCCCTGAGAATAGAGGCATCAATCTTTTCTTAGTGAGTTTCATCAGTCCCTTCCACAGAACTGACCTGAATAACAGTCACATTTTCTCCACAAATCTAATTTGTATAAAACTCGAGCATGGCTTATAATTGGTGTTATTTTTCAGGCTATATCTGTCTCCACACAGGCTTTCATTTACCCCTGAAACAAAGACCTGTATTTTTTTTATACCAATGACCTTCTAAAAGCCCTGGATAGCTGCACATCACAGAATACCACTGTCTCCAAGAAATTAAAATGGAAGGCATCCAAGAACCAGTGAAATGCAGTGTGGTGAGTCCAAGAATGACAAACAGTAAATTGTACAGGAGGAAGTGATACAGTGGATGTCATGGACTGGAAAAGAAGCATGGCCTGTCACATGTTGAGGGAAGATATGGAGTAAGCAACCGATGGGCAACCTGTGTGTTTCACTGGCCCACACCACATCTAGGGAACTAGAAGCAATGGTCTCCAAGCATTTTTGATCATATGCTCCATCATTAAAAAATATTGAACATTCACTCCTACTCTTGGAATATTTATTTATACATAAATAATACACATATACATGCTTCTAAATTATCTTAGTCTTAATGACTGTCATAGCTGAATAAATGCACCTTGCCTTTTCAAGGACAGGTGGATACATGGATCCAAAAGGAAGAAATGCATTGTGGGTAGTGCACACTACATTATGATGCACACTTTTCAATCCCATTCACCAATGATGCAAATTTTTTGGTTAAAATTTGGCTAGTAAAATTTTATCCTCCTTAATGCCAATAAGTTGCTCTTAACAGACTAATCAGATGGTGCTGCATTTTCATATTTTAACAAATGGGTGCAAAACTCACTGAAACTCATCATAAGGAAGTTTTTTTTTTAACAGACTCGAAAATTCTGTTTCCAAGTTTTTAAAATATGTAGATAGGAGAGTTTTCATAAGTGATAAACCCATCATCTTCAGTGACAAAATCACAAAATAGAAACTTTTCCAAATATCCATTTTCAAAATATGCTTACCATAGCACAAGTTTCTTTCAAAAAGCAGTTACTTTCTCACTCATGGTTAAAATGTTGTTTCTGTCTGCTAACTTAGATATATTGGGAGCTAACACCAATATTGTTGTTGTCGAGTTGTTTCAGTCATGTCTGACTCTCCATGACCCCAGTTAGGGTTTTCTTGGCAAGGATACTGGAGTTGTTTTCCAGTTTTTCCTCTAGTTCATTTTACAAATGAGGAATTGAGACAGATAGGGTTAAGTGACTTGCCCAGGGTCACACATCTAGTAAGTGTCTGAGGCCAGATTTGAACTCAGGTCTTCCTGATTTCAGGGTTGGTGTTCTATCCAATGCATCACCTAGCTGTTTTCTTCCTAAATTAAGCCCTTTTGTTGTTGTTATTTTGTCAATTAGTTATGTCCAAGTCTTTATAACCTCATTTGTGGTTTTCTTGGCAAAGGTATTAGAATGGTTTGCCATTTCCTTCTCCAGTTCATTTGACAGATGAGGAAACCTCGTTAAACAGGGTTAAGTGGCTTTCCAGGGTCATAGGGCTAGTAAGTGTGTGAGGTTGGATTTGAAATCAGGTTCTCCTGACTCCAGGGCCAGTACCTTATTCACTGTGCCATCTACCTGTCCAATACTAATGTACATTGCTATAAGCCATTCCCCAATGAATAAATGTTCAGAGTCGTTAAGCAAATATTTCTCAAAAGAATGTCAAACTACTAACAACTCTATGAAATATTGCCCTAATTGACTAATAATAAGAGAAATGCAAATTAAATCAATTCTGAGGTTTCACTTCACAGAAAATTGGCAAATATGACAAAAAAATGGGAAGTCAGTGTTGGAGAAGTTGTGGAAAGATAGTCAAACTAATGCATTGTTGGTGGAACTGTTAATTAATCCAAACATTCAGGAAAGCAATTAGAAACTATAAAAAAAATAACGAAAAATCTCTATTTATTGATTCAAAGATTCTACTACTAGGTATATGCCTTAAAGAGGGAAAGAAAGCTCCAATCTATACTGTAGCAACACTTTTTGTAATAGCAAAGAACTGGAAACAAAACAAATGCCCATCTATTGGAAAACGATTAAATAGATTTTGAAACATTAATGTGATTGTATGGTAAGAACTAATTAACATGAAGAATTCAAAGAAGTGTGGAAAGACATAGGAACAAATTCAAAGGGAAGTGACTGAAACTAGGAGAATAATATACACCATGACAGTGACAATATAAGCAGTGAGGCCAGCACCAACAAAAATACACATTATAATGACTGTGCATGGCATCAGAAAAGAAATATAAGAATTCACCTCTCTCCCTCTTCTTTGAGGGAGGGCAGAGGGGGACTATGGATGGATGAAAAGCACCGCATATATAGTCAGGTTTAACAGATATGTTGATTAGTTTTGCTGAACTGAAGTTTTTTTCCATTTTTAAAATTCTTTGTCATAAGAAAAATCTCTCTAGGTTAGGGAGAAGGAGAAATATAATGGGGAATGGAGGTGATATAAAAGCTAATGATATAAAAATTAATATCAAATCTACCTCAAAGAGATAGATTATGCATTTATTTTTTAAGGTAGCATACTGTTGACAGTCACTTATTAAAGGTTGGAAATTCTAGAACACTGTATCTCTTGGTAAACAAAAAAAATTCATAACATCTTTAAGTTTGATTCCTTTTAAAGACTTTCCCAAGGAAACTTCCTTGCAGTACAAAAGACTTTTATGGGCATTCTCCATCTCATTTGCAAGTGCTACAAACCAGGGTGAATTAATTAGTAAGCAAGATCATTTCACTTTTTAGGAGTCCCAGTGAATATCCTGAGAGATAGGAGGAACTTGTAAATGATAACTGGGTGTCATTTATTATTCAGTTAATTTGATCATTTCATCTAGCCAAGTAAGTAAATTTCTATTTATGCCATTTTTGTTAAAAGACGAATAGTACAACAATCAAATATTAAGTTAATATTTAGTACTGGGGTGCTGGTAAATGTTTAACCCCACCCCTCAAAAAAAAGTACATGACCCACCTTTGAGTTTAATATGCATTAACATTTCCCTATCATTTTCTAAAGTCTAGACAATCAACAAAGCAATAAGTCAAGCCTGATTTTGTAACATTTGCTGATTTCTGAGGTATAAGTGCTAATACTAAAGACTGAACAGTCTCTGAGCCAATTCAAACTCACTCCAGCAAAGCCCTGTCATCAGTGAACAGCTTAATAGCTTTTCAGCACGTCAGGTTTCTCTGTGTGTAGATGATCAGCATACTCGATGAGAATACATTCCTTTGGAGACAGCAAGGGCAAAGGCTAAAAGATGGGAAATCTAGTGTTGCATATGAGGAACAGCAATTTGGCTGGACCACAGAGTACACCAGGAGGAGGAATGTAGGATAAAACCAGAAGATGTGGGACCGGATTGTGAAGGGTTTTAAATGCCAAACAGAAGGCTTTTTATTTGATCCTAAAGCCAATGGGAAGTTATTGCTGTTATTGATTAGGGCAATGGCATGATCACTACACTGGGGTCAGCTGGATAGCAAAGGGGATAGAGTGCCTCTGCCAGGCCTGGAGTCAGGAAGATGCATCTCCAAGTTCAAATCTGGCCTCAGACACTTACTAGCTGTGTGACCTGGACCAGTCACATAACACTGTTTGCTTCAGTTTCCTTATCTGTAAAATTATATGCAGAAGGAAATGGAAAACCACTCCAGGATCTTTGCCAAGAGATCCCCAAATGGGGTCGCAAATAGCCAGACACAACTGAAATGACGGAACAACAGTGACGTGATCAGACCCGTGTTTTAGGAAAATCACTTTGGCACCTGTGTGGAGGAAGGTTTGGAGGTAGGGAGACTAATTAAGAAGCTATTACAATAGTTCAGGTTAAAGGTGCTAAGGATCTGAACTGGAGTGATGGTTGTGTCAACCCAGAAATTTGTCAATTGATTAGATATACGAAGAGAGTGAGAAAGAGGAGTCAAGGACATCTGAAGCTGAGACAGTGGCAGGAAAATGGGGCCCTCAGCAACAACAGGGAAGTTCAGAAGAATGGTGGGTTTGGGGAGAAAGAGATGAGCTCTTCAGTGCAGAAATCCAACCCTGCTCATCCAGTGGAGGCAGCAGGGTTCTTACTCACTATTCTCTGCCCTAGAGCCCAGAGCCAGCCAAAGGGTACATGCTACAGTGATCTGAAGGAATATAGCACCGATACAATGGAGATAGGAAGAGAAGATTTTACCAATGGCATAACAGGTACCAAGAGTGGAAGTTAGGTAATAACTGCTCTGGATGAGGGATAGGAGAGTGCCTTGATCAGAAGGGAAAATGCTGAGAGCCTGTGGGAACCACAGGGGTGAGAGAGGGCAGCTAAGGGTTTCTTCCTAGCCTGATAGTCAGTTATGGTTGGGCCTGCCCCTCTCACTAAAAGAACTCTCTGTTATTAGCCAAAAGAGAGATGGTAGGGTCCACTCTTCTCACAGGTAAGAAGAAAAAGCATCTCCAATGAAGACCCTGGCTGAAGACCTGAAGCTTATAGGAGATGATATGCCCAGCTGAACAAGACCAGAGGAGCAAGTCTGATAGAAACTCCAATCCAGATGTAGGAGAGCCAGACCAAGAGCCCAATAGCATCATCACAAGGTATTGATGGTCTTTATAGTACTAGTAGCATGAATTGCCCACCATACGTGTCCCCTGGCTGGGCAGGTCCCTCCATACATGTGCCTTAGCCACATGTTTTCCTGTATGTGAAGCCCGTTCATGGAAGTCCCCTGACCATGGGTGTTCCTGTGCACACCCTTCCACAGGTACACCCTAGGTATATTTTTTCCACTCGTGGTTTGTGTATGTGTGGAAGAGCACGTCCCACTGGGAAATGTTTAATTGCTGCCTTCCTATTATGCAATTTCATTCAGTGCTGTTCTATTGAACTAATTGCATTCTCTGGCTGACTAGCATAGAGTTGGGGGTGGGTATACCAGTTAGTACAAGTGGAGGATAGTGATACTCTGGTGCCTTCCCTTTGTTGATTATTTCCAGTTAATCGGGCATATAGCTTGTTTGTTCTGAGGCGTTGGCATGTTGCTTCCCCTGCTGGCATGGGAGATCCTTGAGAGCTGAGCCTGTCTTTTGCATTTCTTTGTATTCCCAGTGTTTAGCACAGTTCCTGGCATGTAGCATGGTTATTGTTGTTTTTGGTTGTTTGCCTCTCGTTTTCCAAGAGGATCAGTGACACCATGGAATGTCTTGACTTGCAGGGGAATTGGATTTAAGTGAGGCAGACTTGCAGAAAGTCATCAGCCTCACTCTCTCTTCTAGAGTCATCAAAGTCCAGTAGCAAGACAAAAACTAGGATGACTGGTGATGGATACAATGGGTGACCTTGGCATCATCAATGTCTGACAAGCTCTTAACCCTTCACAACACCTGGTTCAACCACTTCATGACAACTGGAACAGATTGTTCTCATCCACCAGGAAGAAGTCTCCACATGCTTGAGTAGACATCCCCCTAACTCACCAATGGCTTTGAGGACTCTCAGATACCTTCACTCTGGCTTACATCATCTGGTAAGACAGTTTTATTGGTGTGTGGCCAATGAGCACACTACAGCTTCTTGGAGCCACAGGTGAGAGTTGGGTGACCAACTTGACCCCAAAGGTGGATGAACATCCCTGAAGAGGGCTTGGCAAGCCTTCAAACCAAAGGTTCTCATCTTCCCTTAACACCCTATACATCCCCTGGCATGCAGTAGGAGCTTAATCCATGTTTATTGACTGACTAACCAAAAGTAAGCATATTGGTAGGGTTTCACGAGGTGTCCTTGTGACTGGATGAAAATGCTTTGTGGAGCTGAAATCAGGTTCCCTTTCTGAGGGCTCCACATCTTCTGCAAGAGGCCTTCCCTCCCTGCTCCTCCCAGCTGCAGATGCTTTCCCTTTGAGATTACTTCCACTTGACCTTGTACATATCATATATGTATGTAATTGTTTGCTTCTTCTTTCTCCCATTAGAATATCAGCTCCTCGAGGGCAGAGACTACATTTGCATTTCTTTGTATCCTCAGCCCTTAGCATTGTCCCTGGCATACAGTAAGTGTTTAATCAATGCTTCTTGACTGCCTACTAAAAAAAGAGGGAGGATCCCAGTTGCTACAGCCCACTTTTTTTTTCCATTTCAAAATTCATTTAGGAATGGGACTTATCCCTTAGAACTGAACAACAATCCCCTTCCCTAATATAAGCCCTCCCTCTCCACACCCACGTGCACACACACAGGTCTTTCACTACTCCGTAATAAACACAAAGCATCAGTGCTGTTTAATCTCCCTCACGCACTGACACTGACCTCCCGATATGATTCACATTTATTAGAAATGCATGGCTGTGTCAAGATCCGATGACAGCATGAGAAAGCTGAAGGGAGGGTGAAGTGGGGCTAGCTAAACACTGGTGATTCATTGCTCAGGAGATGGCCTTTGCCAAGGGCTCTAGGGACAGCCTGCAGAACACGGTAATGGGTATTCCGTGCTGCCCCCACCCACGGGGAAAGAGATTTCTTCTCTTTCAATCTGCTGCTTCTCCTCGCTGTCAGTCACTCAAAGAGCACGCTGGCAGCTGGCCATGAAGGGGATACCAACTACCCAACTATCTCCAGTGTGAAGCATCGCCCAGGCGGGCAAACGGACGGCTTCTCAGCCTGGTATCTAGGTGAGCTTTTTTTCAACTTCAGACAGAAATCTTCCTTCTCTGTTGTGATCATCCTGCCCTCCCTCTTCCCGTCTCTTCCCCCCGGAGAGCTAGATCAGCCCAGCTCAGCACCCATCCACCCCTAATTCTTGGGGGAAGGGAGCACTGGGAGATCCAGCTATCCAGTCCAGGCCACTATTGCCCTCCCTGACAGTCCCCTCTTTCCCTCTTATCCCACTACATATGATCCTGTGCAGAATCCAAGACTCAGAAGGGATCTCTGAAGGCTTCAAATGCAAAAAATACCTCAACAGGATGTCTTTGACAGCATCCCTGAAGAGCGACCCTGCAGCTTCTCCTGAAAGAGCTCTGGTGCTGTTGGACCCCATACATTCTGAGGTAGCCTGCTCCACTTTGGGATAGCCTAGGTTCTGGTCAATATCTTGCCTCATATATATACAAACACACACACATACACACATGTGTGTATGTAAATGTATGTGTGTATATGTATAGATATATATGTATATTTATAGATCTATCTACATTCAGGGTCTAAGAATCACAACTTTGAGAAGGACCTGAAGAATAAAATATCGGAACTAGAAGTGCCCTGAGAACATAGAGAACAGAATGTCAGAGCTAGAAGGATACTTAGAACAATAGAAGACAGAGTGTCAGACCCTCAAGTGACCTGAGAACAATAGAGCATAGAATGTCGAATTAGCCCTAGAAGGGCCCTTAGAATATAGAACACAGAGTGCCAGATTTGGAAGGGCCCTTAGAACACAGAAACAAAGAATGCCAAAGCTGGAAGTGACTTTTGAACACACAATGCCAGAGCTGCAGGGCACCTAAAGACATAAACCACAGAATGTCAGAGCAGAAAGTCACCTTAGAACAATAGAACATAGGATGACAGAGCTGGAAGCAAGATCCAAACTCTTCCTTTTACCTAGAAAGAGTGACTTGCCTCTCCCCTCTGCTACAAAGCCTGGCTCCCCCTGACTGTTTCTGGTTTCTGAGCCACTGCCTTCCTGTGATCTCTACAGCGTAAAGAGCACAACACTCATAGTCATAAGACCTGGATTCAAGTTCTTGCCTCTGCCGACTAGTTGAATTTTCATAGACAAGCCAATGCCCTTCTCTGAGCCTCAGTTTCCCTCATCTGTGAAATGGGAATAACAACATTCACATCAGGTACTTCACAGGGATTTTGTGAGGAAATTGATGTGTGAACACCAGTTTGTGTGAATATTCTGCTTGTTACCTGTATCTATCCTGACTGTACACACTGCCTCTTCATCTACCTTCTGGAAAATTCCTTGGGCCTGTTCTGCTCTGTGCTGGGTGGAACTAGAATAGAAAGAACCACAGAAAATAGAATGGATCCTTTTGATTACATAAAATTAAAAAAATTTTACAAAACCAATCTAATAAAACTAAAATGAAAAAGGAACCAACTGGGGGAGAACCTTTACAGCAAGATCTAGTTTCCAAAATATAAGGAATTAACTCAAATTGATAAGAATAAGAGCCCCTCTCCCATTGATAAGCTGTCTAAGGCTATACTCCTGCCATTCTTAAGGAAAGAAACTTAGGCCGTCCATTGCCACTTGACAAAGAGTTTCCCCTGCTTGGATCCCGCCTTTTGTTCTAAATCTCTCTTTCACTCTCTAAGGTGTCCCCATATTTGGAGTGACCTGGGTCTTGTAACTTGGAGGCAATCACAACCCTCCATCCCATGAGGGTAGTTGACCAGTGCTTGCCATCTTGGAAAGACAGATGTTCAAGACTTTAGGTAAGTGGATGAAATCTACCAATAGTTGACACTGGCAAAGTACTTTATTCACATACATTATCTCCTCCTAGTCCCCAACAATGAAGTGAATAATACAGGCACTTTTCAGCTGATTTTACAAGGGAGGAAACTGAGGCACATAGAGCTTAAGCAGATAGTCAGTTTAGCAAGTGTCCAAGTGTCCAAGGCTGAATTCAAATCTAGATCTTCCTGCCCACAAGTCTAGAGTTTTATCTACTACACAAGGATTCCCTGCTAGCCTGAATGTTGCTACCCTGATAACTTGATCCAGACACCAGACACTGCTTTCTTTGTAAATTAGGAATCCTTAGCGTCATCCCACTAGGACTAGGCAGAGGAGCAGGATGAAGGCCTGATCCAGAGCTGCCTTTATGAGCTGCCATTACAAGGCTAATTGTCTATTGTGTGCATCCAACGCTCTTCCTGTGACTCTTCTTAATTTCCAACATTTGCAGGGAACCTTACATTTGCAAAGTCCCTGGGCAAATCTCTATTCATTGAATTCATTAGGTTGGTGTGCCTTTGAAATGAAATATGAGGAATGTAAAAGCTGTTCTGATGATATAATCATCCCACCTTCTATTAGCACCTTTATCCCAGATACTTAGAATAATTTGCCGATATTTATTCAATTTGCCCCCCCCAGCTGCTGGTAATTGGAAGGGAGGGAGGAAATTAGGGAAGAAAGACTAAGTCTCTTATCCTTCCTTCACTAAAGAGCTAAATAAACAGGCACAGAAAGGTTGTCTGTTGGCCCAATTTCATAAAGCAGCCAAGGATTTCTGTCCTGTCTCATTAGAGACAGCTTAACATGGTGGAAACGAGCACAGGACTTCATCACAGAAGAATTGGGTTTGAGTTTCATCTCTGACACTAGATGTGTGACCTTGGTCAGGTCACTTCATGCTTCAATGTCCTCATCTATAAAAACAGACATAGGGATGCTGGTCCCACATACTACATAATGTCATTAAATTAGAATCTAGTCCAAATCATAGAAACATAGAAGTGCAAGGTGTCATGGGGAATAAACAGCAGAGCCAGTACTCGAACTCAGGTCTTCTGAACAAAGAGAAGTCACTTGCCTAAAGTCAAAGAGTTTTAAATTGTAGAGTCTGGATTCAAAATCAGATCCCCTGACTCTGAATCAGGTAGGTGGCACAGAACATAAAGTGCTGGGCCTGGAGACAGTTCAAATCTGGCCTCAGACCCTTACTAGCTGCAGGGTCCTAGACAAGGCACTTAATGTCTGTTTGACTCAGTTTCCTCAACTGTGAAATGGGAATAATAGCACCTCCCTACGAGGGTTGTTCTGAGGATCAAATGAGAAAATATTTATAAAAAGCGTTTAGCAGTGTCTGCTATATAGTAGCACATACTATATAAATGCGTATTCCCTTCCAAATCCAGCACTCCCTCCACTACTCCACACTGCCCCCAAGGCTCTTTGCATTCCTTGGTGCTGCCCAGAACTGTAACTAGGGCAGGGTGGCTGAACCTTTACACCAAGGCCCTCAGATTTAGAGGGTGCTCATAGTGTCTAGGAACAACTGAGTTTAGCATCTATCTAGCAAAACAAAAGCTAGGATTTTATTGGAATAGGGAACACCTGATGAAAAAATTCCTTCTACTAATATAGATTTCTAGCCTTAAAAAGTTACCTGATTCACTAGAAGTAAAATCACTTGCCCAGAGTCTCACAGTCTGCATGTGTCAGAAATGGGACTTGAACAGAGATCTTCCAGACTCCAAGAGCAGCTCTCTATCCACTTCACCCCATACTGCCTCTCCAGTAACAAGAATAATTAGTTAAAATAGAAAGCTGACAGATGGTGCGTGCTTCCTTCTTCAGGGAGCCAGCCATGCCCCAGGTGAGCTCCATCCCCAGGCTGCCAGGGAGCTCTTCCCAGAAGCATCCCAACTCCTGCTTCAGACCACTTGCTTTGGGCATAAAACATGTCGGCTAAGGCTCTGATGCTTCCTTTCCCAGGAACACACATGGCCTTAGGACCACGAGCATATTCTAGGATCTTTCTTGCCGTTCTGTCAGCCCATTCAGCCACCTCCCAAAGATCTTATACATCCTGGATCACAGACAGGCTCACTCCAAAATCTCCTTTCTTCGTAAGGACTTCCCCTTCATTTATCAAATGTATTTCTGAAAAATGAACCCATGAGGCATTTTTTTTTGGCCAATTTTAGCCTCACGTGCCCTATGGTTAAAAAAAATAGTAAAGGATTAATAGTACAGTGTGTTAGGCCTTGAAGGCAGTCCACCTGCCATTTTATAGATGAGGAAACTGAGGACAAGAGAGGAGGAATAAACTGTAAGATCCTTGAGGACGAGGCTGTTTCAGCTTGATTTATTTGTTTTTACTCTCAAGGCCTAGTACAAGCCCTCGCCCACAGAAGGGGGCTGCTCATAGAATTAAACTAGAATTCACCTGTGCTATTTCTTCCTTGCAAATGTGAGCTTCTTGAGGGCACGAATTATTCTGATCCTCAGCACTTCACTCAATACCTGGCATATAGCAGACCCTTTATAAAGGCTTGTTAATTGAGCCGAATTGAATCGAACTCCATTTTCTCCAGGAAGCTGTCCTCAATTAAATGAAAATAGGTCAGCAGTGACCAATTGAAGGCTAAACTGGGACACTTTGAAGTATATAAAACACCCAGAAATGCCCCTTTTTCCAATGGAAATAGATGGAAGATACTCCCTTGCCTGAATTTCATTGAATCATAACGTGAGAAAGAGCCAACTGCTGCCTTGGTTCCGATCTTCTGCTCTATCCTGGACCCAATGGGATAGAGAGTGACCGATGGCCTCCTTACCCACCCTCAGGTCCTGCTAAGCTGGGAAGGTTCCAGCAGGGGCTGGTGGCTGCTTTGCAGTCTCAGTGCAGAGTCGGCTACCTTTGGAGAAGCTCAGCCTCAGAGGACCAAAGGAGAGTTGTCCAATCAAGAGAGTAAGCATTAATTATGCACCTTGGGAGTATCATTTAATCACCATCAGCTTCAGGATTGTGGGGTGTCTCACACACAAGTATGTGTGCATGTGCACGTGTATGCGTATATATGACAACCTATAATCCTGACATATAATATATGCATATATGTGTTTGCATATGTGTACACATATTATAATAAATTATCGTGCCACATATACATATGTATATACATGTATGTGCATTATGTGTGTATATGGATATGTATTGTGTATGTGTGTCTATGTGTGTCTATACCCTAGGTTCTGGCATATATTACATATGTGTATATGCATGTATGTGTTTCTATGTATACATATATGCATATGTGTGTGCATATGTATGTGTGTATGCGTGCATGTATTTTCAATGACCGGTCTTAACTGATTCCCTATTAGTTCCATAGGCATTTACTTTATAACAAGTTAAGTCACATGTGTGGAAATAATGAGATAAAAATTGTAAACCGCTTAGCACAAAGTCTGGCACACAGGCAGTTCTCTACAAATGCCAGCAACATTACCAGCAGGGCCACCCCTGGCAACACCCACAGCCCAAGGGAGGGTCTTTGGGAAGAGGGTAGGAAAGGGAGGTGGCTTCTTGCAGGCGGGAGAGCCCTGTGAGGGACGCTTTTCAAAAACATTTTGGTTGTTAGGGAAGGCTCCAAGCCCGGGGTGGGCAGTGACACAAAGAATGTTTGATTTTCTAATCTTGTCCAGGCCACACAAATCTGAGCCCTGTTTCTGGTTGATTCTTGAAATCTCCCCTGAGAGCCATAATTTGCTCTAGCCATAACGAGGATGGAAGAGAAGGACATCTGTCCCCCTTCATCCCATTGGGCCTAGGATGGAGGACAAGGGAGGTAGAGGATGGGGGTAGGTTGGATACTACCTCCCCCCATATCAGTCAGCTATGGTCTCCCTCCCCTCTCACCGAGAGAGCTCAGCCTGAGCTATGTGCGCCTTGGGAAGAATTGTTCCGAGACTAATCAAATAAAGGCCTGGTCCCTGCCTCCCAGAGTTTATAATCCCAGACAGATGGATCAGCTGGGACGCACAAAGCAGGGCATTGAGACCCAAGGCAGCAGATGCAACAAAAGAGAACTTAAAAAGCTTTTTCATGCTCTGCTATTTTTTGCCCATCGAAGGCGGGTGGTATGGGGGAAGGGAAGCAAGGAGACCTTGCAGCAGAATGATAGAAAGGACAGAGAGTAGTGGGGCTGAGGGGTTCTTTGACAGCTTAAAAGAGAAGTCATGAGTTAATCCTCCCCTTCCATTCCCTTGGGAGAGGGATACCAGGTGCTTTCTGGAATCAAATGGAATTGAAGTGCCCCCCCCCCCCCCAACACACCCTGTAGCACATTATTACTAAGGAGGGGAGATGAGTTCTCCCACCCTGTTGTCAACCTGTTGATGATGACTACTCAGGATTCATTGTGGAGAGAAGGAAGCATAAGTAGGTAGAAAAAGATCTGGAGATTTCAGTGGGCCACAATTTCACTATGTCTGAAACAGTGTAACATTGCATTAAAAGTAACATAGTATCCAGATGGAAGCTGCTGCTGGTCCCAAAATACTCTATTTTAGCCATACCATAACCTGGAGTAATATATTCAAGGACACCACATATTTTAGGAAGGATATTGATAAGAAAGGAATTATGGCACAATGGATAGAGAACTTTCTTTTTTTGGAGGGGGGAAGGTAGGGCAATTGGAGTTAAGTGACTTGCCCAAGGTCACATGCCTAAGTTTTTGTGTTAAGTGTCTGAGGCCAGATTTGAACTCAGGTCCTCCTGACTCCAGGGCCAGCACTCTATTCACTGCACCACCTAGCCACCCCTAGAGGGCTAATCTTTAAGAGCTGGATTCAAACCCATCTTTAACACAGACTGTCTTCAGACATAGACTGACTTGATCTCCCTTCTAACTGTGAGATTATGTGATTCTATGATTCTGTCTCTGACTCTAAAGTCCAGTTCTCTTTGTATCCCACTCCACTGTCTCCAGTTCTAATCTTGGGAGGATAAACCAGGCTCCTTTCATCTTTATTCTAAAGCCAGGATTTATTTCTTCTGGAAAATGGGAAAATATAAAAGAACCAGGTTCTGTTCTCCTATCTGGTCCTCTCCAGCCTTGACTGGTGAATCTAGCCCCTTTCCATCTGTCAGTGACCTCCAACGTGAATTGGAGAACCTATTCTTCCTGATCAATGAGCCATCATTGGAAACACCAAATGGCTCCAGGTCAGAAAGGCATCAGCTCAGACATCAAATACTGGGAAACTGAGTCTATCCTTGAAAGGTGAAGATTCTCCAAGTCACAGGACAGTGTACAATCCAGGAGTACACGAGCAATATGTTTATGCAAAGACAAAGATGGAAGATGGCATTTCAAGCTTGGACAAAGGAGTTAGGCCAGTATAATGAGCATATGGGGGAAAATAGAAAAATGTCTGGAAAGGCATGTGGGTGCCAGACTGTGGAGGGCTTTAAATGCCAGGCAGAGGAGGTTATAATTAATCTGACAGGGAGCTATTGAAGATCCTTGAGTGAGGGGTGATCAGGGGTGTTGGAAGGAAAGCACATGAATCCCTTTGACCCTGCTGTCAGTGCTCTCACTCCATGCCTTCACTTTTGTCTTTCTTTCTTTTTTCTTCTTTCTTCTTTCCTTCCTTCCTTCTTTCTTTTCCTTTTTCCTTTCTTTTTTCTTCTTTCCTTTCTTTTTTCCTCTTTCTTTGTTTTTCTTCCTTCCTTTTTTCTTTCCTTCCTTCTGCCCCATTAAAGCGTAAAAACCTTCACAATTAAAGATCAGCAGAAAAAACATTTTCTTCACTGCAAAGAATTGAGTAGCCACACACACACACACACACACACACACACACACACACACACACACACACATCCAGAAGAGCTGAGTTCAAATTCCTCCTCAGACACTTACTAGCTGTGTAACATTGGACAAGTCACTTCTCCCTGTTTGCCTCAGTTTCTTTATCTCTAAAATGAGCTGGAGAGGGAAATGGCAAACCATTCTAGTATCTGTGCCAAGAAAACCCCAAATAGGGTCATGAAGAGTTGGGAACGACTGAAAAATGACCACCCTTTGTGTTTCCCATCCAATAATAGACCTGGACTTAGGAAGACCTTGGTTCAAGTTTCCATTTTGGCACATGCCAGCCATGGGCCCTGTGGCTAGTAGTTTATCTCACTATACCTCAGTTTCCTTTTCTGTAAGACAGGGGCAGGGAGGGAGTCAGATTGGGTCATCTCTAAGGCCTTTCCCAGATCTGAAGCTAGGATCCTCTAAGACCACTGAGCAGTGAGTAGGGGGCCAACCATTGAGTCTAAATCTTTTTTTTTTTTTTTTGGTCTGAGTTAAAAATCTGCTAGTTCCTTCAACTAATTCTTGAGGCATTAACTTGAACTGTGTGGTTTTATAGATAGAGTCCTAGGTTTAAGAATCAAGAAGCCCTGCTTCTGACATGTTAGCTGTGTGATAGAGCAGGTCAGAGCCTGGGTCTCTGAAGCACCTTCCAGATCAAAATCCCTGATCTATAGGACACTGATTTCTCTCCTCTGGATACTCTCCAGGTTATCAATTCTTTTCATAAAGGTGGTAGAACAGACCTACACCCAGTATACCAGATGTAGTCTGAACAGAGCAGAAAATAGCAGTGTCTGGTGTCTAACACCATTTGAAGAATGCAAATTTCTATTGAACTTAATGATTTACAAAGTGTTTTTTTTCTTCTAATGGCACTGTATGGTGGATTGTGGGAATAATACACCACCACCACCACCACCACCACCCCCATTTTACAGTGGAGAAAACAATCTCTAAGACTTGCTTGTGATTATATGGCTATAAATGACAGAACTAGAATTAGAACTCAGGTCTCTTAATTACAACTCCTTGGAATCTTGGGAGATGGAACTAATTCTATTCTCCTGCTGAAAAGAGTTGGGGAATGAGCCGTCTGTTTGGAATTCTTCCCAAGAGCTGGGAGATCTGAAGTTTGGGAGACTGAGGTCCTGCTGGGAAGAGGGAGGAGACACTGTGTGGAGTCAGCAATTCTTGCCACGTGGCTAATAGCTCATAATTATAGCTCCTGGGTCTCTTATTCTGCTGGGTGTTTACAGCCCAATTATGAGACAGAAAGACTAATGATCATCCCTCAGAAGGGCCAGCAGGCCTGGAGTCTGCTCCCAGTCAGGGGGCCAAGATCTTCAGAGTTGCTGGCAGAACAAGGCTGGTCCTGGCTTTGTGGGTTCAGCCTCCCCAGCTGCATCAATACTGGCACAGGGGTAGCATGTCAAGTGACTTGGGTTGAGCTGCCAGAGATGCTAAAGCCCAGAAATCAAAACATCTATTCCCCAGCATCTTGGTAGTCAAGGCATCTCCACTAACAGTCCCCTGTGGAGGCTGGCCCCACCTCAGCCTCTGGTTCAGCTCTCCCTGGGAGTCTGGGGGCCTGTCTCACATGACACCCTTGAAAATCCTTCCCAGGCAAGGGAGATATAGAGCATGGTGTTAATGGTGTTAAAGCCAGGTCACAGGATTTCAAGTTAGAAGATCATCCTCCCAAACTTTCATTTTAATAGGTAACATTTAATAATAATAGCTAATATCTGTCTATGGCTTTGAGGTTTGAAAGCAGTATATTTATACTCATAAGGATTCCTTACTATTAAGTTCAATAGATATTTGGATTCTTGAAATAATGTCAGACACCAGAGAGGGCACTCACAGTCTTGCTATCCTATATATGTCCTGGGGGATATAAGATATATTATGTAACATGTGTATAGACTCATGAGTCTTTTGAAAGGTGAAATTAAATAGTGACCATGGAAAGTCAATAGGGATGAGATGAAGGATACTCGGAATTTTAGCAAGGTATTTGTCATTTTTTTCTCATGATATCCATATGAACAAGCTGGAGACATCTAGGCTGGATAATAGAATAGTTAGATGGAACTAGAATGATTTGAAAGAATAGATCCCCAAAGTAGTGATTAGTGGACGGATGTCACCCTGGAGGGAGTTTTCCAATGGGCTACCAATGGCTTCTGCCACTCTAGGTAGCTCAATGGATAGAGTCTAGAGTCAGGAAGACCTGAGTTCAAATCCATGCTCAGACACCTATTTGTTGTGTGACCCTGGGCCAGCCACTTAACATCTGTCTGCCTCCATTTCCTCAGCTGTAAAATGGGAGTAATAACAGCACCCACCTTGTAGCATTGTTGTGAAGATCAAATGTAGTAATGTTTATAAAAGTGCCTAGTACTGTGCCTGGCACATAATAGGTGCCAAAGAAATAAATACTTATTATCTTCCCCTATCTTTTGATATCTTTTGTTTTTCTACCACCTAGATTTGCTCCTGTATTCCTTCTTCTTCCCCTCCAATCTCCTAAAATAAAGAATTTTCTCTCAAAAGGATGAAAGGGCATAAAACAATCAAACTGATCAATGTATTAAAAAAAAAAGATCTGTTCTACATCTTTTTTGATTACTTGGAGGAAGCCATGGATGGCATCTTGATCAAATTTGCGGATGATATGAAGCCAGAGGGAACAGCTAATCCACATCATAGGACAGAATTGTAAATTTGAAAAGATCACTTTAGGCTATAACAATGTATTAATTCCAAAAAGATGAAAGTAAATAGGAGTAAATGTCAAATTCAAAATTTGAATCCAAAAATTCGACTCCAGGAGTACAGTATAATGTCTGAGAGCTGGACCAGTGGTAAATAGTGGTGAGAGAGAGATGGTTAGTGGGTTGTGAGTATTAGGTTAGTCAACCACATGACGTGGCACTTGTAAATATGTAGGATCCAGAAGGAAGGTTAAGCCTGGTCCCACAGGACAGAGCAAGAAGCCATGGGTCAAAGTTGGAGAGAGAAATTTCAGTTTGATGTAAGGAAACACTTCCTAACAGTGGGAGCTGTCCAGAAATGTACCAGACTGCCTCACAAGGTAGTGGGCTCCCTCATCAGTGGAGGGTTTCAAATGGAGCCTGGTGGCCACTCATTGGAGATATTGACCAAGTTCAGATTGGACTGTATGCTGTCTGAGGTTCCTTCGAATTCCTAGAGCCTCAAAGGCTTCGCTCCCTTCTTGATCCACATTCTAAGCTATGTCGTAAAGGTTTTACAATTCTAAGGCAGACAGGACCAGTCACACTTCCCAAAAACCTGGTAAACTTTTCAGCTCAAGCTTCCTTGAGGAAGAGGGAGAAGCAAAGGCAAGATAAACATGTGAAATAGAGGATAGCAGCTTGATAAACTGCCAAGCTGAAATGAGTAAGAAGATTGTGCTCTTGGAATGTTTGCCTGTACAGAGTTTGTTAGAGAGAGAGAGAGAGAGAGAGAGAGAGAGAGAGAGAGAGAGAGAGAGAGAGAGAAGAAGAAGAAGAAGAAGAAGAAGAAGAAGAAGAAGAAGAGAGAAAGAGAGAGAGAGAGAGAGAGAGAGAGAGAGAGAGAGAGCAAGAGAGAGTGAGAGAGAGTGAGGAAGAGGGAGAGAGGGAGAGGGAGAGAATGAATCCTTCATATACTGTCAGTCTAGAGTTGAGCACTGTACTTACAACCCAGCCAGAAAGAACCTGGCGTCCTCAAAAACTAAAGCTAAAAGAGTTGTATATTGAGGCAGGTTGGAAGACGAGAAAGGATGAAAAAAGTCTAGATTGAGATGCTACAGCAAGGGTTCTTAACCCGAGGGTCTGAAGATGAATTTCTGGGCATCTGGTAACTTGGAGGGGAAAAATTCTGTCTTTCTTTCAATATAGTTGGTTCTCTTTGTAAGTCTATATATTTTATCTAATGCATCTAAAAGCATCATTCTGAAGAGAGGCCATCAGTTTCATCAGACTGCCAGAGGTACACGATACATACACAACAGCACCAATGCGCTGGAGGTACTTATTAAGAAAAACTGGAATCATTAGAAAATACTAAAGAAGTTAGTAAACTTGAGCCAAACATTAGGTTGACCTTTAAAGGCCAGTCTCAGGGGATTAAGGCCTGGAGAGTCATTCCTTCTGAGCCTGAGGAGGTCTTAGTATAATGAAAAAGGGGCAGAGCTGCTTTGTTGGCAGGAAGGAAAGAGGAAAAAGCATTCTAACTTTGGGTGGGGATAGAATCAGACAGTGGTAAAGAAACCTGAGACATCAGCTCATCCAACCATCTCATTTTACATTTGAGGAAACTGAGGCCCAGAGATAGGACTATGAACAGAAAGTAGGTTTTCCAAATTTGTATCCCAAAATTCTTTCCAATGAATTACAATAGAACTAAGAAGAGAAATGAAGCCAAGAAGAGAAAGATCTAGGCTTCACTCGTTTAACTGGGCAAAGGAATCTAGTTCTGAGAGATCCCTAAAACAGATGTAACTTCTAAGGTACATAAAAGCAAACTTAATGCTAAGTCTCCCTACCTGTGTGTATAATCTGAAGTTTGATCAGTCTCCACAGTTATAATAGATCAGCTTTAGTCAAGAAATTGACAAGCTGGAGAGTATAAAAAAGAGAGCAACCAGGAGGGTCGGGGGTACCTAAAACCATGCCATAGGGACTCTGCCTGTGATTTCACTGATATTGGGAACTGGAAGTGAATAAATTCCTCTTATTAATGCCAGTCAGCACTTACTCTGCCATTTCTAATCTTAAAGAGCTGCCACTTGCCCAAGCTCACACAGTTAGTATGTGTCAGAGTCAAGACTTGAACACATGCCTTCCAGCTTTATAAGGCCAGTTATCTGTTCATTATTCCAGAATGCCTTTCATATCATAAGGGGATAGATGAACAAAAGTAATTAAGTATGTTTAAATTGTTTAATAGAAGACTTAGCTGGGGGAATGTTCATAGTCTTCAAAGATTAGGATTGACATGGAAAAGAGGTCTTTGCTTTGTTCTTCTTGACCCAGAAGGGCAGAATGAGGACTAAGGGATGAAAATTATGTAGGTGCAAAATAGAAGAGCTGTCCCAAAATGGAATTGACTACCTGGAAAAGTAATTAGATCCCCATCCACTGGAAGTCATCCTCTTGTCAATGAGGTCATAGGTGGAAATTTAGGACCTTTATCAGGACTGGACTAGATAATAATTTCTAGAATCCTGCTATTCTGTAAGACTGATAGATGGAGCAGTGGTTAGAGCATGGGATTTGGAATCAGGAAGACTCATCTTCATGAGTTCAAATCTGGCCTGATATTCTTACTAGCTGTGGGACCCTGGGTAAGTCACTTCACCCTGTTTGCCTCAGTTTCCTTATCTAAATATCATAAAATGAACTAGAGAAGGAAATGGCAAACCACTCCAGGATTTTTGCCACAAAAACCCCAAATGGGGGCACAGAGAGAGTCTGACACGACTGAAATGACCAAATAGCAGATGTAAAACTGGAAGCAGTAGAAAGACAAAGGGAAAGATGAGGAAGTCAAGCTAATGGCTCAGACTGATGCCCCAGGAAGGGACCCATGGAGTCATGGCAGCAGAGTGAGAGAGCCCTTGGTCCCATAAGCATCAGAAGCTTTTCTCCAAAAGAGTGCATCGCTTTAGAACTGTTCTGGGCCCCTGAGTAGGGCTTCTCCTTCTCCTCCCCCAAGCTTCTCTGCTTCCACAGGCTTCCCCAGGTTTCGCACACCCCCAGCCTCCCCCTCCAGCACCTAGGACAGAGCTCTGCACACAGCAGGTGTTCAGCAAATGTTCAGCTCCTGACTGAAAGAAGGAAAAGCTGAGACCATCTGTTTAGGCCAGAGTGGGTGTCAGATCCACCCCCCACACCAGCTGGGGGACCCAATGCAGTTGCCTGCTTCACTCTGCCTCAGAGGTCAGGCCAGAGTTGGAGAAGCTACCTCCGCATATTCTACCCTTCCATCATGTCCTATTCTCCAGACAGTCCACACACAGGTAGCAAGTCTAGAAACTCACAGGAGAAACAAGGAAAGAGGAGAGTGAGGGAGGGAAGGAGAGAAGGAAGGAGACGAGAGAGAGAAAGGGAGAGACACACAGAGAAAGAGAGACAGAGTGAAGGGGGAGTAAAGAGGAAAAAAGTCAGGATCCTTCTGAGGTATAGTGACCTCAGATTATGATTCAACTCCATCAATCATTTAGTCAGTCAATGAACATTTCTTAGGCACCTACTATGTTCCAGGCTCTAGGCTAAGCACCACTCACTAGCTGGATGACCACAGACAAGTTATCTCACCTTTGTTTCCTCAGCTACAGTGGTGAAGGAGAGGAATGTGAGAGAAATTAACAGTCCACATCCTGACTCCATTACAGTGTTGTTCTGAGAGAGAAACAGTAAGAGAACATATGTGAAAGTGCTTTTGTGAATGAAGACTTCAGAGTTGGGAGTCAGAAAACCTGGTCTCGGGTCATGATTTTATCAGATAATAGTTGTGTGACCTTGGACTAGCAGAAAGGTGACACTGGCAGGTGGGGTTGGAGGGGGTGAGGAAAAGCTTCATCTGGAAGAGCAGAACTTTTAAGAAATTCTAAAACATGAGAGGAAGGAGCGCTTTCCATGCATGAGGGAGAATCTATGTAGACACAGGGAGAGTGCTGTGCATAAAGAAAAGCAAGCCATCCATTTTACATGTAAAAGACCATGTGGAGAGGGAAATAATGTATAATAAATCTGAGAAACTAAACAGGAGCCAGGCTGTGAAGGATTTTAAATACCAAACAGAGGTGCTTGTATTTGATCCTAAAGGTGATTGGGAGCCACTGGCCCTTTTCAAGCAATGGAGTGATGTGTTCAAGTCTGTCACTTCAAGAGCTATTGGAAGATGGAGACAGAGGAGCTCAGAGGCAGAGATACCTGTCAGAAATGTCCAGGATAGAAGCAATAAGGGCCTAAAAGGTGAGGAGTATTAAATGTTTTATAACCATCAAGTACTACATAAATATTCTCATGATGTTATTATGAAGGATAAACTGTTTGATCCAGACTTGTGTACTACAAAAAACATCTTCATTTTGAGGAGTCAAAAGTGGAACATGCTGCCTTGGAAGGGAGTGAGATTCTCCACAATACAGATCTTTAAACTGAGGCTGGGGATGGTATTGGAAATGGGATTATTCTTCACGTGTAAACTGGAATAGAAGGTCTCTTTTAGTATCTTCTGGCTCTGAAATGATGTGATTTGCAGTCCAAGGACCTGAGTTTGAATCTCAGTAATGCTCTTTACTGCCTCTACGACCTTGGATAGGTTACTTAAACTCTTTTGGCCTCAGTTTCTTGCTCTGTAAAAGGAGGGGGTTGGACTAGATCTAGCTAGAAAACTATGATCCTATAATACTATGAGACATAGCATGGAGCAGTTGATAGAGAGAGACAGCATTCGACACCAGGAAAACCTTGATTGAGGTCTTGCTTCTGATATGAACTGTGTGATGCTGGAGGGGTCACTTAACCTCTCAATATTCCAGGTATTTCTCTAGCATGGTAAGTCTAAAGATCAAGACTTTGAGCTCAGTCACCCTCTTTCCAGCAAGATGAAGTCTTGGTTCATGTAGACTGAATTCAGTTTTGGGCAATCAAGTATTTCACTAAAATCTAGGTAAATGATTTCTGTAGCATTATCCTGATCTGCCAGTTGAGTGACCCTGTCCAAAAATGAGAATTTTAATCTGGCCCATCCTGCTCTTGATGAAACTCTACAGCCACTTGGATTGTCCCTCCTCTTTCAGAACATCACTAACCATCCTTTAATAACAAATGCTGGAATTTTATCAACGATCAGTCAGATTTCAAATGCTGTTCTTTTCCTTTAAAAAAACTCAGACACTTACCTTTCTCCACCTCCAATTCCCCCCTAATATTTCAAAGCTCACTGGCAGTGGTTCCCCAATCAAATCCACAAGCTCTTTCACTACCCTGGTTTACAGCTCACAGGGGCATGGTATAGGAAATATATTAAGCCTTGGATAGTCCTATTATCTCACTAATTATCTTGGGGATCAACTGTTTATCAGCTATTTTTTCTTTCTGTCCATTCAAGACCAAAGATCATTCTTCTTGGCAGAAAAAACAGATGTATTCTAGGAAATTTTTAGATGGGAAAATGCATGCTGCAACTTCTACCCATCATTCCTCATTCTGCCCTCCCCCGTGGCCATGAAGAACAAGGCTATACCTTCTTCCATATAACCCCCAATGTCAGACCTTCAGGTGGAGTCCTCTTTTCAAGGTTAATAGTCACTAGTTCCTGTAACCACGATTTGCTCCCCTTTACTCTTTTCCTCGTATCTTACTTAGTCATGTACCTTGCTTATCCCTCAAATAGAATGTAAGCTTTGTGAGGGCAGAAACTGTTTTACTTTGTTGTTTTTGTGTATAGTGCCTAGTAATGTGCCCTAGTAAACATCTGTTGATTTGGATTGAGAGATGGATTACAGATCAATGGAAGAAAAAACTTAGAAGTGAACCCACAAAAGCTGCCCCAAAGTGGAGTAAATTGATTCTGGACTTGGCCCCAGAAGCAGAAGTGAGGACAGGTGACCATTACCAGGAGGCTAATTTGAGATTAATGAAAGAGAAACCTTCTTAACAATTCGAGTCAACTAATAATAGAATGGGAAGGAAAATGCCTTGAGAGGTAGTGGATGGTGTGTGTGCTCGCGCACACACACACACACACACACACACACACACACAGCATCCTGGGAAGTCTTTGAGCATGACCAATACTTAACATATGGTAAAGGGGATTCTAATTCAGGAAATTCAGGTATGAGGGCCCCTGAGCCTCTGACCTTCTTCCGAATCTTCTCCCTACTTCAGGAGACTGTGAGTTCCCTCCCATTAGAGGTCTCAGAGCAAAGGTTGGATGACTCTTTGCCAACTATGTGATAGAGGAGACCTTTGTCCAAATGTGGTGTGAACTAAGTCAGCTCTGAGATCCTCTGATGCTATGAAATTGCTTAACTTGTGAATGGGCCTGAACTAGAGTTACATCTCAAGGTATGATCTCTCTATCTCCTGACTCTATGTCTTTGCACTGATGGACTGTCCTCCATCGTTATCATAATTGAGTAAGAAGCAGCCAGCATTTTCAGGTTTGCATGGCACTATAGATGTTTCTTTGGAGCCATATTGCTCCCTGATGAGGTCAATGGACAGATAGTTTTATTTTCATGTAACAGAGGAGGTAGATTGAGAGCAGCTAATACCTTTCCCAGGTTCACACAGCTGGCAAGTATTTGAGGAGGGATTTAAACCATAAGCTGCCAGGGTGATTTGACACAAGGAGCCCAGAAAGAGACAGCAGTGCGTTACACAAATAACCATTTATAATGGAGAGATTTAAGGGATCAGTGTAGAGGGGATGAAATAGCAGCAGGGAAGACTTCTCAGACCTTTACCTGAATTTGTCCCCCTACCCAAAGTGGTTTAAGAGGCAGTGATGGAAGTGGCTAGATAACCTTTAAAGGTCATCCTCTGGACTCAAACAGAGCATGCCTGCTCCCTGCAGGTGATATGAGGAGCTAATAGACCAGAGCAGTCTCTGCTGTGCCTGCTAGGGCCCCAGGAGTCTGCAATTTGACTTCTCTCTTCCTTGAGAGACAGCCTTTTAAAAAGGGATCAGGGAAAATAGGTCAAATCCCTCCTAATAATACCTCCCTCCAGGCCTTGATGAGAATACCTGCCTGGACCTTTGGAGGGAGTCCAGCCCATCAGAAGACCAGTTCATTTCAATTATCAGGGTTACAAAGCAGGAAATTTTCTTCCCAGCCAGATATCCAGAGCCAAACCTCAGCCATCTTCATAATCTATCTCTCCTTCCACTCATCCAATAATCCATCTGTTCCCATTGTCCAGGTGGAGCTCTCACTTCCTGTTCCCACAGGAGGACTTCCTGTCTGACTAAGATGCTTGCCTATCCAGGGACTTCCCCGGGCTCTTCCAGCTGGGTCTGTTTTCCCGGGCTATTGCTGGTGTCTCATAGCTCCTCCTTCAATACAAACAAAAAACACCTGGATAGCCCCACCACCATCACCAAACCATTCCATTTCCTTCAAAACTCATCCCTTCCTCAAGACTTTCCTCTTCCTATTGAGGCCTTCTGGTTCTGCCAGTAACCCAGATTTACAACCTTGAAATCATCCCTGACTTTACCACCTCCTCCATCCTCCACTGGTTGCCAAATTCTGTTGATTCTGCTTACATAATATCTACCTTTATAATCTCCCCCTTTTGACCCCTTCTCTCCACTCACAGTCACCACCCTAGCTCAGTTACACCTAGACACACCTGTTGCCTAGACTAATACAATCCTACCATAGCATCTAGTCCAGTGCCTGGTATCGGATAGACACTTAATAAATGCTTGTTGATTAATTAATTGAACTTTGTAACAGCCTCCTAATCGGGCTCCCTACTTCTAGTCTGCCCCTTCTCTTTATCTTCCACACAGCTCCCAAATCTACATTCCTAAAGCATAGGTTTGACTTTGCCTCTCTCCTGATCAAAAATATTCAATGGCTCCCTATTACCTGTAGGATAAGACAAAAAGTCTTCAGCCTGGCATCTAAAGCTCTCCACAGCCACCTACTTTGCTCCCCTTATTCATATTGCTTCATTTCCTGTCATTTTGTTATTTCACTTTTGTCTACAAACATTCCTCCTACAAGATGTAACATTGCCCACTTCCATCTCCCATGCCCAGAATATTTTCTTTCCTCACCTCCACTCTATAGAATCCCTAGATTTCCCAAAGCACAATTCAGGTGCCACCTCCTAATCAAAACTTTCTCCCTCTTTAAATTACTTTATATTTCTTTGTATATACTTATCTGTGTACGTGTCATATCCCTCCAATAGACTGTAAACTCCCTGAATGCAGGGACTGTTATTCTTTGCCTTTTTATGTTCTTCACTAGTGCCTGAGACATTGTAGCAACCTAATGAATACTGGCTCACAGAATCATAGGTTTAAGCACTCACTCAATAAATATTTATTAAGCCCTACTATGTGCCGGGCACATAGCAAATGCTGGAAACACAAAAAGAGGCAAAAGATAGTCCCTGACCTCAAAGAGCTTACAATCTAATGGAGGTGACAACCTGCAGATAAGTATATACAAAGCAAGTTGTATACAGGATAAATAGGAAATAATTAACGGAGAGGGAAAGCACTAGAATTAGGAGGGGTTGGGAAAGGCTGCTGGCAGAAAATTTGGAGCTAGAATGTACCTCAGTGGCTACATAATTCAAGCCCCTCTTTGATATATGAGGAGACCATGACCCAGAGGTTATGTGACTTATCCAGGGTCACAGAGGTAGTAAACATCAGTGGCAGGATTTGAGCCCAGGTCCTCTCCAAACTCCACATTCTAGAAATGTTCCCCGACACTACCATCACTCCTACCACTGCACAATTAGATTGGATTCGAATCTGATTCTTGTTCCAACACTAAAGACTTCAGGTTGGGAATATAAACAGACACGAAGTAATTATACAGGAATGCATAGCCTAGAGGGCTTTAGAGCAGAATAAATCCCTTGTTGAACTGCAAGAGCAGGTAGGAGGAGGAAAAAACAACCACCAAGTACCAGGGCCTGGGGCAGGGCTTGAGGGCATGGGCTGATGGGTTCGGTGGTGCCAGGCTGGACTAAGACAGAAGGCTGTGTGTCTCCCACCCTGTTTGAAAGCCTATTCAAGACCAGATCCTCCCCGTGGCTGCTCCTTGTCTCTAAGGCTCCTTAAAACTGAAGGTTTGCTCCTTGTCCAATTAGCTTTGAACTTGAGCTTGGTAGGCAAAGAAGCCTCGAGATAATTACCTTCCAACTCCCTGGCATTTGCTTTTTTTGTCATTTTGTACTCTTTGCAGCCCTGACATGCACAAACTCACTCTGAGGAATATTTCACCTCCTCAGGGAGCCTGGCATGTGAAACCCTTAGTTGGCAAAGGCCACAGCGCCAGCTGCCCTGCCCCCGCCCCATGAAGCAGCTCTTATGTAGAACAGTCAAGGAAGGTGCCAGGAGACTAGGCTGTGATCCAGGGGGACTCTGGGAGAATAATGTCAATAGCTCACATTTCCATGGCATGTAGAAGTTTTCCAAAGAGCTTTCTCCATGATCTCGATATGAGACAAATTTCCATTTTACAAAAGGGGAAACTGAGATTCAGAGAGATGAGGTGATTTGCCCAGGCTCATACAGTGACAAACTAATTTTTTTTTATTTTTTATTTATTTTTAATTTATGGAATGAAACAAGCATTTATTTCCATAGCATAATATAATTTTTTTAAAAAAAGATGGTTGTGCATGAAACTGCAAATCTATTACACATAACTGGCAATTCTTTTAAAATATATAATAAAGTTATCACGTAAGTTTCTTTTTTCCTTTTTTTTTTTTTGGAGGCTAGAATTTGAACCCATATCCTGTGACTCCAATTTCAGTCTTCTTTCCACAATGTCATTCTGACAGCACAAGAAAGTGGGAACAAGGAGATGTGAGGGGCCAGTGGAGGAGCAACCTTGGGATAGAGAGTCTTGGGATTAAAAGGGGGAAAAATATACCCACTACCACCATCAAAAATACTTAGCAGGAAGTGCTGACCATGGTGGGAGTGGGGTGCCAAGTGTCTGTACCCTGAGTGAGAAAGAAGTTGATGGAATCAAATGATCCTAAATTCACTAGGAGTGAAGGCTGGGGACCACCTGGTAAGAGAGAAGAGTTGGAAAGTCTTACAGCATTCTGACAGGGCATTCTATGTGTTAGCCTGGAAGGACGATGGGCCTGATTCACAAAAGAGCTAAAAATGTATTAACTAGCCTGTTATAACCCTAGCTATTTCCTAATGAGACCTATAACGCTATCCCTAGGCAGTTAGGTGACTGGGTAGATAAAGTTCTGAGCCTAGGGTCAAGAAGACCTAAATTCAAATCTGGTCTCAGATACTTAGTGTGACCTTGGGCAAGTCACTTACCCTCTGTCTGCCTCAGTTTCCTCAAATGGGATAATAATATCTACCTCCAAGGGTTGTTGTGAAGATTAAAGGAGTCAGTTTGCAGGCATGTCTAACTGTCCATGACCCCATTTGGGGTTTTCTTGGCAAAGATACTGGAGTGGTTTGCCATTTCCTTATCCAGCTCTTTTTACAGATGAGGAAACTGAGGCAAACAGGGTGAAGTGACTTGCCCAGGGTCCCACAGCTAGTGTCTGAGGCCAGATTTGGATTCAGATTCCAAGTCCCGCGCTCTGTGCACTATGGCGCCACCTAGCTGCCCCATCAAATAAGATAATACAGGTAAAGTGCTTAGCATAGTGCCCAGTACAGAGTAGGAGCTTATTAAATGTTTCCCTCCTTCCCTCTCTCTGAAACTACCTCCTATTTCCCCTGTACGTCTTGCTCAGTTGTTTACAGTTTGACTCCGTCATTAAAATGTGATCTCCTTCAAGACAGAGACCCTGTTTCTGCCTCCCTCTGTGCCCCCAGAGTTGAGCATAGTGTCTGGAATATATGGAGTGTTTGCTAAATGTTTACTGACTGACTTAGGACAACAGACCAGGGGAAATGAAGAGAGTCACACAATCAGCAGATACTGATGAGAGTAGTCACATCAGAAGCATTGAAGGCCAAAGCAGCAGCACCACAGAATGGCAGCTGATCTGAAGTCAGAGCACTTAAGCCTGAAGACTGCCTCTTCCAATGTCTAATTGTATATTCTATAACCCTCAGTTTCCTCAACTGAAAAACAAGAGAATTGGACTAGATCACCTTAAAGGTACTTTCCAATCTTGACCAGGAAAATGCCAAACTGCAAATGGGATATACCACCCAGACCTGAAGGTACAATGGAGTACCAGTCTGGTGGAGTGGAACAGATTGCCAAGAGGGGGTAATTGACTGGAGGGCAGAGACCTCTCCTCCCCAGAACCTCCATTTAAGGAGGAAGCCCCAGTCAGCTGTCCCTTCATTACCAGCCCAGTTGAATCTGGACATCTCCATCATGTCACCACCCTGGGTACCTCTCCTCCAAACCCTCTCCCCCATTTTCAGCTTCCTTTGGATTGTCAGCACCTAGAGACCAGGGACTGCTTTTGCTTCTTTTTTTTTAATCTCCAGAATTTAGCAGAATGGCTGGCAGGCACATAGTAGGCATTTAATAAATGTTCATCAACTAACTGACTGGGAACTCTGGACCCAAATACCAGAGACTACAGAGAGGGATCAGTTCTGGAATAACACTGAACTCCTTCCCAGATGGCAGTCATAAATTCCAATGTGCTGCTGTAGTAAACCTGGAGTGACTGTATAATTCCTTTGGCTAGTTGGGCTTCACAGAGTTGGATGGAGACACATACCTCAAAGAGAATCCTCTTAGTAATGTACATGATAAGGGAACACTCGATTTTTTTCACTGAAAACCTCCAATGAGGAGGAAACCTTCTACGTGTCCCATATTAGCTCGGTGCTTTTTTTTTCTTTTGTTTTGTTTTGTTTGGTGGGGGAGGAGCAATTGGGGTTAAGTGATTTGCCCAGGGTGACATACATAATAAGTATTGTAGGTCAGATTTGAACTTGGGTCCCCCTGACTCAAGGGTTGGTGCTAGACCATCCCATTTTGAGACAGCACAGTTTTGAGAAAGGTTTTTCTTCTATTTAGCTGAATTCTTCCTTTTTTCAACATTCAAACGTTGCTTCCATTTTTGACCACTGGAGGCAAGCGAAACAATGCTAATCTTTCTTCTACCGGATAGCCTTACAAATGCTTTAAGGCATCCATCATGCTCACACTCTCTGCCCAGTGCCCAAATCTTTTCTTCTTGAGGCTAAACACCTTCCATTCCTTGCAACAATATTGTGTGATACCATATGGTTGTCCTCTGGATGCTCTCCAGCTTCTCAACGTTTTTCCTAAAGTAGCATCCTCACTGGGCCACTTTTAACTTGCACTTGAAGAATGAGTCCCAAAAAAGTGGCTGCTGCTCACAGATTCTAAAAGATATTGTGGATCCAAGCTCCTATAGCTTATGAGCCCCTACCAGTGTACTTTCTATTAACAATCAGCCAATAGATTTTGCTCAAAGTAAAGGCATTTGCTAAAGTTGCAAAGTAAGAATAATAGTTACAAAACATTCGTTTCTCCAAGAAACTTGGGTGTCATTTAAGCATTTGTAAGACTATCAAGTAGAAGAAAGATTAGAGTTTTTGTGCCTGTCCCTAGGGCTCAGAACTGGGAGCACTGAATAGATACTGCAAAAAGACAGAATTCATCTAAATGGAAAGAAAACCTTCCCTAAAATTGTGCTGTCTCAAAATGGTATGAATGACAAAGAAGGCAGTGGAAGAGAGTGCACAAATTTAGAATATGGTTGTAGTAAGGCACCTATGTAGGAAACTTGTGGTTAAGGTGACTCAGCCTTGTTGAACTGCAAGGGCTTAATGTCCTCTCTCTCCTCAGGGAGTCCTCACAAAGCTCCCTTCTGTGTCTAGACCTTCTGTTAGTTGGCTGGTATTATCTGGACTCCCAGGATCTGTTACTCTCTCCCTATTCACTCTCAATTGCCTGGGCTAGCTCTCTCTTGAGTTCATAGCCAACTCTCTTTTTTGTTGAATATTGATTCTCTGTGTCTATCTAGAACACAAGTTTCTTTCATTCTTGCTGGGTGGAGTGTGCCCTTCTAGGTAATTCTAGGTAGAAATCTTTCCTCTTCCCTGCAGAAGGCATACTCCACAAAGCTGTTCCAGGCTTAGACTCACCAAAACTCTGGAACTGGACCACCTGGTGTCAGGACCAGAAGATCTAGTTCTTTAAAAGCCTCCAGAGGTAGAGTCAAGTTCACCCTTTGAATTCAATCAGAGAAATGTGTTTATACTTTGTAAAGGGATGAACCAGTTAACACCTTGTTATCTGAGATTGGGGGGGGGGGGGCAGGAGTGGGCAGAAATAAACAGAACTCAAATCTACTGCACCATCTGACAGCTGAATTGGTTTATAGGAGACAGTGGGAATATCTCCTCGCAAATCCTGGATTCTAAGGCTCCTACCTTGGGAAAGGATCCCTTATTAGCCCCTCTTCTGTACTTTCTGGAGGGGTAATGGGACCTGGACCCCTAAAAAGAAAAGACCAGATTTTCAAAAGCAACCCAGACCCTGAATTTCCCCATACATTTCAGCAGCTCAGATCTCTGGCACCTCTGCCCAAGGCACTTGGCCTGGCCCAGCCTACCCACATCACCTAATTAGCTCACTTGACACTCCTTTCCCATGCTCTTGGCTCATGCAACTCCTGCATATATGACCAATCCTTAATCCCATCCAGATCACCTAATTAACCTACTTGATATTCCTTTGATTCTTACATCTGGCTCACCCCAGACTATTTACCACTCTTTAATCTTTCTGTGTATTTCCCCATAGTTCTAGCTCATTGTAGAGATGGCACTATCCTTTCCCTAGAGGAGTCACTCTTGGGTCTCAGTTTCCCTTTCTATGAAAGGGAAATTGCAAGACCTCTCTTATTTCCTTCACAGGAATATGAGAGTAGAATAGTCATGAAAACACATTGATGAGTGAAACACATTATACAAAAGTATTGTTTGAAATCATTATTCTTCTTATTTAATACATGACCATAAGTAGGAACCAGAAGAGTTCCTTAAGTGCTAGATGCTCAATTATGTTTTCTCCTGCCCATTAATTTCTTCCTATATAAGTATTTCTTGAGAAATGGCATGGTGTAGTAGAGAAGGAGAGCTGCCCTTGGAATCAGGAACATTTGGGTTCAAGTTCTGCTTCTGACACACTGGCTGAGTACCTGTGAATAAATCACTTGGTCACTCAGTGCCCAGGCAACCCTCTAAACCAGCGGTTCTCAACCTGTGGGTTATGTTCAATTTGTAACAATGAAAATACATCCTGCATATCAGATAGATTCATAACAGTAGCAAAATTACAGTTATGAAGTAGCAACAAAAATAATTTAATGGTTGGGGGTCACCACAACATGAGAAACTGTATTAAAGGGTTGAGTCATTAGGAAGGTTGAGAACCACTGCTCTAAATCAATAAGTTACAATCAATGAGTTGACAATCTGCATCAGTGAAAGGAGTTTCCATAGTGGGAGTTCCCACATCATTAGAGTCCTGAGTCCACTCCAAATCTCACTTGTTTACATCAGAACAAGGTATAACCATAATCCACATGCATTTAGAGAGAGAGTCATCCATCAATTATTCTCTGGGTCTCATTTTTTTCCTGGCTTATAAAAAATGGGGGAAAAATGTATTTATGCCATTGCTAATTCCTTTCTAGCAATCCAATCGCAAAAATTCAAGAGCTAGAAGAGGCCATAGGTCTCCATTTAATTCAACAAACCCTTATTAGGACATAGAACATTAGCAATGAAGAAATCTTGAAATACAGAACTTTACAACTCAAAGGGATCTTAGAAAATGTCAGAATGTCAGAGCTGGAAATGACCTGGAAAATATAGAATGTTTGAATTGGAAGGTTGTTCTTATTTGTGTTGTTCAGTCAAGTGTGACTCTTTGTGACCCCATTTGGGGTTTTCTTTGCAGAGAGACAGGAATGGCTTGCCATTTCCTTCTCCAGCTCATTTTTACAGATGAGGAAAATGAGGCAAACAGGGTGAAGTGACTTGCCCAGGGTCACACAGCTACTAAGGATCCGAGGCCAGATTTGCAATCTGGAAGATAGTTCTAATGACTCCAAATCTGATACTCTATCCACTGCGCCACCTGATGGCTGAATTGGGAAGTACCTTAGAACAAAAAAAAATAGAGTTGGGAGAGAGATTAATGCATGCATAAAACATAGGATGTTACAGCTAGGAGGACTTTTAGAACATGGAACATGGGATTTTCAAGCTTGAATCAGCCTTAGAACACACACACACACACACACACACACAAACACACTTTTTTTTCTTTACACAGATAGGAAACAAGATGAAACAAGATGAAGGAGCTGTGAGCTGCCCAAGGTAACATCATGGTCAGTCAGAATCAGAGCAGCAATAGTCACCAACCAAACCATATGGGGCTGCTTTGCTAATGGTCAAAATTACATAATATTTTTGTGGGGCTTTGGAAAACAGTGAAAAGCTCAGTGGAAATAGAAGGCACTATTGTCAATTATGATTATGACTCTGCTCAGAACCAAGCTCTTGGGATTTCTGCCTTAACAAATTAACAGCCCTGTGGTAAGCTGTGGGCTGGGAGAGCCATGCATCATCCCCTCCCCCACCCCCACTGGGCTGAAACAGGCTGGAGAGCAGCTGCCCCAGGCTCTTTCTCCTGCCCTGAGTGGTCCACTGCTCAGCCTGTGTGTTCACAGCTACGCCTGCAAGTGCTGGGGGTGGAAACTAGCATCAGTCTCTGAGTGTTCCCACTTCTCCCTGAGTTTCTGCTGCTGCTGTCCTATCTCTCAATAAAGTATTTTTCTCCTTTCCAAACCTGATTGCCTTGGTTAAGACAATTTGCCTTTTATCATCTCCTTCATGTCCAATAACCCGCACAGGTTAACAACACCCTGGAGACAACTTGGTGGTGGAAGATTTGAACCATTTCACTAATATGAGGGGGCTTCTATAGTGGAAAGGGGGCTGGGTCTGGAGCCAAGACTCAAATCCTGCCTCTGACACTTACTTCCTGTATGACTCTGGACAAGTTACTGTCTCTAGGTAGTAGTTCTTCCTGGTCAAGTAAGTGAATTGGATGAGATGATCCCTAAGGTGACTTTTACCCTTAAATAATCTTCTATGGTCTTTGCTGAGGCCACTATGCTTCCATTCCAACCAGGTAGACATCTCAGAGTTCATTTAGTTCAATCCTTTTATATGAAAATTGAGATATGGAGTGGGGAGCAACATACCCAAGATCACTTCTGGAGGCATAATTAGGAGTGCCCTCAGAACTTGGAATGTAGAATTTTAGAGTTGGGAGAGATCATATAATACAAAATGTCAGCCTTCATTTAGATGAAGAAACTGAGAGTAGGATAGAACCCAAGTGTCCTGACTCTCAGTCAAAACTCTTTGGAGTCATAGATCATAGGATTCAGAATTGAGAGAGACCTTGGAGGCTATTGTTCTAAATCTGGACAGAAATCCGCTCTGCAACCTTCCCAATAAATGGTCGTCCACTTTAAGAAGAATTCACTGCTTCCAGAGGCAGCCTATCCCACTCTAGGAGAGAACCCCTGTTCCATATTCTCATTCAGCACTGCCATGCTTCTAGTCTCCCAGGCTCATAACCACAAAATTATCCTGGACTCCTCACTCTCCCCCATAGTACACATCTCATCAGTTGCCAAATCTTTATCACTTCTACCTTGTCATCTCTAACATCAGACCCCATCTCTATAATCATATACCTACCATCTAAGCTTAGGCCTCCATCACCTCTCAATTGGATTAGTATAGCAGACTCCTAATTGTTCTCCTTTCCTCCAGACTCTTCCCCACTCTAGTTCAAACTACACATTGCTGCCAAAGTGATTTCCTAAGTACAGATTAGACCAGTGTGACTCCTCTACTCAATCAGCTCCAGTGGTTTCCTAATGGCCATAGGGTAGAAAAACTTTTTTTTCTTAAAAAAATTTTCTTTCAACTTTTAAAAGCCTTTACAACCTGACTCCTATCTTTTCAGCCTCATTAGATGTTACATCCTTCCCCTACACTCTGAGTTCCAGCCCAAATGGCCTTCCTCTGTTCCTCATCCCCCACCTCCATACCTTTGTACCGGCCATCCTCCATGCCTGGAATGTGCTTTTCCTTAGCTCTGCCTCATCAAGTCCCTCTCTTTCTTTAAGGTGTAGCTCAGATGCCATCATCTCCATGAAGCCTTTCCTGTTCACCCCAATTGCTAGAATCCTCTTCCCCAAACTACCTTGTATTTATTTACTTTGTATATTTTTGTTTTTACTCATTTTCTATTTGTGCTGTATGTACACACATATACATACATACATATCATATATCCACATGTCCCTGCTGCCTGCCCTATTAATGAGTATTAGTTCCTTGCAAGCAGGAATTGTTCTATTCTTCCTATTTGCATTGTCAGCACCTTGGAGAGTGCCTGGGACATCCTAAGTGCTAATAAATAAATACTAAATACTTGTTGATTGGTGTATTGATTGATTTGATAGAGGCCAAAATGTGTGATAGCTTTAAAAGAGGGGGTAACTTCAAGAAGAAATAGGGTATAGTGTAAAGAGCATAGGGTTTGGAGTTCAAAGACTTAGATTCAAATTCTAGCTCCTCCACTTGCTTACCTGGGTGACCCTGGGCAGGTCCCCCAACCTCTCTGGGCTTCACAATTCTCTCATAAGTAAGGTGAACTGATTGAATGAAACGCCCTCTGAGGTCCCTTCCAGATTTAAATCTGTGACCCATTGCCCTATGATCCCAGAACATTTAAGCAGATTCCACCTATGTCTAACAGCCCCAACAAGAAGAACACTGATGTTTGTGTTCATTTTGCATGGTAGTGAAAGACACATGTAGGATGGCAGAAGTGAAGCTTGTATTAGGGAAGGTAATTGTGAACCATCTCTGAAACATATGCCCCATTCCTAAAATAAGAGATCTTTGAAATGAAAAAGAAGATTGCAGCAGCTAATTTAAAGCCCTCACCTTTTGGGGGCAGCCAGAATTTACTATGTTTGTCATGTGCCAGGGACTGGGCTAAGTTCTGGGGAATAGAAAAAAAAAGGCAAAAGCACTAGTCTTGCCCTCAAGGATGTTCTAATGGGAGAGAGAATATGGGAACTATGGCACAAATGAGATATATGGAAGGCATTAGCCTCAAGAGAGATTAGGAAAGGCTTTATGCAGAAAGCAGGACTTTAGAAGAGGATTAAAGGAAACCAGAGAAGCCAGGAGATAGAGATGGGGAGGAAGAGAGCTCCAGATATGAATGAAAGCCAATGAGAATGCCCAGAGTTAGAAAATGGAAGATTTCTTCTAGCTCTAAATTGATCATCCCACAATCCTAAAGGGTTAGACTTAAGGAGCTCTAAGGTCTATCTATGTTCTAAAGTTAAATGTTTCATTGTTTAAGGTCCCTTCCAGCTCTATGCTCCAAGAGTTTTCTTGCCTGGACATGAAAAGTAAGCTAGGGCAGACAGAATACAATGGACCCCTGGGGAAGAGGGAGTGGGAAAGGGAATGGGGACTGGGGTAAGAAAAGAACATAGAAATGTGAGGCAGAAAATTCCCAATAAATGGCTCAATATCAAATTTGTTTACACCCAGTCCTAAACAAACACAGCAATAGCTTTCAATTAACAAAATAGGAGATGACAGGAATAAGTTAAGTCGAGAGAAAGAAGAAGTGAGAGAAACAGGAGAGAGAGAGACAGACAGAGACAGACCGACAAACAGAGACAGACAGACAGACAGAGAGAGGGAGGGAGGGAGGGAGGAGGAAGAGAAGAAAAGAGAAGAGAAGAGAAGAGGCTCTGTTAATCTTCAGAAAGTCACCTGGCCTCTCAGTCTCAGTTTCCCTGTATGTAAAGTGAGCAGAGAAACTCCTATTTTCTAAGAAAGAAGGGATACAAGAAGAGCTGGATGGATGGAATGGATGAATTAGTGATTGGTTGGATCATAGGATTTTAGAGTTGAAAGGGAACTTACACATCATCTAATTCGTCTTGCCCTTTCTTGAGATGAAGAAAGTGAAGTTCAGAGATACAGCATGCATTCATGAAGAATTTCTGGTCATGAGGCAGGACGAAATAAGTTCAAATAGTACCTCATACACTCCCTAATCGTGTGACTCTGGGTAAGTCACTTAACCTCTCTGCCTCAACTTCCCCATATGTAAAATGAGGGGGTTGAATTCCATCACCTCCAAGGTCCCTTCTGGCTCGGGATCTATGATCCTATCATCCCCAACTGTCACACCATGGGAATAATATGTCAACACCTACCTTGCAGGGGGATAATTGTGAAGCTCAAGTGAGATCTTGTCTGGAAAGTTCTTCGCAAACTTCAACAACACCCTGTGGAAATGTCAATTATTAACATCTTATAGGTGAGGGAAATTGGTTTGCCTAAAGTCACACTAGAAGGGTCAGGGCAAGGATTCCAGGAAAAATTCTCTGAGCTTTCTGGGCAAAATCCCTACAAATGTACAATATGGAGACTCTACTAAGTGGTTGAGTCTCTAGGGTCTCCCTGCACATTTCTGTATCTACAGGGAAGTTGGGCATATGATGGAGAGGGGAAGGGGGCAGGGTCTCATTCAACATCACATACACTCTGCCTCTTACATCTCTCCCAAACTTCCCACCTCTCCCCTATCCACTAACCCTAAAAACCACAAGACTTCTTAATTCCAACTTTCCTTAAATTCCTTGTGGTTCCTCTCGAACTAAACTTAATTCTTCATGCTTCACACCTTTTAGTTTCATGAGGTAGCAGCTGCCAGACTCCTCCTCACACTCTTTTTCCTAGGCTCCCCCTCTCCCTTCCTCCCACACTCACCCACACTTCCCTGTATTTTCTGAGAGGGGAGGCTGGAGAGTCCTCTCCATCCTCGTTCTTTCCACTTTTTTACTCAAGACATTTAGCTTGGTACAGTAAAAATAGCAAGGATTCTAAAGCAAGAATTCTTTTTTTTTTTTGAGGGGAGAAGGCAGGGCAATTGGGGTTAAGTGACTTGCCCAAGGTCACAAAGCTAATAAGTGTTAAGTATCTGAGACTGGATTTGAACTCAGGTCCTCCTTGATTCCAGGACCAGTGCTCTATTCACTGAGCCACCTAGCTGCCCCTAGAGTAAGAATTCTTAACCTGCATCCTTAAACTTTTAAAAATATTTTTGAAAACTGTATTTCAACATAATTGATTTCCTTTGCAATCCTATTAGTTTTATTTTGTGCACTTGAAAACATTATTCTGAGATGAGATCAATAGGTTTCACCAGACTGCCAAAAGTGTCTATGACACAAAAATGTTAAAAAAAACCAAACCATTTATTCTAGGGTCAAATGACCTGAATTCAAATCCCACTGGTATGATTTACAATAAATCACTTGACTTCACTGGGCTTCAGTTTCTTAATCTAAAAAATGTTGGCAATTTGAAACAGATAGCCTTTTGGGTTCTTTCTAACCTGGGTTCCTACAGTCTCTTTTAGTGCTAACATTCTATATTTGTTGCTCTAAGGTCATTTTTGTCTCTCAACAAGAAGTCATGTTCTATGCCCCTTTATAGCTCAATCAGTCTACATTCCAAGGTCCCTTCTGGATCCAACATTCCATGATTCCAATGCTCTAGTTAATTAATTAGTCAGCAGACAATTACTATAGACCCTACTGTGTGCGATCAGTCCTATTCTGGGTATTGGGAAGGATGAAGATCTCTGGTATGTGTTCCTACTTACACTGTCAGTATTTTCTATGTGCAAAGATGTTGACACATCCTCTCCCTCATTAGGATGGGAGACTCTTGAAGGCAGGGGCTGTTTTTGCCTTTCTTCCTGCCTTCCTCAGCAGTAAACATAAGGTAAGCGTTTAGTAAATGCTTGTTGACTTACCAACCATAAAGAACAACCCTAGTTTGCTTTTCCTATTATCTTGTTAACAAAATTTGAATCTAGCAGGGGCAGGGAAAGTGAAGACCTGGAGGGGAACTTTGATTGTCTTTAGGATGGCTGATCCCTCAGTCTCTGAATTTCATTATAGTTAAGCTCAGTTAATTTACTCAGCATTGATTTAACAAACACTTACAGCATTTGGGCACCAAGGGAGATGCAGAGATGAATAAGATATAGTCCCTATCTCAGGATGGAGCTTCTTTTTGCTAAGGCTGTGGAGGCAGAGCAGTTGAAGCAATGGCAAAGCAAGGCCAGGAGAGGGAAAGATAAGATGCTTGCTGTTGTTGAGTCATTTTTCAGTCATGCTCAACTCTTCATGGATTGTTTTTGGCAAAGATACTGGTGTGATTTTCCATCTCCTTCTCCAGCTCATTTTACAGATGAGGAAACTGAGGCAAATGGGGTAAAGTGACTTGCCCAGGGTCATATTGCTAGTAAGTGTCTGAGATCAGATTTGAACTCAGGTCTTCCTAATTACAAGCCAAGTGCTATATTCACCATGGCACCACCTGGCTGTTCCATAGGTGAGATGCTACATTACAGCAACTCTTCCCAAAGGGCAAACTAAAGGAGTCATGAGTCAAGGGTCTTTTCTGTAGTGGGTCCCTCCTTCTCCCCTACTCTTCTACAAGTCTGACCTGGGGCCTGCACATGTGTAATGTCTCAAGAAATAGAGCTGTCCAAAAAATGGGCTGCCTTTGGATGCAGTAAGTTCCCCATCACTATGGGAGTCCAGAGATTAAATGACTTCTCAGGGATGTTGCAGAAATGCCTTGCATTCCTTATGCCTAAGGATTAAATTGGATGTCTTCTGAGGTCCTTTCCAATGATGTCATTTCAGATTTTTAAAAAAGTAAGGGAAAACACCAGAAAAGGTAAGGAAGAATAGAGAGAAAAGGGAAAGGGGGAAGGAGTAAGGAAGAAAAATCTAGATGGCGTTCTGGACAGAGTACAAAGGTTGAAGCTAGGAAGATCTGAATTCAAATCTTGACCTAGATACCACTTGTGTGACCCTGGACAAGTCACTTAGCTGACCTCTTGGCCTCAGTTTCTTCATCTGTAAAATGAGAAGGCTTGACTCAGTAGCCTTTAAGGTTCCTTCTAGCTCTAAATGTATGATTCAAAGGAAAGAGGAACAAAGAGGGGAGGAGACAGGAGGAAATAGAAAAAAAGAGAAAAAGAAGCCCTATCCCTCTCTCTCTCTCTCTGTGTGTCTGTCTGTCTGTCTGTCTCTCTCTCTCCCTCTCCCTCTTCTTATCCAGTTCCAAGCAGCAACCAATGAGACCTGTACTGTTTACTCTAGATAAGAAGAATGGATTTAGCAGCTTGCCAATGCTGCTGATGGATATTTCCTCTAGAGTCCTGTGAGCTAGAGAAGGCTGGAGAGGGGTCAGACTGGAGAAAGAATGCTGGAAATCCCTATCTCTAGAAACCAATGTCTTTTTGCCCCAGAGGCCTGGCCTATTAGCCATCCTTGGCCCTTTGATTCAACCAACAAACATTTATTAGATGCCCACTGTGTGCCAGACCTTCAGCTCATAACTGGACATATAAAGATTAAAAACAGCTTCACTTGTGGTCTAATCGAGGAGGGACAATTAGTACACAGACAAGTAGAAGGCCAGAAGTCTCAGAGATCAAGGTAAAGCTAGAAAGAAACATGCTGCCTGCCACATGCGTGTCCTGAGGTAAAGGCTTGTTTGCCTCACCCTAGTTACAGCTCTGTGCCTGAGGGTCCATTCCCTCAGAAAAGGCAGTGACCAACAAACTAAAGAGGCTGTCATCTCGCCTATTTGTTTTGGCCTCCATCTTCTTCATGTCTCAGGAGCTGTCTAATGCTTCCCTATTTCAAATCATTTAAAGGCTACTTTAAATGTCCCCTTCCTGGGTCCACCTCTCAGCCCTTTTCCCACCTAATGTCACTGTGCTTGAAACGCTACCATTAATGATTCACTCCTTTGGGTTAAACATTATACTTGCCCTATGATTCTCTGTTAGAAAACAGATACCACTGAGAAAAATAATTCAGTAACTAGATCTGGCATTTTTATAAATATATTCACCACTTTTCAAGTACTTGACATGTTCACTTGTTTCTGTCATGTCTGACTCTTCATGACCCCATTTGGAGTTTTCTTGGAAAGTTAATTGGAGTGATTTGCCATTTCTTTCTCCAGTTCATTTTACAGATGAGGAAACTGGGGCAAACAGAGTTAAGTGACTTGCCCAGCGTCATACAACCAGTAAGTGTCTGAAACCATATTTCAACTCAGGTCTTCCTGACTCCAGGCCCAGTGCTCTAAACACTGAGCAACCTAGCTGCCCAAGTACTTCAAATATCTTGTCCCATAAAATCCTCTTGATAACCCTTATGGGATAGGCAGAGCAAGGTTCTTTTCCCATTGTATGAAAAGTAAAGCTCAAAGTCATTGAATTTTAGAACTGGAGACAATCTTTGAGTTCATCTCGTCTGATTTCTTTATCATACAAGTACTGAGGCCCTAATGGGGAAATTATTATTAGTGTTGGGACCAGACATTTGGGCTCCTGGCTCCCAGGCCAGTGCCCATGAAAGCCTATCCTGCTTCCTCTAACACATTAGCATCGATTTCACCCTGAGAGAAGCAGGAGGAGGGGAGGCAGCCTGAGAACATTGGTCATCTGGGCTGGGGTTTCTGGGGGAAGGTACCCAAAACCAGGGGCATGGAAGGAGAACTCAGGAGGTAGGACCTGTATCTTGGCCCCCTTCTCAGTCTAGCATGCTACGGGTTAGTTCTAAATGCATAAAATAACTCTATCTAGGTAGAGAAGGAATCCAGGGAACCCCACTTTAGAGGTTAAGAGCTAGGAGTCAGAGGAATCAAGCATCAAAAGGCCCTGATAGTGTTTGATCTAAATTGAGAACTCCCAGATTTACACTTGCCCTTTGAAGTAGACCCACGTCTCAGATTTTTGTAACTATTAGGAAATTTAAGAAATTTTTTTTGGAGGGGGGAAAGCAGGACAACTGGGGTTAAGTGACTTGCCCAAGGTCACACAGCTAGTAAGTGTCAAATGTCTGGGGTCAGATTTGAACTTAAGTCCTCCAAACTCCAGGGTCAGTGCTCTACTCACTGCACCACCTAGCTGCCGCCAAGGAATAATTTTTAAAATGAAATTTTGAGTGAGATGCATAAATTAGGCAAGATGAAGGCTGGACTGGAGATCTCCCAGAATTCCACAGCCAAAATCAGGGTTATTTAATTCAATTCATTTCAGTGCTCTATAACAAGCATTTATTAAGGGTCCCCTAAGCACCAGGCACTGGTCTAGATGCTGGAGACACAAAGACAAAAGTGAAACAGACCCTGTCCTTAAGGAGATTCAATTCTACTGAAGGTTGGTGTCTCCCTATCCCTACCTTTCCTATGGACTTATGGAAACCTGGTTGTCTAAAAGAGGGGCTTGACCTAGGGGACTCTATCCACTTATCTCCCACACACTTTTTTTTCTAAGATCCCACAGGCTGATATGAGGGATAGAGCACTGGATGTAGACTCGGGTTCAAATCCTGCCTCAAACATTTACTTAAGCCTTGGTTTCCTCATCTAGAGCAATCCCTTGTAGAACCTTCCTGACAGGCTTGTGGTAAGACCCCAATGATATCATGCATGTGAAGCATTTTGCAAATCTTCCAGGCTCCCTATAAACGTCTGCTCTTATTGTTATGGCTGCAGGAGCTGCTTCAAAGGGGCAGGCAATGGGATGAGGAGAAGAAATAGCTAATGAGACTCTCTGAGGAGCCTGGTGTGCCTTGATTGGGATTGATTTCAGGTAATTTCTCTCTTCACTTCCAGTTGAAATACCTAATCAGTAGCTCCTCCTAAGGAGGCGGAGAAAAAGACAGCATGGACTTGTCTTAGGGCATCTATCTATTGCCTAACACAGTGTCATGTATAGAGTAGGTGCTTAATAAATGTTTGTTTGGTTAACTTTCACTGGGTAATTGTCAGAAGACCTGGATTTAAATTGTTTCCCATCTCTGATCCTCAGTGTTCTCATCTGCAAAAGGGGTCAATAATACTGTCCAAATGGACCTTTGAGGAGATGGTTGTGTGTTTACCCTTAGCTCCTGAAGAGGACCAGTGACAAGAGAAGGGGGATGTTTTGACTAGTAAGTGAATTAGATTTAAGTGATGTGCCTTACTCTCTCCTCCAGAGTCATCAGAGTCCAGGGGCAAGACACTGGGGATACACATACACACACTCACACACATACACATATATACATACATACACAAACACACATTCACATACACACGTACCTCATGCACATACACTCACACACATACACTCACACACACTCACACACCTCCTTGAGCCTCAGTTTTATCATCTGCAAAATGGGACTTTTCGTTGTTCAGTAGTTTGGGTTGTATCTGACTCTCTGTGACCCCATTTGGGGTTTTTTTGGTCAAAGATACTGGAGCAATTTGCCATTTCCTTCTCCAGCTCATTTTACACGTGAGAAAACTGGGGCCAACAGGGTTAAGTGACTTGCTCAGGGTCACACTGCTAGTACATGCATGAAGTTGGATTTGAATTCAGGTCTTACTGATTCCAGGCCCAGCACTCTATCCACTGCACCACCTAGCTGCTCAAAATGGGATTACTGATACTTCTACCATACTAGGTGGTTGTGGAGGTCAAATGCACTAGACAAAGGGCTTCTCTGGGAAGGGTGGGAGAAGCCCTGGAGGGATTGTTGTCCTTACCATCTCAAACCCAGATGCTGAGGCGCCAATAACTTGCCCGAGGTCACACAGCTAGTGTGAAAGGTGGGGATGTGAACCTGGCCCTCCTGACCCACATCAGCTCTTACCTTCACCATGCAGTCTCTTAGGGAGGCATTATTATCTCCTCGATGCCAAAGGGCATCAGAACAACCAGCCTCTATGAGATGGCTTCTTTTGCTGAGAATATCGAACATGACCCTAGAAAGGGCACCTGCCTGGGCCTTGGTTTCCTCACCTGTGAAATATGGTCAATAATGCCGTCCTTCCCCCCAAGGCCGTTGTATCAGATGAGGTATATTTATAACGCATTTTATACACTTTAAAAGTGCTACATAAATATTGTTACTGTTATTACTGTTGTCCGAAGATCCTTTCCAGGCCTACAATCCACCCAGCTCAAATACTGCTTGCTTTCTTTTTGTGAGAATGAAGTGGTTGAGATCCTTGGGCCCAGGGACCAATGCATCTCCTTCACCTGCTCCCCAAAGAGCCTCAGTGGGAAATGACTTTGGACCTTGCTTCAATCTCTTGTCCCCAGCTTTCAGCAGCGCCTCTGCCAAGGTTGACCTGCCTACCCTGGGGCATCTGGAACAAAAGGTTCTTAGGAGACAGTGCCATGGGTTTGTCAAAGTCCAGGCCTCCAGCTCCTTGGCATTTGGGCCCCTTTCTACTAGCCCCCCATCTTTCCCCTATAGCCCCAGCTGACATCAGTTCTTACTTCTCAATCCTCAACCTCCACAGTGTTCTTATTCCCAAAATTTCCCTACTCACCATACCCTTATCTAACATCTCTCTCTGTCTTTCTCCGTCTGTCTCTGCCTTTCTGTCTCTTTCTCAGTCTTTCTGTCTCTGTCTGTCTCTCTTTCTCTCTCTGTCTCTCTATCTCTGTCTGTCTCTGTCTCTCTGTCTTTCTGTCTCTGTCTCTCTCTCTTCTCTCTGTCTGTCTCTCTGTCTGTCTGTCTGTCTCTCTCTCTGCAAAAGAGATCTGTTTATCCTTGTCCTGTATTTCCACACAAACTGGAAATAGAGAAAGGTAGAATGGTTTGTCCAAGGTCACACTGCAAGTCACTCATTCTTAATAACTTCTATGCTCTAACCCTGGAAGGACCCTTAGAAATCATTGAATCACAAGCCCTCAATTTGCAGAAGAGGAAATTGAATCTCAGAGAAATCAAGTGACTTGACTAAGGTCATGCAGGCAGTAAGTATGAGAGCCGAGGCTTAAATCCAGGCTGTCTGACTCCTACCAAATGTAAGTTGATCAAGCAAACATTTATGAGGCACTTACTTTATGCATGGCACACAGCATCAGGCAATGGATGCACTAAGACAAAAACAGAATAGACTAGAATGTGCTACTAGAACAGACTGAACCTGGTCATAAAACTCAGACTATTAAGCAGAGCTCCCAACCCCCAATCCAGGGTTAGTTTTATTAACCTCACCCCCCTCCATTGTCAATCCATCTGAGGAAAGGGAAGGGAAATGACCCTCAACCTAGTGAGTAATTTAATGAGGAGAGGGTTGGGAGGAAGAAATTCTCCCTGCAGCCCCCTACCAATAGGTCAGGATCCACACTGCACACCCACCACCAGATTGCAACCCAGGGACAAAAGGCTTTGGGAAAATGGAGATGCCTGAGCTCCCAGAGGACAGTGGGTGCAGCCTCTGCAGAGTTGGCTCATTCATTTCTTCCCTTGATTATCCAGTCTTCAAACAACACCCCACAGATGCATAGGGAAAGAGGCTGATAATGATGCAGGCAAACATATACTCACGGCTGAGGCTGGAGGAGGAAAAGGAGAGAGCAAGGAAATAATAAAGAGGAAGGAAAGAAAGAGGGAAGAAGGGAAGATGGAGGGAAAGCAAGTTGGAAGGAAGAAGAAGGGAGGGAGGAAGGGAGGAAGGAAGGAAGGAAGGGAAGGAGAGATGGAGGGAGAGAGGGAAGAAGGAAGGGGAGAGGGAGGGAGGGAGGGAGAGTTGGAGGAAGGAAGGAGGAAGGAAGGAAGGAGGGAAGGAGGAAGGAAGGAGGGAGAGAGCAAGGAAGGAGGGAGGGAGGAAGGAGGGAGGGAGAGAGGAAGGAGGGAGAGAGGGAGGGAGGAAGGAAAGAAGGAAGGAAGGACAGGAGGGAGGGAGGAAGGGAGGGAGGCAGGGAGGGAAGGCAAGGAACTTGATGACTCTATTTTGAGACAAGAGTTTTTAAGAAGAAGAGCAAACATGAGTCCCAAAGAACGAAGGAAAGAGGCCCAGTAAGCAGCTGACGACTTCTGCCTAGTCATGAATGGAGAGGGGGTGGGTGGGAGAGGGAGGGTCCAGGCACCGGACACTGCCAGCTGGCTTCATTTCCATTTCAACAGAATCCAGGTCTTCAGACCTGACAATCTGTGTTGGAAACAATGCAGGAGCTGTCGGGAAGATGTGTCACCAGCTGCCTCCCCTGACAAAGGGAAGTGACAGATACTGTGATTCCTCCCTCCCAGCTGTCAGACCCCAGACACTATCTGTCATTGGGACAGCCCTCTTTGGGGCAGGGCCATTAACCCTCCCAGAGGAGAAGGGCTGGGGGTGGGCAGCCAAGAGATGGTGGAGCAGCTGGGCCACTTTGACCAGCCTCCACCTGCTTCCTTGGTCTGGACAGGACCAAAGCAGCTCATTGTTGCTCAGCAGATAAGGAAACTGAGTCCAAGGAGGGGAAAAATGTGCCCAAGGTCTTAGAGTGATTTAACCACAGAAGTAGGCCAGAGACCAGGTGCCATAACTGCCAGTCCAACTCTCTTTATACCGCGACAGCCTCAGGCAGCTTTTGCTGGTGGATAAAGAGAGGGCCCTTGAATTTAAAAACAAAACAAAACAAACAAAGCTATGGTCATAGGCTACCTCTACTACTGGTTGTGTGGCCCTATGACAGTCACTTCAATTTTCATGCCCCAGGGACCTCAAAGATTCTAAGCTTCAGAACAGGCACTGACAGGGCTGATCCTGTAAAGTCAGAGAGGTTTCTTCGTTTTTCCTCTCTTCTCCATCCGTGGTTGTTTCCTCCACTCAAAGGGCACCATGGTAAATTTCTCAAGGCAGAGCCAAGATTTGAACCCAGATGATCTAATTCTATTTGAAGGACTCCTTCCCCTGCACAGCATTTGGCTGGTAGCCAGGTGAGAGCAAGGTTTGAGGACATTACTCTCACCTGGCTACCAGCGGAAAGGAGGGGAGGGAAAGAGAGAAAAATAGAGGGGAGGAGAGGAGAGGAGTGGAGAGGAGGAGCCCTTATTATCAAAATTATTATTATGATCTAATACCTAGCACGGTGTGTGGACATGGTAAGAACTTAACTAAGGCTAGCTGGCTGATTAATTGATTAATCTGAGGCAAATCACCTCCTTTCACTAAGCCTCAGGGAGATCACCTAAGACCCTTGGTTATATGTGGATTATATTTTGCTGCTGGGCAGCAGGAATCACAGATCCCCAGCGTAATTCCAAACCTTTCTTTTAGATGATCATTTCACTCAGGTCACCCAAAGAGCTTTCTGAGCAGGGGGCCAAATGGACCCATTTATTTTCTCCAAGTCTTTTTCTTCTTATTATTTTCCCTAGGAAACTGTGCTCAGTATCTGTAAAATCATGAGCCCCATGGACAAGATAAGTACATGCTTGTTCATCAAAGCCTGGAGTGCTGCAATGAGGAGTCATGGGGGTCCCTCTTGAAATTGAAGTGAGAGGAATTGAGGGCCAATGAGCCGCAGTCCTGCTTCACATGACAGGGAAGCTTCCTAATTGCTCAAACCAAGTTCCAAGGTTCTTCGTAGTCAGGCATTAAGTCTTGCTAGGGAATCTCGGAGCTAGAAGGGGCCTCAGAAGCTGCCTGATCCAACTTACAAGTGAGCAAGAATACTCTCTATTGATCAAAAAAAGGGGAAAAAGATGTAATTTGTACATGGGTATTTATAGCAGTGGGGACATGGTCAAATATGTAAAGGACTGTAATGGGGAAGAGAAAAATGTTCCATATAGTCTTCTCCAGAGTGCAGCAATGGCTGGGATGTAAAAGTGGGCATTTATAAAACGTTCATTGAAGACCAACTAGGACAGAAATTGCTGGGAGGAAGGCTTGAACTCAGTATTAAAAAGAACTCCACAATAATTAATGCTGTTTAAAAGTGGAATGGCTGTCCTGCGAAGTAGTGCATTCCCCAACACAAGAATTATTCTAGTAGACCTTGAATGAGGAACACCCAGGGGGATGTCGTAGAGAGGAATCTCTGTTTTATGTAGCAGTTGGAATAGGTGCTTCTTGTAACTCTGGAGAGCTAATGATCTTTAGGAACCTTCTAATACCCCATGACAAGGGCCAGATCTCAGAGTCTGAAACCTTACTGAAGAGAAGGCAGTATGTCAACCTTTGATAATTAAATATTAGCCATGAACTAGTCCAATCATTCTGGAGAAGAGTTTGAAATGATGTCCAAGAGTCTTTAAAAATTGCAACCCCTTTGATCTAGCAATACTATGACAAGTTCTATATTCCAAGGAGAACAAAGGAAAAGGAAAAGGACACATACATACAAAAATATTTACAGTGGCTGTCTTTGTAGTTCCAAAGAATATGAAAGTAAGGGAATGCTCATCAATCAGGGAATGGCTGAATAAGTTATAGTATATGAATATGATAGAATACTATTGTGCTATAAGAAATGAAGAAGAAAATGGTTTCAGAAGAACTTGAGAAGACTTATATGAACTGATGCAAACTGAAGTGAGCAGAACCAGAGCACAATCTATACAATAAAGACTTAGTAACTGATCAGCACAATGATCCACTACAGCTCCAAAGGACTCATATTGTAAAATGCTATCCACTTCTTAATAGAGAACTGATAAACCCAGAGTGCAGATTGAAGTATATTCTTTCCTTTCTTTATTTTTCTCACTTTTCTTTCAACATGGCTAAAGTGGAAATGTATTTTATATGACTTCATATGCATAATTAATATCAAATTTCTTGCTTTCTCAATGAGTGGGGGAGAGATGGAGGGAGAGAGAGAATTTGAAACTGAAAATAAAAATATTTTTAACTTATTTATTTTTTAGTTTTCAACATTCACTTCCATAAGATTTTGAGTTCCAAATTTTCTCCCTTTATCTCCCCTTCCCCCACCCCAAGACAGCATGTAATTTGATATAGGCTTTACATATACATTCATATTAAATCTATTTCCACATTAGTCATGTTGTAAGGAAGAATTAGAACCAATGGGAGAAACCACAAGAAGGAAGAAACAAACAAGAGTAAGAGAGAGAGAGAGAGAGAGAGAGAGAGAGAGAGAGAGAGAGAGCGCCAATAATATGTGTTGATCTAAATTTACTCTATAGTTCTTTTTTCTGGATGTGAACAGAGTTTTCTATCATGAGTCTTTTTGAGTTGTCTTAGATCCTTGCAATGCCAAGAAAAGATGTCTGTCAAAGTTAGTCCTCTCACAATGTGGCTATTTCTGTGTACAATGTTCTCCTGGTTCTGTTCACTTCACTCAGTGTCAGTTCATATAAGTCTTTATGGGTTTTTCTGAAGTCTGCCTACTAATTATTTCTTAAAGGACAACAGTGTTCCATTACATTTATATGCCACAACTTGTTCAGTCATTCTCCAATTGATGGGCATCCCCTCAATTACCAATTCTTGGTCACCACAAAAAGAGCTGCTATAAATATTTTTGTACATGGGGGTCCTTTTCCCATTTGTATGATCTCTTTGGGATACAGACCTAGAAGTAGTATTTCTGGTTCAAAGGTTATACACATTTTTATAGCCCTTTGTTTACAATTCTAAACTGCTCTCCAGAATGGTTGTATGAATTCACAACTCCATTAGTGTTCCAATTTTCCCACATCTTCTCCAGCATTTCTCATTTTCCAGTTTTGTCTTGCTAGCCAATCTGACAGGTGTGATGTGGTACTTGAGAGTTGTTTTGATTTGCATTTCTCTAATCAATAACGATTTAGAACATTTTTCATATGAGTATAAATATCTTTCATTTCTTCCTCTGACAACTGCCTGTTTGTATCCTTTGACCATTTATCATTTGGGGAATGACTTGTATTCTTATAAATTTGACTCAGTTCTCTTTATATTTTAGAGACAAGGCCTTTATCAGAGATACTAGTTGTAAAAAGTCTTCCCCTAAAAATAAGTTTTTAAAAATAGTTATTACCTTATGTACTCCAAGGCTATTTGTTTCCACATTGTTTTTTAAAATTTATTAATATCTTCTGTTTTTACATCACAATTCCTTCCAGATACTCCCTCCTGCTCACCCAGTGAGCTATCCCCTTTAACAAAGAAAAATAATTAAAGCAAAACTAGTTAATGCTGTAATTACAGAAGTAGTTGCCTATACACCATTATCCACCCATAGTTCCCCACATCCATAAGAAACAAATGCAGGTTATTCATTTCAAGTGGATGCCCTTGTTTTCCATAGTTCCACTAAATCTTGTAGGTAAGGATATCCTCCCCTCTGCCTTGGATGCACATTGCTGATGGGGTCTCAGTTTAAAGGATAGAGTCATTTCTTACCTTATTTTCCATAGTTTCTTGATCAAGCAGCCTAAAGTATGCCCTTAGACATTAAATTCATACTGCCAGAATTATAAGAGCATAGGATTTGGAGCTGAAAAGTGCCTTAAAATCCTCTTGTCTAATATATAGATGAGAACACTGAGATATGGTGTACTTTGTCATAGGTCAGAGAATAAGGAGTAAAGTCAAGATTTGAATCTCAGTTTTCTGATTTCAAATTCACTAATTTTCCCAAAGCATCTAGGACACGTGCATCCCTTCCTACTCTATCCTGATTCCCTTCCCAACTAATCATGGTACTCCCTGATACTCTCCAACCTCTTTATGAACACTTGGATGAAATATGAACATATTAACTGCTTCTTCATGATCTTTACCCATGTTTTGCTCATTCCGTGCTGGTGCTATCCTCCCCATGTTTGTCTGTGACATTATCCCCTCAGGTTATAGATTCCCTGAGAAAAAAGACTGTCTGGGCATTGTTCTTGGTTCAGTGTCACGTGTAGGTAAGATAAATACTAAATGTTCTTGGATCATTTGATTCTGGTCAGATCATGAAGAGCAGTAGGAGAGCAGGTCATGTTGTCCTGAGAGTTAGAATATAACAAAATTGTTTTCTTAGGAGGAGAAAGCCAACTCTGCTCAGGGTTTGGGGTACTGGAAAAGAGACAGTAAATTTTCATGATTGAGAAGTATCCAGAAAAGGACAGGATGCTATGTGTTGCATAAGGTTTTGAAGTGGATCCCCACACCCATCTACCCTAGAGTGACCATCTCCCATCCCCATCCTTCATATTATCCCCACCACTTTCCAAGGGCCCTCATACCTTTCAGAACCTTGGACAGGGCATAAACCTATTGATGCCATCAAAGATGCATGAAGCACCCACTGTCTGCTCAGTTTTATGCTAGATTATGCTTTTGGGAGGCATAAGGAATGGTATAATATGGTCCCTGACCTCATAGATATTATATCTAGTTGGATCACCCCTTCAATGCTTCAAATTCATGATTTCATTAGTGTAGGATTCCTTCCATTAAGGTAGATTTCATTGCCTCCATGCCTTAGTAAACGATGGTATTAATCAGGTTTCTTGTTCATGGGAGTCAGTGTAATACAGTGGAAAGCATGATGGCCTGGAGGTCAGAGAGGCTGATTTCAAATCCCACCTCTGAATCTTACAACCAAGAGATCTTTGGGCAAGCCATTTTATCTTCTTGGACTACGGTTGCTTCATCTGTAAAATAAGGAGGTTGGATTAGAAACTACATGGTTACTTTAAGCCCTAGAACTATTATTCTATAAACTGCTGGGAATCCAAAAGGAAGGAAAATATGTGGCCAATCTTTTCATATCTCTAGACCTTGGTTAATTCATTTGCCAAATGAGTGATTGGACTAGAATTTCTTTAAGTTTCTAGAGAATCCCTCAAATCCGTACAAGGACCTTTTTTTCACATATGGGTCTTAGTCAGTAGATGCATAGCCCATAACTAGACCCTTAATTGAGGCTTTTCTGGCTTGATAAGAAATTCCAAAGATTGTGCTCCATTGACAATACCTTCAAGGACCCAGGGCCACTCTCACACAATCACAAGATACAAGACAATGATACCACTAAAGGAATTGTGTCGCCTACATAAAATATCATGATACCAAAAAGTTTTTAGGGGTACATACAGCATCTGTGAAGAGCAAGGTGTCACTGGAGTCTGGGAGGAGGAAGAGGAAGAGGAGGAGGAAAATGATAACTTGAATGTATAAAGCATTTTAAGGTTTGTGAAGCTGTTTACATACGTTAACTCACAACAACCAGGGTGGGGAGGTCAGGTATTATTCTTATCTGCATTTTACAGATGAGGAAACTAAGACTAAGAAAGGTCAGGTGACTTACCCAAGGTCACAAAGCTAGTAAGTATCTAATACAGGGTTAAAACTAGTGTCTTTCTGACCCCAAGTCAGGCAATCTATCCACTGTACCACTTAGTGTACCATAAACGTCTGGGAAGGATTCATGGAAGGAGATGGGCCTTGAGCTTGTCTTCCTGAAGGTTAGATATACAGCAAGAGTGGAGGGAGAGCATTCAGACAATAAGAGTAGCTATCAGAAAAATCATGGAGACAGGAATAAGTAAGAAATTGCGGGGCAGGAATAAGATTAATGTCACTAAAGCAGTAGGGACAAGATAGCTGATTTCAAGTTGTTTTGTCTTGTAGAAGAGGGACAGCAATGGGTGGGAGACAGTATGATGGAAATCTTCTGCCTCTGAAGTGTTCGGATCTGTGTGATCTTGTACAAGTGACTTCACCTCCCAGGGCCTCTGTTTCCTCATTTGTCAAGTAAGGGGCTTGGACTTGCTGACCTTTGGTATTTCTTCTGGCTTTAGATCCTATGATCCTACAAAGACACCAGTTTGGGCTCCATGTAAAGAAAGATTTCCTTACAATTATACCTGCCCCAGAGCAGCATGGTTTGTTTCTAGATTTAAGAGTCACAATGTAGAGAAAATTCTTGTTTGGGTGTGAGTGGCATGAGATAGCATCTGAGCTCCTTTCCAACTCTGAGATTCAGTGATTTTTGTGAGTTTGTGTTGAACAGCAAAAGAGATCAGTTTGGGATCCCAGTCTGCCATGGTGACCAACCAAGGAATTGTAGGGGGAGGAACAGTTTCCCCAGTTCTAAGAGTTGGTGTATATCAACTGCTGCCTAGGCACATTTTGATAAAGGGACCAATTGAAAGAATCTAGCTGCCAATCTGAGTGCTGGTCACCTGGTCAGGTTACTAAGGAAGCCAGAACTTGACCAACATCCAACTCACACACAAATGTGTATACATGTATGTAAACTGTGTAATTATGTGTACATACATGTATGTGTGTACATGCATATATCCATATGAACTGTCATAGGTCACAGAATATAAATTGAAAGTTGGAAAAGGCCTTAGAAGCCATCTAGTCCGACCTCTTCAATTTACAGGAGAGGAAACTGAGGCCAAGAAAGACCAAGGCACTTGTCCTGGGTGGGGGGCATTTCAGTGCCATTCCTTTGGTCATTCTGGGGTCAAAGGGTAGAATGTATTGAATACTGGCTCTACCTGGAGCTCAGTGTAGGACAGTGTTGTTAGAATGCATCAAACTAACCCCAATTAATCCATCAACAAGCATTTATTGGGGGGGGGGGGGAGATGGACATTAGCCAGACTGTGATACCAGGTGTAAGGGTGAACTGGTGAGAAGGAATAGATGGCTCTCTCAAGTCAACTCATCCCTACTCTCCTGCTCTTACTCTTGGCCCTACTGATGTGCAATCATTTAAGAATATGGAAAATACCATGACTGAGGACTCAGGTTAAAGAAGCAGGCTCTAAAGGCTAGACAGGGCTGGGTTATAGGGTATATACAAGGGTCTTTCCAAGTACAAGATGGTTTGCCATCACACTTAGCTTGCCAGAGATGACTTTAAATCCAGGTGGTACTAAATTCTACTTTCTAATGTGATTCTGGAGATTTGGGAAGTTCCACAAGCCACCCCCTGCCCAAGTCCTCCCCTGTCTAGTGACTGATGTCTGAAAATGTATCACAGGCATTTCTGCTCTGATACCTTTGAAGGGCAAGTTCTTTTTGTAGACTCTCAGAATCATAATATGCTTGAATTGGAATGGATCCTGGGACTCTGAATAGAGAATGTCAGAGTCAGAAAGGACCTTGGAATGTATTCATCTTAGAGTTAGACGGAATCTAAAAACGTAGAATATTAGAGCTGGGATGGAGCTTAGAACACAGAAATGGAAGATATTTAGAAGCTAAAACACAAAATGTCAGAAGTAAAAGGGAACTTTGAACATAGATCAGAAATGGAGGGCTCTAAGAATATAACTAATAATAATAGCAATCACATCAAAAATAACTAGCATTTAAATACTTTAATATTTACAAAGCACTTTACAGATATTATCTCACTTTAAGTTCAAAGCAAACCTGGTATTTAGATGTTATTATAATCCCTATTTGACAGATGAAGACACTGAGGGGTTAAGTGGCTTGTCCATTGTCACTGGGAAGCACCTGAGGGAGAATTTGAACTCAAGCAATAGATGAAAGGAATCTTAGAACATCTTAGAACCAAGTTAGAAAGCTCCTTAGAATATAGAATATTAGAGTGAAGGGGAGAGTCTAAAATATAGGACATAGAATGTTAGAACAAGAGGGGACCTTGGAGAGAGCCCAACCCTCCTTTTGACAGAAAAGGAACCTGAGTCAGTATCTTATGGTGAGGCCATCCTCTCACCAAAGATGCTGAAACCTCTGATTCACTAGAATATAGTCAGTGCTCCTTTGCATGTGTTGTGTCCACAGAGGAGTGAATTCTGTCCAAGCAGCCCCTGCACTATAAGGCAGGAAACCCAAAGGTTAGGGGGAGGGAGGAGGGAAGATGCTGTCCCTTCTGTACAGAGTTCTGTTACTTTGCAGCTCACAGAATGTGTAGAGTGTTTGGCCTAATTGATTATGACTTTTTTTTAACCACAGTAACTCATGATTTTTATCAACTAAAGCCTGGAGGGGTAAGGGGAGTGGTTGTCATTTACTTTACAGTCAAGGAACATAACATGTACATACAAATATACATATTATACACACATATTGTATATACAAACACATACATATGCACACATATGATGTGTACCAGCTGCTAATGCCCACCTGGGAGGTTGTGAGGTGCTGAAGGAGCTGAGTCCCTGGGAAACGACAGCTAGAAAGAGGCTGCCTGTCTGTGGCTACGTGGATGCTCCCAGCAGCAGCAACAGCAAAGTGAGGGAAGAGCCTGAAGCAGATTCCCTAGAGGGTGGTCAGGAAAGCCCAGGATTAGCTGCTAGAGCAGACAGAGATGTTCTTTAGACAGCCAGTGAAGCAGGAGGCAAGTACATTTCATCAGTTTCAAAGGCAGCCTTGAAGGATACAAGAAACCATCCCCACTCACCCCTCCCTAGTCTAACCTGATGCTTACTGGCCTTTCCTTTTTTTTTCTTCTTGATCTTTCCTCTCTCCCTTCTTCTCTCCCCTCCTCCTTCTTGCTGTCTCTCCTTCCCTCCATCCTTTCCTATCTCCTTTTCCCTTTGCCTTCCTTCTTCCTTCCTCTTCTCCCCCTTTCCTTTCATCCCTCTTTCTCTTTCCTTTTCCCCTCCCTTCCTTTCTTTTCCCTTCTCTCCTATTCACTTCTTCACTCTCTTCCCTCTTCTTCCTTCTTCCCTTTTCTCCTCCTCTTCCCCAACCTTCTTCTCCAGCCTCAGCCAGAGGGAGAGAAGGCAGAACTCTGGGGCTTCTAGGCCCTTGTGGGGGAGACGGACGATTGCTGCTCCATTCCATTTGCCCTCACACTGGAGATGGAGCTGCTGACCAGCCAGTGTACAGCAACCCTGCTGAGATAACCAGGCGCAGCCCTGAGATTTTTGCTAACACTCCACTACTGCCTCAGCCTCTACCTCTGTCTCATCCCTTCCATTTGTTTACATTTACAAAGTGTATCCAGAGCTTACCAGGGGCCAAAACTTGCATCTTGGCAGGCAGAACTCTGCCCTTGGGAAGATCGTGCTCTACCTTGGATGGCAGTGAGAGGGGCTCACAAGACTAACAGGCTGAAACAATAGGAAAGGAAAGGAGGAAGGAAGGAAGGAAGGAAGGGAAGGAGGGAGAGAGGGAGGAAGGGAGGGAGGAAGGGAGAGAGGGAGGGAGAAGGGAAAAAGAGAGAGAGGAGAAAGGAAGGAGGGAGGAAAGGAAAAAAGATGTAGAGCAGGAAGGGAAGGAAGCGTTTATTAATCCCTTGCCATGTGCCAGGCGTTGTGCTAAATGCTTTATAAATATTGTTTCATTTGTTCCTCATAACACTCCTGTGAGGTAGGAGCCATTATTGTCTACCTTTTATAATTGAAGAAACTGAGGAAGACATATTAAGTGATTTGCCAAGTGTCACATAGCTTGAGGTCAGATTTTTTAAAGTTAATTTATTTCTAGTTTCCAACATTCACTTCCACAAATTTTAAATTTTCTCCTCCCTCCCCCAAGATGGCATGCAATCTGATATAGACTCTACATATACACTACTATTAAACATATTTTCACATTAGTCATGCTGTATAAAAGAATTAGAATGGGAGGAACCATGAGAAAGAAAAAATAAAACAAAACAAAAAAAGAAAATAGTCTGCTTTGCTCTCCATTCAGACTCCATAGTTCTTTCTCTGGATGTGGATGACGTTTTTCATCATGAGTCCTTTGGAATTGTTTTGGGTTCTTGCATTGCTGAGAAGGGCTAAGTTTATCAAAGTCAGTCATCATACACTGTGGCTGTTACTGTGTACAATGTTCTCCTGGTTCTGCTCCCCTCACTCAGCATCAGTCCATATAAGTCTTCCCAGATTTTTCTGAAGTCTGCCTGCTCATCATTTCTTATACCAAAATAGTATTCCATTATATTCATATACCACAATTTGTTCAGCCATTCCCTAATTAATGGGAAATCCCTTAATTTCCAATTCTTGGCCACCACAAAAAGAGCTGCTATAAATATTTCTGTACATGTGGGTCCTTTTCCCATTTTTATGATCTCTTTGGGATACCCTAGAAGTGGTATTGCTGGGTCAAAGGGTATACACAAATTGCTCTCCAGAATGACTGGATCAGTTCACAGCTCCACCAATGATGCATCAGTGTTCCAATTTTCCCACATCTTCTCCAGCATTTATCATTTTCCTGTTTTGTCACATTAGCCAATCTGATAGGTGTGATGTAGTAATTGAGGCTAGATTTGAACTCAGGTCTTCCTGACTCCAGGTCCAGCACCCTAGCCACTTAGCTGCCTTTGTATATAGGTTTGTGTATAAAAGAGTTTGGTGTTGTGAAGTTGGGAGAGGAAAGAGGGGAGGGAGATCACTAAACTTGAAGAGTCCAGGGAAGGTTACTCACTGGTATGGCATGAGCTGAGTCTTAAGGGGTGAGTAGGAATTATTGGGGCAGAATGAAGGGGAGCAGGGTGCACTCCCAGTTCCTAGGAAAGTACCTTAACCAAGACCAAAGCTAGATTCATGTTCTACTTTTCCACTTATAGAAAAATCCGTATTAATCCAATTCAACAAACATTTATTAGAGTCAAAAGAAAGCTTGGAGTCCAGGGTACCAGCTAGAAAGGTATGAGATCTGACTCTCAGAAGCACATTTTCACCCTTGACCTCTCATATCTTCACCTTTGACCTGTGTGCTGAGCCCAGCTCCGCATTTCCAAGTCCACATTGAATATTTCCAGAATAATATTCTCTTGGTTCTTCTCCTTCCTCTCTAAGTGTCCTTTCTTTGTCTTTCACTGGTTCATCCTTCACCTCCCACCCTGCAAGTTTGGTTGACCTATAAGACTTTGCCCTGGGACCAACTCCGTTCTCTCTGTATTCGCCCCCTTGGTTATCTTGTCAGCCCTCAAAACTTCAATTATCTTCTCCCCATCAAAACAGCCAGCATTACCTTCCCCCAGACTTGAGTCTAGCATCTCTGGCTCCTTTCTGGAAAATCACCCTGGATGTCTCCCTAAAATCTCAAATTCAAAATGTCCTAAGCTGAACCCCTCTCATCTCCTTCCCTCACTCGGCCTCTCCTCCCACCTTTCCTATGTTTGCCAGTGAATAACCATCCTTCTAGTCCCTAAGTTTGAAAGTCTGTAGCATTTTTTCCTTCCTTCTCCCCTCTCCCCCAAGCCAGTTAGTCACCAAACCCCTCCTCCCTTCACCCATCACATTTACACATGCTCCAGATCCCATCCATTATTCTCTAACATTGCTTTCTTACCACATTCCCTCTCCTTCCCACCCCCATTCTCTCTTAAAATCAGTAATCTTGTTTACAGGATTATCAGATAATAGACTTGAAGCTGAAAGGGACCTCAGAGATTGTGTAGTTCGACCCTCTCATTTTACAGAGAAAGAAAGACAGAAAGCCTACATTTCCCAAATCATATAAACAAGAAGTAGCTGAGCTGAGGCTTGAACCCAAGCTGACTTAGAGGCTCTGCGATCTCTCTCGTGTGGCCACTCCATCTCAAGCTAAGGCAATGGAGAGGCCATTGGCTCTGGGGTCAGAGGACCTGGAGGGGTTCAAATCTTCATGCTGCCCAGGTGTCCTTGGACAAGTCACTTCTACCTGGGTTTCAGTTTCTTCCCCCGAAACAAGAAAGGGTTGGACCAGATGACCTCTGAGATCTCTTTTCCCTCCAGATCTATGGTCTCTTACTACCTTTTCAATCCAATCCTATCAACATTTATTAAATGCCTATTATGTGCCAGGTGTGGTGCTAAGCACTAAGACACTAAGTCCTTTTGATTGTACTATAGCAATAGTGCATTAAGGTTTGCATTGGATCCTCACAGCTCTGTGAGACAAGCACTACAATTATCTCCATTTTACAGATGAGAAAACTGAGGGGCAGAGAAATAAAGAGAATTCCCCAGGTCACAGTAAGTGGTAAAATCTGGTTCAGAGTCAAGTGTCTGATGATTCAAGGGACAACGCTCTTTCCAGTACACACTCTCAATCTCCGGGCTATCTTGACAGAAGCATTCTAACTGGAATCCCTGCCCCCAGTCTTACATGTGTTCAAGCCATACTCCATACACTGCCTGAGAACTCTCTATACTGCCCTGCTCTGATGCTGGCTCTTCTCTGTTCAAACCCCTTCAATGCCAGAGCTCCTTAGCTGGGTGTTCAAGTTTCTCCACAATGTGATCTCACTGGCTCTGCCCTGGCCTCTGTGCTACTCTCTCAGCTCAATTGCACTCTATGCTCCAAATATACCTTGACTCTGCTGCTAAAGGGTCTTTGCTTGTCCTGGGCCCCTCCCCTTGGGCATCCTATCTCCCCATCACCACCCTTTAAAATTCTACCCATATTTCTTGGGTCAAATGATACTTCCTCGCATGAAGCTTCTTCATAGAGTATCTCTGGGTACCTGGAGAGCTTAGACCATCTGGAACATGAGGGAGTTCAGGCTAGAAGGCATCTCAGGAATTATCCAACATGCCATGATTTGATATCCTATAAACCCAATAATAAACATCATTGTATCCTATAGGGCAGCCCAGGGCAGCAGGGAGGGTCAGCTTTTTGCAAGAAGTCCTCTGGCGGCACCTGGTGGAAAAGGTGTGCAATGGCAGCCTCCCACTTGGCTCTCAGGAAGGCTTTAGCTCCATCAGGATGCTCTCTGCCGTCTTGAGCTGATGAGCTGAGCACTCTTCCTGGAACAAGGACTTTCTAATCTGCCAGACACAAAGACAGAAACTCTTGTGGCGAGATGATAGGCAAGGCATAGACAACAAAATCAAGTAAGTGAGACAAGAGCTATTCACTCAAGCTTCTGAGTAACTCCTTCACAGGGCTGAACCCAAGAGCACCTGGAGAAAGCCCTGGACCAAGAGTTCAGAAGCCTGGGGCCCAGGGCCTGGATATCACATGATACATGACCAGCCATTTCTAGTCTTTGCCTCCCAGTTCCTTCACCTGTAAAGTAATAGGATTGGGAAAGGTTCAATTCAATTCAACAATGAATTCCTACTTATGCAGAACACTAGATGCTTCACTTGATAAAGTGCTGGAGTCAGGAAGACCTGAGTTCAAATCTGGTCTCAGACACTTACTGTGTGACACACTGGGAAAACCTCTTAATCCACTGGAGAAGGAAGGAGACTCGGTTTAGAGTCTCTACCATCACCATCACAATTCCTATTTCTAAAGTATTTTAAAGTTTACAAAACACTGTCCTCACAACAACCCCATGAGTTGGGTAGCAAGTATCATTTTCCCAACCTCTGCCACACATAAATACGATTCATGTCCAGTCCAAGGCAGCATTCATTGCTCTTCCTTGAAAACGAAGAATGAACAACAATGACAAATTAGGCTTTGGACTTACTTTCCCAATTCACATGGATTCTCTTTCTGGTACAATGGACTTTGCCACCATGTCTCAGCTACTTTTCTTACCCCAGAAGTTCTCTCAGCACCTTCTGCCTCCTCCCTGGATCCCACTACCCCTGATGACTTCTCATCCTGAAATACTCCTCTGCCTCCGTAGGCTCCATTAGTGAGTTCTTCCCAGAAGATGCATTTTGGGGAAGAGCTCAGGCCAGTCATCAAGTATTCCTCTGCTGGAACTGCTTCTGACTCTTTGAGATTGCTCCATTATAATATAAACTCCTTGAGGCCAGGTACTATCTCTTTTTTACATCTGTTTGTATCCCCAGCACTAAGTGAGTACCTGGCACATAAATGTTTGTTAGCTTGTTAAAATATGTGTGTGTGTGTATACACATACATCTAGCACAAAATGGTTGGCCCATGTGTGGTATGGACAGATACATGAACTAGGATCTGAAAATCCTATTCCATATATCCAAAGGGAAAATGAGATTTCTGCATTTTTGGATGAGGGAGGTAGCTTCACAGCCAGTAGCCAGCAGACCATTAAGGCAAGGTCTCTCTCAACTGAAGTTGGAGATCATCCCTCCCCTCTCCTAATTCCAAGAAGAGCATTGGACTAGAATCTATCTATCGCACCTCAAACGTTAAATGCTCCCTGTTTAGGGATTCAGAGGAGTCTGCTTTCTCTTGGCTGTCTGAAGGGGAGGGGAACAGGTTAGCTTCACTGTCGCTAGCATAGCATCTTCCCATCAAACGCTTGGCTCGCAGAAGACAATCATGAATAGACTGTAAGTATCTTTATCAAAACCAGCAGTACAGAGAAGGCAGTAAAGCTACAGATGAGAAGAGACACATGAATGAATACACAAGAGCAAATGAGCTACTTGGTAGTGAGATGAGATAATCAAGGAAAGAGAAACATTCCAGCAGGGATGGTTGTCTCTCAGCAGGCTAGTCTAGGCTATGTCAGACCCTATTCCTCAAGACAATTGTAATAGACTTAGGTAGGAGTGGGGTTGTGATATCAAGAGTATTGCCATAAGCATTAAAATCATGATTAGCATTAGTATTAGTAGATTGTGTGAACCTGGGTAAGTTGGCTGTGTGCCTATGAGCAAGGAACCCAAACTTTTCAGTGTTCCCTGTTAACACTTTAAGATTATGATTTACAGAGCAGTTGCTTGTATGCATAGGAGAGGGTTCTATATTACTCTATTACTTGGAGCTCTATAAGCCAGTGAAATTTCAGGTCCAATTTAAAAAAAAATTGCCTAGGAGCCTATCTATTGTTCAATTGCTCAATCCTATCCAATTGTTGGTGACCTTGTGTACCATATCACATCAATGTTGTCCATGGGGCTACTTGGCAAAGATAACAGAATGTTTTGATATTTCCTTTTCCAGTGAATTAAGAGGTTTGCCCAGGGTCACACAGCTAGTAAGTGTCTGAGTCCAGATTTGAATTTAGATCTTCCTGACTCCAGGCCCAGCACTTTATCTACTGAACCATCTAGCTGCTTCCAAGGTCATATAGGAGGTGCTTAATAAATCGGTGTTGAGGGACTGGAGGATTAAGATAGAATACTGGTATCAGAGACAGGATGAAATTTATAATCAAACAGAACTATGTAACACCAAGAGAAATCAATCCATAAATATATTTATTAAGCACCTACTGTGTACTTGGACAGCTAGGTGGCTCTGTGGTATTATGTTTGGAATCGGGAAGTTCTGAGTTCAGATCCAAACTCAGACACTTATTAACTGTGCAACTGTGAGTAAGTCACTTAACCTTTGTTTGCCTTAATCCACTGGAGAAGGAAATGTCAAACTACTCCAATATCTTTGTGAAGAAAACCCCATGGACAGTCTGCGGAGTCACAAAGTGTTGGACATGACTGAACAACAGCACTGTTTGCCAGAGACCATGCTCAATGCTGGGGATGCAAAGACAAAAACAGAACAGTCCCAACTCTTAAAGAGATTTCATTCCATCCAATTACTAGAATAGGAAGTTCATCTTAAAGGTCCATTCCAGCTATGCCATTATAGGCTCTCCAATCATTTGCCAACTTTCTCTTCTGTGTTCTAATGTTCTTTCCAGTTCTAACATTCAGTGAGTCTGTAATTGCATAAGTCTCTGGTCTCACTTACATACCCTTGGTCCATATGGATCCTTCTATTCCAGTCCCCAACCAGACCTTACTGCATGTGAAGGTACATCATTCCTTGAAGATCAAGGGGAGCATCCTTGCCAAAGAGGAGTGAAAAGAAAGGTGACAAACAGCTGGAAAGAGAGCTGCACCAAGGAATTCACAGGGACCCTGATCCAGAGCTGCTGCCCAAGGCCGGTCTAGGGTAGTAAAGTCAGGATCTACAGAGTGGATTTTCACACTGGCTTGGACTAGTTGTGAAACAGCATTTTTTTTTCCAAAGCACGTTCACATGTCTTTTCTCATCTTATACCTGTGTGAGGCAGTATTATTCTCTCCATTGGACAGATAAGGAAACTGAGACCCAAAGTGCTTCAGTGACTTGCCCAAGGTTACTAAGGTGAAAAGGGAAGAATCAGGACATCAAATGCTTTCCACTAACATATATGACCCACATCCCCACTCTTGACTTTATTGAGGTCTATCCAAATCAGAGACCTCAGAAAGACTACCTGTGGTTTCCAGAGTGATCCATAATAATGTACAGACCTAAGTTCCCTAGACCTTTTTTCTCCAAAGAGTTCATAGATCCATCCTGGCTGTGCTCATATATCACCCTCAGTAGAGGAGGGACAGGAAGCACTTATTCTTATTAATGGTAGGAAATTAATTACAAGCTCAAGTGGGTTATAGGAAAATAATTTGCCTAAGACCACACAGCCAAATCAACGGCTAGAACTCCTATCATCTCCTAATGTGCAAAAGAGAGACCACATATAGGGATCTGAGATGAAGAGCGGAAAGGATCTCAGACCCTAGCTAATCCAGCCCCTTCATTTTCCATTTGAGGAAACTGAGGCTGGGGGGGAGTTAAGAGATAAGCGACAGCTAATAAACATCAAAGGTAGGATTTGAACCCAGTTCCTTTGAATCCAAATCTTGTGCTCTTTCCATTCTATCACATTGTTAAATCTTCCATTAAACAACCTACTATCCCATGTAGAAGTTCTGGTCCCGGAGACATCTCTCAAATTAATGAGCCTGGCCTGACCAGTACGCCCAGACCTGGCCCTACCTCGCCATCTGGTGGTCAAACAGAGCATTGTGCATAAAATACTTGGCAAACTGCAAGGCACCATTTTATTGTATTAATTATTATGATTGTTCACTGCACCTTCCTCCCCAGAGCAGCAGATCAGGAGTGTGGAGGAGGGGAGCAGAGAGGAGGGGAACAGCAGCAAGAAGCTAGGGGATAAGGATGGAGAGGGGCCATCTATTTAAGATGAAGATTCAGATTGTGTATACTTAGAGAATCCTAGAGAATCAAGTAAAAAACTACTTGAAATAATAAATGACTTAAGCAAAGTTGCAGAATATAAGATAAACTCACATAAATCCTTGGCATTCCTATATATTTCTAACAAAGTCCAACAGCAAGAAACAGAGAGAGAAATTCCATTTAAAGTTACTGTAGACATTACAAAATGTTTGGGTGTCTACCTGCCAAAACAAACGCAGGAACTTCATGAACACAATTGCAAATCACTTTTCGCACAAATAAAGTCAGATCTAAATAATTGAAAAGGCATCAGTTTCTCGTTGTTAGGCTGAGCTAATATAATAAAAAAAATGACAATTTTACCTAAAATAATTTACCTATTTAGTGCCATACCAATCAAACTACCAAAAATTATTTATAGAGCTAGAAAAAATAGTGACAAAATTCATCTGGAAGAACAAAAGGTCCAGAATATCAAGGGAATTAATGAAAAAAAATGCTAGAGAAGGTGGCCTAGCCATACCAGATTTTAAACTATATTACAAAGTAGCAGTCATCAAAACCACTTGGTACTGGCTAAGAAATAGAGTGGTGGATCAGTGGAATAGGTAGGTATACAAAACATGGTAGTCAATGACTATAGTAATTTATTGTTTGATAAACCCAAAAACTACAACTTCTGGGATAGGAACTCACTATCTGACCAAAACTGCTGGGAAAACTGGAAAATAGTATGCAGAAACTGGGCATAAACCAATATTTTACACCGTATACCAAAATAAAGTCAAAATGGGTTCACAATCTAGATATAAAGTCTGATACTGTAAGCAATCCAGGAGAGCAAAGAATATTTCACCTGTCAGATCTATGGTGAAGGACAGAATTTATGATCAAACAAGAGATAGAGAGCATTACAAAATGCAAAATGGAGAATTTTGATTGCATTAAATTGAAAAGTTTTTATATAAACAAAATCAATGCAACCAAAATTAGGAGGGAAGCAGAAAATTGGGAAAGAATTTTTACAACCAGTGTCTCTGATAAAGGCCTCATTTCTAAAATATACAGAGAACTGAGTCAAATTTATAAGAATACAAGTCATTCCCCAGTTGATAAACAGTCAATGGATATGAGCAGGCAGTTTTTAGAGGAAGAAATAAAGATATCTAGAATCATATGAAAAATACTCTAAATCACTATTGATTAGAGAAATGCAAATCAAAACAATTGTTAAGTACCACATCTCACCTGTCAGGTTGGCTAACATGACAAAACAGGAAAATGAGAAATGCTGGAAAAGATGTGGGAAAATTGTAACACTAATGCATTGTTGGTGGAGTTGTGAACTGATCCAACCATTCTGGAGAGCAATTTGTAACTATGCCCAAAAGGCTACAAAAATGTGTATACCCTTTGACCCAGCAATACCACTTCTAGGTCTGTATGCTAAAGAGATCATACAAGTGAGAAAAGGACCCTATGTACAAAAATATTTATTACACCTCTTTTTGTGGTAGAAAAGAATTGAAAATAAAGGGGATGCCCATCAATTGGGGAATGGCTAAACAAGTTGTGGTATATGAATGTAAAGGAATACTATTGTGCTATAAGGAACGAGAAGCAGATGGACTTCATAATAACCTGGAGAGACTTATCTAAACTGATACTGAGTGAGGAGAGCAGAACCAGGAGAACATTGTACACAGTTACAGACACATTGATGACTAGCTTTGATAGACTTGGCTCTTCTCAGCAATGCAAGGTTCTAGGACAACTCCAAAAGACTCACAATGGAAAAAACTATCCACATCCAGAGAAAGAATGATGAAGTCTGAATACAAATGGAATCAAACTACTTGCTCTCTCTCATTTTTGTTTTGTTTTGTTTTGTTTCTTCTCTCTCATGGTTCATTTCATTGGTTATAATTATTCTTTACAACCTGACTATTGTAAAAATGTTTAATGTGAAGGTACGTGTAGAACCTATATCAGATTGCATGCCATCTTGGGGGGGAGGAAGGGGGAAGAAGAGGGAGGAGAAGAAAATTTGGAACTCAAAAACTTCTGAAACTGAATGTTGTAAACTAAAAATAAAAAATTTAAAAGAAAAAAGATTAAGATTGTGTGTGTGTGTGTGTGTGTGAGTGTGTGTGTGTGTGTGTGTGTGTGTGTGTGTGTGTGTGTGTGTGTGTACTAGGCTGGTAGGGAGTTGCATGAATTTGTGGACACTAGAGATGGCCTGTGAAGACTTGGAAAAAGCTAGTGGTCTAATCTGGGTGGAACATAGAAAGCATAAAAGGAGATGGGGGATGGGGAAGATGGGTGAAATGTGAAATAAATCTGGAAAGGGAGCATAGAGGTAGATTGTGAAATGGCATCTTAAAGAGTTTATATTTAATGTTGTGACCCCAGGGGCAATAGGGACACATGGAAATGTTTTGAACAGGGCAGTGGAATGATCAGATCTATACCTCACTAAGGAATATTATTGTGATAGCTGACACTTGAAGGAAAGATTGGAAAGGAGAGAAATGGGAATCAGCTCTTGCATAGTCTAGGCAAGAGGTGATGAGAGGCCTAAACTAGAGGGATAATAGTGTGAGTGAAGACAAGGAGGTGAAGTAAAAGTCTGCTGTGGAGGTAGAATCACCAGGAGCTGACCACTGATTAGATGGGTTGGTGATGGAGAAGAAAGAGTCAGAAGGTAAATCAAAACCTGAGTATAGAAGATTGTGAGAATCAGTGGAAATGAGGGACTTGTAAAGAGGGATGGTTTTAGGTAGAAGAAGATTGGTTCAATTTTGAACATTTGCAAATGAGATATGGAGGGTACCTCCAGGTAGAGACAGTGAGTAGGCAGCTCGAGATAGAGAACCACAGCTCAGGAGACAGAGATTTCTACATCTGGGAGACATCTGCACAAGGATTATTCTTGTATCTCTTGGAGCCAATGAGATCCCAAATGGAAAAGATGTATGGAGAAAAAGAAGATTTCTCAAGAGAACGTTTGTCAGTGACTTGGATGAAGTCATAGGTGTCATGCTTCTCAAGTTAGCAGAGACAATAGGAGGAGGGGGCATTCTAACAGGGTAGATGACAAAGTGAGAATCCAGAAAGACTTTGACAGGCTAGAACAGTGTATCACACCTAATACGGTAAAATTTAATGAAGGAAAAATGTTGTCTTATGCTTAGATTAAAAAAAATAATTCTCTGTCTTTGTATGTAATTGGAAAAAATAAAATACTATTTTTTAAAAATAAAGAAAAAAATTAAAAAATCAATTTCACAAATTCAACAAAGGGCTGGCGTGACTAGATAGAAACTTCTCTGGAAAAATTTGTGTGTGTTTTCAAAGACTTATGGTCAACACGAGTCAGCAGTGTTATATTACACTGTGCTAAGAGAAGTATGATGTTTGGGACTTGAGATGTTAGCCTTGACATGTCCAGCCTTGTTTGTGTCACATGTGGAGTCCTGTGTTTAGTTCCAGGCACTATATTTCAGCAAGAGTATTGAAAAACTGAAGGACAAATGGAGGAGCTGGCCAAAGTTTAGAGATTAATGGGGACATACAACAGAAGAATAAGGGGGCAAGAGATCACTTGTCTTCTGTCTACCTCACTATCTATACAGGGTTAAAACTGAGAAGGGAAAGAAATGAAGCCAGAGCAAAAGTTAAAGATTTGGAACAAGAGGTGATAGTGAGGATAGAGAACACATTCTGGAGGTTTTTGGGTAGTGGGAGAGGTAGAAGAAGAGGAGATTATGAACAGAGAAGGGAAATCAGTCCAGTATCTTAGAAGCAGGAGAGAAAACTCTCATTCTATTTAATGGTGAGCTCTAAGGTGTCAGGGTTAGAGTGGACCAAGTGGTTATAAGTTATTAGCAAGACTGAAGAATTTGAAATGCATGGTGTATGAAGGTCATCAACATAGTGGGTGAAGTGTCTAAGAATAAGGACCAGAACTGAGATGGAGACAACACTGGGGAGACAAGAAGCAAAAACTCATGAGGAAAAAAGAAAGAATGACCAAGTAATAACCAGATCTATATCTGGTTACAGGTTATTTCCCAGTAGCAGAATCAAATTCCTCAAAATCAAGAACTATTTCCTTTTTGTCTCTTTATCCCCATCAGTTAATATGGTGCCTGGCATACAGCAGGATCAGTATTAATGATTGTTAAATGGAATTGGATGTAATCCAATCCATTCTCCATTCAGATGACAATATGATTTTCCTAAAACACAGATCTAGCCCCATCACCCCTCTACTCAGTAAACTCCAATGACTCCCTATTACCTCTAGGATTATAGGTATAAAATCTTCTGTTTGGCTTTTAAAATCTTTTCCCAACATGGTCTTTTCCTATTTCCCCAATTTTCTTATTCTTTATCCTCCTCTACACACTCTGTGGTTTAGCAACATTGATGTCTACACAACACTTTTATCTTTCAGCTCTTCCTTTTCATTAGCTGGAATGATCTCCTTCCTCATCTCTAGCTTCTGGATTCCCTTTCAAGACTAAGCTCAAATTCTTCCTTCTTTAAGAGACCTTTATCAGCCCAATCTAAACCTCCCACCTCCTTTTGTGCCTTCTCTCTGTCTATGCTTTGTATGTACAAAGTTGTTTGAATGTTGTCTCCTTCCATTAGGATGTGAACCTCTCCAGGGCAGGGATAGTGTTTTGGCCTTTCTTTGCATCCCTAGCATTTAGCACTGTGCCTGACACAGAGCAAGTGCTTGTTAAATGTTGGCTATCTGACTTGCTGAATTGAGTTGATGACAACAACATGGATTTAGATGGGTTGTAAGCTTCACAAAGGGAGGGATGGCTACTGAGTGATGTTGACAGAGGTGAGGTCTAGAAATTGGGAGCAAGGAACAAGTCAGTTTCTCCTGTCCTGTATACCAGAGGGCTTGAGTGGAGCAACCAGCCCTGCAGAGGGTAGCCAGGGCTTAGATGACCTAGGGAGAAAGCCAGTTTTCCGTGAGTGCAGAAAAAGTCAGGAGTATGAGAAGAAGGGATCTAAGACCAAATTAGTCAACAGAAGAGAAGCTCCCTCAGGGAGAGACAGAAAAGTAGAGGGAGGGAGGAGGGCTAGGGCTGAACTGGAAAGGAATGAAGAAAGGGAGGGAGCAGGGGACTTAGCTTTTCATATAAACAAAGACCTGCTTCACAGGAATGAGAGGAAGTCAGAATTTACTCGCCATGGCTAAGTGATGGTGTCAAATAATGAGAAACATTCAAACTCAGTCAGCCCAGATGTTCTAATTAGAAAGATGATAGAAGACCGTTCTGCCACTGGTGTCTCTCAAATAGAGCCCTTGGTTGCTTGGGAGTCGGGGAGAGATATGGAGGGTATAGGCTCCAAGTTAAAGAGGTCCCTCCCTTCTTCTTTTAATCTTTGTTGAAAACCCTTCTAAACTTTGTGTCATTTCTTACAACACAATAGTGTTCCACTACATTCATATTTTTTGTTGAGTCATTTCAATGCATCTGACCCACTCTTCATGACCCTTTTTGGGGTTTTCTTGGCAAGGGTACTAGAGTGACTTGCCATATTCTTTTCCAGTCAGTTTTACAGATGACGGACTGAGGCAAACAAGGTTAAGTGACTCACCCAAGGTTACACAGCTAGTAAATGTCTAAGGCCAGATCTGAACTCATAAAGATGAGTCTTCCTGATTCCAAGTTCAGTGTTCTACCCACTTTGCCACCTTGCTGCCTCATTACATTCTTATACTATACTATAGCTTATTCAGCATTTCCCAATTGATGGACAGTCCCTCAGTTAACAGTCTTTGCCATCATAAAAAGAGCTACTACAAGTGCTTTTTACACGTATAAGACCTTTTCCTTTTTCTTTGATCTCTTTGTGTATAAGTCAAGCAATGCATTGTTCACTAAGTTTTTGTGTATATTTCCAAAATTGCTTTCCAGAATGGCTTGACCTATTCACAGCTCCACCAAGAGTGCATTAGCATACCAATTTTCCCACAGTTCCTTAGTACTTCTTCTTTTATTTTATTTTCTGATCATCTTTGTAATCTGATGAGTGCAAGATGGAACCTCAGAATTACTTTAATTTGCATTTTCCTGATTATTAGTGATATGGAGTATTTTTAAATGCCTACAGATAGCTTGAGGGTTTGCCCATTTATTAGCTGGGGAACAGCTTTTATTCTTATCAATTAGAATCCATTCTTTACATTTCTTGGAAATGAGAATTTTATCAGAGGAACTTGCTTCAATGATTTCCCCCCCAACTCATGTTTTCTTTTCTCTTGCTTTTACCTTTATTGGATCTGTTTGTGCAAAAACTTTTAAATTTGTGTAATTAAAATTATCCACTTAATCTTCCACAGACCTCTAGTCCTACCTTGGTGATGAACTTTTCTTCTATCCATAGATCTGACTGGTAGATTTAATTCTGTCCAAGAAGCATTTATAAAGTGGCCACCATGGTCCAGGCTCTGGGCTGTGACTGAATATAGAGGACAGAGAAGAATTGAGAATCACTCTTAAGTTTGACTTTGGGTAAATGGAAGAATGGCAGTGCTCTCAAAAGAAATATGGTGGGTTGGTTTTTATTTAAAATGAGCTCCATTTTGAACATAATGAGTTTGAGATACCAATAGGACATCTAGGTGAAGTTAGTTGAAATAGAAAGAAGCAAATGAGGCAGAGCTAAGTGAGTAGAGTCAAATATACAATATACATGATGACAATGTCAACAATGCAAATGGAAAGACCAGCCATGAAATAGTCAAAAGTCGATGTGGCAAAATTACAAAGAATCAATGTGGCTCCAAAAAAGAGACAGGAGAATATACCATCCCCATCCCTTTGCAAAAGTAGGAGGTGTATCAGTGTAGAACATTGCATAGATTTTCAGACTTTTCTAATGTATTGGTTGATTTTTGCTGATTTTTCTTCTTTTTTACTTTAATAAAGAAAGAGAGAGAGAGAGAGAGAGAGAGAGAGAGAGAGAGAGAGAGAGAGAGAGAGGATGGTTCTCTGAGGAGGGAAGAATACTGGGGAAAACTTTTTTTTTAAAAGAAATAGAAGCAGAGGATATGTAAGAGTACCAGCTAAGAAAGAATTGGGTACCCATTACTCCTTCAAATGCTAACAGCAATTGTACTGAGAAACATAAAACATGTCTATGGGAGTCTGGGCAAAGAAAGAAGGTCTAGGGTTGGGTTAAGGTTGGAGACCTGGGAAGCCAGTGTGCACTCAAACAGGTGAAGGGTTGAGAAGATTAGTGAGGAAGGGTTAACAACCCAAGGTAAGAGCAGAGCGAGCTAATAATCATGGTAATAACTTATAAACATTTATATAACATTTTAAGGTTTGCAAAGTGCTTGACATATGGTATCTCATCTGGTCCTCAAAATGTCCCTGTGAGGTGGATGCTATTATTATCTACATCTTACAAAGAAGGAAACTGAGGCTGAGAGAGGCTAAGTGACATATTCTGGATCAGGCAGCTACCTAGTAATTAGGGAAGGATTTAAACTTAATTCTCTCTCAATCCCAATATAACTATCTATTATTGTCAAAATAATAGCATTTAGGTGCACTTAGAGATTTTTTATAGCACTTTACAAATATTTCATTTTATCCCCACCACAACCCTGGAAGGGAAATGCTATTTTGCAGATTAAGAAACAGAGAGAAATGAAGTGACTTGCCTAAGATCACACAGTTAGAACCCAGCTCTTTCTGGCTCCAAGTACAACATTTTATCATTACACTACCTAGCTACTTCTTTATAGGTTCAACTTCAAAGACAGTCATTGGAGCTAGGGGCACACCAGCAAACCTGCCTATTTACAACAGTCTGTACACACACACACACACACACACACACACACACACACACACACACCCCATTAGTTTCCTTAGCTTTCTGAAGTCTGAACTTCCTTTAACCAGAGAGGGAAAAGTTATTTACTGGGACCACTTGGGAGAAAAGCTGTAATATTGAACAGTTTCTGGAGGATGAATGGAGCTTCTGGCCCCTTGGTCAAGCAATCAGTGCTCCTCTGTCTGCGGATTCTTCCCCTCATTTGGCTTCTTGTGCATAATGGCAGTGATGATGATGATAACTAACAATAAGTCAACAGAGAAGCATCCAATAAATTACTGGGTCCTGAAGGTTCATTTATTAGAAACAGAGAGGTCTGTGCTGATAATTCACATCAAGACCATCACCAGCAGAAATTACAGAAAGGGCAATCTTAAAGAGCCCAGATTTATGGATTATTGAGAACTACGCAAAGAAGGAGTAGAAACTATACAACATATCCTGTAAATTGCAAATAAATACATGAGCATTTCTTCAATTCCTAGAGAGACTTAATCTGGGGCGGGGAGGACAGAACTGTTCACTGGAAACTCACTAGCCTTGATAAATGAATAGATGACAAACCCCATACCTCAAATATAGATCCCAACATATCCTTGAGAATTCAACAAATAAACTCTACTGGATCTAGTGGGGCAAAACTATTGCCCACAATCCTTTGGACATAATCTTGATCCATAAAAATTAAGAATGTTATAGATAAATGTAACCGTACTAAATATTCACCATCTCCAAACTATGAGAAATTTAAAGAGGTTAAAGAATAGAGGAGAACTATGGGAAGAATTCAGCCAACTGGGAATACAATGGAGTACCTGTAATGAGGTCACTAGATGGCAGCATAGTGGATGGAGTGCCATACCTGGAGAGAAAAAGACCTGAATTCAAATTCAACCTCAGAAACTTGTTAGCTGTGTGACCCTGGGCAATTCACTTAACCTCTGTTTGCCTCCTTTTCCTCATTTGTAATATGAGGATAAGAATAGCACTCACATCCCAGGATTGTTGTGAGGATCAAATGAAATAACAATTGTAAAAGTGCTTAGCCCAGTGCCTGGCATATGGTAAGCACTATATAAATGTTTATTGTTGTTATTGTTCTTATCATCCTTTGTCCTAAAGATGCCTTCAGTGAGCCTACAGAAGATGGGCTCACATCACTATAATGGCACAAGATTACAAAAAGTAGTTAACTTGTCCACCTGCATGAGAATCTGGAAAAAAAAGTAAATATTGTTAAAATAGCACAGTAGTGACTTATCCCAGAACTATTTCTATTTAACCACATCTACTAAGATAAGAAGAGAATAACATGGAACATCACCATTATCATGAATGTCACTATCATCATCAGAGGAAGTATCAGGTAATAGAGATCCAGCCTTTGAGTGAGGAAGGCTTGAGTTTATGTCCTGTCTGGACTAGCCCCTTAACCTCGTAGTGCCTCTCAAAAGTAATTCTCTAAGACTATAAGGTTGCCTACTCTGCATTTATAAAGGGAGTTCCCTATGCCAAACAAAGAAATATTGTTATTCTTATTATTACTCAAATTGTACAGCATTTAAAGTTTTACAACTATTCTAGGCCAACCAAACCTCAGATCAGTCCAGTGATTCAATTTTAGAGTTAGATCACACTGAGATGCTAAATGTGACCATATATGTCTATAATTCTAGCTACTGTGGCTAGTGATTCTCGGGTTTGGGGGTTATGAGCTGCATCAACTGTCTGCACAAAGTCCGATATCAATGTGGGGAACCCTCTCAGTGATCCCTGTCTCAACAGCCCAAACCTCCCCCTTCCTAGAAGGCTGATTAGTCAAATAGTTCCTTTTTTTTTTTTTTTTTTTTTTTTTTTACTATTTTAGAGGCATTTACAGAAGGGCTACTCCTTCCTTTTGTGGAGGTCACATGAAGATTTATCCTTATCTTTATCCAAGGACTCAAGGTTCCCACCAAGTCAGCTAAAGGATTTTACTTCTTCCAGGTGAATTCTTATTCACTGTAATTATAAAAAGATGATTTCACCTCTCCTATGTCATGAAAAAGCAAAGTACCTCCCAATAACTTCACCCTCTTAGTCCCTTTTAGGAATAAGTTGTCCTAGCAATCTCAGGAGAAAATAAATCCACACCAATTAAAGAGTACCTGGACTACTTCCCTGGGTTATAAAGAACCTTCCTGGGACCAGGGTAAAGTGGGAGGAAGAGGAATGACAGAAACCTCAGGACTTGAGAAACTACATACAGGAGATGGAACAAGGAAAAGCTAGAAAGGACTAACTGGGACTTTGTCAAAAAGCATCTCTTTTTCAGGAGACTTCCTGAAGACCAAGTCCAACAAATCAGTGAGCTGGAGAGCCCTTCCTTTTCTTGGAGTAGCATTGATTTATCAAAGCCACCACCTCTAGGGGGTGATATAAACAACCACAATAATAAGGATATGATGATGATGCTGTTATTTCAAAATTCCATTCTAGTGTTCAGTGATATGTTACTAGTTACTTGTGAATGACACAAAAGATGGGAAACCCAGGGAACATGATGGAGTTGGACCCAATCTTGAATCCTTTTCTCAGTTAATTGGGTAGCCCTGGTTCAGAGTCAATGATACAATGAGGGGAGAAATAGGCTTAAGAAAGAACGACATTGTTCTGTGAGAATGTTGATGGTAACTGCCATAGTGGTAGATTTCATTGGCTCTACAATCCCATAACATGAATATATATCAAGTGCAGTGAGGGAAAACTTCTTGCCCTGAGATGAAGGAAGTGATTCACTATAGTCAACCAGGCAGAAGCAGTTTGAGCACCACGTGGGATCATACCATACTGATTCCTCAAAAGTGGATGCTCTAGTCAGCATGAAGAAGAATTAATTTCAGCAGAAGTAATTTCATTGTCCTTGGTTAAATGGAATCATATGTCATTGTCATCCACACCCATATCAATGAGAGACTCAGACCCCAATCTTTGCCATCTTCATAAGGGTGTCAACCTTATTATTCAGTTCAGCAGAAAGTGTCTGATGCTTCAGATAAATACTAATATGCCCTATCACTGTATGAGGCAGAAGAAATCAGCAAAATTCCTCCATTGACCCTGACTACGAAGAATAAAGCCTTTAATTGTCCAGTCCTGTTCTCTCCAGGCCCCAGACTACTCAACATATCTACATCCCAGGAATTGGAATAAATAAAAATCTTGTCTGCACTATCCTTCAAAATTTTCTCACATGCCAGCCATACAGATCACAGCTTAGACTGTTAGGAGGACTTGCCAAGGCCCTCATCCCTCAGGGTGTCCCCAGTTACTGGATTAATGGCCACTGAACTCCAATTGTTGTGTTTAATCTTTCTCATAATGGGTGGAGCTGTCAGTAAACCAGGAAAAATCACATTCCTTGAGAGCCAAGTCCTTGCAGGCAGTGGGGCCAATTGGACTAACGGAAAGGTCAAAACATTGGGGTGGGAACTGAATGTCTGAGACTCCAGCTAAGTCAAAACCTGTTCATAAATGTAAATAACACCAGAGGGACCTGGACATGTACAGTCTTGAATGTACCATTTCCATTTAACAGTGGAAGTCTGCTGTGCCTTGCCCATCTCATTAGAGAAACCATCTTGCATCATTCATATCCTAATGGACAACTCTGGAGAATGGGAAATGTTGCAACTGTGCGTCATCTGTTCAGTAACAACTAGGATCTAACCATAGGTGAGCAATTGGTTTTCAAAAGTGTACAGACAATGGTTGCCTACAGGGGCTCACAGCTCTAGAAGCCTTATGATCTTTGAATCAGGTGACCTCTTGGCTCCTGCCAAATGCTCCATTTAGACTGATCCTTAAGGAGAGAAAATTGCAAAAACACAGACACCCGCACTATCACAAGGACTCCAGGAAAGAGACTCTCCATGTTATATCTTCTAGGGCTTCTCTGGATCCCACTTTGGACGGAGGTAGACTTGTGAGTGAGCTGGCAAATGGAGGCCTCCCAAATAGCCTAATAGAGAATATCAGTTCTCCAAAACATCAAGAGTCCAATGAAACTCATAGCTTGCTTTTGAGATTTTGGGCAGTGACCATCAGTGGATTATTATAGACTACAGCTATAATCGTATGAGTTCTCCATTTATGAAATATTCCCCAAAATGTAACTGATCAAGGCACTTAAAAAGGGACGATGGACAATCATCATAATTCTATAAGATGAAGCAAACCTGGAAACTCACATCTTGCACTGTGTCTGGAACACAGAATGAGATTAATAAATGTTTATTTACTCTGACTTTGTTCCCAGCTGAAGTGGGTATACTCTGAAATACACTCTAGATCTGGAGATTTCTACTGGTGCCCCCTCCTCCCTGGATCTACCTGTGGTGTTTCATACCAGATGTCCGCACAGCCCTGATACAAAAACTGATTTATGACCATCATCATTTTCTGAAACTATGTCTAAGACTATAATGTCAATTGTGACCACATGGGGGAGCATGGTTTAGTGTGATTTCTAACGTCAGTAATAACTCCTGACCATGTTCAAATGCCATGATTCAAGGCTAATTCTCTGTCTCTAAGTCACTCAGTAGTTTCTCAAGGACCTTACAGGTCAATAGGGGAGACAACACAGATCCTAAAAGATGTACAGGTAAATGGAGATCATCTGAAAAGAAGCTGTTCCCTCTTCCTAACTTTCCCATTGCTATCCAGTATGCCACCATCCTCCCATTCATCCAGGCTTGCAATTTAGAAAGGATCCTTGATTCTTCACTTCTCTCACTCTCCATAATCCAATCTGTTGCCAATGTTTATTGATTCTACCTTCATAACTTCTCTCAAATATACCCCCTTCTTTCTTCTGACATTCCCCCTACCTTGATGCTGGCTCTTGCCAACTCATTTCTGGTCTATTACATTAGTTTTCTGCTTCATCTTCCTACTTCAAGCATGCTCCACTCCCCTCTTGCATTCATCTGTCATATTAATCTTCCTTAAGGGCACATCTGATTATGGTACACACACCCTCATTTTGTAAACTCCAATGGTTCCCTATTACCTCCAGGAACAAATATAAAATTCTCTGTTCAGCATTCAGAGTCTTTCATAACCTATATTCCCTCAGCCACTTTATAATCCTAAATCCTGTCTCTGAGAGCAGATTAAAAATTTGAATTCAACAATTGTTGTTTTCAGGAGATGCTATAAAAATGAGAGATAAAATAAAAGTCAGGACAGAATTTATTATGTAAAGAAAGCAGGGGTAGTAACCATGATCTCAGACCAAGTTAAACCTAAAATAGATTTAATCAAAAGAGAAAAATAGGGAAACTCCACTATGTGTCAGCCACATTATTCAATATTGTCTTAGACCATTAAAAATACCTAGACAGTATAAAATACCCGAGTGTATACCTGCCAAAACAGACACAAGAACTATATGAACATAAACATAAAACACATTTTATACAAATAAAGTCAGATCTAAATAACTGAATTACTATTTATTGTTCATGGGTAGGTAAAGTCAATATAGTTTTAAAATCTCAATTTTGCCCAACTGATCCATTTATGTAATGCCATCCCAATTATCTTACTGAGTTAGAAAAAATAATAACAAATTTCATTTGGAAGAACAAAAGGTGAGTGATTTCAGAGAAACCAGGGGAGAAAGATGTAAAGAAAGAAGGTTGAATAGCTTCAGACCTTAAACCAGCAGTTCTCAACCTGGGGGTCAAACGACTCTTTCCACAGGGGTCACCTAAGACCATCGGAAAACACATATTTCTGATGGTCTTAGGAACCGAGACACCATTCCTCTATCCATCTCCAGGTGGGTCTGCCCACATGCAGATACGCCCACATACGAGTATTAAAGGGTCGCGACACTAGGAAGGTTGAGAACCACTTCAACTATATTATAAGGTGAGAGCATTGTTGAAGTGTCAAATGGATAATTTTGATTATTTTAAATTAAAATTTTTCTTATATAAATAAAATCTGCAGAAAAGAATAGAAGGAATGCAGAAAATTGCAGGGGGTGGGGACTTTCATAGACAATCTCTCAGATGGCATGTGATTGGGTTAGAATATTGCTGTGATGTAGGAAATGAAGAGTTGAAAGACTTGGGCCTATGAAGGAAGATGCTATCCACCTTTAGAAAAACAGATGATAGGAGGAAATAAACGTAGTACAGTCTTACATATATATGTGTATATATGTGTATATTTATAGATATCTATGTATGTGCATGTATGTGTATGTGCATACATATATAAATGCATACATATATATATATGAATATTTCCACATTTAATTATAACCTTCTTTAGGGTAGGGGTCGGGAGGAGGGAGCAAGGGGGGGGGGGGGAAATAAAGTAAAAGGTGCATAGCAGAGAAAAAAAGAAAACCCATAAGGAAGAAAAGAAAAGCTGGGAAGCTTTTTTTAAATTTTATTTATTTATTTTTAGTTTTCAGCACTCATTTCCACAAAATTTTGAGTTACAATTTTTTCTCCTCATCTTTCCCCTACCCCACCCGAAAATATCAAGCATACTGAATACCCCTTCCCCAATCTGTTCTTTCTTATATCCTCCCCCATCACCCCCCCCCCCCTAATTTTCTAGTAGGGCAAGATGGATTTCTATACCCTAGTTCCTGTATATTTTATTTCCCGGTTGCATATAAAAAATGAATTTTACATCTGGGCAGCTTTGAAAACAACACATAGCATTTATTAGATAGGTTTTCTTGAAATGAAAATTTATTGTTGTATATTGAATCCTCTCTAATGTTTTGCTGTGTACATGGCAATGTTTTTTGTTCTTTTCCTGTGTTGTATTTAAGTTTAAGATAAATTTTAAAATTTATAAAAAAAAAAATCTTGTTCCCTGTCCCTCTACAGAGGAGTATCCCCTCCCAAAATCTGCAATCCAGGTTTTCCAGAAGCACATTGGCTTCTGTGCTGTTCCTACAAGACTCCTTCCTATGGCTCTGGCTATTACCCATGCTTGTAATTCTTTACTTATCTCTTCCTTCTTTCCCTGGTCTCCTTCAAGTCCTAGCTGAAATCCCAGCTTCTTCAAGAAGCCTTTTAGATATTTACACAAAAAAACAGTACAAGGAATATTGAGGGGGATGAGCAGCTCAGACTTTTCTTCCATGAAACATTTCCTATTCTCTTTAGTTGCTCATGTCTACCAGAAACAAAACAAAATACCCCTCCCAAATAAAGCCTTGTATTTATTTTGTATATGTATATATAATATATATACATATTTACTATGTGTATTAACATGCTTATACTATATATAAGTATACATATATACATGTTTACTTTGGGTACATATTGTTTCCATACAATAAAATGTTAGGAACTTGAGAACATTAACTATTTTTTTGTTGTTGTCTTCATATTCCCAGTGCCTAGTACAGAGCCTGGAACGTAGTAGGTGCATAATGAACATGGAATGAATGAACTGGGGGAAGGGAGGGTCATGGAGGGTCATGGAGGGTCATGGAGAGATGGCACCTGAACTGAGCAGATGAAAAAGAAATGCACTTCAGGCAAGAGAAGTAAATGCACACAGGAGAGAGCTGGAGACTCAAGTTCAGGACTGACTAATAACCTACTTGAGAGGGGTTAAGGTATACTGAATAGAAAACTGGACTTAGAATCAGGATTTTGGACTCCAAGTCTCTCTCAGACATTTCCTAGCTGTGGGACTCTGAGCAGGGCACTTAACCTCTTTAGGAACCATCTTCTTTTTCTCTACAATGAGGGGGTTAGACTAAAAGACTTCTAAACCAGGACCCAAAGGGAGGATTCTATCCACGTTCTTAGATAGAATGTAAAATCCCAAAAGGGCAATACTTAAAAAAAAGATCCTTAAGAAGACAGATTGTGGTGGCTCTTTAGAGTTTCTATTGTCTCCTGGAGGTAATAGTAAGCTGTTGAATTTTTTTAATAGGGGAATGATGTGGTCAGATGTGAGCTTTTAATTTGTTCGCTGTGCAGAGATGAATTGGAGAGGAGCAGAACTGGAAGCTGGGATTTCAATCAGATCTTTCCAACAATTCAGGAGAGAGAGAGGGGCGGGGCAGTAGCAAGTGCCCATATTAAGCATGGCCATGTGAGGAAATTCATGGCATTATTGCAAGAGATCTGCAAAGTCCTGTACATGAAGAAGAGCCCTCTAGATTTTTAGCTTTAGCAATATATCTGCCACAAAGAGGAGACTTGACTAGAGCATGTAGAGGCTTCTACGGTTTTCCAGAAGCACAGATTTAGCACTGGAATGGGTCTCAGAGGTCATCTGAGCCAACCTCATCATTTCCCAGTGGAGTAAATTGAGGTCCAAAAGTCACATAGGGAATGTCAGAGCTGAGATTCTGACACTGTTTCTCTAACTTCAAACTGAGCATGCTTCCTAGTATGCCATCTAGGAACATGGATGTTAAAGTGATCTAACTAAAGTAATTAACAAATAAGCAGTGTTAAGTCAGAGGAACATTGGAAGTAAGGTTTAAAGATATTGAAGTAGTGGTGGGCTCCCCTGCCTTGGACATCTTCAAACAGAGCTCCGATAGTCCCAGCTGATTCAGTTGACCCTGGGAGGTAGGTGACATTATTATCTACATTTCATACATGGTGTACAGAGGCCCTGGTCACAGTTCCAGGGAAGAGAAGAGTGCTTGTGTTTGCTCATAGACCAGAGTACAGACCAAGAGAGCAATGACCACACCTCTCCTTGGATCATGCTACCTTGGAAGAACTGAGGATTTGCAGATGCCCAGAACTAGATCTGGAAAAAAAAAAACAACAACCTGGCAGGAAAGAAAGTCTCTCTTGGAGAAGGGTGAGGGAAGTTGAGACTAGAGGTGTCTATTCTGTCTCTCATGCAGCCACACACAACTACAGCCCCTCGCCACATATGGTCTTTCTCTCCACTAGTGGCAACATATTCTTACATCTGGGTGCTATGTCTGTAGGAATATGATTTTTGGTTGCTTATGTTTTATAAGATATTTTGAGGGGCTAGATTTTTTTTCTAAAAACTGAGACACTTTGCTTTTTGTCCTCTACAGTTTTCATTTATGATTCTTGAAATGTAGCTCTGGAAAAGGTCTAATGATTTTTCTAGATTAGTCCAATGTGTTTGAAATAGAACTATTTGACTATGCCTTTAAATCAAATCACTCTGGCTTTCACTGAATGGCCAATAATAGCCCCAAGATGTATGGGGTATTCAGAGGACTAGCACCTCTGGTGTGAAGGCTTGCCAGACCTTTTTAGGGCTGCTCTTCTACTTTTGGTATTGACCTGATTCACCGAACTCTCCCTGTGGTTCCAAGAAGCTGTAGCTTATACAGCAGCCACACCCTGGTAAATAATCTTGGGCAGGCAGGCTGAACCAGGTTGACTGAAATCAACAAGCTTCAGACCTATAGGTGAGTTAGGGGGGTATCTGTGAACATTTCCCCTGGCTAAATGGACAAATGAGAAGAATTTGTTCCAACAGTCATGAAGGCAGCTGGAGCAGGTGCTAGGGAGCACTTAGAGCTTGGCCAGACATCAAAGACGCCAAAGTCATCCACTGCATCCCAGGTCATCAGACAGTCATTTTGACATTTGTCCTGTCACTGGACTTTGATGACTCAGGAAGAAAGAGTGAGGCTGACTACTGCAACTCAGCCTCACTTAAATCCAATTCACTCACAAGCCAAGACGTCATCCTCATAATGTCATTGGTCCTCTTTGAGAACGAAGGATGAGCAGCAACAGTGTTAGAACCATCATGTTGCAATTGCAGACTTGTCAGGGGAGGAGTAATTTAGAGAAAAAACTTTTGAACAATGATTAGCTATTCTGAAATGGAAGATAAGGGAGTGACTTCAAGGATCTTGTGGAAAAGATTCATACTCTGAGTATGTGTTGGGCCAGATTTGTGAGCTTTTGTCATTCTCTCTAAAAGCCAAGTATTACAGTGGCAAGCACAGGATATTCGAAGTCAGGGCATAGAGGCTTGATTCCTGGCTCTGCCACTTACTACCCCTGTGACTCCAGCTAAATGACAACACCTGGCTAGACCTTAGTTTCCTTATGTGAAAATGAAGGGGTAGAATCAGATGACTTCCTACATACTTTTCAGCTGTAAACCTATTCACCTGTGATGTGAATTAGCCAGATTGTTACTATAGGGAGCATAAGTAGCTGAGCAGGAAGACAATGGTCCTAGCAAGGACAACAGTCTCTCTCCCACACTGGGAGTTTCTAGAAACAGAGAAAGCTCAGAGACATCTCTGCCCTCTGGTTCCTATAGCAGTCCCTATGCTGCAATTGAGCTAAGAGTTTTGACAGAAGGGAGAGCAAGACAGCCAGTGGAGTCCTGCTTGTGCCATAGAATACAGGTCCAGAGAGTCTGTATACCTATAGGGTTTTTCCAGTATGTCTGTATTAGCCTTTCATTTTGTGTTTCTCTGGGGTAAGTCTTACGAATCAAGCCCTGCCACAGGACTAGGCAGTGATACCTAAATGTATTTGGAAGGAAAGAAGGAAGGAAGGAAGGAAGGAAGGAAGGAAGGAAGGAAGGAAGGAAGGGAGAGAAAGGGAGAAAGAAAGAAGGGGAGGGGAGGGAGAGAGGGGGAGAGAGAGAGAGAGAGAGAGAGAGAGAGAGAGAGAGAGAGAGAGAGAAAGAAAGAAAGAAAATCTCAAGGAAAGTAATTTTAAAAAGGAAGAAAAAAGAGTGACTAGCACTTCCAGACCTCAAACCATATTATAAATCAGTAGTTACCAAAACTATTTGATACTAGTTTGAAAAATAGAAAAGTAAATCAGTTGAACAGACTAGATAAACAAGAATCAAAATTAATTTAAGTAAGGAGTCTACTACTTTAGAAACCTAAGAATATAACAAAATGGGCAAGGTGTCTCTAACAAGGACAGCTAGGAAAAACTGGAAAGCAGCTTAATAAAAAAAATTAAATAAATTTTAAAATGAAGGTTCAGATTAGAATCGTATACCATATACTTCCAAATTCCAAATGGTTAAGTGACATAAATATTTAAGGTAACACCATTTTTTTAAATAGAGAAAAAAGGATCAAGGTTCTTTTCACAACTAGGATTATGGGGAGAATTCTTAATCAAAGAAAGGATAAAAGAGACCACAAAAAAAATAGACAAGTTCAACAACATGAAATGGAACATTTTTGGATAAGAAGGAAAGCTGTCAATTTGAAAAACATCTTTGCATTGAATATTTCTCATTGTTGTCAGTTATCGTCACCCCATCCACCCTGAATAACAGTCCTATCCCTTCTTTGATCATCCTCTTTCCCCCAGTATAGATTTTTTTTTTAAAGTCCTTTTTGGTGGCCTTTGTTTTCCACACCAGCCTCAGCTCATTTTGAGCTGAAGCCAATTTTCCCATCTTGTGCTATGCTTTTGTATTCACACTCTATTAGGGGCTCTCAGTTCCACTTTTATAATTTTTTTTTTAATCTAAGTGGAAGCATCAGGAATTGTCCTGGCCATTGGCAGTTACCTGCTGGCCAAATTCATTGATGCAAAGCCCCACAATATACAAAGAATTGGAAAAGTACCCTGAGTGAGTATTAACCTGTTTACTGAGAACTAACTTGCTTGAGAGAATTGGGTTAAATAAAAAATTCATCTTTAACATCTTTGTTCTTTCTATGATTTCATGACCAGATGTGCCAAGGAGAATTTCTCAGAAGACCAGCCAAGCCATGAAGAGAAGCCTCCTATTTCTATGAGAAAAGGCTCAAAGTCAGTCATGTTAAAAGTCAAATTCTCTCCACTTAGGTTTCTTCCTCTGTCGCCCCAACCAATATTCAAAGACTCCAAAGCATAAGTATGGAATTCATAGCAACAGATAACATGATACTTCCCCACTAACCACCTCCAGGGCTCCCAAAGTTCCAAGAAGCATTGCTAACCAAATCATAGGATAATAATAAAAGTTAGTATTTATTAACTGTATAATAATATAACATGACATAATATAAGAAGAAGAATTAATATTCATCTAGCACTTACTATTTGTCAAACATTGTGCTAAGCTCTTTACAGTTATTAACTCATTCGATCCTTTTTTTCTTTTCTTTTTCTTTTTGAAGAAGGCAAGGCAATTGGGATCAAGTGACTTGCCCAAGGTCACACGGCTAGTAAGTGTTAAGCTTCTGAGGTCAGATTTGAACTCAGGTCCTCCTTACTCCAGGACCGGTGCTCTATTCACTGAGCCACCTAGCCACCTCCTCATTTGATCCTTACAACAAACCTGAGAAGTAGGTACTCTTATTATCTCCATTCCCACCCCCACTCTCTCACTCCTTACCCTTCACTCCCCCCCTCCCCGGTACAAAAGGAGGAAGTTGACATGTTGTCCTAGTAACTACCATATCATCCCTCCAATCTGAACATAAACTTGGAGAACCATACCATCCCTCCTATCTCCAGCCCTCCCAGAGGTTGGCTATATCGAACATCCATGAAAAAATGTCATTTGTCCAGGTAAGTCCTATACAAGGGTTTTTCTTCTTTTTTTTTCGCTCCCTACTGAGAATTTTAACTTGTTACATAGTTATTCATGTACACAGGCCTTTACTACCAAATATAACAATTGAAATGAATAGAGAAACCAGTAAAGCCTCTTCCTTATTTGAAAACTCGTAGACTTCACACAAATAACTCCCATTCAAATTGATGCAGTGAATGGGTCAACTAATTTAATTGAAGAGTTCTTTGTACATCCGCACTGGTCTGTTCAGAAAATTATTTCTCCCCTTTGTATCTTCAATATTACATTAAAGATTTCTCATCACTTTTTGGCTGACTTGCCCTACAAAATTTTAGTCCAAGGGATTCTACCTTTCTTTCCTATGAATCCTTTGAAATCTCATCTCCCCAGGTTGTATGGGTCATATGAGCAACAAAATGAAGGACTAGACATTTTCTCTAATCCTCACAAATTGTAAAATCTTCCCTTAAATAAGAGTTATTTGTAGTAAGTAAAGTAATTGCAGCTTTCTTCAATAGGTTAAGATCTTCAAGAACCCTAAGAATGTAACAATTTAATGAATTAGCAGTAGAGAAGACTGAACTCTAATCCATAACTTAGCACCTGCTTCCTCCCCCCCCACCTTGAGCCACCACACTCTGATAAGGCTGCACAATGTCACTCCTGGTCTTGTTCTTAGGGATCTACTCAGCAATTTCTTTGTTGTTAGAATTGCTGCCAGAACACCCCTTGCCCCTGCTTTCACTATACCTTTCTGTGCTAACAAGAAACAGAACTCAATTATGCCCTAACCTGTATGAAAAACATAAAGGTATAGGAAAACACAAACATGTTCTGCCAGAGAGCTTAAGAATGGAAGGAATTGGGGTAGAGTGCCAATGTATGGGAGTGGAGGGGGGGGGTGCACCAGGCCTCAACAAAAGGGTATTTGCATCCAACTGGAGCCAGTTCTGTCCTTCCAGAAGTCATTTGGGACAGAGGCTGAGGCCAGTGAAGAGTGAATTACTCATCATAGGAGGATGCTGAGATAGATTTAAGGTCTAGCCCTTGGAAAATGTAACATCAAAGAAGAAGGGCAAGAAGTGGGTCGGGGAAGTGAGCAATAAGGGAACACAGAGTGAAAAATTCAAATTACCAAAAATCTCAGAAGGAAGAAAATCCAGTTCAAACCTTGAACACAAACAGATAAATCAATACGAAAGATATTAATATCAGAAAGATATCTCAAGGAATCCAAATATCTGAATAAATATTGCAAAGACGAAGGAAAATGAATCAACAATTATGAGACAGAAGACCTTGTAAATTCCCAGGAGAGCATAGAATGCAGCAAAATGTTCCCAAATAGTTTGAGAGAAAAGTAAGAATTATGAAAAATGGAATTTATTACCTACACAACAAAAATAATTGGTGGAATGGATAAAAACTTGAGTCCAAAGTGGCAAGTCTATACAAAGAAACAAAAAAGAACTGGTGGGAATATGAATTCACAGAATTAGCAAAGAATTTAGAAGAAAGGAATAATGTAAAAATAATGTTAAAAAAACACATTCTCTTGATACAAGCAAAATATACTAATCTTATAGACAAGGTGGAAAAAAATAATTTAAGGATCATAGATTTCCCAGAAGAATGAAAATGTTAAAAAAAAATTGTATGCCACAATGCCAAAAATAATACAAGACAGTTTCCCAGAATTTATGAACACAGAAAATAAAATGCCAATAGAAAGAACCCATAACTCACCTCTCAATCAAAGAAGGAATAGGGAAAGACCAGAAACTTTATACTCCAAATTCCAAGACATGTGGGGGTTAATAAATAGTAACAATTCTAATGATTAGTAACAAAGTCTGCATTCATATAAAGGAAAGGGAATTAGAGTAACAATTCTGCATCCACTAGAAACCACAGAAGAGAAGAGAATAATGTGTTTGGAAAAGCAAAGAAACTAAAGATAACACGACATCAAAACCCAAGTCTAATCATCAATGAAAAAAGATAGAAATTCAATAAAAGAAAGGCACTTGAAAAAGAAAAACATGTAAGCAGATTATTTCCTTTCCAAAAATGTCAAACAGCAGAAACACAAAGAAGGAAAACCAAATTCAGCAACCAAGGAAATCACTAGTAATCAGATAAATAAATTACCCCAGAAAAAGGGGTGGGGGGAAATAGAAAATGGAAAACACCTAAGGGTTAAAAAAAATACAACAAAATAGTAAGGGACCATGAAGAGATAGCTCTCTAAAAATATTGAAGCAGATAAGGTAAAAGAGAAATTTAAATGAAAGGAGTCAGTGGAGAAATAGGATTGAGACATCATGGGCTAAACCTCAGATGGCCTGAATCAAGTGTGAATCAAGTTTTTGTAGAAATAAACTGAATAATTAGAAGTCTCATAAAAGAGGAAATGGGAGGAAGAAGATAAAGGGAAGTGTGTAATGCACCCTCATCAAGTTCTGTAGTCTCTCAGAAATAAGAGGGTCTATGGGAGAGTGGGTGAAGTGGCAAAGGAAGGAATTGAAATGGAGAATAAGATAAGGGGAAAATAAATAAGAAGCATTTATCAAGCACTTTAAGGTTTGAAAGACACTTTGCAAATGTTATCTCATCTTCTCCTTACCAAAAACCTGGAATGTAGGTGCTGTTATTTCCCCCATTTTACAAATAAAGGAGCTGAGGCATCAGAGGTAAAGTGACTTGCCCAGGATCCCAAAGCTAGTAAGTTTCTGAGGCAAGGTTTGAACTCAGGTCCTCCTGACTCCAGATTCGGCATTCTATCCTCTACAATATCTAGCTACGTTAATTTGGTGTTAGGAGTAGGATCCTACCAAGAAACATTCCCAGAGTAAAGACTGCTATTCTGCAGTAGGACATGATGGCCTTACAATAGCCATAATCTTCAAGAAATTTGGTGCTTAGAGAGAACATTACCTCTGAGAGAGTTCTGTGCCACTATGAACAGCATCCTGCCTTTGGAGAAAATGGAAGTTGGAGCTCTTGGGGACAATTGACAACCAAAAATGTGGGAGAGAATAAACCCAGAGAAGAAATACAATAGCAAATCACAGAAATTATCATGAGGAGGGCAGTAGGTAGTAACGAACCACATGATCAGGGACACAAGAATATTTCTATCATTGAGCAAAACATTCCTGTCCTATCTCTAGCAGGAGCTGATACTCCTATGACTGAGGTACAACAGAAGGGGGGAAAAGAGTTGTGGGAGCAAAATCTACATGGCAATACCAGAAACTGTTTAGAACAGGGAACTCAAAGTAGATACCTTAATGCAGAGACTTAAGAAGGAATGAATAAGCATGAGGAACATGAATCAGAGAATTGTTGTTGTTCAGTCATTCAATTGTGTCCCGCTCTTCATGACCCCATGAGTCATAGCATGCCAATTCCTTCTGTCCTTCACTATCTCCTAAGTCTGTCCAAGTTCATGTTCTTTTTTCTATGATGCTGTCTATCTATCCATCTCATCCTCCACCATGCCTTTCTCCATTTGCTTTCAATCTTTCCCAGCATCAGAGTCTTTTCCAGTGAACCCTGTCTTTTCATCATGTGGTCGAAATATTTAAGCTTTAGCGCCAATATTTGTCCTTCCAAATGAATGGTTACAGTTAATTTCTTTCAGTATTGATTAATTTGACCTCCTTGATATCTACAGAACTGTCAAAAGTCTTCTCCAACATCGCAGTTCAAAAGTGTTAATTCTGCAGCACTCAGCTTTCCTTGTAGTTCAACTCTCATAGCCATACATTGCTACTGGAAATAATATAGCTTTGACTGCGTGAACCTTTGTCTCTGTTTTTTAGTATGTTGTCCAGATTTGCCATAGCTTTCCTTCCAAGGAGCAAGTGCTTTTTTGTTTTTATTTCATGGCTGCAGTCACCATCTGTAGTGATCTTTGAGCCCAAAAATATAAAATTTGATATTACTTCTATTTCTTCTTTCACTATTTGCCAGGAAGTTGGGACCAGATGCCACGGTTTTAGGTTTTTTTTTTCTTTTAATGTTAAGCTTCAAGCCAGCTTTCACATTCTCCTCTTTCATCCTATTCAGGAGCTTTCTTAATTCTTCCTCACAGTCTGCCAGAGAATATACATCTAGAATAGACAGAAATGGAAGAGAAAGAGAGAAAGAACACCTTTTTTGGAAAAGGCACAAAAATAAAAAAAAATAAAGGAAAAATTTAAAAGGGAAAGGGGAAGATGAATTTTATTTGACCACTTAACTGAGATAAGAAAAAAATAAAATGATTAGGTAACTTGATAAAAGGAAGAAGAAAAAAAGATTCAATAAGTTAAATAAAACTCTAAAATTAGGGAAAAGTGATGACAAATGGGGAGTAGACTTTAAGATGAGGGGAGAAGTGTCTGTGGGTATAATACTGCCTTAAAGTCAACTAATCAAACATAATTGGAAAGAATAAATACTGTCTTTTTGGTGGAAAAGAAACAAAAAATGTAATTTAGAAAAAAAGGAGAATCAAATGGGGAAATAAACCTCTCATAGCTTTAAATGTGAATGGATTAAACAATCCAGTTAAATGAGTGATTGAATAAGAAAACAAAATAACACAATTTGTAACTTACAAGAAACACATGAAAAGCAGAAATATACATGGAATAAAAGTGAGGGGCACAAAATTTACTATGTCTCAGGGGAATCTAAAGAAGCATGCATTGCAAACATGCTATCTGATGAAGCAAAAACAAAAATTCACCACATAGAGATAGATAAGAAACTACATTTTACTGAATGTAACCACAGACACTAAGAAACCGATATCAATATTATATTAATGCTTTAAATGTCTTAATATCTATAAAGGTAAAAAAGTGACTGAATTTCAAGAATACATAGTAATTCATTAGAATTAAATGACTTTAAAGTCTTTCTCAGTTTTAGATAACTCTGACAGAAAGCTAATCCCAAAGAAAAATAAAGACTTGAACAAAGTGGCAAAGAAACTAGAACTAAATGACTTGTGGCACTTCTAAATAGGAATGCTAAAGAATACCTATTTCTCACTATTACGTGGAGCTTGCACAGAACCTGACCACATATTAAGGCACAGAGATATTGCAAACAAATGTTATAAGGCATAAATAATAAACACATTCTTTACAAAACATAACACATAAAAATAGTGAGCAGTTGAGGAAGCACAAACAAAAGACACAGACTCAAATGGAGAATCAATAATGATACACTAAATAATAAATGGGTCAGAGAACAATTTATCTAAATGATTAATAATTATATGAAAGAAAATTATAATGATAAAACAACATTTCAAAATTTGTGTGATGGGGCAGCTAGGTGGCACAGTGAATAGAGCATCAGCCATGGAGTCAGAAGGACCTAAGTTCAAATTTGGCCTCAGACACTTAACACAAAAAACTAGCTGTGTGACCTTGGGCAAGTCACTTAGCCCCAATTGCCGTACCTTCCCATCTCCAAAAAGCAAAAAAAAAAAAAAAATTATGATAAAATTAAAACAATCTCAAAAGGAAAATTATGTCCCTAAAATGTAGATGAACAAAATAAAAAAGGAAAGAATTAATGAAATTGAGAAAACAAACATAGGTTTTTTTAAAAATAGAAAGCCAATAACTAAAACCAAAATAAGCACAAAAGAAGGGATAATAAAAACTAGAGGAGAAAGAAATGGGAAACCAAGAGAATTGTGGAAATGATAAATAAAATTTAAAACTGCGTCTTTGAAAAGACTAACAAAATTGATATAACTTTAACCTACCTGATTAAAAGGAGAGAGTTTTAAATCAAATTAACAAAATATCAAATTAACAGTCTGAAATCACACCAAAATCAAAAGAATTAAGAATTCTCACAAACTACTAAGAAGTTATATGCTAACAAAACTGAGTATACAAAAGAAATAAATGAGTATTTTTAAAAATATAAAGTATCCAAACTAACAGAAGACCAAGTAGAGATCTTAATAATCCAATGTGAGAGAAGGAAACAAAACTACCAAAGGAAGAACTCTTCATTATGGATTCATGGCAACATTCTATTGAAGTTTTAAAGAAATATTAGTAACAATAATACACAAATTATTCTCGAAATTGAGAAAGAAAGCACTCTACCATGTGTAAAAAAATATAGTCCTAGTACCTCATTCAGGGAAGGATAAAACAAGAAGGAAAATTATTGACCAATATAAGTAATAAATATCTATCCACAAATCTATAAAACAGATTACAGACATTCATCCAAGAAATCACTCATTATGACCAGTTTGGATTTATACCTGGAGTACAAGGCTGGTTCAACATTAGGAAAATTTCAATAGATGCAGAAAAAGTCTGCAACAAAGCACAACTTACTCATTTTTTAAAAATAATCTACAAAGCATAGGCAAAAATGACCCTCTTAATATAATAAAAAAATTACCTATCAAAATGAAAAAATAAACAAGTATATACAGTGGGAATATACTATTTTCCCAATAAATGCAAAAGTAAATTAAGATGCTTAATATCCCAACTATTATTTGGAATAGTCTTACAAAGTCTAACAATAGCAATAAGACCAGAGAAAAATTATAGGCTCAAAAATAGGCAAAGAGGACATAAAACTATCCTTATTTAATAATGGTATGATCATTGATTTGGAAAATCCTAAGGAATCAGAAAAAATACTAATTGTGGTTGTTAATAGTTTCAGCAAAGTTTCAGAGTAGAAAATAAGCCCACAAAAATCAACAGTACTTCTGTGTAACAAAATTCAGGAAGCAATAAGAGAAAGGGAGATACCATTCAAAATGACCATGATGTGTGTGTGTGTGTGTGTGTGTGTGTGCCTCTGTGTGTGTGTGTGCCTCTGTGTGTGTGTGTGTGCCTCTGTGTGTGTGTGTGCCTCTGTGTGTGTGCCTCTGTGTGTGTGTGTGCCTCTGTGTGTGTGTGCCTCTGTGTGTGCCTCTGTGTGTGTGTGTGCCTCTGTGTGTGTGTGTGCCTCTGTGTGTGTGCCTCTGTGTGTGTGTGTGCCTCTGTGTGTGTGTGTGTGTGCCTCTGTGTGTGTGCCTCTGTGTGTGTATGTGTGCCTCTGTGTGTGTGTGCCTCTGTGTGTGTGTATGTGTGCCTCTGTGTGTGTGTGCCTCTGTGTGTGTGTGCGCGCCTCTGTGTGTGTGTGTGTTGAATACATGAGGATCAATTTACCAAAATATTTGAATACATTTTATCACAAAGTGCTCCTTAAAGAAATAAAGAACAATTTAAAAAGTTAAAGAAATAGCATTCACAGCTGGGTCATGCCAATATATTCCAAATGACAATTCTAATAGATAATTTACAGTTTCAGTGCTCTATCAATCCAAAGGGAAACTTTATATAACTCCATAAAATAATAACCAGCCTTATTTGGAAAAACACTTTAAATTTCAAGGGAAATAATGAAAAATAATAGGGATGAAGTGGACCAGCTCTTCCAGATCTCAAACTGTATTATAGAGTAGCAATCATCAAAACCATTTGGATAAAAATATAGAGAAGTGTCTCAATGGAGAAAACTAGCCAAGGGAAAATCAGAACCAACGGGAATCAATACTCCAATGTTCAACAATACAGAAAACATAAGTTATTCGTGGGGGGAGGAGGGGAGGTGGGAATCCTGCTGAGACTACGAGACTGGTTTAGACCAACTTTTTACATATTCCACAATACTTTTTAAATGGATACATAATCTTAATATTCAAAATCATGCCATTGAAAAATTAGAACCATTCACAGCTCTGGGTAGAAGATAGATTCTCAACCAAAAAAAAGGATAGAGACAATTACAAAAGATAAGTAATTTTGATTACATGAATTTGACAACCTTCTGTGCAAACAAAATTAATGCATCCAGGACATGAAGAGGAACAATAGAGTTGGGGGGGGGGGGCAGAATTTTTGGATCAAATTTCACATATAAGAGTTTGGTAAAGATAAACAACTAACAGATTAGACCAAAAGCCCAATAGCTAAGTGCTCAAAGGATACAAGAGCCAAAAAAGAACTGAAAAGAACTAACAACCACAATGAATCTCCAGATCATTAAGAATAAAAAAAAATGTAAGTCAAAATAGTCCTGTGTTTTTCCTCACATCCCACAAACTGTCAAAGATGACACTGAATGAGAATAGTCAAGGTTAGAGGGGTTGTGGGAAGATAGGCACCATTAGTGTGTTGATGATGGAGCTCTGAATTAGTACAACAATTTTGTGAAGAATTAGTATCATGTAAATGAAGTAACTAAAATGTCCCTACCTTTTGACTCAGAAATTCCGCTTATTCCCCAAGAATTTCATTTACACTAAAATATTTTGAACACATTTTATGGTGGCATAGACATAAAAACAAAGTAGATACCCATCAATCGAGGAAGGGTTAAACAAATTGTGGTACATAAATGTAATGGAACATTACAAGGTATATAAAAACAGTGAATATGATAAATTGAGAAGTATAGAAAGTTTTCACAATCTGATACAATGTGAAGAAAACAGAGAAAAGAGTCTATACAATGACTACAAAACAAAAATAGAAAGAATCACTACCACAAAACAGCAAAATTACAAAGAAAACATAGCCCCAAAGAAGAAACTTGAAAAGATACCTAACCACACTCCATTGCAGAAGACAAAAATCTACAGCTATAGTAAATTGCATTTATTTTCAGACATTTTCAATATATTGGTGATATTACTGGGGTTTTCCATCTTTTTTCTTTTTTGTTCTGTGAAAAGCATTATTTGTTATATTGGATGGTTTTCAGGAAGTGGGGGATGATGAGAGAAGTTCTGGTAATGGAAAAAACTAGGATATGTTAATAAAAAATTATTTTTTATAAAAGAATGTAAGCTCCTGGGTACTATTTTTATGTTTGTATACCCAAAGCTTAGCTCAGTGTTTCCTTTGCATACAGTCACTTAACAAATGCTTTTTCAAATTTAAAAAAAGTCTGTTCTCCTTAAATCTAGAGTGAATGTCAGTTTATGCTCATATTTCCTCAACTTTTCTATTATAAATTCTAGCAGGAAGTGGTTCCTTCTCCCCAAGGCTCTCATCACTTCCACTCTAATAACCAGATTCTCCCTGTTGGTGAGAATCAGGTCTAGAATAGAATTATCCCTTGCTGGTAACTCCATTTGAAGAATGTAATTATCATTAAGGGAAATCAAGAAATTGTTAGTTACTCCTTCTTCTAGGAGAGTTCTAGCAGACATCCAGATAACTGAAAGCTTATGCTCTCTTCCCAAAATTTAAACTCTATTTTCTCTTTCTGTTCAGGTGTTTTGAAACATACTCCAAAGGCAAAATTGCTTCTGTTTGTCTCTTGATTAATTTTCACCCATATACTTTCCACTGTATCTACCTATCTAGTTCATGAATTTCCTCATGTGAGTATAAAGTACTAACCTTTTTGTGTGTAAATGGTTTGGTTGCTGGAAGTAATTATATATAAACCCAGTAGGACTCACTCATCCAACTCAAACCTCCAATGAATCATTGGGTTCCCCAGAAGAGGGATTCTAGGAAGAAGTAATTTCAAGAGTAGCTATGGTCTCAATGATTAGCTCATGAGCCCCTACAGGTGGGCTTCCTCTTGACAATCATCTGGTAGACTTGGTTAGATCTTTAGCAAAGGCATCTAGTCAAGTTTTATCTCAAGAATAGTAATTACAAATAATTTTCCCCAACACCAGGCACACATTTGACCACAAATAGACCCAGAATCTAGGAAGGTGGAAAAGGAGGCAGACATCCAAAGTACAATGGTGGTAGAATGTAGAGAAGATACTGCCAAGACAACTCATGACTCTGGATCCTTGGGGTCTTTGTATTCTATGTCTCTCCAAACAAAGTTTGATAGAAGTCAGTCCATTGCTTCCTTGGGTTTGTACCTCCTGGGGTTCTATGTCTTATCTGGACAATCTAAGGCTGGGCTTGGCCAGGCAGCTCATTTGGTGGTTGTACTGTCTCCCCTCCAGGCTCTGCAACAGTTGGGTTATGCTGGGTAGGCTGTTTTGCTGCTAGACGATGCCAGATTGGGCTGGTCAGGACACTCTCCCACTGGGCAGCTGATGCCAGGTTGAGCTAGACAGGCCAGTCTGACACTAGGGAGCTGGCTACACAGTTCAAATGAGTGGATATGGTACCATGCCCAGGTTACACTGGTATACCTTCTTAATATACAAAAGACCTTCTAACCACCACCACCCCTTCATTCCCATCTAGCTGTCCTGAATTTTTTAAATAAAGTATATGCCCATCCTGAGCCACATTCTAGTTACAGGTTTCATCTCATCATGTCCCATTTCTTGTTCCCATTGAGTCCTTTCAGTCATATCTGACTCTTCATGACCCCATTTGGGGCTTTCTTGGCCAAGATACTAGAGTGCTTTGCCATTTGCTTCTCCAGCTCATTTGATAAATGAGAAACTAAGACGAACAGAATCAAGTTACTTGCCCAGGGTCACACAGCTAGCAAGTGTCTAAGGCCAGAGTTGAACTCAGTAAGATGAGTCTTCATGGTTCTAGGCCTGATACTCTATCCACCCAGTCACCTAACTACCCAAACATCAAGTATCAAGGATTCCTGAAAAATCAAATTCTCTTCCTTGTGTTAGGACAGTTCCTCTTGTATTACCTAAGCTTTTAGCATTGTGTATATCAAAACTGGAGGACAGAGGTTTTCTTCTGTCTCCTTTAATAAATTTGGTCTCCAGTGAGCCTTGGAATGTCTCAACTTCTATTCCTCTTCTTTCATTACAGCACCTCTCTATGATTCCCACAGCTTCTACAAAATATTTAAGAGCCTCATGGGACAGACTAACAGCAGCAATTAGGGTTGGCCTAGGTTGAAATCTTATCCCTTTTGGTTAACTCTAGATTTGTCTAGGTCAAGGAAGACCAGGGGCAGAGTCATAAGTAGAAATTTATTTTAGCCTGAGGCAAGTAGCGTAAACCGGTCCAAGGCAAGCATCCAATCTTTGACTTCAGGTCAGTAGGGACAATACTGCCTTGTGTACAGAGATGTTGGAAGAGACACCTCAGGATGCTAGTACAAGACTGATACTAAGGATGCTGCTGGCTAACATCGAGGAAGAGCTCATCTCTCTTATCATTTAATAGCTTCCTATTTCAACTATTTTTTTCTAACATGGTGCCAAGTTCTGGTGTTTCTATGCTGCTGAAAAATAACAAGTGCTCCTTTACATTTGGTATCATGGGACAAACATCCAATCTCCTTGCCAATGTTGTGACTCTGAGCAGAGCAAGGAACAGAGAGAGACACAAACTCAGAGAGACAGAGACAGAAACAAAGAGACAGTTACAGAGGGAGACAGGGAAAGACAGATAGACAAAGAAAGTGACAGAATAAGAGAAAGAAAAAGTCATGTGTAAATCCAAATATGTGCCCAGAGCACCCCAAGAGAAGTGAGAAGTGCAAATATCTAGGAAGGAAAACAGGCTGGCAGAGACACGTAATCAAGGCTAATGGGATGCAATTAAAGCCTGGAAAATGTTGGCTGAACATTGGAAAAACAAACTCTCCACCAGGAAAAGCTCTTAGAGGTCAGTCTCCACTCTCCAGCAGTGAAGCTTGAAGCAAGACTGGCCAACAGAATGTGGGTACTCCCCACTCGAAGGGCAGAGCCCCACTCCTGTGGCCCATGCCAACCCTTCCTTTCATAGACCGTAGAATGATGATTAAAAAGAGATTTGGGATATAAAGAGGTATCACAGCCCAGTGGACAGGGCACAGACTTGGAGTCAAGCAGTCAAATTAACAAGCATTTGTTAAGTGCCTACTGTACTGAAAGGTGTTTATAATTTTTTTTAAAAGAGTGCCTGCCCTCAAGGAGCTACAGAGGGGAGACAACATGTAAACAACTATGTACTAAGAAGACAGACAGGAGAAATTGGAGATAATCTGAAGGAAGGAACCATCAACAAGGGGGATTGAGAAAGGCTTCCTCTAGAAGGTGGGACTTCAGCTGAGACTTGAAGAAAGCTGGGAAAACCAAGAGGCAGAGGTAAGGAGGGAGAGAGTTCTAGTTGTTAAAAAAGGGATAGTGAAGTGCTTAAAGGAGAAAGAAAGAGTTATGTGTGTGAGGAGCAATAAAGAGGCCAATGTCACTGGATTGCTGAGTGTGTGGGAAAGTGTGAGGTATGCTGTTGTTGTCATTCAGTCATTTTCAAGTGTCTCTTTGTGCCTCATTTGGAGTTTTCTTGGCAGAGATACTGGAGTGTTTTGCCATTTCCTTCTCTATTTCATTTTACAAATGAGGAAACTGAGACAAACAGGGGTAAATGACTTGCTCAAGGTCATACAGCTAGTCTCTAAGGTTGGATTTGAACTCAGGTCTTCCTGACTCTAGGCTTTGTGCTCTGCCCACTGAGCCACCTAGCTGTATAAAGACTGATAAAAGGAGGGCAGGAGGGAACAGGTAACAGAGATAATGACTTTATAAGCTCATCAGAGGATTCTCTCTTTGGTCCTGAAGAGCCACTGGAGTTGTCTGAAAAGAGAGATGACATGGGTGAACTTACTCGCTAGGAAGGTTAATTTTGTAGCTGAAGGGAGAATGTACTGGAGTAGGGTGAGGAACAGTAATCATGAGGGGATGAGGGCCCACACCAGGGTGGTGGCAGCATGAGACAGACAAGGGGGCTTCTACGAGAGATGTTACGAAGGTTAAAATGACAAGACTTGGCAATTGGTTAGATATGGGGAGTGAAAAAGAGAGAAGAGTTGAGGATAACATCCAGGTTTCAAGGCTAAATGGCAGGAAGATACGGTAGCCTCCATAATAACAGGGAAGTTGGTAAGAGGTGAGAGTTGGGCGGGAAAGAGAATGCGTTTAGTTTGGGACTTGTGGAACTTCAGATATCTATGAAACATTGGTTCAAGGATGCCCAATAGGCAGCAAGATTAGAGATTGAGAGAGAGAGGTTAGGGATGGAAAGGATGAGCATTGAGAAAAGGTCCTACAATCTGGCAGTTAAGAGATCCTTGCTAACTTCTGAAAGATCAGTTTAATTTGGGTGACGAGAGAGTGAAGAAGAAACTTGAAAAGACAGGACATGGAGGTGAAGCTTGTAGATGACCTTCTCAAGGGATTTAGTAATGTAACATAGGATGAGATAAGATGAGAGACACTGGAGGAGAGCTCTCTGGGGAGACAGATCAAGCAAGACTTGTTGGAAGATGGGAGAGATGTGGAAGTGTTTCTAGGTCTCAGGGAAGAGTGAGGATGATAGAGGGGTGAGCTGCAGAGAAGATGGGGTCACCTGTGTAGGTAGAATTGGATAGAGAGGTGGCCTCAGTCAGGAAGAGTTGTGTTCAAGTCCCATGGCCTGAGACCATGGCCTCATGATCCCGGGAAAGTTACTGGAGTTCTGTGTTCGAGGTAATTGTCTAAACTTATAAAGCACCAATACAGTTTCCTCATCGGAATTTCTTTACACCAATAAAATCATGGGTCTGGTTTAAAGAAGAAATATCTACTCCCAGATTTGTTCTATGGCTTCAATGAAACAACAAATGGAAAAGGTTTGTAAGATTTAAAGTGTTATATAAACATCATCTACTACTGTTATAGAATGTCACAGCTGGGGTGGCGGGGGAGAGGGGAGAGGGGAACCTTAGAATCCAGAATGTCAGAGCTGGGAGAGACCTGAGAACACAGAAGGTCAGAGCTGGGAGGGACCTGAGAACACAGAATGTAGGAACTAGGAGGGACCTGAGAACACAGAATGTCACCTGGGAGGAATCTTAGAACATAAAATGTCAGAGCTGAAAGGGACCTGAGAGAACACAGATTAAGAGGTACTTAATAGACTGTCTAGTCACAGAGAAGTCATAGACTAGGCAATATGGAAGAAACCTCAGAAATCAGATAATCTAACTCATAATGGAGATCACCAATGCCTTATAGTGGAGTAATGCCCTCCAAACTTAGCATCCTCAAAAAGTGGTCAGCAGGCTTTAACTGAATTCCTCTAGTGGGGAGAAGAGGGCAGGGGTGGACAGGGTCACTAGCTCTCAAGGTCTCCCATTCCACTGTGGGTTGGCTTTAATTATTAGGAAATGTTTGCTTACATCAATCTTAAATCTGTTTCTCTGCAACTTCCATACTTGGCATCTTGCTCTGTCTTTGAAGGTCAAGCAGAGTTAGGCTAATCCTTCTGCAGGACAGACTATACACTAAATGACAATTACTCATCCTCAGTGAGTCTACTCTTATTTATTTATTTATTTATTTATTTATTT
>CM053583.1:21038093-21091012 GCA_028627135.1 Pseudochirops cupreus | reverse complement strand
GAAACTATGCAGAACCTCCCCACAGTGAGCACACTGTGAGAGTCTGATTGCCTGTCCCTTCTTCCTATCCTGCCCCCCCCATCCACTCTCCACCCTGTCCCTCCCCCTGTCTACTCTTATTTAAACCAAACTTGCCAAATCCCTTCTCCCAGGCTTCATAGATGTGCCATTCAGACTGTCCTAAGCACTCTCCCCTCAGCTTCCTGACTTCCCTGGCTTCCTTCTGATCCCTGATAACCCTGCCACAGCCTTCCAGCCTTCTGCAAGAGCCCTTCCTTCATTTCAGAGCCTTTCCCCAGATTATCTCCTTCTTGCTCTGGCTATATCTTGTTTCTATATCATTGTTTGCTTGTTTTCTTGAGGGCAGGACCACATGAGGGGTGGGGGGAGGCAGGGGAGTTTAGTTGGTTTTATTTTCTCTTACTTTCTTGGTATCACCAGCACTTGCTTGTTGACTTGACTTGTTCTTGTCCAATATCCTTATTTTCCAGAGAAATCTGCAACAAATTAGTGACAAATTATAAATAGAACCAAGATTTTCCAACTTCTACAAGTGTCTTCCCATTACACCACACTGCATTGACGGGGTAATGGCTTACCTTCCCCTACACTCTCCACCCCCAAGGTTCCAGGAGCTCCTCTTCCCAAAGAGAAGTGGAAACATTCTATTGAATAATCTTACCAAATCAGGTTAAATAAAATTCAGATTGTTTGACGCTGAGGGAGAGGTGGGTAGCTATAGTTAGGGCTGTAGGTCAGAATGTATAGTCTGGGTCTAGGAATCTATGGGAGCCAGGGAGAACCTGAATGACAGAAACCCAATGGAAATTCCCAGACTTTATAATAATTAATATTATAGTATTAACTGGTTTCCTCTAGAGTTGGCATTCTATGTTTTAAAGTCCTCTCCAGCCTCGACATTCTGTACCCTTCTCTTCTCCTGCTCACTCTCACTGCAGGGGTATAAACCAGCAGCAGGGTCACCCTTATACCAAAATTCCAACTGCAATCTCAAGGTTGATTCATTTTACAAACTCTCCCCTATTTGATCTTTCCCCTGTCCCATAAACTAGCAAAACCATTGATCCTCCTCTTTTAATCCAAGTAATTCCAGAAAAAGACCTGCCCAGAAGGAGTTAAAAATCTCTTTCCCTGCTACCTCTCCTCCTATCTTTAACTGTCTTTCCTTTCCTACCTTCCCTAGGCCTTAGCCTTCTGTGCCCTGATGTCCACTGTACTGTTAATAAACTCTCCTCTATTACAGATCTCTTCCTTCTAAATTCCTCTCAGTTTCTGGAAATCACTGAAAACTGGCTTCCTGCTAAGGATGCCACCTCCCTGCCACCCACTCCAGTGTTGGCCATTCTTCCTGGCAAACACAGTGACACACTTGGCCAAGAGGATGCTTTGGCACATTCCTTGTTCCTCACTATTGCTCCTCACCGTTGCTTCCATATTCTTTCTGTGCCACAACCATTCAGTCAGATCTCCTTCTTTGAAGGTGACTCCCTCTATATTACCCAATTTAAACTAGTATTGCAATTCAGTGTCAGTTCAGATCAATGTCTTCTCAATATCACAACCCCTGCCCTTGTTCTTGGTAATTCCCATGGCATCTTCACATCTTTCAACATCCTAATTCAGCAACCTCTCCAGTCACCATGGTCATATTCTCTCATTTACCTTAGATACACATGGGGTTGATCATACCTTCAGTCTCACTGTCATCTCCAAACTTTTCACTTTCAAGATCTTGAACTTTGAAATGTCCCCTTGCTAATAAGAATCACATGTCATCTTTGTCCCCTGTACTGGGAGATGTCTCCTAAACCAGTCCTCCTTCCCTCCTTGAATTCCCATTTCCCTAGTCCACCACACATGTCTAAGTTTCACTTTCTTAAGAACCCTTTAGCCTCAATCTCATGGCCAAATATTTCAAGCTTGCATTGGCCTTCACCCTTAAATACTTTGTTTCTTTGTCTCTCTGCTGTTTGCTCCTCACTAATTCTCAGCCCTTCATCATCCCCACCATCTGCCTTCTCTGTTCCTCTTATTGAAAGACTTGAATACAGGTGGAGAAAGCCTCAAAAATATGCTCACTGGAGACAAATTTGAGTAACCTAGTCTCAAAAGGGCTCTCGCTGATGTAGGAATTTCCTTTTATTTAACTCTGATTAATTCCCATGACACTCTCTTCAGTGTCTCCTCTAAACTTTCTCTCCCCTCAAGCCTCCAACTCTACTCCCAAAACCACCTCCCTCAACAGGGAGCCTTACCTCATAATTTACTGGGAAGGTTAAGATCAGCATCCATGAGCTATCTTGTCTTCCTTCTCTATATTTCAAAACCCTTTTCCATTCATCCTCTCCTCCTTTACCTCAACCTTAGAGAATGGGAGAGGGTCATCCCCAGACCTCTTGACCTATGCCTTGTCACTGGGCTCTAATGACTCTGGAGGACAGAGGGAAGCTAATGACTTTGCACAGTCCTGCCTCATTTACATCCAATTTGCTTGCAAGTCAAGACATCACCCTCCTGATGTCACTGGTCCTCTATGAGAAAGAAGGATCAACAACAACAGAGAATGGCATGACTAATACTCCATTTGTGTCTTTGTTCCTATTCCCTCCTATATCCTTCAGGTGCCTTTACATCTGAACAATCAGGAGGTCTGAACATATGGTTACTCAGAGTCTCCACTAGGAAATCAAACAGTCCTTCTCATAAGCGAACTTCCAAAGCAAAACACCAACTCAGAATACACACACACACACACACACACACACACACACACACACACACACATATATATATGTATATATATGTATATGTATGTGTATGTGTGTGTGTGTACATATATATATATATATATGTGTGTGTGTGTACACACACACATACTTCTCAGAACCAGAAGGCATCACAACCCTCGTGACTCAGGGCATAATTAGGTTAGTACCAAAAAGTGTGGAAGTCTTCCTACAAGCAAGCCTCCCCTAAGCAAGCTCTTCCTTAGGGAAGTCCCTCCCCCAATGGGTTCTACCTGAGACTTAATAATGGGCAGGGAAGATCTTATTATCACATTAACATTACAACATTATGTGCCCATCAGAGGGAGAAAAAATAGATTTTATTAATTGACAAAATTAAATGAATTTTTAAAAAATTGTAATCTGGCTTTCTGGACCTGCATTTGATTTGAAAAGTTCCCAGTTTCAAAGTAAAATGGGGGTCCATGTCACATGAAGTAATCATAACCATTCCCAAATACCCAACTCAACCCAGGTTGAGAGATTCATAAGGGTAACATAAATGAATCATTGGGAGGCCCACTTTGTGATTTCATCATTCCATGTGGAGGTGCCATGACCGTGAAGATGACTGAAATCAAACAATGAGAAAGAGAAGGAAGCAAGAGATCTTAACAATCTGTTGATTGGTGGATAAATGTACCACTTGGATAATTGACTGTCACAGAATCATAGAACTTAGAGAGTAGGAAATGACCATCAGAGATCATTTATTATAGTCTCCTGACACTGGATGTATACCATTTGCACTTCTGCAAATAAAACAAATTAGTCTATGAGTGGTTAAGTGCCTAGCTCCAGGTCCCACAGCTAATGAGTGACAAGCAGTGATGGGGGGCTATGGTCTATGGAGTTTGATGGAGTTCAGGCTTATGGAGCACTTTTCTCACAACAACCCTGTAGGAGTAGGTATAGTACGAGCATCATTTTCACCATTTTACAGATGAGGAAACTTGTTGTTTATCCTTCATTCTCCAAGAGGGTCAATGACATCACAAGGGTGATATCTTGACTTGCTTGTGAATTGGGTTTAAGTGAGACAAGGCTGTGCAAAGTCACCTACCTCACTGTCTCCTGCAGAGTCATCAAAGGCCAGTTGCAAGACAAAGTCAATGATCCTGGTCTGGGATGCAGTGGGTGACCCTGGTCTTTCTAAATTAAGGTCTTTCCCAGTTTCCAGTTTGTCTGAGGTTATTCCTATTCAACGACTAAGGGCTAGGTAAGAATTGAGACAAAAGATGGCCTAATTTACCATCACAACAATATTAGTTTGGGAAGAAAAGACCCTCAAAGTCTCTGGACAGAACAGAAAGCAATCGCTATTTACAGTTATTCTAAGTCATCAGAACCTAAACAATGAGCCACTGGGGCTGGAGCTGGGGCTATTATTGATCATTCAGTGAAAACTAGAGTGATTTGAATTTAAAGGTCTAATCAAAAAGCTCTATTTGAAAAAAAAAGGGGGGGCTTTTAAAAAGTCTGTTTTTTCAGAGCTATATTTCAAAAAATCATAAATAAAAACTAGGGCAGCTATGTGGCACAGTGAATAGAGCACCGGCCCCAGAGTCAGGAGGACCTGAGTTAAATCGGACCTCAGACACAACACAAAACTAGTCGTGTGACCTTGGGCAAGTCACTTAACCTCGATTGCCCTGCCTTCCCCCCTCCAAAAAGCTAAACAAACAAACAAACAAACAAATTAATAAATGAAAAGTGCACAGGACAAAAAATAGATTGTCCCAGCCTTTTGATAAAACATAAGAGGAAACTAAGGATCATTAAAGAGACTTGCTAGGGACAGAGAGCTAGTAAGTATGAGAGACAGAAATTCAAATCCAGGTCCCCTGACTCCGAGACTTGAATTCTTCCCAAGCAATCACAACAATCGGAGAAAAGAGAAGATACTGGGAGCACATAGTCATCTTCTAGTACCTAAAGGTATATCATGCAGAAAAGAATTTCGAATGATTTTGTTTGACCACAAAGGGAAGAACTAAGAAGAATGGGTGGTGGTCACAAGGGGCAAACGCAGGGAATATGCCAAAGAAAATTTCTTAACGAAAGCTTTGTTGTTGTTGTTCAGTCATGTCCAACTATTTGTGAGCCTGTGCACCACAGCAGCCCAGGCCCTTTTGTCTTCCACTATGTCTTGCAGTCTGCCCGTGTTCCTGTTTTTTGTTTCCATGACACTATCTGTCCATCTCAGCCTCTGCTATCCCCTTCTCCTTTTGCCTTTAACCTTTCCCTGAATTGGCGTCTTTTCCAAGGAGTCCTGTCTTCTCCTTACGTGACCAAAGTATTTAAGATTCATCTTCAGTATTTGACCTTACAATGAATAGCCTGAATTAATTTCTTCAAGTATTGACTGATTGGATCTCCTTGCTGTCCAAGAAACTCTCCAAAGTCTTCTCCAGCCCCACAATCAAAAGCATTCATTCTGCGACGCTCAGCTTTCCTTATAGACTAACTCTCACAGCCATACATTGCTACTGGAAAAACCACAGCTTTGACTATACAGACATTTGTTGGCAAGGTGATGTCCCTGTTTTTTAGTATGCTTTCCAGATTTGCCACAGCTTTCCTTTCAAGGAGAAAGTGTCTTTTAAGTTCATAGCTATAGTCATCATCTACAATGATTTTTGAGAACAAGATGATAAAATCTGACACTTCCTCTGATGTGGATGGGATCTGAACCCCTAAAAGATAAACACCATGTCTTTGAAAGCAACCTAGTCCCTGAATTTTTCCATACATTTCAATAGCCCAGGTCACTGGTGCTTCCATCCAAGGCATCTGGCCCACCTCAGCCCACTTTGATACTTAATTAGCTTACTTGATGCTCCTTAATCTCATCTGGACCCATTTCTCTGTTACCTCTGAACCACTCCAGTCTGCCTGCCACTCCTAAATCACATCCAGATCTTCCCACAGTCTTTCTGTATAAAATATCTATCTTGCTCCCATTAAATTGCTCAGATTCTTAAAATCTGGCCCACTTATATTAATATCACAAATAGAGCAGACTCACTAAGAGTCTTTATCCACCCCAACCAGTGTCTTAATAAACTCACTACTTGAACTGAAAGAAGGCTTGAGTGGTCAAACTCTTTCGAGGTAGACCCTTGCCCTGTACCCTTACATTTCAGGGTTCCTAGCACCCCTAAACTGCATTGCCTCCATTTCTTCTCCCTCTATTTGTCAGGAAGTGATGGGAGCAATTGCCAAGATCATTTCTTTTTTTGTTAAGCTTCAAAACATCTTTTACACTCTTCCCTTTCATTCTAATCAAGAGGCTGGCATCAGAGTGGTATTATCTACATATCTGAGATTGCTGATATTTCTCCCGGAAGTTTTAATTCTGGCTTTGGATGCATCCAGCCTGGCATTTCATAAAATGTATTCTGCATATAAATAAGGTAACTGGATGACCACTTATCAGGTATGGTGAAGTGTGCTTTCATTTTTTTGGTAAGGCTATGACTTGATGATTTCTAAAGTCCCTTTGAACTCTAAAATTCTGTTAACCTCTGATCTCCACAGACATACTTGAAATAGATTGGGGGTGGAAGATAGTGATAGGGAGAGGAGAAGCTCTTGTGTATCCTGAGTTATGTCTCTACGGAGAGAAGCTTTATCTATCAGTGAAAAGATGCCACTTCTGGAATATGATACAGCAGCTGTTTAAACAAATTCAGCAGGAAATGCATCAGGAAACATAATGCAAAAGGCAATGAAATGATCTTTGAAGGATGGGGGAAGGAAGGTTGGGTGTTTAGACCATAATTGGCCATAATTGAGGACAAGGACTATCATTGCCTCTTTTTGTATCCCCAAAAAGTACAGTATCTAGTGCATAGTAGGAACTTAATATATGCTTATTGCTTGATCGATTGCAAAGGCAAGATAGGTTTTATAGCTTCCCAGAGTAGAATAGTGACAAGAAGCTAGATGGGAGTGGAAAGCCATTTGACTTTCCTGACCTTGAAAGTCATTCTGACCTGTTCAAAAACTCTATACCCTTTTCACCTAAATTGTGGTAAATCAATAGGATTATGTGTCCTGGGTATCACATAGATCCCCAGTCTCACTCTGGGATGGCTTGCTCACCCAACCTGAAATCACATTAGTAGGACTAGGGGTTCCCAGAATAGCTAATAACTTGAAACTACAACCTAATCTCTCTCTCTCTCTCTCTCTCTCTCTCTCTCTCTCTCTCTCTCTCTCTCTCTCTCTCTCTTTCTCTCCATGCTGTTTCCCATTTATACAAAATCAACTAACATGATACTAACACTTAAATATAAAAAATTGATAAATAATAAACTTAACACAAGAATGATAACATTTATTCCATAAAAGGCAAAAACATGAATAATCGTAGTGTTTATTCAATAGAAGCCTAGAGCAAGAATAAAAAAAATATAATGTTCAACCAAAAAACTTGGGTCATAGTCTCCCACTAATGCAGACAGCATCAGTGGGCTGGGAGGAGAGAAGGGAGAGTACTGAGTACACACTAGTGTACTAGTAGACAGACCCATGAACAGGGAAACCCCTGTGCTAGGGCAATTAGTGACTGAATGGCAGTCTTTGATATAGCATTAGTTTCTTAGGAAAATAGTCTGTATCATGCATAACCTACTGGACAAAACATCTTCTCTGATATCTGTTCTCCTTCTGATTCTCACAGCTCTCTCTCCTACTAAGAAAAGTCTTTTCTCAGCTAATCTTAGGGCCACTGAAGCAGAATAAACTCTTTGCACAAAGTCACTATTGTCAAGGTGCTGAGAAAGTGCACAGACCTTAACGATTCCCTCAAATTGAAAAACTTCTAAGCTCTACAGATTTGCTCTGGGGTTCTGGAGAGTTTTCCCTTTTCAAGATAAAGATAGTGGTAAGGCCAAGTAGACTATCTCTAGCCAACTCTTCAGATGGGGGAATTCTGCTTTGTCCAATCAGCTCTTAGCATTGCCCAGCCCCTTCTCACAGCAGATTAAATGCAAAAAGTCCTTATTCTTCCCTCTCTGTTTCTTCCTCTTAAACCAAAAAGGAAAGTAGAGAGTAGTAAAGGCAGTCCTGAGAAGTTTCCTCTCTCTGAGGAATATATATAGCTCCAAAGAGAAATGAGCCCACAAAGCAACAAGATTCAGGTCTCTACTCCAGCTATTCAAGTCTATCAGGCATTAACGAATCCTCTCAGCTACCTGGGACCCTCTCCATTTGCAGTATTTTGGCTTTTACTAACAGTTCCTTTCACCAATCCCCTAATCCATTCTCCTTTCTGTGATTTCTGACCTTGACTCAGCTCTCTGTCCTGCTGCTAGCTTCACCTGATCATCTCCCCTCCCCCCCTTTAATATCTTTAATATCTTCTTCCTAAAAATTGTCATCCTTCTGTCATTCAGTTGTGTCTGACTCTTCATGACCCAATGGACCATAGCACTCCAGTCCCTTCTACTCTTTAGTGTCTCTTGAGGTCTGCCCAAGCTCATGGTCATTGCTTCCAAGACACTATCTATCCATCTCATCCTCTGCTGTCACCTTCTCCTTTTGCCTTCAGTCTTGCCCAACTTTAATCTTTTCCAATGAGTCCCATCTTCTCATTATGTGACCAAAGTAGATAAGCTTCAGCTTCAGTATTTGACCTTCAGTGAATAGCCTGAATTAAAGTATTGATTGACTTGACCTTCTTGCTGTCCAGGGGACTCTCAAAAGTCTTCTCCAGCACCACAGTTCAAACGTGTTAATGCTGCAGTGTTCTGCTTTCTTTATACTCTTATAGCTGTACATTACTACTGGAAAAGCCATAACTTTGACTATGAACCTTTGTTAGTAAGGTGTCTCTGTTTTTTAGTATGCTGTCCATATTTGCTATAACCTTGCTTCCAAGACGCAAGTATCTTTTAACTTCATAGCTGATCATCTGCAGTGATCTTTGAGGCCAAGAATATAAAATCTGACACTGCTTCCATGCTTTTTTCTCCCTCTATTTGCCAGGAGGTAATGGGGCTAGTTGCCAAGATCTTCATTGTTCTGATGTTAAGCTTCAAGCCAGCTTTTACACTCTCCTCTTTCATCCTTATCAAGAGTCCTTAATCCTTCACTTTCTGCCATCAGAGTGGTATTGTCTGCATGTCTGAGATTGTTGATATTTCTCCCAGCAACCTTAATTCCACCTTTTGATTCATCCAACCTGGTATTTCACATGTCATACTCTACATATAAATTAAATAAATAAGGTGACAACATACAGCCTTGGTCTACTCCTTTTCCAATCTTAAACCAATCAGTTGTTCCATCTTTGGTTCTAACTATTGCTTCTTACCTGCATACAGGCAAGTAAGATGATCCATCACTCCCATCTCTTTAAGGACTTGCCACATTTTGCTGTGACCCACACAGTCAAAGGCTTTAGTGCAGTCAATGAAGCAGAAATTTTTCTGGAACTCCTTTGCTCACTCCATAATCCAGCAATTTGGTCTCTGGGTCTTCTGCCTCTTTGAAAACCAGCCTTCTCTTCTGGTAATTCTTGGTTCACATATTACTGAAACCTAGCTAACAAACTCTTATGCTTAGCTAACTGGCATTAAAAATGAAAGCAATTGTTCAGTCATTTCAATGTTCTTTGGCCTTTCTTTAGGATTGGAGTATAAACTGATCTTTTCTAATCTAATGGCCACTGTTAAATTTTCCAAATTTGCTGGCATATTATTGAGGATAGCACTTTAACAGAATCATCTTTTAGGACTTTAAATAGCTCAGCTGGAATTCATTCACCTCCACTAATCTGATCATTAGCTATGCTTTCTAAGGCCCACCAGACTTCATTCTCTAAGATATCTGGTTCTAGATCAGTAACTACATCCTTGTGGTTATTATTGTTGTTAAGACCTTTCTTGTATAGTTCTTCTGTGTATTCTTGCTGCCTTTCTTAATCTCTTCTATTTCTAAGTCCCTACCATTTTTGTCTTTTGTCATGTCCTTTTTTTGCATAAAACATTCTCTTGATATCTCTAATTTTCTTGTCTTTCTCATTCTGTTGTTTTCTTCTATTTCTTTGCATTGCTCGTTTAAGAAAACCTTATCTCTCCTTGCCATTCTCTGGATTTCTGCATTCAGTTGGTTTTATCTTTCTCTTTCTACTTTCTCTTTCCTTTTCTTTCTTTCTTCAGCTATTTATAAAGCCTCATCAGACTACCATTTGAATTTCTTGCTCTTCTTTTTCTTTGGAATATTTTTTGTTGCTGACTCCTACACAATATTGTGAACCTCAATCCAGAGTTCTTCAGGTACTCTATCAGTTCTAATCCCTAAAATCAATTCATCACTTCCACCTCATATTCATCAGGAATGCTATTTAGGTTATGCCTATATACTCTGATGGTTTCCCCTACTTTCTTCAACTTCAGTCTGAATTTTACAATATTATCTGAGCCATAGTCAGTTCCAGGTCGTGTTTTAACTGACTGTATAGAGTGTCTCTGACTTTGTCTGCAAAGTATATAATCAGTCTGATTTTGATATTGACCATCTGGTGATGTCCATGTGTAGAGTCACCTTTTGGGTTGTTGAAAAAGAGTGTTTGCTATGACCAGAAAGCTACCTTAACAAAACCCTATTAATCTCTGCCCTGCTTCAATTTGTACTCCAAGGACAAATTTGCCTGTTATTCCAATGTTTTTTGGTTTCCTCCTTTAGCATTCCAATCCCCTATGATGAATGTAATGTCTTTTTTGGGTGTTGTTTCTAGAAGACGTGTACTTCATAGAACTGATCAACTTTGACCTCTTCAGCATCAGTGGTTGGAGCATTACTGTGGTGTTGAATGATTTGTCTTGGATTTGAATAGATATTCTGTCATTTTTGAGATTACACCTTTTGCACTCTCTACCTTTCTCACCCTCTTTATTGACAACGAGGGCTACTCCATTTCTTTAAAAGGATTCTTGCCCATAGTAGCATATGTAGTGATCGCCTGAATTAAGTTCACCCATTCCTACCCATTTAACTTCACTAACACCCAAGATGTCAGTATTTAATCTTTACATCTCCTGTTTGACCACATCTAGCTTAACTTGGATCATAGATCTTACATTCCAGGTTCCCATGCAATAGTAATCTTTACAGTATCAGACTTTCCTTTTGTTACCAGATATATCCTCAGCTGAGTCTCCTTTCAGCTTTGACCCAGCTGCTTCCTTCATACAGGAATGATTTCTAGTTATCCTCAGCTTTTCATGTTGGATGCCTTCTGACTTGAGGGGCTCATCTTCCAGTGTCATGTCATAACTTTTATTCACTGCTGTCCTTGGGGTTTTCTTGGCAAAGGCACTGGAGTGGTTTGCCATTTCCTTCTCCAGTGGATCACCTTTTGCACTCTCTACCATGATCTATCTTTCTTGGGTAATGCTGCATGGCATAGCTCGTAGTTTCACTGAGCTACAAAAGCCCCTCCCACCATGACAAGGCAATGATGGGAGAGGGAGTTTATAAAAACTAATAATAGTAACAGCTAATATTTGCATATCACTTTAAGGTTTATGAACCATCTTTTATATGTTATTTCATTTTATTCTCACAATAACCCTGAGAGGTAGGTAATATTGTTTTACTCATTTTGCAGATGAGGAAAATGAGGAAGGCAGAGATTTAGTGACTTGCCCAGAGTCATATAGCTAGTAAAGATTTGAGGTAGGATTCAATCTCAGGTCTTGCTGACTACAAATCCAGCCCCCTAAATGCTGTGCTCTGTGACTGAGCTGCTCTTCCCCCGGTCTCCATTTCTTTGTTCCTATTATTTCTAGAGGTTCAGATCAGTTTTTCTTTATAAGTTGCTACCCATTTCTAACCTATAAGGTGAATCTCACCTATTTTATCTTTCCTTCAGGTATGACCCAATGCTCCTTATAGAACCTCTACATGGAACCTATATCATAATTCAATTTATAAGTTATAACCTTTAAAACCTCTATTTTACAATATACAAATGAGCTGATGGACCACAATGTCCTACAGATATCATGGCTTCAGCCAACACTCAGTCTTCAAATAAGTCCTCTCAGTATCTTTATCTGAGGAGCACTTTTCGGTCCTCAGAATAGCCCATATCTCTCCTTGACATTTTATATGAGAGGCTGTTTCTTTTCAAGCTGATTTTTAAAGTTGTCCCTACACAGATTTCGGCCCCTTTTAGCAACCAAAATATCTATATGTAGAAAGTCAATACTTTTCACCTATACACAGACAAAGGAGACAGAACCATAGCTAGGAAGAGACTAATGGGATGTTGCCACAGGGTGCTGACATTAGGGTGGGGCACCATGCTTCTCCTTGGCACCAGTCTTCTGGCCCACAATCTTGCCACTAGTGGGAATGACCACCTGAGGTCCACTCTCTACTACCTACCATCCACCCCTGTATGGGATTCAAAATTGTCCAACCTGTAATAAAAGCAACTGAGGCAGAGCTCTAAACTACTAAGCCTCATGATCTGAGATGCCCCATTTCCCAAGGGTCTTGGTTTTATAGTGCTTGCTACCCAGATGATACAGAAGAGGCACCTTAAAACACAGAGTCTCAGTGACTGATAACTCTTGACTTTGATCCTCTAGAAGGGTCTACACAAAATACAGAATTCCATTGGCTGATAAAGGAACTACTGAGCAGACTTTGACAGCCCTATCTTGGCCTTTCAGAATGTCCTACCAAACTGATAAGCAGACTCATGGGCTGGGCTGATAAACAGATGTCAAAACATCTACATGGGCTGATGGGCCAGTAGAAAGGCAGGCCATTTGTTGATCAAGTGTTCATGGCCCTCTCCCTATGTTGGGCAATAGAGGGATGATGAGGGATGGAGGGGCAACCAAAAATAGTTGGGGAACTTCTCTGCCATGCTGGGCTTGGTCACCATACAAGGCAAAAACAATGGTGGAGGTTCTCTACTTAGCATCTTATGATTAAGCAAGTGAATTTACAATATGGTGCAGTCTGGGACCTGATACACAGAACTTCTCATATCCACCCCCTTGGAATCATATCAAACTGATTAATAGAGACTGGAATAAAAAAGGGTCTCATTAATCATCGATCATACCTGAGGGTCCCCACCATCTACTGGGCCACATTCTCTCACTATCAGGCCCTTGCCTACAGGGCCCTTTACTTCTGGACTCTTCTGCTGGGCTGTGGAGATGTCTGGGGATTTTGTGCCCCAAAGCTGGAGCTGAACTCAGTGTGGGATTCCTCTCCCACTCCTGTTCTCTCCTTTCTTCTCTAAGCTAAATTTGCCTAGGATGCTAGACTGGCTGGTTATAGTTCTGAGAGTAGATGGCTAAAGAAATCACAGTGGAATATGAGGAGGATCAGAGAGTTCACCTCCAAGTGCATATGTTGCTAGTTTCTGAAATTCTAGCATTTGCACCCCCCGACAAACCTGTTTCCTCATCTGCAGAACCACCTAGGGTCACACATCTAATGTCAGAGACAAAATCAGAAACCAAGTATTCCTGACTTCAAGCCAATTTTCTACCCATTATGTCTTGCTCTCTCCATCTATTAATAATAACGGGGGTGATTACTATAGTAATAATAAATATTATTGACTAAACCTATGGATCAGAGTCTAGTTTTATACCATTACTAACGACAATGATTATTGCTTACCTTACTTTTGTCTTCACCCAGTGACAGTGGTAATGGAAATTTCCTGGTTGGAGGATGAGTACAGAAAAGCAACATGAAACAATGAGGGGCTTGGACCAGATATGATCTAAGGTCCCTTTAAGTTGTAGATCCTATAAGTCCTTGAAAACCCACCCCCATTCCCCTAACCTGATCACCTACGCTCCCTAATATAAATCCTCAGCTCTAGTCACATGGGGCAGCAGTGAATAGAGTGCCTATGTGTGGCATCAGGAAGACTTGAGTTCAAATACAGTTTTTTGACACTTACTAGCTGTTACTTAACCTTTGTCTGCCTTAGTTTCCTCATCTTTAAAATGAGGGTGACAATAGCACCTCCTTCCTAGGGTGGTTGTGAGGATAAAATTAGATAATATTTGTAACACAGTGCCTGATGAATAGTAAATGATACACACAGACACAGACACAGACACAGACACACACACACACACACACACACACACACACACACACTAGTTTGCTTGCTGCTGTTTGTCCTTCATTCTCAAAAAGGACCATGACATCAGGGAGGTGATGCCATGACTTGCAAGTGAATTGGATTTAAGAGAGGCAGGGCTATGCAGAATCACCAGCCTCACTTTCTCCTCCAGCCATCTGGGTCCACTGGCCAGATATGGATCTGAATGACTGAAGAAGGTTCAGGATGCAGTGGGGGACCTTGGCCTTTTCAAGCTAAGGTCTTTAACAGGTCTGTTTGACTGAGGCAGAGCCATTCAGGAATTAGGCTTAATAAAAATGAGACAAAGAATGGCTTCTTTAAAAAAAATAGATCTGGGAGGGGAAGACGCTCAGGGTTGTAGCAGCATACCCAGGATGTCTACTAACTCAGGTTCTTAGATCTGCTTTCCTAGGAAAGATAGCTGTTTAAGGGGTCAACAATCCTTTTCAATACATTCACTAGTTCAGGGGAAAAGTCAGCACCCTGAACTTCAGAGAAAATACAAGCAGAGAAATAAAAACCAACAGACAGGGCTCTGACTGCCTGAATCAAAGCAATATTGCTATACACTTTACATACATCCCTGGGTCGAGAGAGCCTTTTACATATGAGCAGTCAGGGAGCTCTGAACATAAAGCAACTCAGAATCTTGTCCAGGGAATCACAAGATCTTTCTCACAAGTGAACACCCTAAGCAAAATACCAACTTAATACACTTCTCAGAGCCAGAAGGTATCACAACCCTTGTGACTCAGTGCCTAATTAGAAATTAGCAAAAGGTGTGAAAGCCTTACTACAAGCAAGCCTCTCCTAAGCAAGCTTCCCTTAATGGGCTGCATTAATGGGTGGAGGAGGATCTTAAATTCGATTAACATTGCAGGGGTTTCTGGAGAAAACAGAAACAATTGTTATTAACACTTTTTCTGAGCCAAACAAGGCCTAAACAGTGACCAAATAGAGCTTAACTGGGAGCTGAGTGATTTGGAGCTAAGGCTGGTCTTTAAGCCAAAAAAAAAAAACGAAAACAAGAAAAAAGTTTCAGAGATTAAAATTTACATTCCTTTTAGAGATGTGTAATGTTAATGGGATATAAGATCTTCCCACCATTAATGGCTCTAAAATGGGTGTGTGTGTGTGTGTGTGTGTGTGTGTGTGTGTGTGTGTGTATAGGATGTTAGTATTTTGCTTTGGGGCTCACCCGGTGCTTCTCTCTCTCTCTCATGACTATGTATGTATTGCCTTGGTCAGACAGTTGGATCTGTCTTTTGATCTGTGTTAATTTCTCAGACAGGAGCCTTGTCTGTTGGTCTTTGTTTCTCTGCTTGTATTTTCTCTCTTTTCTTTGTTTGGATTTTCTCTGAAGTTCAGGGTGCTGACTTTTCCCCTGAACTAGTGAATGTAATTTTAAAAGATTGTTGATCACTTAAACAGCTTTTTTTCCTAGTAAAGCAGATCTCAGAACCTGTGCTAGCAGCCATTTTGGGTATACCATTATGGTTGCCATTACAGGATGTGATATCTTATGTGGAGAGAGAAGAAAAGGAATTTTCACCATTCACTTCCATAACTTTTAATTCTTCTCCCCCTCTCTTCTCACTCCCTCCCCAAGGGGGCATGCAATCTGATATGGGCTCTACACATATATTCTTGTTAAACACATTTACACATTAGTCATATTGCATAGAAGAATTATAACTAATGTGAGAAACTGGAGGAAAGAAAACAAAACATAATAAAACAAAATAAAAAAGAAAATAGTCTGCTTCACTTTGCATTCTGACTCCATAGTTCTTTCTCTAGATGTGGATGACATTTTCCATCAAGGAAGAAAGGAAGGAAGAAAGAAAGAATTATTCAACTGGAAGTCTGGTCCTTAGTGGGCAGCTCCTTCTCTAATCACAGAGGCTGCTATTTGTCCTTCATTCTAGAAGAGGACCATTGCATCAGGGAGGTGATGCCATAACATGCAAAGGAGTTAGATTTAAGTGAGGCAGGGCTGTGCAGTCACCAGGTGTGTGGGGGGGGGGGGGGAAGAGAATCATTATTATTATTTTTATTCCCTTGAGCTTAGTTCATGCCTTCCTGAATTCCCCCAAGGAAAAGGCATTTTTACAAACCTTTATATTACCCCTCCCAAAGCTATGATTCCATGGGCATGTTTATACAGCTGCTCTCTATGCTGTTTGCTTTCCAGAGTAGTTCCCCCCAGCCTAGAATGCTTCTCCTTCAATGATTCAAATCTTACCAATCTTCATCTATCATCTCCTCCAGTGTGTTCTCCCTGACCACTCTAGCTCCCACTGACCTGTAACACTCACAGATTCAACTATCCAGTTTAACTCTAATTTATGGTCTAGTGTGATTTTTTTCTGTCCCAGGTTTATTTGTCCAGTCTCTAAAAGTAGGTTCTAAGCTCTTTGAGGGTAGGAAGTTGGTTCCACAGCTTTTCTATCTGATGTTCTTTTCCAGCTCCTCCAAAATCTTCCCCTTCCCCCGACTCTGCACCCGACAGCCTCTCCTTCTCTGGGCTTAGCATCTGGCTCTCAAGAAGAATTGTTGATTGATCAACTAAATCCAAGACAACCTAGAATAATCTTCCAGATTCTATCTGGAGATCTACAAGCTATTCTAGGTCCTACTCTCAAGTTTCTTGGTCTCAGGACTCTTTTACAATCTTAAAAATTATTGAAAGTTTTATCTATTGATATCTATTAGAAACAAAAACATCTTATTTTATGGAAATAGCTTTGACCTCATGAACCCTCCCGCCCCCCCCCAAGACTCTTGAGGACCCTCCAGGAGTCCCCAGACCAGACTTTGACAACTGCTGATCTAGAGCAAATAACTTCCTTGTCCCAGCCTCATTTCTCTCATCTGTGAAAAGGATGTTTGTCCTTGATGACCTCTCAGATCACCTCTAGTTTTTTTGATCAAGTATCTTGGCATTTAGGAGGTTCCCAAAAGCTGGAGAGAGCCCAGCACCTTTTGTGTGACAGCCCCCAGGGTCCTTCAGCTGAAGAGAAAAGCTGGGGAAGTACTGCTGGCATAGTCAGGCAGTTACTGAGGTGAGCATTACCTAGAAATGGAAGGCAAGTCAATTCAATCAGTATTTCTCAAGTAGCTGATGGAGTTCACAGAACTGTTATAGGTGCTATTGGAGGCAAGGAAGGAAATAGATCTGAAAGTCTAAGACAGTGTCCTTGAGGATTTTACAGCTGATGGCAAGGCAGAGGACTCAGTGCTGGAAGGCACATTACATCATAGAACACAATGCCAGAGCTGTGAGAGGCATTATTAGAATGCTGAACAGAGAAAGCCAGAATTAAGAGGAACCTCAGAACAGAGTGTCAGAGCGGGAAGGGGCTGGCCTTAGATTTAGAGCTGGGAATGTCAGAGCTGGGAGGAACCTTAAAACAGAGAATGTTACAGCTGGGAAAGACAGGCTTAGAACATAGAATGTCAGGGTTGGGAGGAATCTTAGAACATAGAATGTCAGAGCTGGGAGGGACCTTGGAGGCTATCAGAGGGTCTAATACTCTCTTTTTGTAAATGGAGAAAGTGAAGCCCAGAGGAAAGAGTAGGAAACCTTGGGTCCTGAGTCCCCAGCTCTATAACTTGGACAAATCACTTCTCTGATTTGTTTCCTTCTCTCTAAAGTGGTAGTGAGAGGTGCTGTGTAATATAAGAAGGGAGCCTGAGCTCAGAGTCAGGATTCTAGACCTGGGTTCAAGTCCTATCCCTGATACATACTGACTGTGTGATCCTGGGAAAGTCACTTAACATCTCAATGGTGGGGTAGGGTGGAGGAGACTTTCTAATGCTGTCAACAGATAAGATGCCTCATTGGCCAGAATTTCCAAACCAGGAAGGGTCCCTAGACTAACAAAATCAAAAGTCTAAACAAAACAAGACAAGCAAACATGAGGATAATAATGTTTGCACAGCTTGCCACAGTTGTTGTGAGGAAGGTGAATGATATAAAATGTGACATTGTTACACAGCCCAGCTGTTCCATGCTCATAGAAGGGAATTGGAGCAATCTCAAAGGAGGCTCTCACTATTCACATCAGCCCTCTACAAAAATCAAGGTTAGATAAATGACTCAGCTCTCCACTTCCAGTCCTTGATGACCCAGGCTAAGGGTGATAATTCTCAAATTGCCTTAAGATTTGTTCTCTCATTTGAGCACTGTCTTTGCATAGGCATTACCCTTGCCTTGTCACCTCTGCCTCTTCTCATCTCTGTCTTCCTTCAGACCTCACCTTAAACCCCTCTTCCTTAATAAAGTCCTTCCTGACCCCCCCTTCCTCCTTTCCCCTAGGTGCTAGTGCTTCCTCCCACCCCTGTATTTTTTGTATATTCGTATCTGTATGTATGTGTGGAGACATACATACACACATGTGTATGTATACTTATGTATGTTTCCTCCTTCACACGTAAATTTCCTGAAAGCGAGTAGTTTCATTTTTTATTTACATCCCTCATAAACACATGGTGGATGCTTAATATGTTTTTGTTTCATTGATTCATCATATACTACCTTGTCTTGTTGGTGTGTATGGGGTGTTCAGGGTGGATTAACACCTCTGGTGTGAGGAGTTGCCAAGCCCTTTTCAGGGCTGCTCATCCACCTGTGGTGTCCACCTTTCACCCACCCCTCACCTGCGGCTCTAGGAAGCTATATATCCTATGCATGGGCTTCACCCTGGTAAAATTGTCTTAACAAATGGGCTAAACCAGGTTGAGGGTAACCGACAAGCCTAAAACCCATGCATTGGGGAGCTGTCTAGCCCAAGCATGTGAAGACTTCCCCTGGCAGAATGCTCAGATGAGAACAATTTGTTCCAAAAGCCATGAACACCACTGAAGCAAGCACTATGTACTGCTTAGAGCTTGGTCAGATACAGAAGATGCCAAGGTCACCTGCTGCATCCTGGGATATCACTAGTCATCTTGACATTTGTCCTGCCGCTGGACTTTGATGACTCTGGAAGAGAGAGTGAGGCTGATGATTTTATACAACTCTGCCTCACTTAAATCTAATTCACTCACAAGTCAAGACATCACCCCATGATGTCATTGGTCTTCTTTGAAACAGAAGGTCACATAATAACTATCTTGTCTTAAATAACTGTTTCCTGCTTGTTAGTCTGGTCTCTCACCAGATCACAGATCCTTAACCTGGAAATCCATGAACTTGTTTATTAAATATTTTGATAACTACATTGCAATATAATTGGTTTCTTTGGGAATCCTACTTTTTTATTTTATACATTTATAAAAATGATTTTGAGAAAGGGTCCATAGGCTTTACCAGACAGACTACCCAAGGGATCCAGAACCCAAAAAAGGATAAAGACCCCTAAACCAGACTGTAAGCTGGGGATGACAGGGGTGGTAGAAGAGAGATCACTTAATCCTGCCAATGGGGCTCTGAACTTAGTAAGTGTTCAAAGCACATTTATTGAATTCAATTGAAACAAATCTTCTCACACTGGAGTCCCATTCAGCCTGGTTATATCCCAAAGCCAAAATCTCGCTGGAAAAATGATGCCAAACACAGGGGATTATAGTAATAGTCATATTGATATGAGTTCTTTAAGGTTCACCTATAATATCTCATTTGATCCTCACAAGAGCCCCCTTTGTGACAGGTGTGATTACCCATCCTCATTTCACAAATGAGAGAACTGAAGCTCAGAAAGGTCAAGTGACTTGCTCAGGATCACATAGCAAGAATCTGAGGTAGGATTTGAACCCAGGTTTGTTTTGTCTCCAAATCCAGTACTTTATGTCAATCTACCTCTCATAAATCTGTAGACAAAATTTGTTGGGGTCAGGAGTGGGGAGCGATCCAGCCTTGACTCCCTCCCTAAAAAAGATTAATTGAGTATCTTGTTCATCAGTATCTTGTTCATCGTGTCCAACTCTCCATGACCCCATTTGGGGGTTTCTTGGTGAAGAAACTGGAGTGGTTTGCCATTGCTTTCTCTAGCTCATTTTCCAGATGAGGAAATTGAGGCAAACAGGAGTAAGTGACTTGCCCAGAGTCACACAGCTACTTAGTGTCTGAGGTCAGATTTGAACTCAGGAAGATAAATCAGCCTTACTCCAGGCCTGGTGCTCTATACACTGTGGTGCTCCCTATGTGCCCAGCTGAACGTCTTAACTTTCTCTAAACCAGCTCTGACATTTTGTGCTTTAATATCCCTCCCTCCTGAAACTTGTAGATCTTTGTCTGGACCTCTCTGTATTTCTCTGACTCTCCCTTATTGGAGCACGGCAATTTGCTACATATCTTCACCTCCTATTAGGTTGTAAGTTCCTCAAGAGCAGATTCTGGCTCATTTCTATCTTTGTATTCCGAGCAAATGGTACAATGTATAGTACTTGTGCATTTCTTTCTTTGTTAACACCTGTAACTCAGTGTGGATAAAAACTTCCTTTTACCTGTGTATTTGTAAAAATGACAGTCCTAGAGAGGACCCAGGACCCTGAATAGTTAGGTGACTGGCCCACATTCATGAAGCCAGTATGGATGAAAGCCAAGACTTGAACCAAGTTTTTCCAGACTCCAAAGCTGGCCCTCTGGCCACTAAGCAACACCATTTTCTTGAACATAGGTACTTAATACTGGTTAATGGAAGGATGAAAGGATATCCCATGTTCAACTGAATAAACATGTACTAAGCCCTTACTATGTGCCAAATGCTATGCTAGGCACAAGGGCTAGAAAGAAAGGAAAGGGAGTCAGGACTCTGCTGAAAGAATTTACGAGGCAGTGGGGAGGAGGGGAGAAATGGGAAGGAGAGGATGCTATGTTTACCCTGAGGAGTAAAAAGGATGTTATTTAAAATTTTGAAGAGGAGGAGAGCACTGGTCTGGAGATGGAGGTTTGAGGATTGGGGATCTGAATTTGGTCAGGTCTGATCAACCTTGAATGCCTGTGCAAAGGCATAGTGGGATGTAGAATGCCAAGTTTAGAGAAGAACATTGTGTTTGTGAAGGGAGAGTAAAAAGAGGAATGAGGGGAGTAAGCTTGGTAGTAGGCTGCAGCCAAATTATAAAGCACTTTTGGGAGGGGGTGAGGTAGGAAGTGGATTGAAAGGTGACAAAGGGCTATGATAGCACCTTTGTCATTGAAGAGGAGGGGACAGATAAAACAAGTGTGATGGATCAAGAACCTACCAGACAGAAACTGACCGGACATGGCAGAAGAAGGTGTGATGGCCATGATACTTGTAAGGCATGAAAAAGTTATACAACAAAATGCTATGTGAGATCAACAAGGCTCCTGAGTCACTGAAGGCATGAACCTCACTCTCTTACCACTTTTCAATCCCTTGAAAGTTTTTAATATCCTCCTTTGTCCTTTGGAAGCATTAACCCATCTTCTTAGGCATGAACTAAGGTCTCCCTGCAAAATTCCATGTTCTATGAAGGTCCTCCCAGCTCTGAAATTCCATATGCTAAGAAGTTCCGACCAGCTCTAGAATTCCATGTTCTAAGGTTGCTCTCGGCTCTAGAACAGAGGTCCTTTCTAGCTCTGACATGCTCTCATTCCCAGCTCAGACATTCCACGTTCTATGATTTCATTTTAAAGATCCAGAATTAATGCATGCCTTTCTTGCCAGGAGCCAAGAAAACAAATGAAGTGGTTCAGTGACCGTGCTTCCCTTTATCCAAAGCCAAATATCCAATGCCATCTATTACAAGTTTCTCCCAAGCTTCTCTAATTCTCTCATTACACAGGACCGATTGGTGCCAATAGACTGCTGATATCCTGACAGTGGCTCCCTGTGAGATGTGCCAAATGTCCCTAATCCTACTTAAGAAATTCCCTGGGTGGCTAGGGAGGCACCAGTTAGAAAGGCTGTCAGTGTGGACAACAGAAATAACCAGCTATCTTCTAGTCCCAGTTCGGCTACTTTTAACCAGAACCACTCAGCTCATAGTTTATGCTTACATTGCATTTTATGGTTACTAGATAATTTCAAGGTCATTATCTTAATTGATCTTCCAGCTAGCCCTATGAGGTCTGTGGTGCAAGAACTATTATCTTAATTTTACAGATTATAATAATTACTCTCATTTCTATAGCACCTTAAGGTATACCAATCAGCATCCTCCCAACATTCCTGTTGTATAAGCAATGTAAGCATTATTATCCCCAAATCACCAATGAAGAAACTGAGGCACAAAGGAATGAAGTGGAGTGCCCTAGGTCACCTAACCAGCAAGTGTCCAGCTGCAACCTAAATCTGGATCTCTCTTATGGTGTCACAGAATAAGCACTAGCTTGAAAAGACCTGTGTTCAAATGTGACCTCTGAGGCTTAATGCCCAGGAGAATTTGGAGGGGTGTCAACCTCCCTGGGCCTTCATCTGTAAAATGAGTAGTTTGGATTAGATGACCTCTAAGGTCCCTGCCATCTCTCAAGTGATATTCCTATAATCTTTCTCCAAATTGAGTGTTTTCCTTATTTCCCAGGGGAGGAAATTAAGGCTCAGGGAGATGAAAGAGTTTGGCACCATCACCCTGTAAAGTTGAGAGTGATCTCCCAGGACCCCAGATCATCAATGCTACCCAGTCATACCCCAAGCTCACCAGTCCTGTGATCTTGGGCAATTCATTTCACCATTTTTCTTAAAAAATAAAAATAAGGGGATTGGACTAACGGACCTCCTAGGTACCTTCCAGCCCAGAGTTCTATATTCTATGTTCCTTTTCAGATTTTGAAGTACTCTGCACAATTAGCTTGTCAAAAGTGGAGAAAGATCTTTCAGTTGCTTGGGAGAAACACACACACACACACACACAGCAGCCGCAGCAGCAATATCCGATCTATCTGATACACAATCGGTGGGAAGCTCCAAAAGAAATGTATTTTCTTAGAAAAATGTTGTTGTCATTTACTAAATTGGGCCCATTTCCCTTTCCTAGCCGTGGTTCTATAATTGGCAAGGACGAGTTTCGAACTTTACGAAAGCTGTCTGCTTTGTTTGCTCTTTGGCTCTGGCTCAGACCCTTAGGATCGCATCATTTTTAGCTCTTGGAAGGAACCTCGGAGTTCATCGAATCAACCCAACTATTTTAAAGTCAGAAAAACTGAGTCCCAGTAGGAGACCGGGAAAGTCACCTCACCTCTCCTAGTGTCGGTTGCCTCATCTGCTTAGTGCCGGGCAGGAGGGTCGGGGGTGTGTCTTACAGTTCTTGCCCCACTTACCCGCATAGGATTGTGAGGAAAGCCCTTCGTACATTCCAAAGCTGTAGAAATGCAGGGTAACTACTTTCGTCCAAGTAGTTCATCCCTCCCTCAAGTTACCTGGTTTTGATTTGCAATTGGGAGAAACTGAGGCACGGGACGGATACACGGTTTAACAGCTTGTCTAAGTCGTGCTAAAAACCAAACTGGTTAAGAAAAACCTCTTTGGAAGGACTTCAGTAAGAAGCAAAAAGGGAGAGGAAGATAGATGCTTTGCCATTTTGCAACTCTGCCTTCTCTCCCCCTCTGAATAGTTAATTCTCTGTGCTTTTCCCCTGGCTCTCCCCAAGAGAGACCCCGAAATTGCATTTGCTCCCCAAGCAGCCCAGCACTGCATGGGTTAAAGGAAAGTGGAGGGTGATGGTAAAGGGGTTGGGAGCACAGGTGTTCTGGTTCGGGTCTCGAAAGAGTTAAAAATATAAACGTGTTTATTCTTCCTCCAAGGTCTTGAGGTTGCCTTCCCCAAATGGATAGCCTGGGATGGAGGGGAACCCCTCTCTGAATGACTTTTTAAAAATACACATTTCTGAAATAACTTTCCCTTCCGGGAAATGTGCCCCAATCCCAGAGTTGTCCTCACCTTTTCTCCCCCTCCAAGGTGCCCCCCTTCCAGGCCCCACCGCGGACACCCCCGGTCTCGTTCCCCTCCCCCCCCCCCGCCTCCCCGGGCTGGGACAGCATCAAAGTCAGCCCGCCCCAGGATCGGAGAGCTTCTTCCCCCCCGGCTCGCGAGGGCGCCGGGTGGGAGCCCGGGGAACTCGGGAGGCGCCTTCTGGGCCAAGTTGGGAAGTGACTGGTGTGTCCCAGCTCCGGCCCCTGATTTGGGGGGTCCGCGTCGGCCCCAAACGCCGCTTTCTTCCGTTTTCCATGTCATTTCCTGTACTAATAAGATGGTGGTCAAAGCTGGGAGGGAGAGAAGCAGCGAGTCGCCGCCGCCGCCGCCGCCGCCGCCGCTCCCAGGCTGGCTGTGAAAGTTTCCCTCGCCTGGGACTAGGGAGCCGGCAGCCGGGGCGCTCCCCGCGGCCGCTGGGGGTTGCCATCCAGGGGGGGCGAGCCGTCCCCGCGCGCCCCTCCGCCCCCGCTCCCGCGTCCACCGAGCCGGGCTGCTGCCGGATTCTCGGGGAAGGTGAGTCAGCTCAGCCCCTCTGGTCGCCAATGTGGCCAATGAAAATGGCTTCGAAGAGCGCTCGGCAGTTTGCCAGCGAGAGCCTGGGCCGGTGGTGCAGAGGCCGCGGGGCTGGATCGCTGGCGGGGGAAGCGCGGGACTGACTCGGCGGGCTCGGGGGTGGCCGGGGGCCCGGGATGGGGAAGGGGACTGGGATCGGGCTAAGGCGGGGGGGAATAGGCTGGCCCCCGCTAGGAGGTGGGTTAACCCTCGGCAGGTAGCTGCTACCGCTGCGGGAATCGGGGCGGCAGCTGCCTCCGCCTCCTTCTTCCACTCTCGCTCTCTCCTTGTTACAATGTAGCCTTCCCCTTCCCCCCCCCACTTGCGTTCTTTCCTCTGACGGACGTAGCCACCGACCAATGACAGAGGCGGTCCCGGGCCGAACGTTCGGAATTAGAACGCAGTGACATGAGCTGGGCGGAGCTTGGAATGTTGGAGGGATCGCAGCTGCCGCTGGCCTAGTTCTCCTGGTCAGTTTCACTTCTTGGCTCGGCTTGTGGTTGCACTTGGCCTTGGGAATCCAGAGACGCGATGGGAACTGTAATGCGGCCTCTTTTAAGGGCGTTATGGATTTCCCGCTTAATGTAGCTAAACCAGCAGGAGGTGTTTTTCATCTTGGTCTTACTTGCGAGTGTTGAGTCTTTAGGAAATCTCCCCCTCCTGAATTTACACACACCCCTCCTTCTCCTGCCTCTCTCTAAGGCCCCAAGGTACTTTCTAATGCAGAAACTGCAGAAACTTTGTCATAGGGTGACCTTCCTCTCCAGCCCTGGAAGCCATATATGCAGGTTGATTCCAGGAGAATGCAGATGTTACTGGTGTGATACACAGATGGAAAAGTTGAGGAAGCATACCCTCTCCTGGCCCCTTTGAGCTTAGGTTGGAGGACTGGGGAGGGGCCCAGCCCCTTTAAAAGCAGGCTAGTCATCTGAGACAGTTGGCATGATCATCTATTCCAGATCCCTCCTTTTATAGAGAAAGAAGGAAAAGTAACTTGGATCCTGAGATTATAGATTTAGAGGTAAAAAAGAACCAGAGAAGTCCTTGGGAAGAGAGATTGCTCAACCTCTTTATTTGACCGCTAAGGAAACTGAGGCTAACAGACTAAGTGACTTGCCCAAGGTCACACAGGTAGTGATAGAGGAAGGATTTGAACCAAGGTCCTCAGACTCCAGAACCCGTGCTGTTTGCCGGGTACCCCAAGGTCACATAGGTAGTAGGTAACAGCTCAAATTCAAACCCTGGTAAATCAAGTAACCAACCAGCATTTATTAAGTGTCTATGAAGTGTGCCAGGCACTGTGCTATCCACACTAGGGATTTGGAGCCAAAGTGACCCAGCCCCTGCTCTCAAGGGGCATATATTGTACACTGGAAGATAACATATACATGTATAAATATATACAAAATAGGTAAGCATACAGACTGGGCCTATGATTTTACTGGTCTTGGGAACTCCCAGGTGAGCAAATTTCTTATACAATGCAGGTCAGCACCTCTCAGAAATTTATAGCCTTAGAGAAGCCACAGCACTGAGAAGTGGACTTGCCCAGGGTCACACAGCTAGTAGGTATCAGGGGTGTGACTTAAACCCAGGTTGTCCTGGCTCCCTACATGGAGGTACCCTCTAGCCTCAGACTGGAAATCTAAGCATTCTTTCTTCCTGCCCCAAGACAGCCTAGGGAAATATCCTACCTCCTCTGGCATTTGTTTCAATGTTTGCTTCAAGTCTACATGGACAATGGTGTATAATTTCAAGGGGATGACAGGGAATACACCCAATTCCCTGACTACTGTACTAGCAGAATAATAATGAGGTCTTTCTCTTGATGTTCAGAAAGACTTTTATGAGTTTTGTCTGAACTTGGCTGAGAGAACATTCCATGGATTTTGGTGTCCTGAGTAGTCACCACTTGCATTGGGCTGTATTAGGGAAGATTTAAAGGTACAATTGCTTGGGCATAGAATTCCCATATTGATAACAAAAGCACCCTGTGATACACCTGGGCGGAAAATATGTTTGCTACGCTGGCAGGGTGGTGGCAGAGTGGCTTTTTGGACTGAGGACTCTTGTTTTTTACAGTTAGGTCATACCTGTGATCATAGGACTCCATTCGGAAGAGCTGAGGAAGAGACCTGATGGGTCAGAATCTCCCAGGTTGAGTGCAAAGGAAAACCTCAACCTACTGGTGTAATGTTTTCAGTTTTGTCAACCACATTTTTAGGAAGTACATGGACAAATTTGACCATCTCAAGGAGCCCAGCCAGAATTGTGAGGGAACAAAATACTGCAATGTATACAGAGCATTTGGAAAAACCTGTGTTTTGCCTGGATTGTGGACTCAGAGTAGATCTAGAAAAGATCTCCTAGGTCTTCTGGTTTATTAGTGTCAAACTCAAATAGAAAGGAATCCTTTCGGGCTTCATATTGACTTAGAGACCACAAATTAACATTATGTCTTGTATTGTATTTTTATTTTGTTAAACATTTCCCAATTACATTTTAATATGATTAGACCATCATTGGGGAGTTTTGTGAGTTTGACAGCTTTGATTTACACTAATCCCCCTAATTTACAAATGAGGAAACTGAGGCCAGGAAGGATAAGCCATTTTTCTGATCTAGATCTTCAACCATCAGAGGATCAGAGACCCTCAGAGGCATTCTGGTTCAGCTTCCCATTTTGCAGATGAGCATCATAGCCCACAGAAGATGGAGATTTACCCAACATCACTTAGGCAATAAATATAGGGATTCCACACAGAAATCCTCAGGGAGATTCTAGCTGTCTCCAGGCAGCTGGATACACTCTTATCAGTACCTGAGAGAGCCCTTCTTTGCCTTGATAGCCTCACTTGGGGAAATAATATTTGACTGGCATGTCTGTAAAGTGATAGTTCATATGTGATCTGTCTTGGGAACTCTCAAGTGGGAAACTCCTCCTACTGAAGAAGGTAGCTTTGCCACTCAGAACATTGACTAGAGCATTTAAAAGGTGAAGTAACTTGATCAGGGTCATACAGTTGGCATGAAATAGCAGCAGGACCTGTACCTAGGTCTCCCCACTCCACGGCTAGCTCTCTAACCACTATGTGAAACTGTCTCCAATCATACATAAGTTCTCATATGTTATTTTTTTGGGGAAATTTTTATATTTTATATTTTCCCAACTACATGTGAAAACAATTTTGGGGGGGAGTCTTTTTGGAGGGGGGAAGGCAAGACCATTGGGGTTAAGTGACTTGCCCAAGGTCACACAGCTAATAAGTGTAAGGTATCTGAGACCGGATTTGAACTCAGGTCCTCCTGACTCCAGGGCCAGTGCTCTATTCACTGTATCACCTAGCTGACCCATGAAAATAATTTTTAACATTTTTTTTTAATTTGAGTTCCAAATTCTCCCCTGCCCCTTTCTTGAGAAGGCAAGCAATTTGATATAGATTATACACGTGCAGTCAATGCATGTACTATTTCAAGGATTAATGACTTAATCGTTGAGGGTACTCAGTCTGTTGATGTAGAGCCCAACCCTTCCCCCCAACTTGTTCTTTTGTAGATAATTGTCACTAGTTGCTTTGGACAGAAACATTCATCATGCCTTGGCCACCAGGTGACCCTCTCCCAGCTTAACTAAGCTGATCCTCAGAATCTGGTATTTTGTGCTTTTTCTGGGTCCACCCCCAAAGCCTTTCCAGGTTTGTAGGACCTGGCAGAGGTGATACTCTGCTAATACAGCATTTGGAAACCCAGGATAACCCCCATGACACATACAGGGTGTGTTGGAGCCCACTCAAACCAGCTCTCCAGTGAGTTTTACATTTTCAGTGTGAGCATTTACACCTCAGAAATTGACAAAGCTACAAATCAGGGCTTGCTTTATTAGTGTGTGTGTGTGTGTGTGTGTGTGTGTGTGTGTAATTGCCTAGATTTAAAAAAGTGATGGAGGAAGTGTTAATAAATCAGATTAAGCTTAAAAATGGCTTAGAAATCTTCTAGAGAGCCGATTGTTAAACATTTATTGGCACACTACTGCATAGGACCAATCATTCTACAAGTGATTATGAAGTGTTAAAATGTGCCAGAGGCAGCTAGATGGCTCAGCTGATAAAGTCCTGGACCTACGACTCAGGAAGACCCGAGTTCAAATCAAGCCTCAGACACTTACTAGCTGTGTGACCCTGGGCAAGTCACTTCATCCTGTTTGCCTCAGTTTTCTCATCTGCAAAATGAGCTGGAGGAAGACTGGCAAACCACTCCAGTGTCTTTGCTAAGAAAACCCTAAATGGGGTCACAGAGAGTAGGACACAACTGAAAACGACTGAACAACAACATGGGATACAAAACCAAAACTGGAATAGTCCTTACTCTCAAGGCGTTTCCAATCTGTTGAGAGGCACAATACATACGCTATACATATCTACAACACAAGTGCAGTGTAAAACTGGGAAGGGGGCATGGGCAAGCAGCGGAATGTTTGGATGTTTGCTTCATGTGGGAGGTGGTGCCTGAGTTTTGAAGAAATCTCGAAATTATAAGAGTTGGAGATGAGGAAGGAGTACACTCAGGGCATGGGGGACAAGGACAGGTGAGAAGGTTTTGCCTGAACATAGAATGTGAAAGGGAGTAGTGCATAATTAAGGTAATTAAGGCTCCAGACTTCAGATGCCCAGCAGAGGACTTTGTGACTGAGCCTAGTGCTTGTAGGCCATGGTATATTGAGCCGCAGAGTAGCATTGCTCAAGATGGACTTTGTTGTTATTTGGTCTTGTCTGAGTCTTTGTGACCCCATTTGGGGTTTTTTTTGGCAAAGATACTGAAGTAGTTTTGCCATTTCATTCTCTAGGTTATTTGACAGATGAGGAAACTGAGGCAAACAGAGTTAAGTGACTTGCTCAGGATCACCCAGCTAGCAAGTGTCTGAGGTCATATTTGAACTTGGGTCTTCCTGACTCCAGGCCCAGGGCTTTATCCACAGCACCACCTAGCCAGGCTTTAGGAACATCTAAACGGGTAGAATAGAAAAAAGGAGGCTTGAGACATGGAGTCCAACTAGGAGTCTATCAGAATAGTCCAGGTGAGAAATGCTGTGGGCCTTAGCTAGAGTAGGAGTCAGTGACATGAGTAGAGAGAAAGTGTGGGACGTGAAAGGAGCCATTGGAGAAAGAAACAACCGGATTTGGGCACAAATTGGAAAGGTGGGGTGAGCCCGAGAGAGGGGCTGACCCCAAGGAAAACTTGTGCCTTTAACAGTCACGGAGAGACTCTGAAGAGGGGAAGGTACAGGAAGAAAAGTGAGGCGTTCTGTTTTGGACCTGCGGAGGTTGAGACATCTCTGGGATGTTCAGCTCATCCTATCCAATAGGGAGTTAGTGATGGAGGCTGGGATTCACGGGAGGCTTCAGGCTGAAAAGAGCTTCAGAGAGCAGCTCTTGTAACACTCTGACTTTACCAATAAAGTAAGTGAAGCCCCCAAACACTGGCACTTGTCCAGGGTTATATAGGTGGGAGGTAGGCAGAATTTAAATCCAGGACATCATTCAATTGAATCATACTGACTCTCTGTCTAGTGATGAACCCAAGTGGGGTTAGAGTGGGTACTAATCTCAAAGAATGTCAAAGCATGCATGTACACTCATGCACGCACACACATACAGACACACACACACCACATATACACAAATACATATGAACACCTTCCAAGGATAGGGAATCTGCCCTCTTGAGGTCACATGTGACCTTCTAGGCCCTCAAGTGCGGTCCTGGCCACAAGTTCCCCACCACCACCTCAGACACAGATTTACAGAGCTCTTTCCTCATAGGGAGAAAGGATGGTATAGTGGAAAGACCACTAGATTTTAAGTCATGGAAGGAAGGAGGGAGGAGGAGGGAGAAAGGAAAGAAGGAAGGAAGGAAGGGGAGAGGGAGGGAGGGAAGGAAGAAAGGAAGGATGGAGGGAGGGAGTGAGGAAGGAGGGAGGGAAAGAAGGAAATGAGTGTTTATTAAGCTCTTATGTGTCAGGCGCGGTGCTGAATGTTTTCCAGATATTTTTTCCTCATAACCACGCTGGGAGGTAGGTGCTATCCCGGAGACAATAAAAATCATAGGTTTAGAAATAGAAAGAACCTTGGTGGTCACCCAACTCCTTTGTGAATATCCTCAGTTGACAGGGAACTCATTACCTCCCAAGGCATTTCACCAAATCCTTGAACTGTCCCAAACACTGAGCAGGCCAATGCAGTCTGAAATCATAGCGATTGGGTTTTGGGGGATTGTTTTGTGTGTGTGTGTGTGTGTGTGTGTGTGATCGGACCAAGGACTTGGCATCATAATAGCGGTATGACTTCCCAAGGATTGTTGGCAGGCAAGCTAGAGGCCTTCACAGGCCACTACAAGGGTTCCTGGCAGGACCAGCCCTTGGCAGGCTTGTGAAATAGGCAATTTTGTCTTGAGCAAACCTTCGGCCTCCCTCCCTTTCTGCCTTCGTTATTATTGCGCCGTCTTCGGTACTGCTTTCCTGTCATTCTTCTCTCTTGGCACTGAAGAATCTTATCGACTCATTAACCTCAATTTTATTTGTGTCCTGGACCCTGTGGGCAGTCTGGTGAAACCTGCGGGCCCCTTCTCAGAACAGTGTTTTTAAATGCATAAAATAAAATCCATACGATCACAAAGGCAATCAATTTTATTGAAATTACGCCTTAAAAATGTTAAACATCAAGTTAAAATCAGGTTTGGAGGCCCCGAGTTAAGAATGCCTCCTGAGAGTGTTCTGAGCTCTCCTCGGACAACTGTTAAAGTGGAATCTGTGGAGGCCAGCACCAAAAGCAAAGAGATGAATCCTCAGCTAACAATTAGCTTCATGACTGACCTCGGGCAAGTCCTTTTTCTTGTCTGAATCTCTGTTTCCTTGTCTTTAGCATGATAGAATGAGATTAGATCTCTAAATTTCATCCCACCTCAGACGTTCGAGGTTCTAAGCTTTCCTTCTAGTTCTGATGGTCTGTTCTCTGAGGTCTGTCCCAACTCTGGCATGCTCTCTCTCTTCTGAGCTCCTTTCCAGCCCTGATATCCTAAGTTCTAAATTCTTCCCCAGCTCTAGCATTCTGCACTCTCAAAGCCCTCCCAGCTCCAACATCCTATGGTCTTCTTAGATCTGACATTCTCTGTCTTTTCCAGATCTGACATTATATTCTAAGATCCCTTCCAGCTCTGACATCCCATCCATGTTCTAACGTCTCTCCAAGATCTGATGATTTATGTTCTGAGAGTCCTTCCTGCTCTGACATTCTCTTTCTGGGAAAGAGGCTACATCATGAAAAATAGACTCAAGTCAAGATAGAGGAGGATCCAACATTAGTAATAGAGAGAGGAAGACTCATCATCCGGGTGATTTCATCGAGGTCATTCGTCCACACCTAAGATAGCCACTGGCCTTGTGAATAGACTTGTTTGGTTTACCGGGTCACCACCTTCCTTCAGGTGGTGAGTGGAGAGCTGACTCTTTATGCAGAACTGTTTCAAGGACACCTCATGTCAACTCCTGTCACCACAGGCTCTGATGGTTTGTGAAGCATTTATCTTCCTCACAGTAGCCTGTGAAGGAGGCAGTTACTCTTGCTGCACAGACGTGGGAACAGGCTCAGAGAAACAATGGTCGCGCTCACTAAGGGACAAAGCCAAGTTAGATGAGGCCCAGTGTCTGACCTTGCAAAGCTTACACCCTAGTGATGTTTGAGGAATTATATAATGTAGAACCAGAAAGAACTTGAGAACGTAGACTGTCTGAGCAGGAAAGAGCCTTCCAACATACACTTCCAGATTAAGCCTTTCCTTATCTCTGGCCGTTCTTCCTCCAGCTGATGGCGCCTCGTGTCTCAGATAACCTTGTGATATCGTGACTTTGTGTGGGCTTGTGTTTTTTCTCTTTGTGTTTATTATGTGTGTACTATTTATAGGTGTGCACTTACATTCTAAGGTTGTTATGAGTAGGGGTTGTTTCATTTTGTCCCTGTGTGTGTGTGTTTGTGTGTATACACACACAGAATATATGCATATTTTCACACAAAGAATGAAACAATCCACATACACATACATACATTCACACATACCCTCCCAGGATTAGCGCTGTGCCTGGCACATAATAGATCCAGAAATGCTTATCGATTGATTGATAGAACATCAGAGCTGGAAGGAGCCTTACAACATAGAATATTTGAGCCAGAAAGAACTAAGAGCCTGGAATATCATTGATAGAAGGGACTCCCTTAGGGGGTCCCTCTAATTTAGTCAATTAATCAATAATAAAATAATCAATAATTAACCAATAAGCCTGTATTAAATACCTACTATGTGCCAGGCACTGGGGATGCAAAGGCAAAAGTGGCAATGTCTGCCCTCAAGAAGTTTACAGTCTATATTGGGAGACAACATGTATTTATATAATTACATACTAGATAGATCGATCGATAGGTCAATAGATAAATAGACTGATAGGTGGATAGATAGATAAACAGACATAGATAGAGACAGAGATAGATAGATAGATAGATAGGATGGTTGGATGGATGGATGGATAGATGATAGATAGATAGATAGATAGATAGATAGATAGATAGATAGATAGGATGGTTGGATGGATGGATGGATGAATGGATAGATGATAGATAGATAGATAGATAGATAGATAGATAGATAGATAGATAGATAGGATGGTTGAATGGATGGATGGATGGATAGATGATAGATAGATAGATAGATAGATAGATAGATAGATAGATATCTAACATACAAGGCATCCCAAAAGTTCTAGTTATTACAACTATTTTGAACTATTAAAGCTTCAGGCTGCACTGAGACTCTGGGGACACCTTACATCTGCAATCTATACAAGGTGTTCTTGGTGGGGAGAACACCACCAGCTGAGGGAGAGGGGTGTCAGAAAAGGCCTCCCTTCTTCTTTTTATCTTAGGTCTTTAAAAACATTCCAAGCAGGGGGACCATCTGCTTCACCAGGTGATTGCTGCCAAAAGGGTCTGTGGACTAGGGGTTTTTAAAGGTCTCTCAGTTCTAACATTCTACATCCTATATTCTGAGCTTCCTTCTAGTTCTGACATTCTATGCTCTAAGAATGTCTTTAAAGGCGTAAGATAAAATACATGAGGTTACAAAGGAAGACAATTGTACTGAAATACAGTTATTTATTTATCTTTACAGTTCACGGACCTCAGATTAATAACTCCTGATCTAGTCCAGTGTCTCAAATTACAGATTGGTAAACTGAGACCCAGTGAAGTAAGGTGGCTTAGTGGCCAAGCTAGCTGGTGACCTTGCACAGCTTTCCCTCACTCAAATGAAAGTCAACGGCAAGTCATGTCATCATTTCCCTGGTGTCATGGTCCTCTTTGAAAATGAAGGTCAAACACAACAACAACAATACACAGCAGAACTAGAGGAAGGTTCAGACACACAACTGTAGCATTAGCAGAAAAGACATGGAACCTGGAGGAAGGGGGGGGGGGTGTTGCAGAAAGCAGGGAAAAGAGCTTTCACAAGTCCTTGATTTGCTCCTGGAACAGGATTTCACCCCAACAGGAAATAATCTTTGTTGTTGTTCAGTTGTGTCTGACTTTTTGTGATCCCATTTGGAGTTTTCTTGGCAAAGCCCCTGGAGTGGCCATTTTCTTCCCTAGCTCATTTTACAGGTAAGGAAACTGAGGTAAATAGGGTTAAATGATCAGCCTAGGGCCACATAACTAGTAAGTGTCTAAGGCCACATTAGAACTCAGATCTTCCTTATTCCAGCCTCAGTGTTCTAGTGGCAAAATGGAAAGAGTGGTGAATGTGGAATCAGGGGTCCTGGGTTCAAATTCTGGCTCTGCCACTTACTACAGAATGCTCTGTTTTAATGTCCTTTCTAACCTCATCATTCAATGTCTATCTCTATCATCCTCTGTTCAGACAGGCAGCTTAGTAATAGTCCTGGTTCTAGAATCAGAAGCCCAGGACTCAAATTCCACTTGTGGTGCTTAGTACCTGTGTAACTTTGGACGAGTCACTTAACCTCTCTAAGGTCTCAGTTTCCCCAAGTGAAAAATTAGTGGAGTCACACTAGATGATCTCTGAGGTCTCCTCTGGCTCTAAGTCTAGGATATTGGGGGTGAATGTGCAGCTGAGGTCCTGGCTGCTGGGGTCCCAGGTGCAGCTTTCAAATTCAGGGAGAAAAGCAGGTGTGGAAATCTGTTTGGTTTTAGAATCTTCTTGGGTTCTTCTCATCTATGAAGTCATCCTGTGCTCCCCCTTTTCCCTCTCCCCTAACCTTCCTTACCTTTCCTACTAAAAATGGTCTGTGCCTCTTCAAGTTTCTTGTAATGATTTCATATAATTGAAGGTCTGGAAAAAGCATTTAGACAGTGCTGTGCTGGGGCCAGCTGGAAGGGGAAGCCGCTTGTTAAATGTTTATTAGAATTTACCTCTGAAATCAACAAATGCTACAAGTTAGGGTTTTGTTGACTGTGGATTGTCTGGTGATGGAGAAGGTGTTAATAATACACCTTAAAAGGAGTTGTGTCTTTTTTTTTTGAGAATCGGTGGTTAAATATTTTACCAATACATCTTTTTTAGCAGTCTAGACCCAAGTTCCTAATTTCATAATGGAGGAAGCTGAATTCCAGACAGACTGGGACTTGGCTAAAGTGATACAGCAAGTCTGTGCTTTCTAACATACCTACTCTCAGATCACTATTTCTTAATAAGTCTGGCTCCAACATTCACAGCCTTGCCCACAGTCAGTGTTTAATAAAAGTTTGTTGTTGGTCTTTCAGAGGCAGCACGTCATAATACAGAACACAATGTCTGGTACCTAGTAGGCACTTAATAAATGTTTAGTAATGGGGTTGATTAATAGTAGGCAGAGTTTGAGACTAGAAGATTCTTTGCCTTTGTACTGGCTCTCACTGCTTCTCCTCCATCCCATGCCTGGAATTCACTCCCTCCTCATTCTTTTCTCTCTTTTTTTTTTATTTTGGAAGGGGAAGGGCAGGGCAATTGGGGTTAAGTGACTTAGGGTTAAGGTCTAGTGAGTTGGGGTTAAGGTCACACAGCTAGTAAATGTTAAGTGTTTGAGGCTGGATTTGAACTCAGGTCCTCCTGACTCCAGGGCCAGTACTCTATTCATTGTGACACCTAGCTGCCCCATCTCACTCTTACCTCTTAGAATGCTTGGCTCCCTTCAAAGCTCAGGGGATTCATCCTCCATGATACCTTTTCTGATGCCCCTATTTCTCAGCTCTTCTTCAAACTTATTTGTATATATTTTGTACTAGGAAACTAGCATGTTTCCCTAGAACAGCAGTTCTCAACCTGTGGGTTGAGACCCGTTTGGGGGTCAGATGACCCTTTCACAGGGGTTGCCTAAGACCATCAGAAAACATATTTCTAATGGTCTTAGGAACTGAGACACTGCTCTTCTATCCGTCTCCAGGGGGTAAGCCCACATACCAATATTAAAGGTTGAGAACCACTGCCCTAGAGGAAGATAAGCTTCTTGAGGGCAGGGTCTGCTATTGTGTCTCTGACTTTTTTATCCGGAGTTCTCAGCTCTGTGTCTGCCTCATTCTTCGGTCCTGAGCGATGAGTATAAGTAACAAAAAAGTACACTCCAAAGGTCCATCTAAACCATCGATCCTTTTAGGGGCCCTTCCAGCGCTAAATCTTTGGTCCTAATTAATCCAGGAGCATTTGTTAATTACCTAATCACCAACTTATTATAATCGTAAAAATAGCTGATTTCATATAGCTCTTTGAGGGCTTTCCTTGTGTTTTCTGTCTGAGGCTTGCCGCGGGCTGTAAGGTGGGTGCTGTTATTTTAATTTCACCAAGAAGGAAACTGAGGCTGATGCAGGGGCATGCCGGGACCAGCTGAGACTGAGAACTGAGAGTTACGTTTTCAGGGTGAGAATTTATACCTTGGAAATCAGCAAACGCTACAAATCCAGGTGGGATTTCCTGTTTTATTGTCTAGACTTAGACAGTGATAGCTAATAGTTGGGATTCACTTTAAAGATGTATCTGCATACTTTTTTGGTGGGGAGGCAGTTGTTAAACTTTAACCAGCATACCCCCAGACTGAGACCTCTGTCATTTACAATCTTTGTAATCTTGGGCAATGACTTATCTCTTCTGAGTCTCCGTTTCCTCATTTTTCAAAGGAGAAGGTTGACCTCTCAGGCTCTTTCCGGCTCTAACTCAAAATCTAGATTTTCTAAGAGATCCAGTTACTCACAAACGGTCCGGAAATGAGCTAACACCTGAGGTGAGAGTAAGACTCAGATCTTCCCAGCTCCACATCCAACACTGCCATTCCTACAGTTTCTTCTACTCCTTGGCAGCTCATAGTTCAGAGTCGTCTGGGGACACGAAGAGGTTAAGCAGTTTGTTCTTGGTCACAGAGCCAGTATGTGTCTGAGGCAGAATTTGAACCCCCATCGTCCTGAATGTCAGGGCTGCTTCTCTCTCTATGGCACCAAATTATCTCTTATGGGGGGGGGGGAACAGGCACCTGATAAATGCTCGTTCAGTTTGTTGCTGGGTTCAAGATGCTTCTGTCGCTTTCTGACTGTGTGACCCTGGCTAAGTCTTCTAACGTTTCTCAGCCTCGGCTTCCTCAGTTGTCAGATGGAGATGATGATGCCTGTCATATCTACATCGCAGAGCTGTGAAAGTCAAGTAGGAGAATGAGCTTTGGAAACAGCAAGGTGCTTTAGCAGTTTGAGCCATTATCATTCTCTTCCCTTCTTCCTATGTCTTTCTCTTGCTCCCTCTTGGTCTTCTTGGAACCCTGTCCATCTCATCTTTCTCGCTACAAATTTCAATCTACATTGAAAGGCACAAATGAGAATGCTTACAAAATAAATAAATAAATAAAGCAATCACAGTAAAGGTGACTTTAGGCAAACGCTCTTGGCAAATGTTGACTTGGGGAGGAGGGCACGTGGTATATCTAGGGTTGGGGATAAACAACTGAGAGTGGGGAGCAGGGCAGCTGGAACTCAGACCTCCAGGCTGGGCACCTGTTAGAGATGAGGGAGGCTGAGGGCCCCCCAGCATTGTAGAGCCCGTTTTGGTGTCCACTGGTGCTGGGGTCGCTGAAGCAGCAGCTGGTGCTGCCCAATTTGCAAATGGCAAGGCGACCTTGGGACTAACAGGAAAAAAGGTTGGGGTGGGGGGAGAGGGAAATGGAGACAGCTCACCCAGCAAGTCCTGGGTTTGAAATGAGAGGCGGCCTTTCTTCTTAGATACTTAGGCTATACTTAGACAGGCTAGGGATAGTCAGAGCACACGGCTTAGTAAGAAGAGCACAGTGTTTCTGTTTGGAGGACTGGGTTTTGAGTTGTAGCATCAGAGAATTTTTAATTAATTTTTTTAAATTAACATACATTTATTTTCTCTCTTCCCTCTCCCCTCTCCCCGTCCCAGCATCATAAATTCAGGGTTAGAGAACATAAAGTACAATCCTCCTCATTTTGTAGTAGGACATAAGATCACCAACTTGAAGGAGCTGACAACTTTTAACCTAGCAGAGTGAAGACTTGGGGTTCTCAGATTACTCTCTCCAGAGTTTGGAAGGCCTGCCTTTGGGGAAAGGGAGTAGGCTTTTTTTTTTCTCCCTTGGTGTCATTGGGCAAGTCTAAGAGCCTCTAAGACCCTTCTCATTCTAAATCTAGCATCCTATGATCTAAAGAGACAGCCTGGCTGTGCCCAGGAAGGGGGAGGGCAGGGTGGACTGAACCCTAGGGAGTGTGCTCCACCAATCGGAGGGTGGAAATCGCATCCCACCATTGCTGCAGTAGCCAATCTTGGGATCTGTGTGCAGTGTAGCCACACCTTACCCTGTCCCCCAGCACTCCCCCACTCTGCCCCTTCCTTCTGCTTTGTAACCTTCCAACCTCTCCTCTTCTCAGCAGAATATCATCTTGTAGGGCTCCCAGACCCCCACAGCAGTAGCTGAGCAGGTGCCACTGGGAAAAATTTGCTGCTCCTCCCTCATCCTTATCTCACGTCAAGAGCAAGCATCCCTTGGAGGGTGAATTTTGTGCTGGAGGTGGAGTGAGAATCCTGATGAGGGACATCTGAAGGAAAGACACTAGGGAGGTGGTAGAGGTCTGGGCAAGATACGGGGCATCACGGTCCAGGGGAAAATGTTCAAATAACCTGCTTTTGGAAGTTGGATGTTTGGGATGGTCCCAAAGACCAAAGTTGGCACTGATGGTGACAATTTGCACAGAGACAGATTATACCTTTATGTAAGAGGGGAAAAACTTAAGCCACAATTTAGATCACTGGGATATCCCACTGTAGTTTGTAAAATAGGCTTATAAACCAGGAAAATACACGCAGTATATACACAGTGACTACAGTAACGGAAAAGAGAAGGACAGTACAGTGAAGCAGCTCGCTCTGTAATGGCCAGTCTTGGTGATGGACAAGAGAAAATACATTTCTCTTCCTCTTTCTTTGTAGGGGGGGGGGGACCATAGATGCAGACCATTGCATATATTATTAGGCATTATGGCTGGTGTGGTTAGTTTTGATTAGGTGCTTTTTTGTTTGTTTTAAGGGAAAACTCAATGGGCACAAAGTTCATGGGGGAATATTTAAAAGAGATACGATATAAAAACAAAAAGCATGAACAAAACCTTAATTAAAAATGAATAAAATGAGAGTCATGAGAACCAATCCAGCTGAATGGGAGCACATGGGAACATAGAACATCAGAGGTGAGAGGGACCCTGGAACAGAGAACGTCTGAGCTGGGAAGTACTTTAGAACATAGAATGTCACAGCTGGGAGAGATCTTGATGCCAGAGCTGGAGGATACTTTAGAACAGAGAAAGTCAGGGCTAGGAAGGACATTAGAACATAGAATGTCACAGCTAAGAGGGACCTTAGAACATAAAATGCCAGAGCTTGGAAAACCCTTAGAATTCAAATGTCAGAACTGGGAGATACGTTAGAGATCATATCATTCACTCTCCTCCCTATCTGGATGGGAAACCTGGGACTCCCTCGGTTCTCCTAATGTATCAATAGCAGAGCTGAGATTGGAATCTGAGTCCCTTGACCCCCATTGCACCTGGGTCACCCTTGCCCTGAGCCAGGTCCTGGGCCTCCTGTGGCCTTTTCCCCCACCCATCCCAAACTCTAGAGACTCTCCATAGAGCCTTTCCCCACAGCTCTTGGCCAGGCTTCCTCCCAGGTGGGAGAGTCAGTCAGCTCCCAGGCTGCCCAGCACCCAGGTGGTGTGTGTGGTGCCAGTCGCCGGGCAGATTAACTTTTGACTTGGGAGCCTGAGCAGGGCTGGTTTGGACGTCACTGAGGGAATATATATGGATCCACCCCCACAATGTCATTTTTCCCCAAGCGGCTCCTCTATCTCTGCACTTTAACAAAAGGAGAGGGATGGGGGTTGGGGGGGTGGGTAAGGGGAAGGAAGCTGAGGGCTTGAGAACAGGCAGATGGACCTACTGTTGTGGATTGGGGAGCACCCACTGCTGCCTGAAGAGGGGCCTCTCTGGTCCCTGGCTTGGATGAAGCACCTGAGGGAGCCCCAGTTAGGATCCTCCTGGGATTGGCTCAGCCTTACCTCATTCCAAGGTACAGAATCTTGAGTGCCCTGGTATGCCAGGGTTACCAGATTGGGTGAGAAGGGAGGGCTCAAGGAGGAGATTGAAGAAGTCCAGCTCTTGCCGGTTTGTGGTAGATATTTCCAGACTTTACCCTAGAGAGAGAAGGGAGAAGGCAGAGCTCCTCCGGCCCCCAAGTCTGTACTGATTTTTGTCAAGGCTGGCTGAGTTCCCTTCTCCTCCCCAAAGCCAGCTGCATGGCAGAGAACCCAACACAGAGGGCATCGTCTCTGGAAGATGATGGATGGAAGAGTTAGGGGAAGGGAAGAACCCAGAAGAGACTTGAGAGGATGTGTGGGGGATCTTGGGGAGAGATTAAGGAGATGGAGATAAGTGTGTGGATGTCTTCCAGGAAAAGAAGGAAACGAGACAGAGGGATGAAGGGAAGAAGCATATGTGGAAGAGGATGTGGTATAATGGAAAGACTATAGTGTCTTAGGAGTTAGAAAATCTGGGTTTGAATCCTGCCTCTGCCATTTACCTGTGCCTCAGTTTACTCATCTATAACAAAAAAGGGGGTTTGGACTAACTGACCATTAAGATGCCTTCCAACTCTAAATTTAGGAGCGTATAATCTGGTCCTTGTTTCCAAAATGGGTAGACGAGACCAGAGAATATATAAAGTCCATTCTAACCCCAAAGCCTGTAAGAAGACAGATTCTTAGGGGGAGGAAAAATGAGAAATTGACAACTCAGTATAAAGTAGATAGATAGATAGATAGATAGGCAGACAGACAGACAGGTAGATAGATAGATATAGATATAGTAGTCATATCCATCTTATAAACCATCCCAAGGTTTCTGTAATTCCTTGATTTGGATATAGAAGGGATTCCTGTCTTGGGGGTGGGGTGAGGGGAGGTTGGAACAGAAGTCATCTTGTAATTCCTATCAAACTGGGAGATTCTGGACTGATTCCCTGATTACTTTACAATCCCAGTGCGATTTAGAGGAAAGGGAGGGCGGGGCTAAGTGGGAGTCTGCTCACTAACACACTAGGTGACTTTAGGTAAATAAGTCTCTAACAATCTCTGTTCCTCAGTTTCCTCATGTACTAGAGTCTTAGGATTGTAGATTTAGCACAGGAAGGGACCTTAAAAGTCATGGAGTCTAGCCTCTTCATTTTATAGATGAGGAAACAGAGGCAGAAAGAGGCACAGTGACTTGGTGACTGAGTGGTTACAGAGTGTCAGAGTCAGGGGTGAACCCACACTTGCCTGACTTCCGGTCCATCACAAGCATTACCATATAGTCACCTTGACAGAGAAAGGTTGTTTTAGTTTCTATCAAGCACGATGTAGACATTTAATAAATGTCAGTTGAATTTAATTTAATGGAATTGGTGAATCTAGACCTGGCTGGTGAGAGAGAAGGGATGGGAGAATGTTTGGAAGTTAAAAGTCTGAGGGTCCATAATCAAAGAATGTCAGAGCTGGTAGGGACCTTAGAACATAGAGTGTCAGAGGTGGAGGAAGCCTCAAAGTAAAATATAGAATGTCAGAGCAGAGAACAACTTTAGAAACTAGAATATTAAAACTGGGAGGGCCCTTAGAATATAGAATGTTAAAAATTAAGAAGGACCTTAGAACACAGAATGTCAGAGCTGGGAGGGACTTAGAACACAGGATGTCAATGCTGGGAGGAACCCTAGAAGAGGGAATGTCAGAGCTGGAAAGGTCTTTAGAACATAGAATGTAGAATGTCAGAGCTGGGAGGACCTTAGAACATAGAATGTCAGAGCTGAAAAGTTTCTTAGAATATAAAGTGTCACAGCTGAGAGACTTTAGAGCCAAGGATATCAGAACTAGGAGAGATCTTAGAACATAGAATGTCAGAAGTGGGAGGATTCTCAGGATACGGCATGTCAGAACTGGAAAGGTCTTAAGAACATAGAATGTCAGAGCTGGGAAAGACCATAGAAGGTAGAATGTCAGAGCTAGGAAAGATCCTTTGAACACAGAATGTCAGAGCTGGAAGGGACCTTAGAGCTGGGAGGGACCTTAGAACAGAGAATGTTGGAGGTGGGAGGGACCTTAGAACAGAGAATGTCGGAGGTGGGAGGGACCTTAGAACCTTGAACATTGTATGTTATGGCAACCTTGAACATCATTATCATTCTTCCCAGAGGGCCATGCTGCCCTCTGCCAACCCCCCTGTTTCACAGATGAGGCAATATGCATGGAGTTGTTGTCATTGCCATGACTATTTATCAGTTACTCTTATTCACTGCCCAAAGCTCCATGTTTTGATTGTGTCAGCAAATGGAGCCGTTTGCTTCTTCCCCTATTGAGAGCTGGGCTCTTTCTGATGTAGCCAGACGGCTTCTCGCCTGCTGCCCAATGAGTCATTCGGTGAGCTAATATTCCTCGGCAGTTGGGCCTCCCAGGGTGTGAGCGACACACAGCATTCCCTATTCCGTCCAGGTCACTGGATTGGCATCTGGGAGCGCCAGGAGCTGCCACAACAGGGTCTTCCCTCCAGGCCCTGCCGCTACTGAGGGTCCCTGGGGCCCATGGGTCGGTGAGTCAGGATTTCCTGGTGGGCATGTTGTGGGGGGGGGGGCTGGGTGTGTCCAGAGAACCAGGTGGGTGTTACTTGATCTGTCAGTGTTGGATCAGGCAGGGTCTGGTGAAGGAAGAAGTAGGGGATAGAGAAGGGAAATTCACAAATGCACCACCTACCTCTAGAATCAGTCATGATAAGATTTAGAGCTGGAAGAGTCTTAGAGGTCAATTAACCTACTTCCCTCCTTTTATAAATTGGGGCCTAAGTTAGCAAGGAGACTTGCCCAAAGTGATACCATCTGTAAGTAGCAAAGCCATTATTCAAACCGAATTGTCCTGACGCCAGACTTTTCTCTTTTAACTCCACTGTCATGATGGGGAGCCCGTTTTTGGGACTGGGGAGCAGAGTTGGGTGGAAGAACCTTTTAATGGATTTCCCCACCTCCCTAGGTGAGCTTAATCTTCCTGCAGGCTTTGGGTGGGGCTGCGGACCCTGGAGCCCAAGGACAAAGAGTCACCTGGGGAGTCTAAGGGCCATCATCAGTTCTTATCATAAAAACCAAAGTGATTGTAGCTGACAGCTCTGGGGAAGCACCTTTGGAGTCAGAGGACTTGGGTTCAAATCCCAACCCTAACCTTTGCAACTTTGAGCAAATCATTTGGGAAGAAGAATGTTGATCTAATGTCTAAGCTTCTTTCCAAGACTTCTTTGGAAGACCTTGGGAGGTTGGGGTGGAGGGGGAGGGCATGTATATGTGGGGAAATGTCAGCCCCAATGTTCTAGGCTTGGTAGGTATGCATCTTTCCCATTCTCCTGGAAGACTATGAATTCTGCTGCCTCACAGGCTTTCTGCATCACCAGATTTGGAGTAATAAGACCTAAGTAAGAACGGTCTGGTGCCCTGTTGTTTGTGTGACCTCAGACAAGTCATCCTAACCTCCCCTGGCCTCAGCTTCCTCACCTATAAAATGAGGGGGCTGGACTTGTTGACCTCTGAGCTCTGTATCTGTGACCCCGTGATCCACCCAACTCAGACTGAGGGAGGCGGGTGTTTGTCCCTAGGTTTCTCCCTCTTGATTTTTCCTAAGCTTGTTTTCCTTTTGCCTGGGGACCAGACAAAGGAAGCTGGCTCACCTTCCCTTTTGTGTTTTGTAAACCACACCTTCCTATTCCCATCTCACCTCTTCTGCCAGGACTGGGTGGTATCCAGCAGGCGAGGGGTGGCTAGATCTCCTGGGCACATTGTTTGTCCCAGAGCTCAGGGGACTTGGGAACCTGGTGGTCCTCCTAAGTGGGACGGGCTAGTTTTCCTCTTTCCCTCTCCACCCACCCCCACTTCTTGAATTTTTGGCTTAATTGAGATTTACAGAGTACTTTCTTCACAGTATTCCCATGAGATCACACACTTAGTTTGGATTGTACTCTAAAATCCTGGGATTCCATGATGAGAAGAGTCAGAGCTGGTCTTTGAGCCTGGATTCTCCACCTTGCCTTTCTATAGACGGTGCTGCTTTGGGATCAGGTTCCCAGATCCAGGCCCTTCTGGTTTTCTCCTGAGGGGCAAGTTTGGGGGCCAGCCAGAGGCTGAGCATCAGGAACACATCGTTGTGGGAATGGCTGTGGACTGAGAGTCAGGAAGCTGAGTAACAGATCCACCTCTCTGGGCTCAAAGTCCTCACTTGTAGAAGGAGGGGAATGGACTTGATAGTTTCCAAGGTCCCTTCCAGCACTAAATCCTATGGTGACAAGGATGGGATTAAGGGGAGCATAAGATAAGTCCGATGAAGCTCTGATGAATCAGGCCCAAGGCACTTCCAAATGCTGGTATTTTAAAAAATTTGATATCTTTCCAACATCACCCTCATTTCTGAGTATATTCCTCCCCCTGCCCTCTGCAGTATCTGTACCCTGTAATTAAAAGAAAAAAAGGTCATTTCATCAAAACTAACGAATATATCAACCCAGTGTCATTGTATGCACTATTCCATATCCATAGCCCCCCACTTCCAAAAAGAAGGAGAGGAGGGAAATTTTATATCTCCTCAAGCAGCATACCCTTGCTTTTTGTTCTTCAGTCATTTTTTTCAGTCATATCTGACTCTTTGTGACCTCATTTGGGGTTTTCTTGGCAAAGGTACTGGAGTGGTTTGCCATTTCCTTTTCCAGTTTATTTTACAGATGAGGAAACTGAGGCAAAGAGGGTTAAGTCACTTGCCCAGGGTCACACATCTAGAAAGTATCTAAGGCTAGATTTGACCTTGGAAGATGAGTCTTCCTGACTCCAGGTCCAATGCCCTGAGCACTATGGTTACCACCTAGCTGCTGTACCCTTTCTTTTTACCACTAGTGATTCTGCCCTACCTTCTAAGAACCTCTCAAGTCCTCCAAATCCACATCTATTAAATGAGGGGATGATGCCAGTTGACCTCTAAGGGCCTTCCCAGGACAGAGTGGTCTTAAGGTCTCTGCTCTTAGGTCTTTTGTGCTGGAGGGACATTGTAGCATCATCTACTCCAATGGCTGCATTCAACAGAAGGAAGCAGACCCAGAAGGATTAACTAAACTTGACCAAGGTCACATAATGGTTAGTGAAGGGCCAAGAGCAAATCTCAAGTCTCTTAAATTCGAATATTATATGTATGCACGTGTATATAAATGTAAATATATGTAGTATTAGATTATGTAATTTTTGTTTCTCCGATCTATATAGGAAATAAGAAAACTTAGGATCAAGACTTGGGTTTACTACTTTTTAGCTGTGTCACCATGGGCAAATCACTTCTTCCTGGTTGTAGCAGTAAAATGAGAGAATTAGACTATTAGGTAGATAGTTAGACAGACAGACAGATGGATGGATAGATGGATGGATGAATGGATGGAGATAGATACCCAGTGATGCGGATGAGATAGATATAGTTAGATAGACAGACAGATGGATGGACAGATGGATCAATGATGATAAAAAGAGATATAGAGTAATAATGATGAGATAGATGGATGGATAGATAGATGGATGGATGAATGGATGGATGGATGGATGGATGGATTGATGAATAGATGAAGATAGATACCCAGTGATGAGGATGAGATAGATGTAGATAGACAGACAGATGGATGGATAGATGGATCAATGATGATAAAAAGAGATATAGAGTGATAATGATGAGATAGATGGATGGATAGATGGATGGATGGATGGATAGATGGATGGATGGATGAATAGATGAAGATAGATACCCAGTGATGAGGATGAGATAGATGTAGATAGATAGACAGATGGATGGACAGATGGATCAATGATGATAAAAAGAGATATAGAGTGATAATGATGAGATAGATGGATGGATGGATGGATAGAGAGATGATTAAGTGAAGTATTATTAAACTCTTGCTATGTGTCGGTCAGTGAACTGAGTGCCTGGGATACAAATACAAGCTTCTACAGACAGAATACAATCCTTACTGTCAAGGAGGTTACATTCTAACCAGAGACTACAGCACATAAAAGGAAGCTGGAAAGTAGGTGAGAGAGGTCCCTGGGCAGGGTCAAGGTGATTTTTAAGGAGGCAGAGAAATCTGGTCATTGAGTCAAGTAAAGAATGAAGGGAGCATGACGGAGGAGCATCAGAGAATGGTGGTTAAGGGTAGAGATTTATCTATCATGCCATCTATGGTCCCTCCCCGACTTAACCTTCTATGATTTTTGCATGTGATATCTGAAATGAAAGACAGAGTTCTTAGTGGGTAGAAAGACAGCTCTGGAGCCAGGGAGATGTGGGTTCAGGTCCCACCTGTGACACAGATTTGCCATAATTCTCCCAGGGCCATTTTTTAAGACTTCAGGTGGCTGAGTAGGTGCCCAGGGCCTTCAGTTTGAGTCACTGGGATCCCTGGGAGGTCCCTATACCCGTAAAATATCAGGTTTGGGCCCTTCAAAAAGCCAAAGCAAGATGACAATGTTCTCCCACTATCTTGCTCAGTCTTTCTTGTGAGCAAGGGCATGAGTCCATGGGATGGCTGGGTGAGATGAGGTGTGTTGCACATTGCGAGGGTTAGGGACACATCTGTGACTATAGTCAGGGGGACAGTCTGGGACTTCTTGGGAAGCTGCTCTCTGAACCAATAGAACTCCACCATGTAAGGACAGAGCCTCTGAACTTGACCTCCAGGGCACATCTAGCAAGAATGAAACTAGACCCTTGTCAAAGGTAGGATGGTTTCCTCCTCAGTGCTGGCCGCCTAGCTCTTGGTTGGCACCTGGCAGAATGGTAGCCAGGGAAGTTCAAGGTCCAGCTGCCTTCCCTGCTAAAGGAGATTACCTGAGGGAGGCCTGAAAAATGGCAATTTGAAAAGCCTTTTTCATCTTCTCACCTGGATAGAAAAGCTTTGGAGATACGGGGTGATATTAGTGCTACTTAATAGCTGTGTGATTCTGAGTAGGTCACGGAGCTTCTCTGAGACTTAGTTTTTTAATCTATAAAATGGGTGCAATAATACTTACACTATCTACATTACAGGGCTGTTACATGGGAAATGGTTTGCAGAGAGGCAGCATGGTGGCACAGTTGGACTTGGAGTCAGGAGGACCTGAGTTCAAATTCCACCTCAGACACTTGCCAGCTCTGTGACTCAGAGCAGGTAACATAAAGCTCTCTGAGCCCCATAGATTTATCTATTTAGAGCTGGAAGGTCTTGGAGGTCATCTCATCTACTTCCCTCAGCTTCTTCATCTGTAATATGAGTTTAATGGTAGCATCCATCTCACTGACTATTAGGAAAAGAGAAAGTTCTCTGCTATCAATCCATCAACAAGCATTTGTTAGTTATTCTAGTCACCTACCCATGGACTAAGTCATGGGACCCGACAAAGCTGACTTGAAAACCAGCAACTGACTTCGTTCATTTATCCAGTCATTCATTAAGGGGGAGAACAAGCCTTTACTGATCGCCTACTATGTGCTAAGCATTGTGCTAAGTGCTTTATAAACTTTTTCTTATTTGATCCTCACATCCAAACTCATTTCCCCAACTTGTTTCATTAAGCAAACATTAAGTGCCTACTGTCTACAGGACAGATTTGAGCTCGGTTCTTCTTGACTTAGTTTATTAAGCAAATATTAAGTGCCTGCTCTGTACAGGCCAGATATAAATGCAGGTCCACCCAATTCATTTCATTAAGCAAATGTTGAGTGTCTACTGTGTATAGAGCACGACTGCTAGGGAATAGTGAAGACTTAGATAAAATAAAGTCCCCTTGATTATGGTCTAGTAGATTAATAAGACAGAGATATAAACTGTGAGGTTAATTTTAACTCGAAAATCTTCCTTCCTATTGGGAACAAAACAAGGTCATTTATCTGAAAAAGCCCTACTTTGCCTCCTACATGGAACTTGGTAAAAGATAGTGAGCTGGTTATTTAAGCCTTTCAGCTCAGTCATATCTATCACTGTGAACACCTTGTCTGTCTATCATCTCCATATGACACTTCCAGAACTGTCCAAACAGGAAATGAACTCTCTTGGGAGGTAGTGGGTTGCCTCTCTCTGGAAGGTTCCCTCCAGACTTACTGGGGACTTTGTCTTGGAGGTTCCTGTTCTAGTATAGAGCTGAACCATCAGACCTCTGAGTTCCTTCCTAGTGCCCAGGTTCTATGTATCTGTAGATCACTTTAATTTTTTCCAAAGACCTGTCGCTTCTATTAACCATGTTGGCCAGGCAAGTCTTATTATTATTCAATTTTATGGATATATAAAGTAAGGTTCAAAGAGAAGTATAGAGTCATGCTGATCCTTGCTAGCAATAGAGGGGTCCTGACCTTATTTCCTAAGCTTGGCTTCTTAGAACTCTTTATTTTTGTCATACATTCAGTTAAACACAGTAAGTGCTTAATAAATGCTTGTTGAGGAGTGGCTAGGTGGCACAGTGAATAGAGCACTGGCCCTGGAATCAGGAGGACCTGAGTTCAAAGCTGACCTCAGACACTTAACACTTACTAGCTGTGTGATCTTGGACAAGTCACTTAACCCCAACTGCCCTGCCTTCCCCCTCCAAAAAGCAAAAACAAAAATGAATAAATGCTTGTTGAGTTGAATTTGGATTCTCTTTCCTTTAGGCTACAGTGAGGGACAAATCCCTGGTTTTAGACTTTTTATTGAAAGTGATTTATAAGTTTTTTTTTAATTGAAAGTGATTTATAACTAGATTTTGGGGCTACTTTTTTCTTTTAAAAATGTCTTTGATATTAGATTTTGTTTGTACATTTCCCAGTATACTCCTCTCTCCTCCACCTCCCTCCCAGGAAACCATCCTTTATAACAAAGAATTAAAAAGAGGAGAAAAGAACCATTGAGTAAAGCTGACCAACAAACACATGGCCCATTCCCAGAGTTACATGCAGAATTCCAGAGCCTGGTCTCCCACGTCTCCAAAGAAAGGAAAATGGTGCATTCTCCTCTCTTTGTTGAGGCCAGGCTTGGTCGCTAAAGTTTCACAAAATCTTTCTTTTTCATTAAAAAAAGTATGGAAAGCAAATGAATTCTGTTTCCCATAGTGTCTCATCACGTTGTTGTAATCACAGGAGCACCTGTTTATACAACACTTGAAGGTTCTCAAAGCACTTCCCTCAAAACAACTCTATGGAGTTTGGATTGTCCCCAATTTGCAGATGAGGACACTGAGACTCAGAGAGGTCACAGGGTGACAGATATGCAGCTGGAAGGGGCCTTAGAGGTTTCCTAGTCCTAGATGGGGCAGCTAGGGACCAGAGAAGTTAAATTAATCAGCCAGTATGCATTTGTTAAATGTTTATTGTGTATGGGTTGGATAGGGCAGCTAGGTGTCACAGTGGCAAGACCTGGAGTCAGGAAGACTCATCTTCCTGAGTTCAAATCTAACCTCAGCACTTATTAGCTGTGTGACCCTGGGTAAGTCATTTGCCCTGTTTGCCTTAGTTTTTTCATCTGTTAAATGGGCTGGAGAAAGAAATGGCAAACCACTCTGGTATCTCTGGCAAGAAAACCCCACATGAGGCCATGAAGAGCCAGACACAACTGAAAAAAATTACTGAATTTGTATGGGCTGTCTGGATACAATAGTTTTTAATCCTTTGCTTCTTTCAAAATTCAAAAATTAATATAATAGGATATAAGCTGTAATATAATATGCTATATTATAATATAAACTATAATATAATATATACTATACTACACTGTAGTACACTGTCTATGTATCTTTTGTTGTTATATCCCCTTCATTACCAAATACATATATGTATATATATGTTTGCAAATCTTCCAGTTTTCCTTATCCAACCCTTAGTCTCTTCATCTGTCCAACGAAGGATTGGATTAAATGACCTCTAAGGTCCATTCTAACTTTAGACCCATGACCCAATGGAAAGAATCCATCACTTCAGAAGAACATAGAGTCTGAGCTATGCCTCTCCTCTGTTGGGGGGTTCTGGGAAGGGAATGTTCCCATGGAGGGCTGCTGCCCAGGGAATGCAGTTATTAGAGATTGAATTTCTTGGCACATTTGAGCCCTGGAAATTCCAGGCCAGTACCCAGTGAGTAGAAGGGAAGCAGGTCAAACTGACCCCCTCACTTGGCCCTGGTCACTGGAGTACAGTAACCTGAATCCTGGATGGCAGACAGATTTACTGGCTTTGAATGGGGCCTGTTGTACCAGCTGATTTTATCTCTTTCCACAAAGGAGGAAGAAGTGGGCCAGGCCTGGATCCCCTCCCCTTTCCTGGCTAGCCTAAGAAGGCCATTCTATCCACCTCTGCTAACCTTGGCTTGCCCTGGATGGAGACCTATCTCTCACCATAGGCTAAAAGCTTGTCAGTGGCAGGAGTTCAGGTCTGTTCTCCTGCTTTGTCACAGACTTGCAGAAATTAGAGCCAGACAGGCCCTTAGAGACTGGACTTCTTGGCCTGGGGTCTGTGAATGTGTGTACATGTGCATGTGTGCATTGTGCATGTATGTGAGTGTGGATGTGTGTGTTATTAAATATTTTGACAACTATCTCAATATAATTAGTTTCCTTTGTAACCCTGTTTGTTTTATACATTTAAAAACCTCATTTGGAGGAGTCTATGGGCTTCACCAGACCACCAAGGGGGTCCATGACATAAACCCCCATATTTGGCAGAAGAAGAGACTGAAACCCAGAGAGGATAAGTAGCTTGCAAGTAGTGTCTGATTACCAGGTCACACACTGAAGTAAGTGTCAGAGGTGAGATCTGAACCCAGATCTTTTAAATCCAATGGGCTTTTTCCTCAGTTCCACACTGCCCACCTGTGTGGACCCAGGCTTGAGGTCTAGGAGATACAGACAGACAGACGGGGAGAGAGAGAGAGAGAGAGAGAGAGAGAGAGAGAGAGAGAGAGAGAGAGAGAGAGGAAAGGGGGGGAGAGGAAGAAGAAGAAGAAGAAGAAATGAAGGAAGAAGAGAGCAAAAGAAGAGAGAGAAGGGGAAAGGAAGGAAAGAAGGAAGGAAGGCAGGACAGAGAAAGGAAAGAAGAAGAGAAAGAAAGGAGAAAAAAGAAAAAAGGAGGGGGGGAAGGAAGGATAGAAGGGTGGATAGATATAGAGTAAATAGCATTTATCAAGTGCTTACTTACCATGTTCTAGCACTGTGCTAAACATTAGGAATACAATTACAAGCAAAAACAATAGTCCCTACCCTCAAGAAGCTTCCGTTCCAAGTGGAGGCTAGACAACAAAAGAGACATTGAGAAGAAAGGTTGAGAAGAATCCCCATTGGACAGGAACTCTCGGATTGGAGGAGGGACCTGCAAGGGGTAAAGGCATCTCTAGGGTAAGAAGGCAGCTGGGGTGGAGGTGTGAAAATATGGAGAGTCAGAATTCTAGCAGGAAAGAAGTGGAGAGGGGCAGTAATCTGTACTGGGCAGATCGGGCTGTTGGTTGTTCTGCGTCTGGGGCTAGTTTAGTGTGGTGGGTTAGATCATGCTGTTCATAGAGCTAAGGTTGTGAGTTCTATGTCCCTGCGGCATACAGTGCAAGATGCTACCTTCTGCCCAGTCTGAAAACTTGGGTCTCTGGGGTAGAAAGAAGCCTGGCCTTAGAATGGCTAGCTCTGGAGGTAGAACTGGTAAGACTTGATGAATGATTAGAGATGGGGTGGAGGGAGAGTGAAGAGGCACGGGTCACTGAGGTGGAGGGAGAAAGAAAGGCTGGTGGTGCCTTCAAAACAAGGAGGGAAGTTAGGAAGAGAGGAAGGTGTGAGGAGAAAGAGGATGAGTTCTGTTCTGGACCAGATGAGTTTGGCAATGTCCAGTAGCCAGCTGGTGATTGGATACTGTAGCCTCTGAGCCAAGTGAGGCTGGATGGTTGGATCTGGGAATCATGGGCTTGGAGATGGTCACTGAATCTATGGAAGCTGCTAAGGTCATCGAGTGAGAAAGTGTGAGGTACAAGCAAAGGGTTCTCAGTTGGAGGCTCAAGGGGACACCCACAACCAACCAGTGCTTGACCTGGATGACGATCCTGCAGAGGAGAGTGTTGAATGATCAGATAGGTAAGAGGAGAACCCAGAAGGAGCCAGGTTGTGGAGAACAGAGAACATTCGAGAGGAAATTGTGTCCAAAGGCATGAGGTGCTACAAAAAGGACAAGGACTGAGAAAAGACCTTTAGGTTCAAGAATTAAGATGGCATTGATAACTTTGGACAGAATTGAGTGATGAAGTTGGAAACCAGACTGCAAAAGGGTGGCAGTGGAGTGAGAGGGGAGGCAGAAGGAGAAGACCACTTTCCTGCCCCCCATCCCAGGGCTTTGACTTCAAAAGGGAGCAGAGATACAGCCCGATAGACCGAGAAGGTGGTAGCACCCAGTGAGAATATTTCAAGGACCTGTCATCCCCTGAACCTGAGTCTCCTGACTCCCAAACGAGTGGTTCTTCCTACTGAACCAATGCCTGATGCTTAATCCCTGTTCTTAAGCAAGCCCTGTCCCCTGTCTCCCTAAAGAGGCTGAGTCCAGAGACAGAAGCACCGTCTGGGCAGATCCCTTATGGGCACAGGGGATGCCAGGTGGAGTGGGGAGCGTGGGCTGGCTGGCCTGGGACTGTTGGGACGCATAAATTATTTTGCTGCCTTCTGGCTAATTTTACCCTCTACATTTTCATGAATCATTTCCCATCCGGGGGCGGGTGTGTGAGAAGTGGAAGCGGCCCCTGCCAGCTGGAAGGGCCATGCATGCCAGTCTAAGCTTCTTGCTGTACTTGTGTTCTCTCCTCTCTTCTCTTCTCTTCTCTTCTCTTCTCTTCTCTTCTCTTCTCTTCTCTTCTCTTCTCTTCTCTTCTCTTCTCTTCTCTTCTCTCTCTCTCTCTCTCT
>CM053583.1:20994634-21037593 GCA_028627135.1 Pseudochirops cupreus | reverse complement strand
TATGTAACATAATACAATAATATAAATATTATAATATGATGTATTATAATTTCATACATGGTTATTTAATATATTAATAATCATTATATAATATACTATAATTTACATGCAACATAATATAATAATATAAATATATAATAAGGAATAATAAAACTTAGTGAATGCTTGCCACTGGGGGTTGGTGATAGGGAATTATGTGTATTGGGAGAGCTTGGCAGAGGAAGGTCCTAAGATTTAAGGCTGAAAGGGAAGGAAATAAGCATTTCTATTGCACCTCTGTGCCAGGCTCTTTTGCCAATACCAGGGCTCTTAGAGGTCATCTCATCCAAATCTCTCCCATTACAGATGAGGAAGCTGCTGCCCAGCAGTTAGGGGACTCTCCCAAGATCACACAGGGAGCTAGGATTCAAACTCATCCCCTCTGGCTTTCCACCATACTCTGTGACTTCCCAGCAGGCTCAGGGGAGAGGAGGTGATTCACTAGGGCTCCCTTCTGGGTCCCTGTGGCCTGTGACTCTTCTCCCCTACTCCTCATGCCTATAGCAGATTTCCATTTTCATTGTACAGAGGAAGTCTCACTTTGCTCTCAAAACATTGCCATGAAAGGCTTGGTGTTGGCATTCTGGGCAGCAGTGGGAGAGATTGGGGTATTGTGGAGAATCAGCTTGCCAAGTACAGGGGTGCAGGGGAGGAAACACCCAAGCAGGTGATGAGTTTCATAGCAAGATGGATGATGGAACTGCCAGGGTGGTTAAGGATGGGTGACTGGGCAGCTGGATGGCTCGGCTGGTGAGTTCTGAACTTGGAAGTCAGAAAGACCTGAATTCAAATCTGTCCTTAAATACTCAGTAGCTCCATATCTCCAGGCAAATCATTTCATCTCTCTGCCTCAGTTTCCTCATTTGTGAATGGATTCTCTGGCCTCTGAGGTTCCTTGAAACCCCAAACCTATGATCCTTCAATTCCCAAACTCCAGACCTAGTGCCAAAAGCTATTAGCTTTGCCAGCTACGAAGTGGTTTCTTTCAGTCCTATTGACTTTCTAGCTGGTAAGGCTTAATTAAGGAAGCCTCTCTCCCCACCCCACCCATTCCCACTGCCTGACACCCCTCCCCACTTTGCCCAGAGGTTGGCACTTAATGACCCAAGTGCTTTTTTCCCTGGGGGTCCAGGATCTCTTGCCTTTGGAGATTATCTAGGAAACCAAATGTAGAGCTGGAAGAGATGTGAGATTTATCTGTAGTCCGGGAACTTGTTTTATAAAATCTTTTGATAATGTATTTCAATATAATGGGCTTCCTTTGTACTCTTGCACATTTTAAAACATCATTCTGAGAAGGCGTCCATAAACTTCTCTATGTACACGATGCACAGAAAGGTTAAGAAGCCCTGATCTAATCCAACTCTCATTTTACAGATGAGGAAACTGAGGCCCAGGAAGTTTTAGTGACTTGCTTATGGCCATCCAGGTGGCTGAACTGGGATTTGAACTCAGGTTTTTTTCCTTCAAGTTTAACATTCTTTTCACAACACCGTGCTGCCCTTCCTAAGTCTGTGTAACCTTGGATACAGCACTTAACATTATGAATGTCCCTTTATCAGTGTGGGTGATTTAAAGGCTCAGTGAGAATTATGATATCAGAAGGTACTTTGGAAAGGAAAGGAGATCTGAGTTTGAGCTTTAAGAATTCTGCCGATTGTTGCATGACCACGAGCAAGTTACTTCCCTACTTTGGAACTCAGTTTCCCCATCTGTAAAAGGAGAAGATGGGAGTAAGCCACCTCTTGGAACCCTCCCAGGATATAAATTCTAAGTCACTTTTTCTGTCTGGGCTCTCAGTTTCCCCATCTGTGAAATGAGAGGAATGGTCAGATGTTCATAATCTGGGGTCCAAAGACAGATTTCAGGGAGTTCATGAACTTGGATGAAGAAAAAAATCTCATTTTTATTTTGTCTGACCTCTAACTGAAATTTTATATCTCCTCCAGTTATTTAAAACATTAGTCTAAGATGGGATCCATAGGTTAGAAGACTGCTGAGCTTCCTTTCAGCTTTAGCAAGCCACAGACCTATCAGATTCTCGTTCTCTTTCAAAAAAAATCTTAATATGTCTATCTGCTTATTTTGAGGCTGGATTTCACCTAGGCTGAATATGCAGTGGTGACTCTTGGACCAGATCCCTTTGGTGACTGGCCCAGGAACTTTGACCTATTCTCTCTAGCTCTTCCTCAGGCAGCCTGGTTGCCCTCAGATCTCCCATATCAGTGCCCGAGTTCTTAGAGCAGACACTCAGTCAGCTTAGCATGTCAGAGCTCTCCAGTTCAAGTGATACACCAGCCTCCACTTCCCCAAAGCCAGATGTGTACTATTGTTGCCATTTCCTTCTCCAGCTCATTTTACCAGATGAGGAAACTGAGGCAAACAGGGTTTACTGACTTGCCCAGGCTCACACAGCTAGTAAGTGTCCTAGGCTGGATTTGAACTCACGAAGATGAGTCTTCCTGACTTCAGACCCAGCACTCTATCCTCTGTGCCACCTCTAAAGGGTGGAAAATTTTTGAGCAAAACCACATATCCCTTGTGACTGATGGCTCAGGTTAACTTTCTGCTCTTCCATGAATAACCAGCATTAGCCATTGTGTTAGACTGTTTAGTGTATAGCATCGTTCTCATTCCTGTATAGTTTCCTAAGCACGGCTTTCTTTACTTTATTCAGCATCATATTATATTAGTCTTCCCACATTTCCCTTACAGCTCAGTAACATTGAAGTCAGTGTAGGGTAGCACATAAAGGGCTAGCCTTGGAGCCAACAAGAGACCTGAGTTCGAGTCTTGACTATGTGACCTTACTTGTCAATATCCTAGGCAAATCTTTAAAGTTATGACTGTCAGAGAAGGTACCAATTAGCATTGGGAGAAGGAGTAAAATCCCTGGTCAGGTCCCAATCTCTAGTCCCTACTTTCTCATATATATAAGCATTAGAATGTGAGCTCCTTGAAGGGCGTCGCTTCCTGGTTTTGTCAAGTGCCATGCTTTGCTTATGGAATGACTAACAATGTCCTGTTTTGTTCAGCTGTCCTCCAATCTCTAAGTGCCAGATTTATCTTGAGCTTTTGAGTACTATAAGTAGAATCATAGTAATTTAGGTTTTAAATAGAAAGGAGCCTTGCTTAACTCAGAGCTTCTTAACCAGAGACTCAAAACCCTACAAAGGATCAATGGATAGATTTTAGGGGAGGCTCCATGAACTTGGTTAGGAAAAACATTTTTATCTTTAATTTTCACTAACCTTTCATTGAAATTTAGCTTTTCTTTCAATTATGATTTTTAAGAAATAACATTATTATGAGAAATCACCCACAGATTTCACTGGACTGCCCAAAGGGTCCATGACACATGATAAAAGTTAAGAACCCCTGCCTTGGAGTGACATATAGTCCAACCCTTTCATTTTACAGATGGAGAAACTGAGGTCCAAAGGATTTAATTGGCAGCTGGGTGGCACAGTGCATGGATATTCCTCTTGGAGTCAGGCAATCCTGCCTTTGAATCCTGCCTCAGACCCTACGGGGATGACCCCTTACCGCTTTACACCTTAGTTTCCTCATCTTTAAAATAGGGATGATAATAATAGTCCCTATTTCACAGAGCTGTTGCAAGGGTCAAATGAGATAATATATGTAAAGCTATTTGCAAACCTTAAGGCATTATATAAATGCAAGTTATTATTATTAAGTGATTTGTCTAAGGTCACGTGGGTTGGAAATAGAAGACCCAAGGATTTGAACCCAGGGCTTTTGACCACGTCTGGTGTTCTTCCTAATTCTTCACACTACTTTCTGTGCAGAATTTGGTTACACGTCACTGCCCTCCTCCAGGTCTAGGCCCAAAGCGTGACTGCTGGATCATAGGATATGAATGATTTAGTGATTTCACTATTCCTAGTTATTTTCCAGAGTGAGTGGAGAAGATTCCTTTCCTCTAAATAGGCCCCATGGTCCAGGGGTTGACAATAAGTCTCCTTCCAAGTTACCCAGGGTTGATGTAAGGGTCAAAAGCATATATAGGCTACTGTCTAACTCTTATTGGTTACTATTATTAATTATGATACACTGCCCCTGTCAAAGGGATCCTGGCAGAGACAAGGGCAGACACTCCTCAGCCTTCACCAGCACAGAATACTACGCCTCTGCCCTGGTCAGACCAGAGAAGGCATTTCAGGATCCCTTGGGATTGGTCCTAGTACCTGCGCAGGGCTCCAGGATCCTGAGGTAGGGCCAGTTGCCCTCCTCCAGCCCCAGGGCCTCCTGGAGCTCCTACTGTTTGCTGGACTTGGAGCTTGACTAATCTCTAAGCCTCCAGACTCAGAGGAGCCAGCTGGCATGGGATGCCCAGCCAGCTGGCACTGAGGCCCATGCTCATGGAGGGGTGGGCACCTGCAGGCCACCTCTCTCCAAGCCCCAGGTGACCTCAGACTCTTCCACAGGGCTCTCTAGGTGGGAGCCCAAGCTCGAGTGGGAAGCATTGGACTGAGAATCTGGAGACATAGGTTCAAATGCTCTTTTCCCTTATCTAGCCGTGCGACATTCATCTACCATTGCCCTCTTGAAACCTCTGCTTTCTTTCATTTTCACTGAAAAGTTTGGATGAGGCAAGCAGGCTGTAAGGGCCCTTCTACCTCAGACATTAGAGATCCAGAAGCTATTTAACTGAGAGCCTGCACTCTGGGGTCCCATCTACTTCTGGTATTGTGTCCTAAGGAGGCCCCAGCCCCAGCTCTGCCATTCCCTGTTCTAAGGCCCCTCCCAGCCCTGACATTCCAGGTTCTGAGGTCCTTCTGAGCTCTGACATTTTGTCCCTTACAGCTCCAAGACTGTAGTTATTAATATGTCTATCCCTTAATACCTTCTGCTGTGGCAGATTGGAGTAGGACAGCTTGGGGCAGCAAAAACAATGCCAGTGAAGCTTCGGACAGATAGTTCTCTGACTAGAGTTAGAGTGGCATGGGGAGGGAGGAGAGACAGACAGATAAGTGATAGAGAGAGACAGAGAGAGAAGACAGAGACAGAGGAGAGGCAAGAGAGACAGAGAGAGAGAGGAGAGGGAGAAGAGGAGAGGAGAGACACAGAGAGACAGACAAAGAGAGACAGAGAGAGAGAGAGAGAGAGAGACAGAGACAGAGACAGAGACAGAGACAGAGAGAGGAGAGCGAAGGAGAGAGGGAGATTGAGAAATGAGTTCATTCTTTTGCCATCCCTGCTGAGGGTGAGGGATAAGGTCTGGAGAGGGATGGGAGGTCATAAGGAGGGTGGCCAAGCATTACCATTAATTCCCAGGGTGACTGCTCCAAGCCTTTCATCTCTAAAAGGAGGGTGGAGGGGCAGAGGTCGGGCTGGGTTGATCTCTCAGGACCATCTTGGCTCTAAAATCCAACCCAAGCTTCCATTGGAAGGAGAGTGGCCTGAAGGGCACTGCCTGTCATTCCCTGAAGTCCCAGGGGTCTTAGCTCAGGGTTGGCCCGCTCCCCCAGCCAAGTGAATGGCTCAGCCTTGAAGTCCCCCAGGAAGGAGCAGGAGCCAGCTACTCAGCAAGTATTCATGTATCTGCCCACTACATGGGCATCTTGTCAAGACATTATTTGGGCCCCATAGATGTCTTGAGTGGGGGAGGGCTGGGGTGGGGCTGGGGGAGGGATGAGGTGGGGGTAGGGAATAAGCATTTTTCATGGGAGACAGTACTGTACTGTGGAAGTAGCCTTGACCTTGGAGTCAAGACTTGGATTCAAATTCTGCCTGCTCCTAACTCTCCTTGTACCTTGCACAAAACACAAGCCTCTTTGAGCCCCAGCTGCCTCATAAAATGAGGGGAGTGCATTTGATGAACTCCAAGATAGTAGTAACTCACATTTATACAGGGCTTGTCAAGTTATCTCATTGGAGCCTCCCAGCCGAGTTGTGACAGATGAGAAAACTGGGGAAGTAAGGAAGGGAAGGAGGGAGAAAGGAAGTAAAGGAGAGGGAGAGACAACTAGGTGGCACAGTGCTTAGAGCACTGGCCCTGGAGGCAGGAGGATCTGAGTTCAAATACCACCTCAGACACTTGACACACTTACTAGCTGTGTGACCCTGGGCAAGTCACTTAACCCTGAATGCCTCCCAAAAAAAGGAGAGGGAAGGAAGGAAATAAAAGAGAGGGAAAGAAGGAGAGAAAGAAAGGAGGAAGAAAAAGGGAAAGGGAGAGAGGGAGAGAGGAGAGAAGAAACCGCTAAGCGGTTTACAGTGTTATCTCATTTGACCCTCACGATAACCAGAGGTAAAGGCTATTATCCCATTTTACAGTTAAAGAAACTGAGGGAGGCAATGGTTAAGTGACTTGCTCAGGGTCACACGGCTAGTAAGTGTCTGAGGTCAGATTTGAATTTGAGTCTCTCAGACTCTAGCGTTCGTATACACTGTGCCACCTTGCCTTGCTGCCCTTGGCTATAAAATATGATCTTTTGAGCTTCTTCTCTCTAGAGCCCAGTCTCCTCACCTGAAAGAAAAGAGAAAGACAAAAGGCTCATCTTTTCATACTTTCCAGGGACTGTTATCATTTTAGCAGGGAGGGGGTGAAATGCAACTGCATTGAAAAACCTAAGACTGACTTTCAAGGCCACTGAGCAGCTCCATGGATAGAGCGCTGGGCCTGGAATTTGGAGGACCTGAATCACATCCTGCTTCTCAGACATTAGCTGTGTGGCTGTCAGCCTCAGTTTTCCCCATCTGTAAAATGGTGGTAATTACAGCCCCTATCTCAAGAGGTCGTTGGGAGGTAATGCTTGGCAAGTGTTTTGTAAACCTTCAAGTGCTGGATGAATGCTGGCTGTTGTGGTGGGGGCTGCTAGCAGTCATTATGGGTAAGGTCCCACCTTGGCTTGAGTTGCACCTTTGCAGCTCAGTGGTGGTTTCAAGCTTGGTCAGATCACTTCTCGTCTGTATGTGGACATAAGCTAGAGGGAGGGAAAACAAAGTCTCCAGAGTGGGGAGCATTCATTTCCATTTTCCCCGGAGTCAAACAGAAGAGAGAAGCGTGCCAAGGGAGTTTCAGCCAGGTACTGCTCAGGGCACTGGCCCAAGGCTAACATCGGGCAGCTCCCCCAGCCAGTGCCTTCCACAGGCAGGCAGGCAGGCAGGCCAGCTCTCCCTCTCCTTCCGCTGAAACTACCCTGGCCCCCAGGGCCTGAGGAAGGCCCCCTGCCCCTCCTCCCCCATCCTCAAGTGCTCAGCCCTGCCCCCACCCCAGCACCTATCACACAGAGCCAGACACCCAAACACCGCCTCTTCTTCTCTTCTTCCACCATCCCCCTCCGCCCCCTCCTTCTTCTTCCCCTCCCTTTTTCCAGTCCTGTGTCCTGGTGAGGCTTCAGGCCCCCAAAAGGAACTCTGTTGATCCTGCACACACACACACACACACACACACACACACATACACACACACACACACAACACACACACACACTCCTTGGGAAGAAAGCCAGGGGCCCGGTAAAGTGGGGCCCTCTGCAGCTAGGCCTGCCTCCAAAAGGCCTCTATGCATTGAGGATGGGAGGGGGAGCTGAGCTTCTGAGGGAGCTCCCCCTCTTCTCCCCCCTCCTGGGCACACAGCGGCCCAGCTGCCCCCCTCCCTGGCCTCCCAGCTTCCGCCACCCTCCCGAAACCCCAGCCAACTGCCTGCCCCCAAGGCCAGCATGAAGGCACATGTCCCTGCAAAGAATGTGGCCCTGCTGCTGCCTGCCAGGAAGGTTAGTAAAAAGGAAGGGAGCTACCATTGCTCCCCCCTCCCTTGCCCCCGTGGCCTCCTTCCCCGTGGGGCTGCACCTCCTCCTCCTCTCCTAGGTCAGTCTCCTTGGCCCAGCCTCTGTCTTGGGGCTCAGCTCTCCTCCTTTATCTCGCCCTTTCTGTCCTAGGGGTCAGGGCTTGACGTTGAGAGTCAGCTGGGAGAGTGAGAACAGCCTAGAATCTAGCATCATCTGCTCCCTACCTGGGTGGCCTTGGGGAAACCTTTTGGCAGCTCCTGCTCTCAGTTTCCCTCTCTGTAAATCACAAAGGTTGGGTTAGATGGCTTTGAAAATCACAGACCTAGAGTTGGGAGAGGGTTCAGAAGCTGTCTGATTCTAACCCCTCATTTTACAGAGGAAGAAACAGGTCAAGAAGGGGAGGTTGGGGGTGGGGGAGGAGTGGCACACCTGAGGTCACCTAGGACTCTCATTTATGCTTTCCTATCCCCAGTCTCTGACAGAGAGCCTTGGTTATACAATAAGTTCTTAATAAATGCTTGTTCAGTTACCTTGCATTGATGGGGCAAAGCCTCTTCCTCCATTGACACGGCTCTGCTTTGCCACCCTTTACTCCTCCACCCTGTGCCTGCTAACAGCAGGGGGCTCATGTGGATGTCCGAGTCTCACTCTAATCTATCAGAGGGTTTAGTAGACAGAGGGACCTTGAAGATTACCCCTCCATTTTATAATTAAGGAAACTGAGGCGCAGTGGGACTGTACAATCACACAGGTAATATTGATCAGAGTCAAGATTGGAACCCACATCTCATGTGGCCATGTAATGGACAAGTCACTTTATGTTCTGAGCCTCAGTATTCTCCTCTGTGAAATGGGGCTAATGCTGTCTTTACTACCTACTTCAGAGGGAAGTGCTATGCAAACTGTAAAGTGTGTTGGGGAGGAAGGGAGAAGATGTGTGGAGTCATTGTGTTTACCAGAGTCATGCTGCTTGCCAGCCGGGTTTTGAGGCCCTGGGGTTGTGGCTAAAAGGGACTTGGTTGTTTTGAGAAGGTTGTGATGAGGCAAGGCCCTAAGGAGTGACTTTTTATGTCAGAGGTGCAGCCTCCTTGACTAGATGGGAGACTGGCCAGTGACCCATCTTTTAGGCCTTGGAATTGAACCCAGTCCCATTTTCCCTAAAGAGTTCACAGGAACCTGAAGATGTTTCCAAGCAATGGCTCTCAGTAGGAGGGGCTAAAACCTGGAGTAAGGGAGATGCCCTTGGCATTGGTTGGTGACACCCCCAAATCAGGGTGTCTAGCCTAGATTTAAACTCTTATCTCTTGTCTCCCATTCAAAGGTGCCACCCCCCACCCCTTACCTTCCTCTTGCCTTGTCTGAGGCTTATACTTGGTAGGGAAAGAAAGACATTACATCAATTGGCAGAGAGGAAGATAGTTATTGTTGGAGGGTCTGTGAGAAGACAGGCACCCTGTTGATGGACCTCTATTAATTCAGCCATTCTGGAAAATGTTTCGGGATTATTTGAGAGCAGTGCCTCTTTTTAAAAAATGTTTCTTTGCATCAGCATAGTTCCTAGAACGTAGCAGTTGTTGCTTGATGGATTGACTGACTGACTGAAAAAAGTGACTAATCTATTCATAACCTTTGATCCTGGCATCACATTAGTGGATTTTTACCCCAAGAAAGTCAAAGACACAAAGAAAAACCCCTTCTGCATCAAAATATATACAGCACTATTTTTTTCAGGATAGCGAAAGGCTGAAACCAAAGTGGGTGCCCAGTGACTAGGAAATGGTTACTGAAATTGGAGAAAATGAATGTAATGAACCATCGCTGAACTTCAAGAAACAACAGAGTTGAAGAAGAACAGGATATTATGGATAGACAGCTGTGGGGGTGGGAGGTGGGAGGGGCTGAGGGGAGGGATGACGGAGAGGGGGAGGGGCTCAGAAAGACCTAAGTTCATGCCTTGCCTCTGGCCACATGACCACTGACAAGTCCTTGAACTTCCCCTAGCCCTCTTAATTCTAGCACCTGCTTTCTGTTAATTATTTCCTAATCATCCTATATATAGCCTGACATATTTGTTTACATGAAGTCTACTCCCTACAGCCCTTTCCAGGCTGGGGCCTCTTTTTTCGCTTTGTTGTGTCCCCAAGGTTCACACAGCATGGTGCTTAGCGATGGATGGTTATAGGTGCCCGATGCAATGTTCTACAACTAGGAGCTTAAGAGGACTCTCCTTTTGGTTAGAGGGAGTTTCCACACCAGGACCCATCAGTTTTCCCAAAATGACTTAATGACAGTTCCAGATCTCCCTCACCTTTTCAAAGGAATGATGACTATGAAGATTATAGAGAAACAGGGCAAGACTTGCAGAAGGAAGGAAGAAAAACAGGAGAAAATACATTCCGTGTCTACAATAATGCAAACAAGACCACAGATTTCAGGTCAAAAGCAGTGGCCAGGACTGGTTCCAGAGGATTGAGGACAAAACACACTTTCTTCCTTTCTGTTAAGAAATAGCAGAAAATTGGCATGTGCTCCCAATCATAGTTCCCATATGAGATGGTTTTGTTGAGCTGTTTTTTAAAGAAAAAATCCCACGTATATGTATATGTGTTGGGGAAGGGGGGATAGGAAGAGTTTCTTATTGGCAAAGGATTGTATTAAAACAGAATTTATCCGTAACACATAAAGGAGCATTGAAGTCTGAAACAACGTGATAGAAGGAGGGAACATGCATTTATTAAGTGCCTACTATGTATGAGGCACTGTGCTCATGTTAGATTGTCATAGTAACCCTGGGAGATTGTTGCTGCTTGATCTACATTTGACAGTTGGAGAAACTGAGGCAAACCTAGGTTAAGTGACTTGCCCAGGGTCACATGGGTAGTAAGTGTCTAAGGTTGGATTTGAACTCAAGTCTTCCTGACTAGGGTCAGTGCTCTATCCACAGGGGCTACCTAGCTGCAACAGTATTTCACCAATTTCCCACATATGCCTCCATGACCCTGGTCAAAGCATTTAACATCCCTGGGCCTATGTCTTTCGTCTTTGAAATGAGAGAGTTGAACTTGGTGGTTTCTAGTCCCTCTCAGTGATAAAGCAGCAAGGTGAAGAGCAGATCGAGCAGCGGTTCTCAACCTGTGGGTCGCGATCCCTTTGGGAGTCGAATGACCCTTTCACAGGGGTCACAGGGGTCACCTAAGACCGTTGGAAAACACATATTTCCGATGGTCTTAGGAACCGAGACACTGCTCCTCTATCCATCTCCAGGTGGGTCCACCCACATGCAGATACACCCACATACCAGTATTAAAAGGTCATGGCATTAGGAAGGTTGAGAACCACTGAGATAGAGGGTTGGACTTTGACTCAGAAGACCTGAGTTCAAATGTAGTCTTAGACTACATTTAAGTTGCATAGGTTACATAGGGTATAGCCTGTGGCATGTCGCATGACCTGTCTGCCTCAGTGTCTTCTGTGAAATGGGGATAATAACAATACGTTCCCCCCTCCCCAGGGCTGTTGTGAGGATAAAACAGGTTAATATTCCAAGCACTTTGCGTAATTAATAGGCCATATATATGCTAGCTGCTGCTGATGGCAATCTTCATCATCATCATCATCATTAAAGCCTTGATTCTGTGACCATGTGTCTCCATGGGCAGGCCCACAAGATGGGCAGGGCTGCCTCTGTTCTCCTCATCCCATCTCTAGTCTGTTCTGCTCTGGTCTGCCCAGTAACTGAGCAGGGCCTTCTTGGCCTGTACTCTTTGATCTGGAGCAGGAGCATGGTTGAGGGCAGCCTTTCCTAGTACTCACACCAACCACTGGACCTTGATGTCTCTGAGTAACTTCCTACTTACCTTGGGCTGCTTCATGCCTACCCCCCCGCAACCAAAACACATGTCTTTTGCAGCTTCGGGCAACCCCAAGACTAGCTTGGGGTAGAAATGGCATTTCCTCTTGGCCAGAATATAACTGTTTTTGTCAGTGATGTTCTTGGAGTTTCCTCCAACAACGGCCAAGGTGGCTTCAAGGGTAACAAGAAATTGCTTACTACCCCCCACCCATTCCCAACCCTGCCCGCTCCATCACTCACCCCTCTCCCCTTCCTTCTTTGTTCCTTTCCCCCAATCCCCTTTTCCCCTGTCCCTAGAACAGAATGACTGAGAACCTGAAGGCCTGCTTGGCTCATACCCAGGCTTCCATGGGGGAGATGGTGACTGTGAAGACAGAGGTCTGCTCACCCCGACGGGACCAGGAGTATGGTCAGCCCTGGTAAGGCATCTCCCATCATGCTGCCAGGGTGGGCTTTTTTGGGTAGGGTTTGGGTTCATTTGGCTCATCAGGGGAAAAGCCTCAAATCATAAGAATCATTGCATTTGAGAGATCAAAAGGGACCTTGGGACATAGAATATGGGCTTCAGTTCTGGAACAGATCTGAGAAGCGAGGATATAATTTTTTTTTAATTTAATTTAATGTCATCAGTTTATAAGCATTTGATTTTTTTCTCTCTCCTCTTTGGAAAAGAAAAAGAAAACCTTTGTACCACATGCCTAGCCAAGCAAGACAAATTCCCTCATTAGCCATGTCCAGAAATGCAGGTATAATTCTTCATCTTGAGTACTTCACTTCTTTGTCTGTAGGTGGGTAGCAAGCCTCATCATCTGTCCCCTTGGAGTAGTGGTTGGTCATTGTGCTGGTCAGGGTTCTTAAGTCTCTCAAAGTTGTTTTTGCAATGTTGTTATTGAACACATCCTTCTCCTGGTTCTGTTCACTCAGAATCAGTTCATGTGTCTTTGTGGATTTCTCTGAACTCATCCCTTTTGACATTTCTTATGGGACAGTAGTAGCCATTACATTTATAATTTGTCGTCATTGCCCAATTTATGGACATTCCCCTAGTTTCTAGGGTTTTTTGCCACTACAAAAAGAATATCTTGGTACATTAGTAAATATCTGGGTCCTTTAACTCTTTCTTTGATTTCTTTGGGGTATTAGTCAAATACTTGTATTGATTCAGATCATAGAAAGTCAGAGCTGGAAGGGCCCTTAGAACAGATCGTGGGATGTCAGAGCTAGGTGGGACCTTAGAACATAAAATAGAAGTGGATGATACTTATTAGAGCAGAATAGAGCATACAGAATGCTAGAGTAAATGGGTCCTTAGAAGACAGAAAATAGAAGGTCAGAGCTGGAAGGGCCCTTAGAACATAGAGCATAGAATTGTAGAAATAAAAAGGTCTTAGAACAGAGAATGTTAACTCTAGAGATATCATAATATTATAGACTGAGATCTAGAAGGGATTTTAGAGATCATGTCATTTATACTCTCCCCCTGCCATTTAAATCAAAGAAAAGAAGACCGGGAGAAGCTTCAGTGACCTCTCTAAGGTTAGAGGTCCCCAGAACACAGTGGGAGAGCCAGGTCTTCAGCCCAGCTCTCCTGAGTGCTAATACTTGGCTCTTCCCATGCTGGGGGTTAACCACACTGTCTCAATGTTTACATCTGCCCAATTTTGTTGAGGGCACATAAAGGATTACTTTTAGCACAAGGGTCACTCTAGACAGCCCTTGATGAAGCTAAGGGACATTTTGCACGGTACTGTGGTGGGGCAGGGGATGGGCACCTACCCCATCAACTTTCAGGTTGGGTCTGGCTTAATTAATTGGGTTGCTGGAGGTGATGGGAAAATGAGGCTAAGGCCTGGAGGGGGTGGAGGCAGGGGGATCCATTTCTAGGATAGCCATCCTGGCCGCTAGCTTCTCTTCTTACCCTTAGAGCTTGGCCCAACCAAGTTTCTCCTCTCTGTTTCCTTGTCTCCTTCCCTGACCTTCCCAGCTCCGGGAGGCCTGACCCTCCATCCATGGAAGTGGAACCCAAGAAACCGAAGGGGAAGCGAGAGCTGATCATGACCAAGAGTTTCCAGCAAGTAGACTTCTGGTGTAAGTGGGGCCTTGGCTGGTGTTCCCCGCTTCCTTTCTATGAGTCTCCCTCCAACCCTCTGGGGAAGGAGGTCAGGAGGGATCTTTAGTTTGGAACAGGATGATATGTTCAAACAAGTTCTTAGAGACATTAGAAAACTATGGTGAGGTGGTAGTCATTGGCAACTATTGTTAGAACCTAGAACCTTAGAACCTTAGAGGATTGGCGAGGAGAGACTCAGAACTGAGGGGTCAGAATCTCCTTCTCTGAACCTGGATATTTTGAGGGGATGAGTCCCTTGAGGTCCGAGCCCATGGTTCAGGGCCCTAGCCAGGGAGACAATCTGGAATCATGTTCTGTAGGCTTCCTTCCATGTACTTCTCAGACAATGGGAAGCATAAAACTTGGTGGCCCCAGTCCTACATGCAAGTGGGCTCAGCCTTGGAGAGTGAAGTTGGAAAAAGTCAATCAGTCGTTCATTCAACAAGTGTTAATTAAATGCTCACTATATGGCAGACACTGGCCTAAGAAAATAAAAACCACAATCCCTGCCCTCTTGGAATATACAGTCTAATGGGAGAAACAACATATAACTCACCACATACTTACAAGATTTATGCAAGGTAAATAGGAAGAAATGCCAGAGGGAAGGCACTAGCAGTGGGAGGAAGAGAGGCATCAGGAAAGAGGAGGTGAAGGGGACCATTCAGCTCTAGCTTCATGGAATGTTTTCATTACAAAACCCCAGAGGAAGGAGGGACCCCAGGGGCCATTTTTGTTCAGTCATTTTTTAAGTCATGTCCTACTCTTTGTGATCCCATTTGGGGTTTCTTGGCAGAGATACTGGAGGGGTTTGCCATTTCCTTCTCCAGCTCATTTTACAGATGAGGAAACTGAAGCAAAGTTAAGTGACTTACCCACAGTCACACAGCTACTAAGTATCTAAGCCCAGATTTGAATTCAAGAGGATGAGTCTTCCTGACTCCAGCCTCTGTGCGCTGTGGCTCCACCTAGCTTATCCAACATATCATACCCAACACAAGAAACCACATTATCTGATACTAGAGTAGTGGTCACTTAGCCTTAGCTTGAAGATCGTCCTGGAAGGGGCAGCTCCCTGCCTCCAGGCAGCACTTTGGGACAGCTGGAATTATGGAGAAGGCTTTCCTGACATCAGGCTTAGATTTGCCGGCTGGAAACTCAAACCCTTTGCTCCTAAGGAGACACTAAGCAGAGCCAGTCAGTTCTCCCTTGTGCATAATAATCTTTCAGATATTGGACTACAGGGGCCATGTCATGCCTGGGTCTTCTCTCCTTCATGTTAACCACCACATGTTTCTTCAGCTGATTCTCAAATGGCCTGAACTCAGAATCTTGGAATAGGCTCTCTCTAAATGTGAAAGAGAATGTGAGAACTTGGAAGAAGTCTTAGAACATAGAATGTTAGAGTAAAGAGGGGGTCTTAGAAAAAGGAATGTCAGAACTAGAAGAAGCCTTAGAAGACGGAATATTAGAGCTAGAAGGGGCCTTACAAAATGCCATGGCAGAGCTGAAAGAGGCCTTAGAACACAGCATGTCAGAGCTGGAAAGGGTCTTAGAATGCGGAATGTCAGAGCTGGAAGAAATCTTAGAACAGAGAATGTCAGAGCTGGAAAGGGTCTTAGAACATAGAATGTCAGAGCTGGAAGAAACCTTAAAACACAGAATGTCAGAACTGGAGAGGGTCTTAGAACAAAGAGTGTCAGAGCTAGAAAGGGTCTTAGAACATGGAATGTCAGAGCTGGAAGAAATCTTAGAATACAGAATATGAGAGTTGGAAGAGACTCTGGAAAATGGAATGTTGGAACTAGAAGAAACCTTATTATACAGAATATGAGAGCTAGATGGGGCCTTGGAACAACAGAATGTCCTGGGGGGACTTTAGAGCATAGAATATCAGAGCTGGAAGAAACCTTAGAACACAGAATATGAGAGCTGGAAGGGACCCTGGAAAATGGAATGTCAGAACTAGAAGGGACCTTAAAACCCAGAATGTCAGAGCAGGAAGAGATCTTAGAACTGAAAATGTTAGATCCAGGAGGGACCTTAGAACACAGAATGTCAGAGCTGACAGGGGCCTGAGGACAAAGAAATCTCAGAGCTAGAGGGGACCTTGAAAAAGAGATTATTACAACTGGAAGGCCCATAGATCATCAATCAACAAGAATTGATTTATTAATGTTCATTTTTTTAATCCCTCCTATTTCTGTCCCCTTTGAGAAGAGTAAAACAAAATCTTTGCAATGAACATGTATAGCAAGCAAACACATTCCCTTATCAGCCACCTCCAAAAACTGGGCTTCCTGAGCTGCACTCTGCATCTGTCACCTCTGTGGAAGGAGGTGGTGACATATTTCATTGTGAATCCTTAGAATCATGGTTGGCCATTGTTCACCAAGACTTTATGAAGCTAGACCTACTATGTGTCCAGTGCATGCTAGGTTCGGGGGATACAAATAATAAGAAGGAGCCAATCTGTGCCCTTGAGGATCTGATATTAATGGGGTGGACAAGTATATCCAGAAATACATACAAACTAATGGCAAATAAACGCAATATAGTTGAGTCCAACTTGAGTTGGGAGGGAGGGAACTGGTCTTGATGGGGCTTGGGAAAGCCTTCCTCTAGGACAGCGGTTCTCAACCTGTGGGCCACCACCCCTTTGGGGGTCGAACAACCCATTCACAGGAGTCACCTAAGACCATCAGAAAACACATATTTCTGTTGGTCTTAGGAACTGAGACACCGCTCCTCTATGCGTCTCCAGGTGGGTCCGCCCACCTGCAGATACGCCCACATAGGAGTATTAAAGGGTAGCGGCGTTGGGAAGGTTGAGAACACTGCTCTAGGAGATGATCTCATTCATAGATCATGAATTTAGATTTGGAAGAAGCCTTGGGATGCTGAGTCCAACAGGAGGTTAAGTAGTATAGCCAAGATCCCACGGGAAGAAACTGGGACAGTCTGGACCTAAACCCTGGTCATAACTGTAGAGTCAGCCCAGCTCTCTCATTTAAACAGTGACAATAATGATAAGAGCAGCTAATATATACCTAGTGCCTACTATGTTCCAGGCACTGCCCTCAGCACTTTTTACAAATATCCTCATTTGATCCTCACAACAACCCTGGAAAGTATGTGCTATTATTATCTTCACTTTACAGATGAGGAAACTGAGGCAGGCAGCAGTTAAGTGACTTCCTCAGGGTCGCACAGGTCATGTCAGGTGTAAGAATTGAACCGTAATTTTTTTTACTTGAAGTTCAGTGTGCCTTACACTCTGCTGCTGTCATCCCACACCCACTTGTTCCCGGTTGGTCCCAGCAGTCCTCCCTTGGGAGTCAGGCGAGGCCAATGAGAAGTGCCTGTTAGGTGTGAATGCTACCACCCGCCCTGCTCCCCAATAGCTAATTCTCTCTTTCTGCCTTCTGCCCTTGCAGTCTGTGAGTCCTGCCAAGAGTATTTTGTCGATGAATGCCCCAACCATGGCCCCCCTGTGTTTGTGTCTGACACGCCTGTGCCCATGGGCATCCCTGACCGAGCAGCCCTCACCATCCCTCCTGGCATGGAGGTGGTCAAGGAGGCCAGTGGGCAGAATGATGTACGCTGCATGAATGAGGTCATCCCTAAGGGGCACATATTCGGGCCATACGAAGGGCAGATCTCGACGCAGGATAAATCAGCCGGCTTCTTCTCCTGGTTGGTGAGTCTCCCCTCTGCTGCTCACATAGGGCATCCCTGGTGAGGGGGATGTTCAGTGCCAGAGCCCAGGTGTCAGCTCATAGGCCCTTCCTTTGTCACATGAAAGATGTGGGTAGTCAGTCCTGCTGTGCCCACAGACTGAGGCCCACGGTGGCTGAGGAGCCCACCCCACAATAGGAGAATTCATTTGCAAGGATTATAGTGTGTTTTCAAAGATGCTGGATTTGGATTTAGGGGCCCTGGGTTCAAATTCAGGTTTACTACTTCTGTGATTTTGGGCAAGTCACTTGACCTCTTCTGCCTCTGCTTCCCTATCTGTAAAATGATGGGGTTAGATTCAGTGACCCTGAATCAGGTCCTTTTCAGCTCGAAAGCTATGATCCTATTGTATTGTGAAATCTTAGAACTGTGGTTGGCCATTGCTCACCAAGACTTTATGAAGCACCTACTATGTGTCTGGCTCATGCTGGGGATACACATAATAACAATGAATCAATCTCTCCCCTCAAGGAGCCTGCACTAATGGCTGAGCAACAAGTGTATCTAGAAATGCATACAAACTAATAAACACAATGTATCTGAGTACAGTACGGTGTGGGAGGGAGGGAACTGGCCTTGGTGGGTGCAAACCAATTGGCTGTAGGACAAAGAATGTCTGTGCTGGATGGATGCCCTGTAGTCTTCTGCATGTCCTCTCTCTTTCCTGCTTTCTGGGGTGAAAGATGCCTAAGGGAGGACACTGTGGGTCTTCTGGAGCAAAGCTTCATACTTCCCTGGGTCTCCCAGTAGAAGCCCTTACCAACCATTAAAATGGGGCAAAACTCTGTACATCCTCTTGGTTGAAGAGATTAAGGGGAGATGGAACAGACAAGCTGGTAGGAAGACAAGGTGACAATGGTCGTGGTCAGAGAGGGCGAAGCAGAGCTCCGAAGGGAGGTCCCTCCATCAAGGTAGTGAAAGTGACACCCGAGGAAAGGTAGTCTTTCCTGTGTTTTGAAGATAGTGCAGGTGTCCTTGTGAAAAATAAAGACAAGGTTAAGGTTCAGCCACCATGGGGCCTGTTGCCAAGAAGAAAGCTGACCTGTGACTCAGGATTATATCTGAGGCTGGTAGCATTGCCTGACTCTCTTACTGCCCATTTGTAAAAATGCCTCATTAAAGGGTCTATATAATAAGAAAGGTAGAGAAGGAGGAGAGAAGGAAAAGGAGAAGAAGAATGTCAGAGCCAAGAAGGACCTTGAAACAGAGAGTGTCAGAGTTGGTGGGGTCTTTAGTATATGTAGTGTCAGAGCTCAGAGAGACCTTAAAACGTAGAATGTCAGAGCTGAGTGGGTCTTTAGAACACGGAATGTCAGAGCTGTGAGAACACAGAATGTTAGAGCCGGGAGTGTCCTTAGAACATAGAATGTCAGAGCTGGTTAGAACCTTAGAACACAGAATGTTACAACCAGGAGTGTCCTTAGAACATAGAATGTCAGAGCTGGTTAGAACCTTAGAACACAGAATGTTACAACCAGGAGTGTCCTTAGAACATAGAATGTCAGAGCTGGGATGCAGTTTCTTAGAATTATAAAGTGCAGAAGTGGTGGGTGCTTCCCCTCTTGAGGCCTCTTCTCGATCTAAATCAGTGATCCTGTGTTCTCCACCTTGTTGGAGGAGGGTCTTGTTTCAGCTCCAGCCTCTGTGCTCCAATCTCCCATTCAGGGTCTCTGCTGTCATTATCTCCCTAGGCAGAGGATCTCAAGGCTTTAGGCTTCTGTTTCTGATCACAGACATTGGGGAGCCCTTTAAGAAGAAAAATTAATAACAAATAAGCCACGCTGTTCTGTTCAAATGTCAGATATCTTCCAAGGCTCCCAGGTACCCACACTTCTCATAAGCTCTTATAAACCATTACCCCTGTCTGGGGTTATGCTCTGATGTGGAGGTAATCACTGATGGCTTGGTTCACTCATCAAGTTCAGTCAGCAAGCATTTCATAAGCTTCTGCTATGTGCCAAGCACTGTGTTAATTGCTGGGAATACAAAGAAGGGAGAAAAAAACAGCCCCTCCTCCAAAGGCATTCACAGTCTTAATTGTGGGAAGGCACATACGAACAACTATGTACTCAGGAAAAACTAATAATGATGAGGGAAATTGGGATAAATTAATAAGGAAAGGCTTCTTGGAGAAAGCAGAATTTGAGCTGAGACCAGAAGGAAGCCAGAGAAGCCAAAAGACAGGGATGAAGAGGGAGAGAATTCCAGATGTGGGAGACCCTGCCTGAAAATGCAGAGTTAGGAGATAGGAATGTCATGTGTGACTAATGGCAAGGAGGCCCGTATCACTGGCTTGAAAGGAGCTTAGGGAGGGTGGCTAGGTGGCTCAGGGAAGAGAGCACCGGCCCTGGAGTCAGGAGGACCCGAGTTCAAATCCAGCTTCAGACACTTAACACTTAATAGCCATGTGACCTTGGGCAAGTCACTGAACCTCAGTTGCCCTGCCTTCCCCCCTCCAAAATGCAAAAAAAAAAAAAAAACAGGAGCCTAGGAGGAAGTTCATGAACAAAGGAGGAGAATCATAAAATAGAGAATATTAGAACTGTAAGAGACTCTAGAACAAAGGCATCAGGGTTGGAAAGGACATTAGAGATTTGAAGGGCCAGACTGGAAGGATGCTCAGAACAAGAATTCTTAACTTTTTTGTGTGTATCATGGCAGCATTCAGGTAAAGCCTTCTCAGACTAATGTTTTTAAATTTATAACATAAAATACATAGGATTACAAAGGAAAGTATTATTATATTGAAAAAGTTATCCAAAAAAGGTTTTTTTAAAAAAAAACTAGTTCATGGATCTCTACTAGAACATGTTCTAAGCTAGGAGGGAACTTGTAACATTCTGTGGTAGGAGGTCAGAGCTATGAGGGACTTTAGAACATGGAACACTGAATGTCAGAAATGACCCTTTGAGATCTCCCAGACCAACTATTTATTGTTACTGATTACACAGAATCACAGAATCTCCAAGTTGGAAGGAATTTTAGGACCCAAGCCTAGTCCATACCTAAACAAGAATCTCCCCATATATACCAGGTGACCATCCAATCTGTGTTTGAAGATCTCTAGAGAGGGAGAACCCACTACCTCCCAATCAACCCATTCCACTTGGGGATGGTTCTAATTGTTAGTGCCTTTTATTTGGCATCAAGCTTGAACCTACCTCACTGCTCAGCCCATTCATTCCTTCTGGTTATGTCCTGCTCAGATACTTGAAGACAGCTGTCGTAGCCTACCCCCATCTTTGGGGCTTATAGATTTAAAGTTGTAAGAGACTTCAGACATCATCTACTTCAGTCCCTTAATTTTACATATAAGTAAGCCCGAAGCCCATAAAGGTTAGTGACTGACCCAATCTCACACTGGTAGTAAGAGGGATTTGAACTCAGGGCCTGTGACCCTAAATCTACCACTCTTACCACCACACATGCTGGTTTCTCTTCTCTGTGGCATGATCTCCAGTCCCTTTAGCATCCTGGTTTTCTTCCTTCAGCTTGTCAATGTCCTTCCTAAAATCAGTCCATCAGCAGCATTTAAAAAATTTTTTTTTTCATCTGAATTTAATGAGCAGCAAAGGAGAAGGGAGAAATGAATAAGCTTTTATGTTGTGTCTGCTACATGCCAGACACTATGCTAAGGGCTTTTACAAAAATTATCTCATTTTCAAAGAAAGCTAAGTGCACATTCCCACATATAAGATGTTAAGGAGAAAATGGGGGTTGATTGTGAGACCAATCGGTGAGCATTTAATAAGTCCCTTCTATGTACTGTGTACTGTGTAAGGAGCTGAAATGTTTCACCTTTGCCCTTATCTACTCATCCCTCCCAGGTTGCACCAGGCACTTCACTTATCCTTCTAGCATCGTGGAGAGATTGGGAAGGGGGCAGTGCAGGGATTTGTAACAAAAAGAGCAACTCAGACTTACACAGTGCCTTATACCATTCCCATCCCCGTCATACAGATGGGAAAATAGAGAGCTGTTAGCTGACAGATTGCACTTTTCTTAGCGTATCCTGGATGTTCCTGGATGTAACTGGCCCTAGGCCAGGTCATGTTTTGTGTCCCATCTACCACTGTCATCTTCTTGCTGTCCACATAAACATTGCACTTCCCCACTCATGCATCCTTTCACCCTCTTACTATGGGAACCATCCTCAAATCAATTATATGCCATTAGAAGCAGCTAGGTTGTACAGTGGATAGAACTTCCAGACCTGGAAGACCTGAGTTCAGATCTGACCTCAGATACTTACTAGCTGTGTGACCCGGGGCAAGTCACTTCATCTCAGTCTCCCTCAGGTTCCTCATCTATAAAAATAGCACCTACCTCTCACAGTTATTGTAAGGATCAAATAAGGTGATATGGGTGAAACATTTTGCCAGCCTTAAAGCACCATATAAATGTTGGTTAAGATGGTCACCACTGCTTCTAGAATAGGTGTAATTTAGATGGCCCAATGAACCATCTCTGTGACTTCCCAGACCAAAACCCAGATCCCTCGCCACCATCCCAGGTGTGTATTATCTCTTTTAGTGGAACGGAAGCCTACTGAGGGCAGAGACTGCTTCACCTTTATATCTCTAGCATTTAGCACAGGGATTGGAGACGTTGGTGTTGTTGGGTTGTTTCTGTCATGTCCATCTCTTCTTGACCACATTTGGGGTTTTCTTGGCAAAGATAGTGGAGTGATTTTCCATTTCTTTCTTTAGCTCATTTTACAGAGGAGAAAACTGAGGCAAACAGGGTTAAGTGACTTGCCCAGGGTCACATGGATAATAAGTGTCTGAGGTCAGATTTGAACTCAGGCTTACCTGACTCCAGGCCCACTGAGCCACCTAGCTGCCCAGATTGGAGACACAGTAAATGTTTAATAAAATGCTTTCATTCATTCATCCAGAGCAGGGCTTAGAATATTATCCTCTTCCATAGGACCGCACAGCCATGCTGGGGGCCACTTAGAGGTAGTTATCCCATGGAGCTGAGCTCAGAAAGGGTGGTCAAGAGAGAGACTCTCGTCTGAGTTTGAGGGAAGACCTTGGTAGTGGTGGGAGGAATTGCTCTTAGGTCAGCTGGCCAGGTCCTGCTCTGCTTGTGGCAGACTCTCTCTCTCTGACTTTTCAGATTGTTGACAAAAATAATCGTTACAAGTCAATCGATGGAACGGATGAAACCCAAGCCAACTGGATGAGGTGAGTCCTGCTCTCTGTCATGGGCGCCTCATTGTCTCCCCCAGTGAGGGAGTCAGGGAGTGTGGGTCGTGGGTGGGAGTGATCATGGGAGGGAGGAGAGCCTACAATGTAAAAGGCTCCTCCTGTTTTTTTTTTCCATACTTTGGATATATCTCACTCAAAGTGACTCTACTTTTTGCCACCATCCAGCCAAAGGAGTCAGAAGAAATGGCTCTGATGCCATGGGAACCCTGAGGATAGGGAGGAAATTAACTGGCTGCTAGCTTTCTGCAAGGCTTTCCTTAAAGGGGATACTGCCAGGCAGTGGAGATTCAGGCCTCTGGGGACTGGGGCCAGAGCAAGCCCTCCCCTAGCTTTCTGGAGCCGTGTACTGCCTCGCCACTTGTGTTCTGCTGGGAGAGACTAACCTCCTTAGGAAGCTGTGGACAGAGGTAGGGGGTGAATCTCTCTACCTCACTAGTATTTCCTAAAGGCTCCACACTATTCTTTAATTGCTTCTGCCACCCAGGAGATACTGTCTTTGTCCTGAAACTTAGTACTCTTTAAGGGACCCTAGGTGCCCTCTGTAAGCCTCACAGCAGTGGACAGGCCACTGTTGTCAGAGGTTCAGGAAACTTAGGGCTAAGAAGCATCTCTAGACCAACCCTTACATTACACAACTAAGGAAAAAGAAGCCAAGAGGTCAAATTACTTTTCTCAAGGTCACCCAGGCAGTAAATGGCAGAAGCAAGACTGGAACCCAGGTCCTCTGATTCCAGAACCATCAATCTATACCTGTTCTCTTTCAGTGGCTGGGGTGGGGGAAGGAGAAGGAGGTGGCTATTTAGGGAGCTATGGACTGTATGTAAAGGCTATGTTCAACCACAGTCCTAAGTGAATTCAAGCAAGATTTGAAACCAGGATGAGAAATTCCCATCCACCTACATGGGCACAGCTATGATATCTGGCATGTGAGCTGTGAGCTTGACCTTTCAGGTTGGGGGCACCACTGGCCAAAGTATATGTGTGTAGACAGGTGAGAGAGGGGCAAGCTCTTGTGGTCTGGCTGCTCTTTGTTCAGGGTATTACTTGCAGTAGGGAGTTCTCTAGAAAGAGAACCACTGGGGGAATGCAAGGGAGATTGGGAGGATGGGTCAGGAAATGAGCTTGACGCAAATGAGATGAGACTGTTTGGGGGAAATGGAGACTCCCTGGTTTCAGAGGCGCTGCTGCATTGGAATAGGTACTATTCTGGCTGTCAGAATCAATAAAAATGAATAAATTCCAGAGTGGTGAGTCAGTGATAAAGGTTAGAAAATCTTTCTATGACCTTTTAAAATGCTCATCTTTTTATGCATTCCTGAGCATGCAAATAATAATGATGATGATGGCAACAACAATGAAGATTTCTAAAGTTTGTAAAACACTGTATACATCTGTATTTATATGCTAATCAGGGCTCATAATATTTGTGTGTGTATACGTCAGACAGGCAGATAGGTAGATAGATAAGTGGGCAGACCGGATGAATGAATGGATGATGGATGGATGGATGGGTGATGGATGGATGGATAGATGGATAGATGGATGGATGAGTGGGAAGGTAGATGGATGGATGGATAGATGGATAGATGGATGGATGAATTGATGGATGGATGAGTGGGAAGGTAGATGGATGGATGGATAGATGGATAGATAGTTGGATGGATAGACAGAAACGTAGATACATACATAGATAGATGCATGGGTAGATCAGAGCTCATCTCTATGTATAATCTCATTTGGTCCTCACTACAACCATATGAGATAAGAATTATTATTGTCCCCTTTTTACAGATGAGGAATATGAGACTCAGAGAAATTAAGTAACTTTCCCAGAGTCACACGGCTGGGAAGTCTGAGGCAGGATTCAGACTCTGCTTTTTCTGAATCCAGATTCTGTGCTCTGTTCACTGCACTCAACAGTTGTCTGTTCCATGATATTCCCAACAATAGTCATAAATCTTTCCACTCTTTTGGCTTGCTTGAGATCTCTGGCCTTGCTTTTAGGGATCAAGAATCCTGCCTGAGGGGACCCTAGAGACTATTTCATTTAACTCCCTTGTTTTACAAGAGAGAGCAAGGATTACAGGATTTGGACTTTAGGCTTAGAGCTGGAAGAGAGGTCAGAGGCCCTCAAAACCAACTCCCTCATTTTACCAAAACAGAGAGGTTGACTGACTCACGCAAGTCATAAGGGGCAAAGCCAGAGTTTCAACCTAGGTTCTTTGGTCATACAGGAAGCAAGCAGCAGAACTTCCTTATGCACTCGGTTCCTCTGCTTGTCTTTATAGTTCCAGAGCTTAGCACTCACTGTGCCTGACACATAGTAAACATTTAATAATGCTTGTTGACTGACTGATTGATTCCATGAGGAATAAGTGATACTATCTACCTAGTCCCTTAGCATTCACCATGATTTCTACAGATGAGCCAACCTGCGGGCTTGGCCTTGCTTCCCTCTTCATTCCATTTTCCTCGATGCCTTTTCTTAGGTAGAGATCTTGGTACTGGTAGAAAGCTCAGTTCATCTGCCCAGGAGACTAGTCTCCATATTGAGTGTTTAGGAAAGGTTTTGCTAAGGACAAGCAGGGACCATGAGCTTCCTAGATGCTCCTGCCCCATCCCTTCCAGGCTGGCTGCCTACTGAATGGAGTCTCCCTGATGTTGCTTAGGTTTGGGAAGTTGATCAATGTGGAACTTGGCTCCTGAGCATCAAAGCTCAGGCACACCCTCATTTTACCAATGGGACATCCAATGATATCAGGTTAAACCTACTGCCAACTTTGCCTGTCTGTCACCCAAAGCCTTCCTTGCATTCAAATCAGGCACCTTCCTCCTTTTGCAATCCCTTTCTTGGTTCTTTGGAAGACCTTGTGTCATTGCGTCGTGCTTGTAGCTTCAGGACTGGTATGGGCTTTGAGCTGCAAGGTGACTACTTTCCACCTGGGGGTGCAGAGGAAGGATTCTAGCCATATCCTTTTCTTTGGGGCCTCCAACAGATACTACATGACCTACATTATTATCAGAATTCATAAACATTCCCCTTTCCTCATGTGCCCCTCTGACCCATTCAGCTGAGTGCTACTCTCTTTTGGACTTGGTGGTCTCCTCTATCTGCTGGGGGAAGGAGCGGTGATGAGGGCAAGAAGCCAATTCCTGTCGGCTCCCCATTGATGGAGTCCAGCAGTTTAGTCAGGAACAGGACCCCCCCTTCCCCATCTCTCATTGATTTCTATTTACCCAATTGTGCTTTGTGGGATATTCAACCCAAGGAACATGACGTCCATGACTGAACGTAAGAGGAAGCCTAAATTCTCCAAGGATGAGCTGGACATTCTGGTCACCGAGGTGACCCACAATGAAGCTGTCCTCTTTGGGAGGGAGACCATGAGGCTGTCCCATGCCGACAGGGATAAGATCTGGGAAGGAATAGCTCGGAAAATCACCTCAGTCAGCCAAGTCCCCCGCTCAGTGAAGGACATTAAACACAGATGGGATGATATGAAGAGGCGTACCAAGGACAAACTGGCCATCATGCAGAAGTCCCTGTCCAGCCCTGGCAGTGGAAGCCACCCCCCCACCATTATCCTTACTGCCCACGAGAGAGCCATTGAGTCCACATTGCACGCCTCCCGCTCCATCCGTGGCTTCCCAAGAGCAGATCTGAATGGCATGGACAGTCCTTCAACTAGCTGTAAGTATCACTTCTTTAACCTTTCTCCCTGTTCTCTATCTCCCACTGACTCCTCCTTATTCTTGCTGGGCCTCCTGGCTCTTTCTTCCTCCTCTGGGCTTTTCTGTCTTTCTCTGCCTTTTCCTTGTTCTCTCTCTGTCTTTTCCTCTTTCCTTCATCTCGACCTTCTCTGTCTCTATCTCCTTTTCCATGTTTTCCCTTTGTCTCTCATTTCTGTCTCTGTTTTCTCTATTTTTATTTTTGTATCTCACAATCCCTTCCTGCATATCACACAGACTTACCCTTACTCCAGGGTTTGGGAGAGCAGGGTATCATTTTATAATCTCCTGGAGTCATTTGGAACTTTGGTATCATTCAGAATTGCTGAGCATGTGAGGGAACCCATCCAGAGACTCACCTCTCTTCCCATCACAGGGCTTCCAAATTCTTCAGGCTCCACTTGGGTCCATCCCCACTGTCCTTGCTGAGGGCTAACCTTCTTTAAAAGCTGAAGTAGCTTTTCCAGCTACTGAGAAAGTAGAATGAGGGCAATGGTGAGAGTTAGGGCATGGGGAGCCCAGCTGATGGGAAGTTGACTTTTGCAGGCCTGAGTCTCTTGCCCAAATCCCTAGGCAATGGAGCACAAGCTTGGGACCAGGTTGGACTTAGTTTGTTCATAAGAGCACAGCTTTGGGGTTGGATGTGAGTTTAGAGGCTGTCTATCCCAGCTCCCGCTTTTATTTTTTACAGATGAGGAAACTGAGGTCTAGGGAGATTACGTGATTTGATCAGGATCAAAACGCTGTTATCTGAGGTGGATTAGAACCCGGGTTTCCCTGGTTCTTAGTTCAACACTTTGCACTTTGTGTGTTTCATAGTCTCAAAAGTCACTCCTTAGAGCAGTCATTTGAACCTGTGCTGGCTTCTTGGTATAAGATAGATTAAAGATAATAGTATCGTAGATTTCTATATGGAAGGGATTTAGAGTCATTGAATCCAACTCTCCCCATTTTGCAGATGAAAAAGTTAAGGGCCAGAGAGACTAGAACTGTGACTTGTCCAGCATCATACAAGTGTTAAGTTTCCAAGGTGGGATTTGTACCCACATCTTCCTGACTCCAAGTTCAGTGCCTTATCCACTACGCCATGCTGCCAGCACTCTACGACCCTGCCCAACTACAGGGTACAAAGAGGAGAGACTGAACCCTGACTCCCTCGGTTCATCAACTTATGAAACTCCCTTCCTAAAGAGCAGGTCCCTCATCATTCACTGGTCGTGGATTGTCTGGTCTCCGAGATCTCGATTGTGGGACTAAGACTGTGTGTATGGGTATGCATCCATAGTGGTGTGTTCTCTAGTGAGAAAAGGGCAGTGCTGGGGTGTTAGGTGAGATTCAGTGCGAGTGTAGTCTCTGGAGACTGACTGCAACCTGGGAGTTTTCCATTCCAAGATGGTGGAGAGACCAATGAACCTGCTGGTGTGGAGATGCCTCTCAGTCATTGAGGGACTCCATGCGTAGCTAGTTGTCTTGCTCAAGATGGCCTTTGCATATGGACTATGGGATGTGAAGGGCCAGCCCGGAAAGAAGACTCCAGGATGTGTTTCTTAGTCCTCCCTTTGGTCTCAGGATCTGTTCTAGTGACCAGGAGTGGTAGTGAGGGGGATGTTAGACTTGGAGGTTGTGGTTTCTACTGTCTTTCACCATCCTGTGTCCACATACACAGCTTAATTTCCCTCTTCCCTTCACTTCCTTTTTCCTACCCCAACCCCAATGGAAATTGACATTTTAAAGCTGTATTGCCCATCGTGGCCACGAGGTGGCACCAAAAAAACTTGTTAATGGCCATTCAAAGCTTGGAGTCCAGGGAAGTAAATGTGAGCCTTTTAGCAGAATCGCAAGACATCAAAGCTGGAAGGGTCTTTGAACATGTAATATGGATAATTAGGACTAGAAGGGAAATATTAAACGCAACATGTTAGGACTAGAAAGAACCTTAGAACACGGAATGTCAGAACTGGGAGGGACTTCGGAACATAGAATGTCAGAGCTGGGAGGGACCTTAGAACATAGAATGTTAGAGCTAGGAGGGACCTTAGAACAGATAATGTCAGAGCTAAGAGGGACCTTAGAACAGATGTCAGAGCTGGGAGGGACCTTAGAACAGGGAATGTCAAAAGTGGGAGGACCCTTAGAACAACAGGGAATGTCAGATCTGGGAGGGATCTTAGAACAGAGAATGTCAGAGCTGGGAGGACCTTAGAACACAGAATGTCAGAGCTGGGAGGGACCTAGGAATGTAAAATATCTGAACTGAGGGACATAGGACCACAGCTGGAAGGAACCTTAGAACACAAATTGTCAGACCTAGGAGAGGTCTTAGAACAGATAATGTAAAAACTTGGAACAGAGAATGTCAGAGCTGGGAGGAGCCTTAGCATATAGAATATTAGAACCTGGAGGGAACATAGAACATAGACCATAGGATATCAGGGGAGGAACCTTAGAAATTATCTAGTCTAATATGTTATTTTATGGTGGGGAAATTGATGCCCAGAAAGATGTCCAACATCCCACAGGTAGTTGGTGGCAAGGCTAGGAAAGTCTTTGTCTTCTTATTCCTAATTCAATGCACTGTCCAAAGCAGAATGTTTTCCGGAGGGCAGCCTTGAAGGATGTTGTTGACCCTTTTTTCACCTCTCCAGGTGTGCCCCTAACTGAAGAGCATGATATCTCTGCCTAGACTGCCTCCATTCAAATCAGGGTGTCCCAGACACTGACTAACATGGGAATGATAGTAGGTTTGGGGAGAAGGCAGCTGTCTTGTTTAGTTTAGTCTATGAAGACCACCTCCTCTTGTCCCTGGGAGAAATAAGAAAAACCTGGCAGTAGATAATCTGGGGCAGCCAGTTTTTCCTGCCTTGCTAATCCTTTGTGTTTCTGATTTCTCTCTCTCAAGATGATGAAGATGAGGAGACACCTGGACCCTCACATCAGCCCCCTCTGACTTCTCTGCAGCAAGATCAAGAAGAAATTGCCCACCCGGCCAGGCCAGCCCTCTTCCAATCTTTGTCCTCATCCAACCAGTTAGAGACAGTGGAAGCAAAGCCAGAGGATATGCCACCATCATCCCAGGCACCCCCACACTCCCAATCCCAGAGCCCCCCATTCTCAGGCTTTGACCGGCATCGCTTCCACTCTCATGCCCAGGAGTCTGAGCCTTTCCAACGATTATGCCAGGAGCTGGTGACTGTCCACCAGGGCATGGCAGACAGTATGCGCACTATTGGCCAGGCTATGGCCGAACTGACCGGGTGGGTCAGCCAAATGTGCCAAAGGCTGAGTGAGATCCGAGATGGAGTCCGGGCCCTTCAGCAAGTGCCCAGCCTGGCAGCTGCCACAAACACACCACTCCAGCCTGAGCCCCACCGAGCAGAGCCCAGCCTGGAGCCAGCCCCACCCACAAGGACTACTCGATCTCGGAAGCGAAAACACCATTTCTAACCAAACCAGGCTGAACTGAAAAGAAAAGCATACAGAAAGGGATTAAATGTCCCTGAGCATGGGAACCTTCGTTACAAAGAAGGGCTTCCTCGTCTCAATTCTTAGTGTCCAGGCACGGGAAAGTCTCGGGCTGACCCCTTAGACGTGTCTAGGGCCAAGCCATCACCTTCTCCTCCTTGTCTTCTGCCAAAGTTGAAGGTCTGTCAGGAACTAGCAGGGGCTCACTGGCTTCAGTGAGTCATACCCTGAGGTCTTCCTCCCATTGGCAGTCAGCCTAAGTTGGGTAGGTCTAGGTGGGAAATATGACTTTCCCACTCAGAAGAGACTGGAATGGTGATTGACTGTGTGGTCCAGGCAGGTGGCTCAACTTTCTTGACCACAGGCCCCTAGGCATGATTTCTGTTGATGAAAAATGGGGAGAGGGTGATGGTTGGAGCTCAGCTCATTTAGACAAGCTGGCTATGCCCTCTGCTTGATGGTGCTCCTGCCTGGGCTCCTGGACTCAGCTCTGGCTTGCATGATTTTGTGTGAGCCATTACGTGAGTTTAAGTTTTGTGTTTTTGCCTTTGGTGGGTCAGAGTGGGGTGTCTGTGAAGGAGAACAGATTGAAATGGAAAGGAATCTCCCCGAAGAATAGCCCTGCTTCCCATAGCTAATGCTTTGTACTTTATAAAGCTCACTCACAATATACTGTCTCACTGGATCCTCAGAACACCCTTGTGAGACTGGGAGGCTGGGGAGAGACTCTGAAACTCATTTTACAGGATGAGAAAAATGAGGCCCAGGGAGATTTTAAGTGATTTGCCAAAGGCTGAGGAGCCAGTAAGTGGTATATCTGGGTCTTCTTTCTTCCAGACCTCTCTTCTTTCCTTTCCACCAGCCAGGAGCTCAATTTTTGGTAGCAAAAGAGGAGGAGGATATATCTGCCTTTATTGATTAGAGGGCCTGGCCTTTGTCCCAGCCCCATCTCCCATCCTGTAGCTGTTCTTGACCCTGATCTTGACCCTTGGTTTTGACACTGAGGAAGAAGACTTCCCAGGAGTCTAGTTGGTCTCTCTTCCCCTCCTCTGTCCTAGTGGGACAGAATTGAGGTCTGGATGGACAAAGAGAGGGTCACAAGACAGCGTTTGAGATGGGCAATTCTCTTCCCTTCCTTCTAGCACTCCAATGGCATTGGGATCCCTGCAGTTGCTCTGGTTGTCCAGATCTCTCTTGTAGATAAGACAACATGTGTAAGGGTACAAATGCATACATCTATTGCTTTCTCTGGATTTTGTTTTGGTGTTTGGCCTATGGCATGAAAGCTACATTCCTGGTATCAGGGAGGGAGTTTGGAGGTGGCTTTGATGAACATGAATGTGGGGAGATCAGCCCAATGAATCTCACTGTGTTTTCTTTTTGGCCTCCTGTCCCCAAGGCTGGCCCAAGCAAGAGCCCCCTGAGTCAGGACTGACACCCTGTGCCCACCTAGACCTGGAAAGTGGGTCTCTCCCAGACTCACCATGTCCTCAGGCCTGAGGTAGGGGAGGAGATATTGGGTACCCCAGAGCCTTCCCTCAACTTTCTCTCTCCACTCTGATCTCTTAGAATAGCATTCCATTGCTACTTGAGCTGAGAATCCCCTTCTCCCATAACCTATGGCTATGCTTTACCCCTGCCCCCCCAATTTCCTTTGGAAATATTTTTGTTAAAATGATAAATAAAAAGAAATATCTAACACCTCTAACATATCTAGCCTTCAAGTTCTTTCTTTGGTGTATGCTCACTTCCTATCCTCCCCTACCCCCATTCGCCCCTTGCCCAATTCACCATGGTGTGTCTTTGGGCCCTTGAGGAGCTAGTGTAGATGGCTGAAAAGAAGCCAGTAGGCAGAAGAGCCCTGTCTGCCTTCTGAATACCTCCAATACCTCTCTATCTTTGGAGCACTGTCCCCCTTCCCATCATAACTACTGATATCCAACCCATCCTTCAAGGCCCATGCTACTTCCTCAGAGAGGACTACTTCTAATGGGAAATGAGTTCATCCTGATCTGATCTCATAGTACTTTATGCACCTCTCAAGCACTTACCATATTCTAATTTTTATTATATTCATCTGCCTATGACTGATTTCTTTTGATAGATCATAAGCTCCTTGAGGTCAAGGACTATGTCTGATTCTCTTTATACCTTCCCCATTCACTGTGCATCCCACACGGTAGGCCCTTAAGAAATATTTGAATGAATGAATATGCTCAGCCTTGTTCTTGATATTCAGGATATAGAAAAGCATAAGATGGATGGATGGATGGATGGATAGATGGATGGATGCATGGATGTATGGATGCATGGATGGGTGGTGGATGGATGAAAATTGAACCCATTTTTCCAAGAGGGCATGTTATGAACATAGAAAATAATAAAAATGAATGAATGTGCTCTGCTTTGTTCTTAATGTTATTCAAGATATAAAAAAAAACAAAATGGATGAATGGATGGATGGATGGATGGATGGATGAAAATCCAGCCTACTTTTCCAATAGGTCATGGTATGAATGCAGAAAATGATAAAATGAATAAATGAGCCCAACCTTGCACCAGGCCTTATTGGTGATGTAGGGAAGCATAAGATGAAGGAATGAATGAACAAATGAATAAATGGAAAATGTGTCTAGCCTTTCACTAGACCTTGTGATGAAGAGAAGCATGAGATACAGTCCCTATGTTCAAACAGCTCATGGTGCCTTTGGGGAGGGAACATACACATGAAACGTTTGATGTATTTGGTAAGGTCTTAACCAACACAAATTTGTTAAACACTTACTGTATATACTGTCCCAAATGCAAGAGATACAAATTTTCACACCAGTCTTTTTGGTTTACATGGGTGGGAGGAGGTAGAATGTATAAAAAATATACTTCTTACTACTGGGCAGGAAGGAGATACATTATCTTTCCTTGATATGCTTGAAAGACCTACTTCCTTTCTACCCACCCACCCCCCTTCACCCCCCCCCCCCGCCCCCATTCCCACTCCTCAGTCAACTGCCTTAGGAGGTTTATTACATCACATAGATTCACCATTGAGGTTTCCCCCAAACAGTCCTTACTCATGCCTTCCAGAAAATTTAATCTACAGAGGTTTATTTTTCTTAAGTTGTGTCTGAGGCATTTCTGGACCTGGCTGGGAAACCTGCTTTGTTTAGAGAAAAGTCAGAAGACAATGGGTCAGGCTGAGGAATGTTTGCTTGGAGCTGCTCCACGTCAGAGTCAGCAATGTTGAGGGGAAAACCTTGAGACTGCCTTGAGACATCTAGTCTAGGACTCTTTGGTATTTCATTGATTTGTCTAACTTCAAATGAGATAGAAATAGCCACTGAGGTTTCAACTATTGGCAGTCATCTGGATGGTTTTTGCTAGCCCCTTCCCTCCCTCCCCCACCCGCCATCATTTTCTCTTCCAAGGATTAATATGACTTTCTCCAACTTGGAACATGACATAAAATGGCCTAAGAGCTCCATCAAGCCACCTTGCAAATAATCACTTGCCCAGAACAATCAGGAAAGATTGTTGCCTTTTATGTGCTTTCCACAGGGAAGATACATAACGGAGCACTGAAGCCATTTGGTATTTGTTATGGAGGTATTTATCACATTGGGGCAGAACTGGGCTCCTGGGAACACATCTAAACTCCTTTGTATCTTCAAACTCACAATTTCTGTAAGAGAAAACCAACATTTTTTGGAAACAGCTTAGAACAGTAGAAAGAGCACTTCCTTGGGAGTCAGAGGTCTTACCTTCAAATCCTGACTCTGGCACCACCTGAGTTACATTGACCAAGTCACTTCCCTTTCCTAGGATTCAGTTTTCTCAACGGTAAAATCAGGTGATTGGGCTAGATAACTCTTGAGGTCCCTTTCAGCCCCAAATCTTTGATCAGGTCTTTAATTTTTTTTTAAAGGTTCACATAAGTGGAGAGAAAATGTCCAATTATCTGGAATAATGAGGCAAAAAGATTCTGATGATCTGGGTAGATTGAGATTTATATATGCTATGCCTGGAGGACTAATGTTCAGACACTCCAAATACAGACATTTTAAAAGATATGAGATAATGTACACAAAATACTTTTCACACCTTAAAGTGCTATCTAAATATAGGGTGTTCTGAAAGTCTTAGTGCAGTGTCAAACCAAAAAAATGTTAAAATTGCAGTAAGGCTTATGGGACTTTTCTTGCGAGCATTAACTTGACTGAAATGATACTTCATGACTTTGAAAGCCCCATGATTTCATTACTATAGCTACCATCTCCACAGACACAGATCATAGAAGCCCCTCCATGACTTAGGTAAATGGTGTTTACAGTGGCCAAAAATCACTCAACTAACAAATCATTATTAAGTTCCTACTGTGTGCCAGTCACTGAACTAGAAAATTGTCCTCTAGTGGCCAACTCTGGTGATGAGGCTTCCCACCTTTATTGATGGGTCTTTGGATAGTAGAAACACAAGGCATTATATGGGACATATTCAAGGTATTACTGTCAGTGGGGTAGGGAAGAGAAGGGAGAGAGGGAGGGAGCATTTATGCAGTGTCTACTATGGGCAGCTAGGTAGAGAAGTGGATAGAGCACCATGCCTGAAGTTAGGAAGAGATGAGTTCAAATCTCACCTGAGATATTTACTAACTGTGTGACCCTGGGCAAGACACTTAACCCCGTTTGGCTCAGTTTCCTCATCTGTAAAATGTACTGGAGAAGGAAATGGCAAACCACTCCAGTATCTTTGCCAAGAAAACCCTAGATGGGCTCACAAAGAGTTGTACACAACTAAATTGACTGGACAACAACAATACCAGGCACTGTGCTAAGCATTTCATGAATATTATCTCATCTGATGCTCACAACAACCATGTAATGCAGGTACTATCATCCTTGTGGGAAAACTGAGGCAACAGAGGTTAAGTGACTTGCCAGAGGTTGCTGGCACAACCTTCAGAGACCATGGGTCACCTGTGTGCCATGATGAATGAGGCATCAAGGCAGAATGTTAAGGAGGGCTCTTGAATGGGAAATACTGTTTCTTATAGAATTCGAGGGACACATTCAGAATCCTGTAGAGCTCCAGAACCTGTATACTGGAAATCCATTTTCATCATCAATCTTTCCTGGATCCTTTGACTCACCCTAGGATTTGTTTTTAGAAATAAAAACCCATTTCTTTCCTCTTTCTTTCCTCCTCATTAAAGTTAAGTGCAGGAACCAATCCTGGCTGCTAGAACTTGGATGATAAGCCTTGGATGATAAGTCAGATTAGGCAGAGTTCTTGGACAACCCTTTGGCTCCCCATGTCTTATAGGTCATAAGAATTAGAACTGGAAGTGACTTTGGCATTCATCTAGTCCAAGCCCTTCAATAAATGGATTACAAAATTAAGGCTAAGAGAGGGAAATTGGTGTCTGCAGTCCTCCTAGTAGTCAGGGGCAGAGATGGGATTCAGACCCCAGGTCCCCTGACCTGAATCCAAGATCTAGAAAGGAAAGAGATCATAGAGGCCATCTAATGTAACCCACTCATTTTACAGAGAAAGAAACTGAGACCCATAGAAAGGAAATGATTTGCCCAAGGATACCCCAGGAAGAAGTGGTAGAGTCAGGTCTTGGACCCAGGACATTTGACCATAGTCTATGTTCTTCCCACTGCTCCTAGACAATATTCCTTGCAGTTTATCCTCTGTATTTTCTTGAGACTGAAAGAACAACTCTTTTAAGATATTTTTCATTCATTTGAGAGCAGTTGGATGTTCCCAGGATTCAAAAGGATGGAGCTCAAATGGTAGGATTTCAGGAAGGGTGACAGACAGTAGAAGAAAGATCTGGGAACTGAGGTCTTGGCCAGGCACTCTTCAAATCATAAGCTACTTGCAGGTTTGTAAGGCTAACCCTCTTAGCTAAGAGAAAGCTCCCTGACTCTGAACTGAGAGGATTCGGGTTCATATCTTAGCACTGATCTTGGACAACCTCTTGGCTCCCTGTCTTTTAGGTCATAAGATTTAGAACTGGAAGTGACCTTGGCATTCATCTAGTCCAAGCCCTTCGATATATGGATTACAAAATTAAGGCTAAGAGAGGGAAATTGGTGTGTCTGCAGTCATCTGAGTAGTCAGGGGCAGAGATAGGATTCAGACCCCAGGTCCTCTGACCTGAATCCAAGATCTTGGCAAACTTGGCCAAGTCACTTAATGTCTGTGAGCCTCAGTGTTCTCAGCTGTAAAAGAAAAAGAGCTCTCATTGTTGAAATAGTATTTCATGCCTTTTGTATGGCTCACCCATCCCCAACCTCCTGTGAGACTGCAGGATCCTAGGTCTGGAACCTCAGAGATCATCCAGCAACCCTGTCCTTTTACTGGGGAGGAAATAGAGAGCCAGAGAAAGAAATGACTTGTCCAATAATATAAAGAGTAAATGGCAGTCAAGATTTGAACCCAGGTCATCTGACCATCATTCTTGTCAGTATACCATATTACCTTGCGCAAGGGGGCAGCCATTATTATTCGATTTTTCAATCCATTGCAAACCAACAAGCATTTATAAAGTACCTACTATGTGTCAGGCTTGGGAATAAAGGAAATGAGTAACCCTAGCCCCTCCCATCAGTCAGCTGACTTCCATTGGGTGGATACAACATAGAAACAGAGAAGTATATACCTGATTAATCAAAGAGGAAGGAGAGAGTATAGATAGCTAAAGAGACCATGAAGGCCCTTCCATAAATGACATGTGAGCTTAAACTTCAAGGGAATTAGGGATTCTAAGAGATAAGGAGAAAGTGCTTTTCAGGCATGGAGGACAACCTATGCAAATGCATGGAGGTGGGAGATGAGATACCCAGTATTCCAGTGTCCCTGATGTGAAGAAATGTAACATGCAGTGACCCTGGAAAGGGTCATTAAAGCTTTAAATGCCAAGCTGAGAAATTTGTATTTGGTCCTAAAGGTGATAGAGAGCCATTAAAGCTTCATGGGCAGAGGAATTACATGGTGAAACAGCTTATGGAAGATTATCTTGGTAATGGTGTTGCCAGAGGGAGAAGCTAGAGGCAGAAACTAGAAATCAGGAATCCAATTATGAAGCCATTAAAGCAGTTAAGGCAAGAGTTGATGAAGGCTTGAACTAGAGGAGTGGCCTTTACGTTAGAAAAGGTGATAGGGGTGAGAGATGTTGAGATAGAATTGACTGGATTTGATAAGTGATTAGATATTGGTAATGAAGTTGAGGGAAGGTAAAGATGACTTTCTTGACCCTAGGTGACCAGAAGAATGATGATTCCCTCAACAGAAAAGGGGTATTTTGGAGGGGAGTGGGTTTCGGATGGAAGACAATGAATTCTATTTTGAACTTGTTGAGGTTGAGATGTCTATGAGAGAAATAATTGGAATTATACACAGGGCACTTGGTGATAGGGGCCTGGAGCTCATGGAGCTCTAGAAGGGACCAGACAGATAATCTAGTCCAACCCTCTCATTTTACAGATGAGAACATTGAGATTCAGGGTAACCCTGAATTACTTGGAGTTACCTAGGATTAGGTAATCCTAACCCTAAGTGACTTACCCAAGGTCACAGAGGCAGACTTGGGATTTGAACTCATGTCCTCTAGCCCCTATTCTACCATTCTTTGTCTTTACCTCATATGAGTACATCTGTATATGGAGATGCACAAGCGGGAATGTTGCTTAACCTCATGTCATTTTTACCCTTGTTCCCCAGATATGTGATCATCTCACGAGAGGAGAGAGAACAGAATTTGATGGCCTTCCAACACAGTGAGAAGATCTATTTCCGGGTGTGCCGTGATATCCGACCTGGGGAGCGGTTACGAGTCTGGTACAGTGAGGATTACATGAAACGTCTACACAGCATGTCCCAGGAAACAATCCAGCGCAACCTGACCAGAGGTGAGCCTTCCCTTCCTCGTGGACGCTATCCCTGCCCCTGCTGCAGTGGCTCCTTTGACCGTTCTTCCTGGTTGATGGAATGTCGCCTAACTGAGGACTCTAAGCAAGATGTCCCAGTGTTCTTCACAGTTTTCACTAACTGGATATCCTGCTTAGATTGCCACAGAAGGAAAGGGAAAAACTAATACATTTCTCATGGAAAACTTGTGGGACATTTAAAAAAAAATTTTTCTGGTTGGATATTTGCAAGAACCCACCCTATAGATTTCCTTCTCTGAGTAACCAGAGGAACAGAGACCCTGATCATATATTCCAGAGCATCAGGAGGGGAGAAATGGAGGCTGAGAGTCAGGGGAAGAGGCAAAGGACATCATTAGGACCTAGTTCTCCATCTCAGATTAAGTCCAAATCCCCACTACTGTATAGTTTGATGAACTAATGACTCCCTCTTCTTCCCTGGTCTTTAGGCCAGGTAGTTGTCTATCCAAAAGATATTATTGAGGGAAGGCCAAAAAACTTACGTAAATAAATTTTGGAGGTCCAGAGTGAGTAAGTACAATAGGTACCTGTCCATGTGCATTCTACAAGAAAGAGTAGATTAGAAAATCCTCATCACAACAAAGCCATTCTGGGGCTTGCTGGTCAACCATGAAAGCCAAGTTCTTTTCAGTATCACCTTCAAATTAACTCCACAGTCTTCTTAGTCCCATGGAATTTGTCTGGTAGACTCAGAGTCCATTTGGTCCAACTGCAGCCCATTGGGGATAAGGTCAGACTCATTAGATCATCAACCTGACATCTGACAGAAGAGTGGAGGAGTTGGGAAGGGATGGAAGTGGCCCATTGAAATTAAGTTTTTTTGAAGAAAAAAAAGTCAAAAATTACCAACTATCACAACTATTAATATAGGAAATAGGCCGTTTTAGGAGGTAGTGAGTTCTCCATCACTGAAGGTCATCAAAGTGAGGCTTCTTGTTCAGGTACAGGTTGAACTAAATGACTTCAGAGGTCCCTTTCAGCTTTGAAATTCTGGAATTCCATTAAGAATGCAGCAGCTACCTGACTTGGTAAAAGGTGTCTCATGACTCAGTGGGCACTGGGAAGGGAAGTTCTAGTTAAGCTCATATCTTAACTACTCCAGATCTTGGGTTGGGAGATATTAGCATTTTCTTGGTGAAAATTTCCTCAGTGTGGTTTCAGTCTGACCTTTGGAGAGAACTGAATATTGTCATAGAACTTCTATTAAACATCAGCCATGCACTGGGGACTATGCAATGGAGTAAAACAATCCCCAAAGGCAGCATGGAGCCAGAAGAAAAGGAAGCAAGGAGAAGCCTTGTCTGGGGCCACCAAAGTTTCAACTCTTGGTTTCAGCTTCCTTGGATTCCCCCAGGAGTGTTTACAGTATCTTTTTGGTTTTTTCCTGGTGCCTTCTCAATGCCCATCATTTTCAAGGGAGACTGAGAGACATGAGGGGAAGGCTGGTTTAAGGAAGTGAGCATTAGGGAGCCATTTGGAAGAGAGCTTTGGTAGAAGGTGATCCCAAGGCACACGTGGGAAAAGGTGTGAAGACAAGAAGGGGTGCACAAGATGATGTTCCTGCCCAGGGGAAAACAAGAGAGAGGAAGGGAACTTCAAGCTTTGGACTACAAAGGAATAGGCTGCCTCAGGTGGTAGTGAGGGCCCTATCAGTGGAGATCTTCACCAAAAGGAAAGAGAAAGAGATGCAGAGACAAGATGAAAAAAAATGGATGAGCTTGGACCAAAAACCCAGAAGCATTGATATATTCAACTTTGTGGATCAGAATGTGGTGTGGGGTGTGTGTGTGTATGTGTTTGTGTGTGTGTGTGTGTGTGTGTGTGTGTGTGTGTGTGTGTGTGGCAAACTTCTACTGGATGTGCCTACCCTGGGATGCAGAGATTTCCATGGAAGTGATGTGACTTGCCCAAGGTCACAAAGAAAATCGGTGACTGAACATGCTTCAAAGCTGTTCACCATCATGAGCCTGCTCCTTCATTTCATTTAAGTTCAATAATCATTTATTAAATATGGGGTTTGGAATCCTTTTACCTCCTTCTCTTAAGGGTCTGCTTAGAAGGATACAACAGCTCAGACTTCTTAGAAATGAGGTTGGCAGAGGCCAGGCATCCCACGGCTAGTGACCCAACTGTCTGTCAGTGACCTTTCATTAGTGTGGCATAGTGGAAAGACTGCTGCCTTTGGTCTCAGAGGTCCTTGATTTGAACACCTCCTCAACTCTTCACCAACTGTGTGACCTGGACTATGTGACTCATCTTCCCTCATCTTCAATTTCCTCATTTCCAAAATGAGGAGATAGAATTATATGATTTGTAAGGTCTTTCCAGCTCTGAGCTTCTGTCTTATTCATCAGAAAACTGTAGATGTTCATTGTTTTCTGGACTGTGTCAAGGGATATTTTTTTCTGTAGATCTTTAGGAATTCATGATAAGTGAAGTTACAAAGAGGCTGATTTGGGCTTAGTATAAGAAAGGACTTCCTAACTATTGGAGCTTCCCAGCACTAAAATGAACCAACTTATGAGGGAGTGAGTTCCCTTTCACTGAAAGTCTTCATCCTCAACCTGGATGACCTCATGTTGGAGCTGTTGTCAAGGATGATGTAGAAGAAATTCCTCCTTGTGTATGCATTGGATTAGATTACTTCTGAGGTCTCAGAATACCAGAACTGGAAGGGACCTTTGAGATCATCTTTTTTAACACCTTTATTTTACAGATGAGCAAACAATGGAGGCCCAGGATGGGAAAATGACTTGTCCAAGGTCACTTGGTTCAGTGGCTATTTCCCTTCCTGGCTCTAAGATTCTATTGGTTTATTATGGAGTTTCCAAATCTTCCTAGATTTGATAACCAGGGGATATATTTCATGACTACAGTGGTCTTAAGATTTCGTGTAATCCTAAGGCTGAAGGGACACCCTCAAGAAACAGATAAGACCCAGCCTGGGGATAAGCAGGACTCAGTGCTGGTGAGTTGTAATCCATGTTTTCCCACAGCACTAACTGATGGCAATTCTAAAAAGAAACATATAGATTATGTGCCTGATGAGGTCCCTTCTTTCATGATCTTGAGGCAAAAAAAAAAGAAGCCACAGAAAAAAGAGAAAGAAAGAGAAGCCCCTAGTTTTTAGGGGCCTCGTAGAAGCAGGTATTTCTTCTGACACCAGAGCAGGGAATGGTGTATATTATGAAGAGGCTTGCTATGTCTCTTCTTCTTCGCCTGACTCAGTTTCCCCCATGGCTCAGGAGGTGTCGATTTGAAGGAGTCACTCAAGAATGTGAGAAGATTTAAGAAAATGAGAATCTGATCTTTTAAAAACTGTGTCTCCCTTCTAGTTCCCTTTATCTATATGATCCCAGAGAAGACTCCCTGGATTTGGAACCAGAGGATGTGCTTTGAATCTTGCCTCTGCCATTTAAGACCAGAATGAGCTTGGACTTCTCAGTCCTCACCTCTGGGTTGCAGTCTCTTTACCTATAAGATTAGGGAGATTGCCTTGGTCAAGACTTCTTAACTTGGGAGTCCATGAGCTTGTTTTTAAAAAAGATATCTTGATAACTATTTCAATAGAATCTATTTGTTTGTGATCCTATGTCTTGCATTTTAAAACATTCAAAAAACTTGATTCTGAGGAGTCCATAGACTTCACCAGACGACTAACTGCCAAGGGGAATACTGAACAAAAAAGGTTAAGGACTCCTGGATTAGAAGGTCTGGCCTCAGACTTTTACTAGCTGTGTGACCCTGTTGCTGAACCCTGTTTGTCTCAATTTCCTCATCTGGAAAATGAGCTGGAGAAGGAAATGGCAAACCACTCCAGTATCTTTGCCAAGAAAAGAGTCAGATGGCTGAAAAATGACTGAGACGGAGGTCCATTCCAGCACTAATGTTCTGTGATTCTGTGAGACATGGGAGAATGCCACACATTTCATACATACACAAGGTGTCCCCAAAATCAAAGTGGAGTCTTAGTATTTAGTCACTTTAAAGTGCTTTAAGACTATCAAGACAATTACTCTGTGTGTGTGTACACACATCTATATGCATACACAAATATATATGCATATATATACATATACATTCACACATATCTATAGCAATGTACATTTGTGTTTATATCATGGATAGACATCCATACACACATACACACCAGCACCCAGGACTCAGGCAGTTAGATTGTTTGCTGTAGCACCCTGGAGAGCACCCAGGCTCTCTGATAAGAGCAACTTTGGTTTCATTGATTCAAATGTTTTTGGTTGGAAGAGATTTAGAAACCCTTTTCCTAGGGTGTGGCATAATGAAAATACATTGGATTAGGAGTCAAATGACTGGCAATAGAATGGAAACCCTATAAGGGCAATGATGGTTTTTGTCTCTTGATCTCTGGTACCTAATGCTGGGCATAACATATAAGTCCTTCAGAAGTTCTTGGTTTGGTTTTAAAATAAATGCATATTGACTGATTGTCCTGAGTTCAAATCTTGAGTTCAAAAGCAGCTCTTGCTGCTTATTAGCTATAGGATTTTAGGCAAATCACAGCATATCTCTGTACCTCAGTTTTGCCATCTATTGAATGGGGTTAAAAAAGGTTTAATTTCTTTGAGTCTGTTTTCTAACTTGTAAAATGGGGATAATAATAATTTCTGTGAGTCTCAGTTTCATCTGTAGAATGAGGATATTGGACTAAGGTAATTCCTAAGGCTCCTCCTAACTATCAGTTTTATGCCACTACACTTAGTTGACTGCGTCTCACCAGAGATTAGCATAGTGCCGAACATGTAGTAAGTGCTTGATAAACGATTCTGTCTGTCTGTCTATCTAGCTCTCTATTTATCCACATATCCATCTCTATCATTCATCTCTCTATCTATCCATGCATATATCATCTATCTACTCATCTGTCTATCCATATAGCTATCCACCTATCATTCTATACAACTATTAACCTACCTTTCACCTATCTGGCTATCTATCATCTAGACCCATTTACCTATCCATCCATCTATCTATCTATCTATCTATCTATCTATCTATCTATCTATCCATCTATCTGTCTATCTATCTATCTATCTATCTATCTATCTATCTATCTATCTATCTATC
>CM053583.1:20969546-20994134 GCA_028627135.1 Pseudochirops cupreus | reverse complement strand
CTTCTATCCATCTATCATCTATCTCATTTATCTTTCTATCCAACCATATAGCTATGTCTGTCTCTGTCTATCCATCTATCCAATCACACAGCTCTCTGCTTATCTAACTTTCTAGCCATCTTTATGACCTCAGGTTTATGGGGTAGCTTCATATTGAACTAATCATTAATTAGAATGGGCTAATGACCATGGCCATTTCTAGAGTGCTTTAATGTTTGCCCATATTATATCGTTTGAGCCTCATGGCAGCCCCTTGAGATAAGTACTATAGGTATTGATGTCTGTATTTTACAAGGAGAAAACAGAGGCCCACAGAAGTCAACGTGTCCATGTTCCAATAGCTAGGAAGCGGCAGGGTCACATTTCCTGACTCTAAACCTAATCATCTTTTCCCCACTGCTGCCTCTCCTTTGATCCCCAAAGGTACCAGGACCTTCCCTCGAGGCCTACTGAGAACTGAGTCACCCATGCTGGCACAGAGTGATTAGAAAGCTCAGACTTGGTAGTGTCTCCTTTGCCTCCCTCCTTCTAGGGGACAGTAGCACCCCCCTGACACAGAACCATGGGTACTCTGAGTGACTGGGACAAGCTCCTGCTGTGGTGGGGAGGTTACCCTGTGTTAGGAGAACAGAAAAGAAATCATTTCAAAGCTAAAAGAGAGATGGAAATTGGAATGCCTTTTGAATTTGGAAGTGAGGAAATCCAGCTTTATTCTAGAAATTAGGACTTTGAGGGTCAATGTCATTTTCCCCTTCAGTTGCTGAAGTCTTCCTACCCACCTTGGAGTGTGTTTTCCCATAAGAAGATAGATTTAAAGTTGGGCAGGACCTTAGAGAACTTGGCATCTTAGATACAGAACTGTAAGCAACCTCCCAGGTCATCTGGTTTAGCTTGCTCACTTTACAGGAGAGGAAACTGAGGCCCAGAGTAATTAAGTGATGGCTCAGGTCTTATAGGTAGTCAGGATCAGAGGCAGAATTTGAGCCTACATCCTCAGACTCCATAGCCATTTCTCTTCTCCCTACACCATGCTGCCTGTTCAATCTAATTCAGCCTCACTATCTTATGTATGGGGAAAGCAAGGTTCATCAGGGGGCAGTGACTTACCCAGAGTCGCTCAGTCAGTAACACCAGAATCTGATTCTAGTGTACTTTTTAGTGAAATGCACTGTCTCTTATCCTGAATTTCCTCCTACTGTCTCAAGTGGGGGGTTCACGTCAATCCAACGCACACTTATTATGTACCTACTGTGTGTCAGACACTGCGCTAGGTAAGGACAAAAGTGAAATGATCCCTGTCCTCAAAGAACTTACATTCTTCTCTAGGGGAAGAGACATGAACACAGATAAGTAAATGCAAGATATACACAGAATTTCACAGATCAAGAGCTAGAAGGGGCCTCAGGGACCATCTAGCCCACCCACCCCCCATTTTACAGAGAAAAACTGAGGCCAAGTATGTTAAATTTCTTGCTAAGTCCTTTGCCTCCAAACCTACCATTCTTTTCTTCAGTACCTCACTATCTCTAAGGTAACTCTCTCTCCCTCCCTCCCTCTCTCTCTCTCTCTCTCTCTCTCTCTCTGTCTCTCTCTCTCTTTCTATCTCTCTCTCTCTCTTTTTTCTTTCTTCTCTGTTCTTCTTCTCTCTCTCTTTTCTCTTCCCTCTCTTCTCTCTTCTTCTTCTCCTTCTTCTTCTCCTTCTTCTTCTTCTTCTTCTTCTTCTTCTTCTTCTTCTTCTTCTTCTTCTTCTTCTTCTTCTTCTTCTTCTTCTTCTCTCTTTCTCTCTCTCTCTCTCTCTCTGTTCTGGGAAAGGGTTTTGTTGGGAAGAACACTAACAGCTATGGGGATGAGGAAAAGCCTTACTTGTTCTTCTATAATCCAGTTTTTTTTTAATCAAGAAAAAGATTCTTAGGTCTAGCCATGGGAGAGACCTTAGAGATCTTCTAGTGCAACTCCCTCATTTTACAGATGAGGAAACTGAGGCACAGAGGGCTTCAGTGGCTCAAAGTCACAAGGGTAGTAAGTATCTAAGGCAGGATTTGAACCTGGGCCCTCTGGCTCCAGAATCAGTGTCTTGTTTGTTTAGTTTTTTCCACAAGAGAGAGGGGTGTATAGGAAAAGTAAAATAGGATTTCCTGGGATAGGGAACAGGGAAGGCCGTGCCTATCCCAACACGTTACACACCTGACACCTCTCACCAAACTGGAGCTGTCATCTTCAGGCTGTTAGGAGCCAAGGGGGGAAGAGAGAGGAAGGAGGAGTCCTTGGGCACTGGGTGGGGGGCGGGGGAGGAGTGACTCCCCTTGGCCAGCCTTGGGCCTCCTCCCAGGTTGGCTAGACGAGTCTTTCCTCTAGCGTCCTGGGGATGGCAGAGTTCATAAAACTTGTTCAAGTTTTTCCTGTTTCATTGAATGAATGAATGACTTATGAGATCTTGGGATTTAGAGCTGGAAGGCCCCTTAGCACTCATCTAGTCTAAACCCCTCATTTCACAGAATGAGGAAACTGAGGCCCAGAGGAGGAAGTGGCTTATTCAAACCAAATTATCAAATGAGATAATGTATCTTTGCTAACCTTAAGGAACCACACAAACACTAGCTATTTATTATTATTATTGTTGTTATGATTATTATTTAATATTATTACCTGTGACCCAGTGGGTAGAACAGCCAAGATTTGAACTTGTGTCTGCCCAACCCCAGTTCTGGGGTTCTTTCTATTATAGCACACTGCTTTGCCCATAAGACTTCATCTTTACACCTTCTCCTAGGGCCCTCCACTCATCATCCTTTGGGTGTCCCACCTGCCACTCTGGGTAGGATCTGGAAGCCAGCATCAGCCATGGGTGGCCAGAGGATAGTTGTGCTGATCTAGCTTGGTGTTTCCAATTTGATCTTTTCTCCCCACCTCCTCACACCCTGGTTTTCCTTCCTAGGAGATAAAAAGCTGCAGCGAGAGAAGCCTGAGAAGGCCCTGGATCACCAGGAGGACCTTCGAGGCCCTCTTCAGCTCACAGTCTTGAGGCATGGCAAGAGCGCCTACAAGCGTGGCTTTGATGAGGTGGATGCCCACCCTCTGCCCAAGAAGAAAAAGATTGACCTCATCTTCAAGGATGTTTTGGAGGCCTCACTGGAGACTTCAAAGGTTGAGGAACACCCTCTGGCCCCAGGCACCCCCCTTGTCCTCAGGAAAGCCCCCAAGTTCCATGCAGAAGATGCATATGATCAGTGTGGGATGGCTGTACCCCACGAGCCCCAGGACCTCTCCAGGAGCCAGGGGGAGAAGGAATGGAAGGCTCCCCAAGGAGCTTCCTATGGTCCCTCCAAAGACACAGGCTTGCTGGAGGATGAGGAGGAAGAGCCTTCATCATTCAAGGCAGACAGCCCAGCCGAGGCCTCCCTGGCATCTGACCCTCACGAGCTCCCCACCACGTCCTTCTGCCCTAACTGTATCCGCCTCAAAAAGAAGATACGAGAGCTCCAAGCAGAACTGGACATGCTCAAGTCCGGAAAGCTGCCCGAGCCCCCTCTGCTGCCACCCCAGGTACCGGAGCTCCCCGAGTTTTCAGACCCTGCAGGTGAGTTGACCTGGTTGAGATGATGGCTAGAGGGAGGAGCACACAGTAGGCAGTACGGAAGGTGGCCAGAAACGCCACTACTTGAACCTTCCAAGGGGAGATATGGTGTGTCCAGAGCCAAGGTGGACCTTGGGCAGAAGGCATCATGGCCTCAGGGTGGGGAGGGTCCCACAAGCCTGTGTTCTATTCCAGTGGGTGGGCTGCTCCAGGACTTTCCATTGTACCCCTACCCCTTGTCAATAAAGTGTGTTCCACCACAGGAAGGGGATGTGTGCTGTGTTCTTGACCTCTTTGTGGTGGAACCCAGGGTGTTCCAGAGCCTGGTCTGAGTCTAGCCAGTCTCTATTCCCAATCTGAGTGTGCCCAAGCTTGGAGTGGGGGCTAAAATTGGGAGGAGTGGGGTGGTATTCAGAGAGGAGAGAGACATGTTGCCTTGTCTCTACCACCTCTGCCTTAACCTACGTCCATCCAACCAATATTAAGTGCCCACTATGCGCAAAAGGAAATATAATCAAGGAGTAGTCTCTCCCCAGCTAGGTGGCACCATAGTGGATAGAGCACTGGACTTGGAATCAGGAAGACATCTTCACAAGTTCAAATCTAGCCTCAGACACTGACTAGCTGTGTGACCCTAGACAAGTCACTTCGCCTCTGCCTCAGTTTCCTTATTTGTAAAATGGGGATAATGATAGCATTACCTGCCAGGTTTGTTGTGAGGATAAAATGAGGTGATATTTGTGAAGCACTTTGCAAATGTTAAAGTGCTACATAAATGCTACTTATTGGTAGTAATAGAAGAAACAATCCAGTCCTGTGATTCCCAGCCTTTGGGATATATGAGGATCCCTTTCTAACATTAGCTACCTGATAGTAGCTGTCCTCTTAGTATGTATTGATTGGGGGAAAAAATCCCTGATCTCTGACAAAAACCTACTGTGAATCTATACCTGACATTTGTCTGTTTGACAAATTAAGAATGACAAAAGGTTAAATCTCTCATGACTAGGGATAGAGGAAAAATGTGTAACTAGGACAGGATAGAAGAGATCACAGATGTCAAGATCAACAGACTTAATTATGTAAAATTAAAAAGGTTTTGCATAATTAAAATCAGTGTTGATGACATCAGAAAGATATAGAATATGTTTTTAAAAATACCTTTCAGATAAAAATCTAACAAAAGCAGAATGTTTAAAACTGAAAGGAAATTGACTAAAATCTAGATAGAAATAAATGTGTATTTTTAAATCACATGCACATGGACATGTTGATATATATGTTATACGTACACCTACATATACATCTGCATCTACAGGTAGAGCAGTACATAGATATATGAGACATATTTATTTGCTCTACAGAAGCTACGTTTGCTATTTATGCATTTGTGAAGTCTCAAAACCCCAGAGATTGAGATGGAGTCATTTAATCTGGGAGTGTGTCCTGACAATGCTACTCCCAAGGGAACTGTCTGACCCTTGTCCCTAACTTTCCCCCATCTTCCCATCTTCTACCATTTTCCCGTCTTTCCATCCAGGGTTAAAGTGACCAGAGGGGCAGACTGCCCTTGGGTGGTAAGTTGCAGAGCCCCTGGTAGCCACATTTGGTTCCACGGACCTGCCTCTTCCTCTTGACCACCTTTATCTGTTAGACCTGGATAGCCATGCAAGTGAGGCCTTCAGAGTACCAACTTACCTACCCAGTGGTGTAATCAATCAGTCAATCAGCAAGTATTTGCCAAGAGTCTACTGTGTGCTAGGTATTGGGGATAAAAGAATGAAAATAAAGCAGGCCTCGTTCTCTGGAAGCTTACATTTATTCGGGGAGACAATGTATACACACACACACACGTACACACACACACACACACACACACACACACACACACACATATATACACTATATGCAAAATGTTGGTTTTTCATTGGACCTGGGATGTCATAAGTGTAAACTCTTGATTCAGAATCTCCCTTTATCAATGCAGATTGATACGCATTCTGAATTTTATTAACTAATATTAATTAATATATTATTTATTATTCTTAGAGAATTACCAGTGGCAATGAGAGGTTCCACGAGTTACCTGGGTCACACAGCCAAAGCATGTCAGAGGCAGCCTTCAGACCAGGTCTTCTGGTTCTAAAGCTAGATATTGATCCCCTACACCATGCTGTCAGGATATTTAAAACCAAATACAAGGTCGCTTGTGGGAAGGAGGGTGATGAAATGGTGGGTGGGGACAGGGCATTAGCTAAAACTCTCATTGTGCCCTTACGTGACAACTGCCTCCAGGTCTGTTGGCTGTCTTTTGGCTATAGACATGGTGGGGAACAGTGACCCAGAAATCATTGCTCCATCTCAGGAATGCCATCTCCGATTCTCTGCATTGGCATCCAGTTTGCCTTGCTGAATTACCCAACCTAAGTACATATAGAGTATAATATTGGCTGTTATCAGATCAGTGCATTCTTTCTCTCAATCCTCCTTTGATGTCTTATCGCATTAGAGAAGTGAGCCTGGGCTATCAACAGCTAAGACAGTCAGATTTAGCTCTGACACACAGTCTTCCAAGCTGGGCCCAGAGACTGCTGGTGTGTGTTTGTCCTCTGAGGACCAGCCCTGCTTACCACATATAGGTTCCTCTCCAGGCTGGACTCTGGGTAATAGGTTTCCTTGTTATGGTCACTTGACAACTTAATAGGCAGAAGAGTGTTCCCTAAGGCAAGGAAGGCTTGTGATCTGCAGAAACTGCAACTCTTTATAGTGCTCAGGAACCTAGTGCTTTACAAATCCCTAAGCCTTTTCTTTACAGCAACTCTGAGAGGTGAGTGGTATACATCTTTATCACCCCCATTTTGCAGGTGAGGAAGTTGAGGACTAGAGAGGGCAAGAGACTTACTTAAGTCTCACTGCCTAGGAAATACTGTTAGTTGTCAAAGCCAGAGTACTGGAAATTTATTTGCATGTCAAGAGCATGTCCTTACTCTGGGTGAGGGGAGGCAGCTCAGGAACATGCTGGGTGGTTGGGGCTAGCCCAGGTGGCATTTATAGATATGCTCTGGAAGGTGGATCAACATAGGTCACTAGTGTTATTGGTAAATCAGATCCCTTACTAATTTAGAAATATGTTTTGCATGCCTTGACATGTATAATCCATATCATGTTTGCCTTCTCAGTAAATGGGGGAAGAGTAGGGGAGAATTTGGAGCTCAAAATTTCCAAAGATTAAAATTTAAAAATTTTAAAATACTGTAATTTGAAAATATTTCACAAAATACATAAAAATAATTTTAAAATAAACAAAATTCAATTAAATCCCTTAGAAATGGGATCCAAAAGTGAGGCATTGACTTGTTTGGTACAGTAGAACCCTTGGACGCTAAGGTGTCGGCTTTGGAAGATCCCACGTCCTTTCCAACAGGGCATAAACTTCCCTTTGCATTTCTCTTTCAGCCTCAGAGAGCGTGGTCTCTGTCCCAACCATGCTGGAGGACGATGACCAGGAGGTGGACTCGGCCGATGAGTCTGTCTCCAATGAGATGATCACAGCCACGGATGAACCTTCAAAGATGTCCTCTGCCACGGGACGCCGCATCCGGCGCTTCAAGCAGGAGTGGCTGAAGAAGTTCTGGTTCCTACGGTACTCCCCCACCCTTAATGAGATGTGGTGCCACGTATGCCGCCAGTACACAGTGCAGTCTTCGCGGACCTCGGCCTTCATCATCGGCTCCAAACAGTTCAAGATCCACACCATCAAGCTCCATAGCCAAAGCAACCTTCATAAGAAATGCCTGCAGCTCTATAAGCTCCGGATGCACCCTGAAAAGACAGAGGAGATGTGCCGGAACATGACTCTCCTGTTCAATACTGCCTATCACCTGGCCTTGGAGGGCAGGCCTTACTTTGATTTCCGGCCCTTGGCAGAATTGCTGAGGAAGTGTGAGCTCAAAGTGGTGGACCAATATATGAATGAGGGAGACTGCCAGATTCTGATTCACCACATCGCCAGGGCTCTGCGGGAAGACCTGGTAGAGCGCATCCGTCAGTCACCATTCCTTAGCATCATCCTGGATGGGCAGAGTGATGATGTGTTGGCTGACACTGTGGCTGTCTACGTCCAATACACAAGTAGTGATGGACCCCCTGCTACAGAATTCCTGTCTTTACAGGAGCTGGGGTTCTCGACCACGGATAGTTATCTCCAAGCATTAGATCGGGCATTCTCTTCCTTGGGGATCAGGCTACAGGATGAGAAGCCCACCATTGGCTTGGGTGTGGATGGGGCCAACATCACAGCCAGTTTGCGTGCCAGCATGTTTATGACAATCAGGAAGACTTTGCCCTGGCTACTCTGTTTGCCCTTCATGGTGCACCGGCCCCACCTGGAAATCTTGGATGCTATCAGTGGAAAGGAGCTCCCTTGCCTGGAGGAGCTGGAAAATAACCTGAAGCAGCTGTTAAGCTTCTACCGCTATTCACCCCGCCTGATGTGTGAACTCCGTCTAACAGCCTCTACCCTTTGCGAGGAGACAGAGTTCCTGGGAGATATCCGGGCAGTGAGGTGGATCATCGGGGAGCAAAATGTTCTCAATGCACTAATCAAGGACTACCTGGAAGTGGTTGCCCACCTCAAGGACGTCAGCGGGCAGACGCAGCGAGCTGATGCATCTGCCATTGCTCTGGCCTTGCTCCAGTTCCTCATGGATTACCAGTCAATCAAGCTGATTTATTTCTTGCTAGATGTGATCGCTGTGCTTTCCCGACTGGCCTACATCTTCCAGGGCGAATACCTCCTTGTGTCCCAGGTGGACGACAAAATTGAGGAAGCCATCCAAGAGATCAGTCGGCTGGCCGACTCTCCTGGGGAGTATCTGCAAGAGTTTGAGGAGAATTTCCGAGAGAGTTTCAACGGGGTTGCCGTGAAGAACCTGAGGGTGGCTGAGGCCAAATTCCAGTCCATCCGGGAGAAGATCTGCCAGAAGACCCAGGTAATCCTGGCCCAGAGGTTTGATTCCCGTAGCCGGACCTTTGTGAAAGCCTGCCAGGTGTTTGACCTGACAGCCTGGCCCAGGAGCACCGAGGAGCTCATGAGTTATGGCAAAGAGGACATGGTCCAGATCTTCGATCATCTGGAAGCCATCCCGTCCTTCTCTAGGGAGATCTGCCGAGAAGGGCTGGACCCAAGGGGAAGCTTGTTGATGGAGTGGCGGGAACTCAAGGCTGACTACTATACCAAAAATGGTTTCAAAGACCTGATCAGCCATATCTGCAAGTACAAACAGAGGTTTCCCCTGTTGAACAAAATCATCCAGATCCTTAAGGTTCTCCCCACCTCTACAGCCTGCTGTGAGAAAGGCCGTGTTGCCCTCCAGCGAGTGCGTAAAAACAACCGCTCCCGCCTGACCTTGGAACAGCTCAGTGACCTTTTGACAATTGCTGTAAACGGACCCCCCATTGCCAATTTTGATGCCAAGAGGGCACTGGATAGCTGGTTTGAGGAGAAGTCTGGCAATAGTTACACACTGTCTGCTGAAGTCCTCAGCAGGATGTCCGCCCTGGACCAGAAGCCAATGCTTCCAAGCATGGACCACGGGTCAGAGTTTTACTCAGATCTCTAGGAAGTCATTGCCTCAGATTTTACCAAGCTGTTGAATAATTTTTTTTAAAGAAAAATATCTATACTCCTAAGCTTTGATATATTATATAAATATATATATTATATATATATATATATATATAAACCCACACTGAAAATTTTAAAAAAATTAAGGGAACATGTATCTGACTGAAGCTACTTAGAGTTTTCAGGATGGGATGATGTGGAACACTCTCTTCTTACCTACAAAACTTGGCAGCTGCAATATCCATGGCACTTCACTCTTCTTACTCATCATGGCCTGTGCTGGGGGCCACGGGGGTTCCGATCTAACAGTCAACCAACAGTATAAGCTAAAATGACGGGTCTCTGTCAACCACCTCTCTGGTAGCTCACCTCATGTGTGTTTTCTTGTTTGGGTTTTTGGTGGTTTTTTTTTTTTTGTCTGTTCGTTTGTGTGTTTTTTGGTTCCTCTGGTTGGTCAGAGGGGCTCTTGTTTATTTGTACGTTTATTTTGGGGGAAGGTGGCTTTGTTCACTGGTTCTGGCCCAGCTGGAGTTGAGTTTCTTATTTTTGATGGCAATATGTAAAATGGAGTGTTTTTGCCCTTCCCCTCCCTCCATTTACTTTAGTTTGGCAATCCACTTCACTGTCTTAGAAGCAAAAGTATCAGTCGGATAGTGACACCTTTCCTCCATCCCCTCATCCCCAGTTCCTGTAAAGGGAGGAGGAGGAAAACCAAGCGGTTCATCTCCCCCTTGTGCCTCCCCTGGTCTCTACCCAGGGACCCTGGGTACATGGGTACCAGTGGCAATAGAGGATGGGGTTTGAACCAGATAGAAGAGAGGTTGAACCTTTTGCCTTTCTGTTGCAATGTCCTAGGGGATAAGACAGTAACATTTCTTTCAGTTCTGGGTCCTTGGGAACAGTCAACAAGCCTCCAAATCCAGACCCAAAATGTGGCAAAGATTGGGGGCTGAAAATAAGAAAATGGTAACAACAAAAGCAGATTCTAATTATTTATATTCTCTAGGCGTAGATTGTTGTGTTGGGGGGTGGGATGGTATTATTATTGTTTTGTAATAGAGTCACAGAATACCTGCTCTTAGTCAGTAGCAGGGGCTATCAATGCAAGGTGAGTCCTGGGTTAGTCACATCGGGGACTTCCCAGAGGTTCACTCATTCTCTTGTGACCAAGGTGATCACACAATTAGTCCACAACCTGGCAGGAAGCTGGATGCTTTGTCTATCCCTGTGAAATATTTCTTCTTTGAAGGGTAAAAATGTCCTAAAGAGAATGAAAAAAAAGCAGAAAGTGGGACAGCCTCTCAGTGAATTAGCCTACACACAGCCACACTTAAATGGTTGCACACATGGTCACACAAATGCACTTTCACAATGCACATAGCCGGACACACAAACACACACGGTCCCATATATGCTTACGTGCTTGGACACAAGTCCAGGCAAAGCATAGCTGAGTCCATACAAATGCATAATCATGCACACACACACACACACACACACACACACACACACACACACACACACTGACAAATGAAAATATCATAAGCTTTAGAAATAGCCACTTACCTGCCCTCTAAGACAAGTACCAATTTAGACCAAGGAAGTCTAAATTTGGGCTATTTCATTCATTTGCTACCACTGTACCTCCTAAGGGAGTCAAAAATAATCGTGTGGGCTGATAAACTTTTGTACTTATTTATAAGGATGACATATATGTGTATTTAAATCAAAATCCAATTCCTATACTATGGACACAGGTCCATTTTGTTGGGGGGGGGTGGGAACCATTCACATTTCACACACCTCATCCTAGGCAGCGGAATGGGTCAGATGGAGACCAGCATGGTCGGGCCACCAGCATCCTCAGCCTGGCTTGTTGAGAAACACCAGGGCTCGGAAGGTTTCCTCCTTCACTTTCTCCTGTCTCAGAGGACCTGGTCCCTTACCAGAAGCTGGCCATCTTGAACCTATAGTGTAAGCGTCATCAACACTGAACCTTTCACACTCTCCCTTCCCTGTCCTTCCACTGTCTCCAGTTCCCACCCTCATCCCTCATCCCCCTTGGTCTTGGTGCTAAGAGAACTCTAGAACCATTGCTGCTAGTCAATAGCTTTTCATGATATAAATATATTATATTATATTATATTATATATTATTTTTGAAACTTTGTTTGTTTGTTTGTTTTCAACAGTGATGTAGCATGTTGTCAAAATCCAGTCTCTCCCACTTACTTGTTTCACTGCCGGGCCTCATAAGCTGCCTTCTACAATGAAATAAAGAACCCTGCCTGGCTCTCATTCAGCATCCTCCCACTGCTCCCTGCCCTCGCACCCTCTCCCACCCTAACCTAGGAGGAGGTGGGCAGGACTCATACCTAAGGACCCAAGCACTTCCTGCCTTACCCCCAAAGAATAGGCCCACTGACCTGGCTTCACACTGACCCCTGACTCCCCTGCATTCATCATGTAAGCATGGTGATGGGAGGCAGTGGTGACGTTGTGGAAGGAGCACTAAATTTAGAGCCAGGAGACCTGGGTTCAAATCCTGGCTCTATCACTTACTACCTTTGTGACCTTGAGTGAGTCACTCCGGGCCTCCTCCTCCTCTGTCCAGTAGGGAGGGGTGTTGAAGTCCATGGCCTCAAAGGTCTCTTCCAGCTAGGTCTTTACCCGAGTAGGGTACTACTGGGCAGCACTAGACTGGAGCCTTCCCTTTCCCCTTTGCTTCCCTACCTAGACCACAAGCATATCTGTCAGTAAGATTTCCATTGAGGCAGCTTGGGAAGGCTGGACAAGACAGGGAGAAACGTGAGGGTGGGGCTAGATGTCAATAGGATTAGTGCCAAGGCAGCCCCAAAGCAAGGGACTCAAGGCCAACTGGCCCCATGCACCTTTTTCTAGCCCATCCCACAGGGTGGCTGTTCTTTTATTCATGTGTAAACCACTCAATGTAGAATCAAGAGGGGAGGTTCCACATGCTGACCTCAGGGACTAACCCTTTGGGGCTTAGCCCTAGGCTCTGGTCCTGGAAGGGTGGACACAGGTGTGTCCCCAGAGCTCTTTGGTCAACTTTCCGTCCTAAGTCCTCCCTCAATGGCCTTCCAGCCTCCGAAAGAGCTCACTAGCAAGGGACTTTAGTCTCTCCAGACTTGTATTCTAGGGTCGAGCTGACCTGTGCAGTCTCAGCCAGGCCTAGGATGCAGTAGAATGTATAGGGGGGCCTGAAGAAGTAGGAGCTTCTGACTGTCCCAGGCAAAGCTTCCAGGGGGACATGGGCCCCTTTAGCAGAGTACCACCCCAGGTAAAAGGCCCAGGGCAGAATCCTGGGTGATCTCACCTCTTAGTGTTAGGCCTTCTTGCACATACTGTTTAATTGCAAGTGATCTAAACCTCCTCCACAACAAATCTAACCTGTGAATTCTCATGCTCCAATGTTCCCAAGCTATATCTCCCCTTTCAGCCTCCTTGAAAGGGGTCTTTTGGTGGCTGGCACTCTCAGGTGAACTGCCCAGGATACCATATTTCTCATTCTCTTAAGCTGATCCTCAGACCTCCTCCTCTTTGAGTGACCACTGATGGTCTCCTATTCTCCTGGGGCCTCAGGCCCCCCTGTTACTGTCACTTTAGTCTAGAGCAGCCTTTGCCCAGTCGTTGGCTCCCAAGTGAGAATTGTGGACTCAGCATTCTCTACCTGATCAGGAATGACCTTTCTCCTTCTGGGGCACTGGCCATGGTCTAACTGAGAAAAAGTTAGTCTCTTGTGCTTGGGCAAGGTCAGGACACTGGTTTAATTTGAAAACAAATCAAGTGGATGAAATAGAACCATGACAAGGAGAGAAGCCCCCATGACTGAGACGTTATGTGCTTTTCAGCTGGGAGTCCATTGTTGCCCTTCCATTACATGGTGAAAGAACCATGCCATGTGATCTTCAGACCGAGCCCTTGAGAGATGGCTTCTCTGAATGACCCCCTAAACCCTGACAAGACCCAGGTCACAACCACTGACATTCTCGGTTGGGTTGTTCATGACAGCCTTTCCACTTCCACAAGGCCAGAGAGTTTCAAGATGGAAGGGTCTGTAGGATGTTGGAATAATCACATCCATAAAGGATGGAATTGGACTACAATCACTGAAGATCAAATTTCCTGTGTTCTCAGGTCTCCCCTAGCTTCAACATTCTAGGTTCTAAGGTCACTTTCAATGTTAACAGTCTGTGTTCTAAGGTTCCTTCCAGCTCAGACATTCTGTTTTCTGGCTTCTAAGGTCCATCATGGCTCAGACAGCCTGTTCTAAAGTTCCTTTTCATTTTAATGTTCTAATGTCCCTTCTACCTCAGACAGTCTATATTCTAAGGTTCCTTCCAGCTCAGACATTGTTTTCCAGGGTCAAAAGTCCAGTATAGCTCAGACAGTCTGTTCTAAAGTTCTTTTTAGTTCTGATGTCCTAAGATCCCTTCTACCTCAGAGATTCTGTGTTCTAAGGTTCCTTCCAGCTCAGACATTCTGTTTTCTAGGTTCTAAGGTCCATTATAGCTCAGACAGTCTATGTTCTAAAGTCTCTTCACTTTAATGTTCTATGTTTTAAAATTCCTTCTACCTCTGAATTCTGAGTTCTAAGTTCCCTTCCAATTCTGACATCTGAAAAGCCATCACATTCTAACATTTTATGTTGTGTTTTCTGAGTGAGAGCCTTTCCAGGTTCAGCATTCTGGGTATTATGTTCATGCATTTCATAGTATATTTTGTAGACTTTTCTATTGTCATATTAAGGCTTTTAATGCCAAATGGAATTCTGTTAACCTCTACATGTTCTAAGGTGCTTCCATATCCAATATTCTATGCTCTGAGCTCTCTTCCAGCTTTGACATTCCTTGTTCTGTATTCTGAAGTTATTTCTAGTTCCATATTCTGTGTTACATTATCCAAGGTCCTTTCTAGCCCTAAAACCTCATGATCTCACACCCTTATACACTCATCCTCATTTAGGTATGGGGCCCTCCCTGTTCTGTTGCCTCTAAGGTGTTGGGAAGGAGCACCATCCCACTAATAATATTCAGGGTTGGACATCTATGACTTGGATTCTTGCCACATGTTTCTGTGTCACATTTCACCAGTGTCACCACGTAGCAGTTGGTGCCAATTTCTTTGTTTTCTGGAAAGGGACTTTTTATTTCAATTTTGTTATGTGTTTGTGTGTGTGTTTTTTCAAAAGTGTACCGAGAGGAAAGACATAGGAGTGACAGTAGGGCAGAGGATGGGAGGAGTTGAAGGCACTTAAGTTTGCCTCCATGGGAAGGGCTAACAGGGGAGGACAAGAATGTCTCCCATCCTTTCCTTGGTGGTCTGAGGGAATGAGACAGGAGGCAAAGTCTCCTCTAAATGGGAGAAGATGTCAGAAAGGCATCTAATGATGTTCCTTTGCCCTGAGAAGTGTCATTAAGAGCCAGGGGCAACTCCACATGCAAACCTTGGTTACCTCCCTTTCTTGTTCTCCATTTCTCTCTTTTCTGTTCCCAACTTTCTTACTCTTTCAGTTTCTTCCTTGACCCCATCTTCTCTCTTCCTGTTTTTCTCTAGGAGTAAGCATTCTACATCCAACTTCCAACTTTGGGACTAGGAACATCCAATTCTCTTCTTCCTTCCTTCCTTCCTTCCTTTCTTTCTTCCTTCCTTCCTTCCTTCCTTCATTTCTTTCTTTCTTTCTTTCTTTCTTTCTTTCTTTCTTTCTTTCTTTCTTTCTTTCTTTCTTTCTTTCTTTCTTTCTTTCTTTCTCACCATCTGGTCCAGTGTGCAACAAGTTTCTGACTTGGGAATCTGAATTAGAATCCATTCTTTTCAGTTTGGAAAATGTCTTGACTCTTTTTCCTCTAAGCCCTAAGTTGCTTACCAAACCTGAGTCCCACCTTACCATTTCTACTGAGCCTACCCACCCAGTATTTTGGGCAGGAGGCTCAGGGACTCTGTCTGACTCAAGCTCTGATGTGACCATCCTGACCCAACCAGAATGCCCTAAGCCGAGGTCAGACTTTCTTAGAGGAGAGCAGGGCCCTTTTTGGATCCATGAGATTCAAGTGCTACTCTCCGTACCTGCCCCTGTTCCATATTCCAGTCTCCTGGAGGCTGCTTTGGAGATTCTAGCCTTCCAGAATCCTCAGACTGGAAGAAACCTGTCGGTTAGATCATCCAGGCCCTTCCTCTGCTTTGGAGGGAGGACTCCTTTGCCCCATTGGCCAGTATACTTTCCTTGGGTAGAAAGGGGGGTGCCCAGTTCATCTTTACAGGTTAGCCTAAAGAAAGGCGTCCTCTTGGGGTAGGAGGAAATGGTACGTGCCTCTTTTTATAGAGCCTCCCCTCCCAAATCTTTAAAATGGTATCACCCCCTTAAGACCTATGCAATTCTAGTCTCCCTTGGAGACACATAGAGTGTGTGCATGGATGTAGGGGTTATATCAATGTATAATATAGGTGCATACATACATACATATATATACATATATAGAGAGAGTATATATGGACATATGCAGTATGTATACGTGCAGAGGAACAGATTAAATCATGTCTATATATCTATAAATAATATCCTATATATTTATACATTTCTATGTTTTGAATAGATTTTAAAATAGAGTCTATTGAGAGCTGAGGTAGCCCCATGGAATGCCCATCTCTGAGGGGCAGAAGGAGGTGTGTGTGGGGGGAACAAAAGCATTTTCCTCATGGAACTTTGGAATCAAAGAGCAAGGGATTCTTATCCCATGCTAGGTTGTTGGGATGGCCCTAAGGGGAGGTAGGGGGAAAGGGAGCACCTTGCTGCCTTCCTCCCAAGAACCTCATCTCTCACCCCCACCTAGTGGGACCAATTGTCCTTTGTCTTGGATAAGGAGATGGGTGTCCCCATGAAGTGAACAGTAGCATCCCCTCCTCTCCCTCTAATCCAAGACCAGGGTTTCAGGGGGGCATTGGAGTTTGGCCAAGGATCTTCAGAGTGGCTGCTACCCAGCAGTGCCTGGTACCTGAAAGCCACCACAAGGTAGAGAGTGGGACCAGGCACTATAGTGGGGCCAGCAAGCAGAGCTCAGTGAGCTATCCTAGCCAGGGTGTCTGAGACCTCTCCAGCCCCAGGAGCCCAGCAGCTCAGGTCTGCCTCTCTTGATTAATTCACCATTGTCCTTGCAGGTTAAGATTTGAAGTGAATGACACGGAGGAGGTTAGGGTGGGCACCTGCTGCTAGAATGGGGTCAACACACACACACACACCTACACATACACACACACACACACACACACATATACACACAAACTACTCAAGTTCAGAACCAAGGGCTTCAGCCCAATCAACTTTGCACAACCTGGCTTCAGCTCAGGACAGCACTTTTTTCCCCCATCCTCTTCCTCTTCCTCCTCTCAAGAGGTTCAGCCCCCACCCCACCCCAGACAGGTTTATTTAGTCCTTTTACACTGTTCTGATTCTGTGATTCCAGGGCCAGTGCCTGAGGTCCCACCAGCAGGGCCTCCTTCTGCCCTTCCCCAGCTCCCAGGGATGGAGGGGAGAAGGTGTCTGAAGCAGCAGGAGCCCTGTAAATAGAGCAGCTTGTATGTACCATCTTGTATGTACCATAGACGGAGGGCCCATCTAGCCCTGACGGGAATCAGATGCACGTGTAGCCGAATAGTTTTCTTTCTGTAGGAGGTAGGGAGGGGTGGAGGGAGAAGGGCTCAGAGGACGCCTGGTGATTGCCCCAGAGAGGGGTGACTGGCTGGCCCATTGGCCAACTGCACTCTCCAGCTCTCAGACTGGGTCACTTCCTAGAATCTCTGAAGCAGGTCCTCTGGTCCAACCCCCCTCCCCAATTCATTTTACAGATGAAGAAACAGACTCAGAGAGATGAAGCAGCCTCCTCTGACCCTGGCCCTGTCCCCACCTCCCCACCATTCTACCAATGTACCTCATTTTCCGATAGATCCCCATTTCTACTGCAATCCAAGGTCCTGGGATCTTGCCTCTGGTGTGCCAACTTCCAGCTCTACCAGTGCTCCCCACCACCCAATTCATCATTGTCTCTGCTGGGCCACAACTGCCAAACAGGCTTCAAAAAGCCCCTTGGTGCCCAGCTTGAGATATGTACAGTCCTGGCTTGATCTCTGCCTCTCCCTCCACAGAAATCCAATCAAGTGGGCTGTCAGGAAACAGGGCATTCCCTGGGTAGGTAGGGATCCCTTATGCACTGTACCTCAGCTCCTTGGGGCATCAAGATGGTCTCAGACCCTCCATGAGAGAAGACAGGGGGCCCTGGAGGGACAGGCTGAAAAAAAAAGTGATGGCGCAGGTTTGCCCATTTCCATCCCTTCTCTCCAGATCTTCATTTTTGTCTCTTTGGGAAAACCAAGAGATTGGTTTGAGGGCTTTTCCCACTCTGTTCTCTCTCCTCCCCCTCTCTCCCTTTGCTGCTGAACAGTTCATTTCAATCACCAAGAAAAGCTAAAATAAAAAAGGGAGGGAGTTAAGGGGAATATCTAGAAGTCTATTATTACATATGTATTAATATGTTAATATCACCTTTCCAAAAGAAAAAAAAACCCTCTCAATGTTATTATTTGACAGACTCTGCTTTATAGTACCTGTGTGAGGGGCCCTAGAACACTGGATACAAATAGAGCTATGTTGGTATATCATAGTATGTACACCGAGACTCCCTTTGTCATATTATCCTTGTAATGTAAGATGATTGTTAATAAAATCATTTAAATCTCCTTGCTGGCCTCAGATCCTTTCCATTCCCCCACCTCTGTCTCCCAGCCCTGGTCTTGTCCTCCATTATTTGTCAGAACTAGGATTAATAAATGTTTGTTCAGTGCCTACTGTGTGAGATGTACTAACCTGAGCATAGGAGGTCCAGGAGCTGGGGTGCTCACCACATATGTAGAGAGGAGACACATTTGAGAGATGCGGAGGAGAATTAACGAACACCTGCCCAGCTGGGGTGAGTGGAAGGAGATGCTGGACCAGCTACTCTCCAAGGTCCTGTACATGCTGTTTCTTCCCTTAGAATGCAAGCTCCTTGAGGGCAGGGACTGTTTTTGCCTTTCTTTGTTTCCCTAGCACTTGGCACAGTGCCTGACAAGGTTGGCATAAAATAAATGCTTTTTTTTCTTTTTTCTCTTTGGAGAGGGGAGGGCTGGGCAATTGGGGTTAAGTGACTTGCCCAAGCCCACACAGCTAGTAAGTATTAAGTGTCTAAAGCCAAATTTGAACTCAAGTCTTCCTGACTCTAGGGCCGGTGCTCTATTCACTGCACCACCTAGCTGCCCCTAAAATAAATGTTTTTTGATTGATGATATGTTATAGATCATATTAATATGGAGAGGCAGCATGACATAATGGGGAGAAGCCAGCCCCCTGGGCATGGGACCTAGGTTTAAATCCTACCTCTTACAGCTGTATGATGGTGGACAAGTCAATTAACCCTCCAAGCTTTGGGCAGCTCTGGACATAAATTGCTGAGAAGATTACAGTCTGTGCTGAAGGAGGGAGCTTCCTCATGATGGAAATGACCATTCCCACAAAAGTACAAGCCCAAATCAAAGCAATGACAATCATCACAATAACTGTAGAAACAGGAAACCTGATAGAATATGGGGAGACCTCGATCTTCATGTCACTAAATCCCAAATTCTCCCTCCAAGAAGGGAAGCTGGCAGCTTCTAGGGGCCAGAGGAGAGGAACTATTGGATGCTAATTCCATGATAAAAACCAAGCCAGATTAGAGCAACTCTCATCATAGATTTGGGAGAATTGTGTGCAAAGTCATTTGATTTGGGGCTGGCAGGGGCCTTAGAGCACAAAGCATAAAATGTCAGAACCTGAGGTCATAGAACGTCAGAACTTAGAGCTTATGGTATCAGTTAGAGAGTTACTTAGAACAAGGAACAATAGGATTATTGGGAGAAACCTAAGAGATCTGACCCTACCCCCCTACCCTCATTTTTGGGGGAAGTGACTTGTCAAATGGCTAGGTTTGGATTTGAACCTGAGGCTGCTTACCAATTCTCCTCCTATTCCCTCAGCTTGCATCTTTTTATATAGAATGTCCCTTAGACATTCCATATAAATGTCTTATATAGAAAAGGCACTTAGAACATAGAACATATGTCAGATTTGTTAGGGATCCTATTAGAATTTAGAATGTTAGAGCTGGGAGGAACCGTAGAGATTACCTAGTCCAACCCCCTCATTTTTCAGGTAAAGAAATTGCCTTTCGGAGTTGTTAAGTGACTTTCCCAGAGTCCTGTAGCTGGTAAGTATATGGGCTATGATTCAAACTCAAGTCTCCAGACATCAGATGCAGTCAGTGTTCCTCTACATGGTTATAGGTGCTTAAATTTCTTTGGAATGAGGGCAGAAAAAATATTTGCCATTCTTTGCTACCAATGACTTTCCCTCACAGCTCTTGATGATACCCAGGACAGAGGCCTTCGTTGGTTTATGCAATGATATCACCTTTAACAAAATGGTCGTCTCATTTCATGAGACTGGATTCCATCTGTCCAAATGCCAGGCTCAAGATTACTTAGTGATCATGCTTCAGTTAATGGCTAGAACCAAATCCATTTCAGCCACTTATTTTTTAGAAGCACATTTTAGGGATCTGAAGTTCTTTCCTCTCTCCTCCTTCCATGACCCAAATTTGCTTTGAAACCACTGTAACATTTGGCAAATGGAGGAGAGATTAGAGAGTCATTTCTCCTCTTGATGACCAGGTTCCTCCTTGTCTAAACATTGGGTCAGTTTTTCTAGCTGTAATGGGGCTTATGTGGGGCAGAATCTCTATCACTGGCCTCTTGACAATGGGTTGTCTCAAGGAGAGGTTGTCTCAGGGGAATTGAGGGGAAGACACAAGGACCTACATGAAGTGTCTGAGAAGTGGTTAGAAAGTGGACAGAAGCAAGGACCTGCCTTGCCCTCCATGTGATGGGAGCTTTCAGTGTGAGATTTCTCCATTGGGAAACAGGCTGACTCTAGGCTGGTTTCCACGGCAACACTTGCCTTTCAAACCCAGGGGCTAACTCTGCTCTATTCCTCTCACAGGGAGGTGCCTCCTCCATTTGACCAGAGGGACCTGCTAAGGCAAGATCTCATGCCAAAGGACCATCTGGGCTGACTCACCTTCACAGGTGAAGGAGGAGAGGATAGGGGCAATGATCCAGTACTTCCATCAGGAAAATGGCTGGAACCCTGAGGTTGCTGCTTACCACATCCTGTGCCTCTCTCCTTGCCAGGTGTCTGCCCTTGGAGGAAGATGGGAGCTGATGGTTTGCCTATCCTGCTTGGGGGAGGGGGTGGAGTGTTTCCAAATGGCTCTAGAGATCTAGAAAGTGTTTGGTGGAAAATACCACTTGGGCACTTAAACAAATGAGAATGCTTTGTCCAGGTCCTCAAGTGACATGACCAAGGGCAGAGTGCCAAGGCCTGGAAGGGCCCCAGAAAACTAAATGTTTGAGCTGACAGAGATATTAGAGCATAGAATGTCATAGCTAAAAGATGCATTCAAACTTAAAACATGGTATACAAACTGGAAAGAACATCAAAGCATAGCATGTTAAAGTTAGAAGAGGCATTAGAACTTAAAACAGAATATTAGCTCTGGAAGGAACCCAGAAAAAATGTCAGGGCTGGAAGGGACCTTAGATCATATGACAAAGAATATCTGAGCTGGAAGGGAGATTGAAACATGGGACAATGAATGTCCAAGCCAGGTGGGCCCTTGGAATTTAGAATGGCCAGTCTGGAAGGGACCTAAGAAAAGAGAAAAGAATTTTAGAGCTGGAAAGGGCATTAGCACAAAACAAACTACATAATGTCTGAGCTGGAAGGCTCATTAGAACATAGAACATTGAATGCTAGTAGGGATGTTAGAAGTCATCTAGTCCATTCCAGAGAGAAGGAAGGACAGCCATTGGGATAGTCAGAGGGCAGTACCTTAGACATCTATAAAGTTGGGGGCCTGGGAAGGGGGCAAGGAGTGTCTGAATTAAGTGCTCTAATAGAAGGGAAGTTTTTAGCACATAGGTAGTAGACAAGTGCCACCAGTAAAGTCCTCCTTGAATCCCCCAATGGTGTGGAGTTTTCCCTGAGTTTTAGAAATCTGCACCATCAGAAAGAAAGCTCTAGAAGAGCTGACCAACCTGAAAGTGCTGAAGGACTCAGTGCAGAGAGGCTCATGACCAAGATGTTGACCACAGGTGGTACTTTGATAGTGCTTCTGTTGGCCTGAGGTCAATGGAATTCAGGAATCCATTTGTTCCCTCCTTGACCTTGGGTAGGTGGACATCAGCCCAGCTTCTTCAACCCTTTGTCCAAAGGAAGAGGACGATGTGGCTTCCTGACATTTTCTTTTATTTGCCAGGCCCTTAAGGTTTCCTTTGTAACACATCTCTTGGGATCCCAGAACCAAAGAATGCAGAGCTAGACCTTAGGGTTCTTCTAGTTAAAACTACTTATTTTGCAGAGGAAGACACTGAGAGCCCTAAAGATGAAAAGTGATTGGCTCAAGGTCACACCAGGCAGTAAACACAAGCACCAGGATTCAAACTCAAGACTATGTAGTTCAGTGAAAAGAAAGATGAACTTGGAGTCACAGGCCCTGAATTTGAATTCCAGCTACCTGTGCAACCTTGGGCAAACCCTCATGTATAAAATGAGAGGGTTTTGCTAAGTAATCCTCAAGGTCCTTTACAATTCTATGACCTTGGCTCAAATCCTAATGTTCTTTTACTACACCGCATTGCCCCCAACTCCAATTCTATATGAACTTTCTGCCTTTGGTCGCCTAACTCAAGTACATGTCATTGTCTTCTCCCTCTCTATCAAAATAGACTATGAGCTTCTTGAAATCAGGGGTTGTGGTGTTGTCTGACCCCCCCCCCCCCACCTCATCCTTAAAAAATGTGTAGCTCAATGACTTAAGCATACATCAATAAGTCAAGACTTTAGGATTTCAACAGTGGGAACCACCAGGATAGCCCACAAACAGCTATAACTTAGTAGATACAACCAATGGATCCTCTGGAGTGGTTTAAATTTCCCTGCAATAAATGTAGGGATGACCACGAGATGTCTTCTCTTATTAACTACATTACAATAAATTAACTAAATCTTAGAGAGCAATTAGGGGCTCAGGAAGTCTGTAACTTGCCCATGGTAAACAACCAGTCAGTGTGAGAGGCTGGATTGTAATCTGGGTTTTTTCCATCTCCAGCTCTAGTATTCTCTCTACCACACCTCTAATCTTGCATGCGGGAAACAAAATGTGTGTTCACTTCACATGCATCAGATTGTAAAGTTGACCTCCCCAAAATGATAAATACTGGGGGGTCATGAGAAAACAGGATACATTGATGAACTACTATTGGTCTAACTGTAAACTGGTCCAGTCATTCTGGAAAGCAATTTGTAACCATGCCCCAAAAGTAATAAGACTGTATATACCCTTTGACCCAGACTTATCAATACGAAGCTTATATCCCAAAGAGATAAAAGAAAGAAGAAAAGGACCTGGATGTACAAAAATATTTATAGCAGCTCTTTTTGTAATGGCAAAAAAAATTGGAAACTAATGGGATATTCATCAACTGGGGAAGGGCTAAGCAAGTTATGGTATGTGTGTTGATACAATAGTACTGTGCTATAAGAAGAAATGAAGAGGAGATTTTAAGAAACCTGGGAAGACTTGTATGAATTGATGCAGAGTGAGTTAAGGACTAGAAGAAAAATTTATACAATAACAACAATATTGTATGGACAAACAAAATTGTTTGTCCATATGATATTGTTGTTATTCAAAGGCTTAGGAACCCTGATCATGCAGGAATTTGTTTTTACTTGACTGTACATGTTTCAATAGGGTTTCGTTTTTCTCGCTTTTTCACTGGTGGGTGGGGAGGGGAGGTAGGAGTCAGAGAAGGCAGATTTTCATTTAAAAATAAAATAAAATTTAATTAAAATAATTTTAAAGTATTTGTTCAATAGAATTGTATTTAATTGAACGGGTTCCAAACATAGACAGAAAGAAAGAAACTATCAGTCAGATCTCCCAGTTGAAGGTTATTTATTTATCACCGGGTTCTTCTGTTCTCTGGCACCATCACACCAGACACATAACAACAGAAACCCCATGCTGTCTCCTTGTGCTTCATATCATGATTGAAATACAAACACCAAAACACTTAGCACTGAACAGACAACAGGAAACGGGAACACAGGGTCACCAGGGATAGGACTCTCTTGATCTGCTCGCTATCCCCCAATGCCATTTGTCTTTTCATTCACCTCCCATACCCTGTACTCCTTGATCAGCAACCAGATTCCTGGCAAAAACATTTCCTGGGATTCCCTTTAGTCATTTTACTGAAGAATTCACATCTAGGACCCCATCTGGGATAGACATACATCTGCATCCAGCATCTCTTATCCATAGCAAGTACCCAGCAAATGGTGGTTGATTCATTTAGATTCAATTACATAATGGTCTAAGACATGGGTATTCCTGGACCTCAGGTTGAGCTCTAGAGGGAGCAGATACAGTTTGTTTGTTTGTTTGCTTGCTTGCTTGCAGTCTAGTGGTAACCATGTCCCTGCCTGAGCTGGTATCTCTTAATTATCTCATCTGTGACGCATGTCCTTCATTCAATTCTTTAGAAACTTCTCCATAGTGAAATGTACATAGATCTATCCCAGAATGAGGTGCTCACTTTACATGTGGCCATTTACCTTGAAACAAACAAGTCCAATCCATACATGGTCAGATGACATAACAAAGGATCTTCTTACAAGCGGGTGACTGGGGGTTGGGGGCAATCAGAGGTTAGAAATTCACTGGGATAGAGTTCCAGTGTGGGACAGTCATGGTAGGACTGTTCTCTCTTGCTCATTACATCAACAAAACAAAACACATTTACATCACATATTTAGACTTGCAAAGGGTTTTCTTTTCCAACAAACCCATGAGGTAGGGAGCACTTGTCATTGGTTTACATGCCAGGGGCTTGGAAGGACCTGGAGTTAAGACAACTTGCCCATGCCTACTCTGTTGGTAAATGTCAGCTCCAAGTTTGGACCCAGATCAACTGACTCCAAAGTCAACTTTCTTTCTGCTACACCAAGCTGTCTTCTAATAACGATGGTAATGGTGATGATGATATAATGGTAGTAATAATAATTCATCTACACATGAGCCTCAATCTCAACACTTCAATTCAATTGTAAAAATCAGTCACTTTATCCACCAGCATAGTAGTTGACCAAATGTGAAATGAAAGGACAATAATAGATCAACCCAGAACCATTTATATCCAAATATCAAAATGAGAAAAATTAGGAAAAAAAGCTCAAT
>CM053583.1:20916535-20969446 GCA_028627135.1 Pseudochirops cupreus | reverse complement strand
GAGAGCCTGAAGCCCCAGGGACAGCTTGGTCCTGTGTGACCTTGGGTAAGTCATTTTACCATTTTACCATACCTCTAAAATGAGGGGATTAGGCTAGATGACACTCTGAGAATGTCCTTGAGAGCAGAAGTTGTTTCTTTTCTAGAATAGTGCCTGGAGTGCCTGACAAATCAAGGGAGCTTAACACATATTTGTTGATTGTTCAACCCTACGATGGTTTGGCTAGAGTTACACAGCTAGTAAGTATCTGAAATGGAACTTGAACCTAGATCTTTCTAACTTTTAATCCAGAATTATATCTAGCTCTGGTGAATGGAACCCAGATAATTATAATTGGATCTGGATAATGAATACTGGACTTGGGGACCAATAGCTAAGACATGATCTCCCTTCTCTTACAGAACTCCAAATGGATTCAAACTCGGGTCCTGTGACTTGTCATCCAACACTTTCCATTATCACTAGAATCATCTGTAGCATCTCAAGTTCAGAATACTGAAGGCAACAAAAAAGGGCATAATTTAAGAGCCAGGACCTTCACAGGGAGGGAAAGAGTAGAGCTACTAAAGTTCCTATGGCCCAACATACCCAAGGTCATTGTCAGGTAAGATGATATAAAGGAATAATTCCTGAATGTTATGGCTTCTGTCAGAAATTCCAGCTGCCACACCTTCAATGTCTCAATTCCTAATATACAAAAGCTATTATTTTTACCAAAATGATATAAGAAGTCGTAAACAATGAGTCATGGCTGGGAGATTGCTTCCTTGAGAGTCCAGGTGGAGTATCTTAGCAAATCTCTTATATGAATCCTGAAAATGACCTTGAAAATGCAGCAAAGATAAGCTAGGCTCAAAAGAACCTCAGATCTCCTAGTCTCTTCTCGTGGTACAAGAGGACACAAAATAGAGAAAAGGCAGTTTTGTCCACAAGCCTTGAGAGTGTAACCCAACCAGATTAAAATATAATTGGGAGATATTTAACAAATAAATAAAAATACAATACAACCTAGATAATGTTAGTGTGTGCTTTTCTACGCCAATGAGCCACCTGGAGGGATCCCTTTCTATTTGGGTTTGACATTTTTGGCATAGTGGAAAGAGCTTTGGGTTTGGAATAAGGACATCTGGGTTTCACAGAGTCACAGAATTTCAATTTCAGAGGTCATTTGGACCAACTGAAACCTAAAAGGAGTTTCCTCAACTGACAGTTCTCTACATTTTTGAAATGACAGGTCTAGTCTCTATCCCCTAACAACACCTGTGAACAGGTATCCCCATTATGACACATCTGACAAGTTGTCATTCAGTCTTGCCTGTAAGACAGTCAGTGAAGAGGATGTCACCCCTTCCCGATATAGGGTATTCTACTCTGCGATAGTGTTAATTGTTAGAAAGTTGTTTTTTTCTCACAACTTGCACAAATTTAAGTGCAAATTCTACCCATTGCCTTTGGGTTCTATCCTCTAGGACCAAGCAGGACTCATCTAATTCCTGTTCTAGTAACAGGTTAAAATCCACTATTGTACCTAGAGATGTGCTAGAGCCAGCTCATATAAGCTCACAAGAGCCAACTATTAAATTTTCTTTGTAATCATTTGCACCTCAGAAATCATAAATGCTACAAATCAAGGCTTGATTTATCATTTCATTAATTGTCTAGACGTAAGAAAGTGATGGGGGAATGTTAACAATGCAGATTAAAGTTGAAGGTGTGTCGTGCAGGCTTTTTCTTTTCTAGAGAACCAGATGTTCAACATTTATCAGCATATTACTGATCATACCCTGCCCCTAAGTCTTCTTTAGCTTATACATTTTCAGCTCCTTCAACTCATCTGATATTGTCAGTCTCAAGACCCTTCACCATGTTGTTTGCCCTCCTCTGGGTTATTTCTAGGTTATCAATATAGTTCCCAAAATGTATACCTAGAACTGAACACAATATTCCAGATGTGCTGTGATTAGATCAGAGAATCTCAACTCTCACCTTCTTAATCCTGGATTCTAGACCTCTCAATGTGGCCTAATGTTACAACTTTCTTGGCTGCCAAATTATATTGTTGACTTATTAAACTAGCTGGCTATTAAGACCCCTGGATCTTCTTCAGATGGACTACTTTCAAGCCATGATTCCTCCATCTTGTATGTGTGAAGTTTTTTTTTAACCCAAGTATAAAATTTTACATTTATGCCTATTAAATGTCATCTTATTAAACTTCATTCAATAGTCTGCCCAATCTTCAAACTCTAAGACAAGTATATCACACTTAAGTCCTCCTTTGGTCCCACCAAGACCCAATTTTTTCCTCCTAGCACTGTATCTTCTCCCCCCGACCCTGTGCCCCATTTCTGCCAGTCCTTATTAGAGGATCATGGATCTAAAACAGTGATTCTCAACCTTCCTAATGCCATGACCCTTTAATACTAGTATGTGGGCGTATCTACATGTGGGTGGACCCTCCTGGAGATGGATAGAGGAGCAGTGTCTCAGTTCCTAAGACCATCAGAAATATGTGTTTTCCAATGGTCTTAGGCGACCCCTGTGAAAGGATCATTTGACCCCCAAAGGGGTCATGACCCACAGGTTGAGAACCACTGATCTAAAAGGACCATCTAAAAGTCTAGTTCAATCCCTTCTTTTTACAAAGGAAGAAACTGAGACTCAGTCAATGTTGTTAAATTACTTCCCCAGGTCACACAAGTAATAAACTCCAAACAGGATTTGAATCCAGTTCCTCTGAATTCAGTGGTTCAAGCATGAACCACTCACTGCCAAACTAGTGAAGGTTGACCAAGATGTTCCCTGATAAAGGGTTAAGATATGACTCATCACAAGGAATTTACATTTTGAATGGAAAAGAGATTCTGAAAAGACTTCAGGTCCAAAGGAATGTATCTCCAATAGTGGAGTAGCAGGTGGCGGATTAGATATTTCAACATCCCAAAGGGCTTTTTTGTGGATTTGTGGTTAGTTCTGGGCACCAGATTTTAAAAAGGGCATTGAAACAGCCATATGCTTAAAGAGGGACACAGAGATGGTCAAAAACATGTGGGGAAAAGACTAGTTTAGTGAAAGTAGCATTATCTCTCAAAGCATTAGACCTTGGTTCTATTATTTTCTAGTTACGTAACCTTGGGTAAGTTGCTTAAGCTCTCTGGGCCTCAGTTTACTCATCTGTGAAATCAAGATAATAATATTCTCACTAATTACCTCCTCAGTAACTGTTACTTGTGAGGAAAACACCTAGCAAAGTTTAATGAGGCATATAAACATGAGGTATTGTGATTGAAAGAACTGGAAATCTTGAGTTTGGAGGAGAGAAGATAGACAGAGATGAGGGTTGGGGTTAATATCTTCCAATTTTGAAGTCCTGTCATGTTGAAGAGTATAAGACTAGAGAGAGCAGAACCAGCAGCAATGAGGAGGAATTTCAGGCAGACGGGTTTGGTTCAGTAGCCCGAAAAACTTTCTCACAACTAGACTTGTCCAATGATGGAATGGGCTTTCTTATGTGGTAATGAACTTCTTATCACTGGAAGTATGCAAGCAGGAACTATGTGACCCCTGTCAGGAGTATCATAGAGGAGATTACTCCCTGGGGTGAGACAACATTCTATTCCAATTTGAAGATCCCATGAACCTTCTTGCATTTCCTAGAAGTTTACCCAAAAGTTATTATGTCTATAAACCTAATTCTGGAAGTAGCTGATATCTTTAAGTTACATCAGCACCCACATCTGGGTTGGTTAGACTGGGTACCCAAAGCTAATTACATGCTAATGATATATACACCAGCTCTTTGTTTGAGTCACTGCACTATTTCTCAGTGCACCTATGAGTGAAGGGGACTTGGCATATATTAATATGTAAAGATTAGTATTAAGAAGGCCACTTAGTCTCTATTTTAATCTTGTACCCTCAGTGCCTATAGCACATGTTGTTGTTCAGTCTTTTCAGCCATATCCAACTCTCTGTGACCCCGTTTGGGGTTTTCTTGGCACAGATACTGGAATGGTTTCTCATTTCCTTCTCTGGATCATTTTACAGATGGGGAAACTGAGATAAACACAGTTAAATGATTTGCCCAGGGTCACACAGTCAGTAAGTGTCTGAGGTCAGATATGAACTCAGGAAGATGAATCTTCCTGACTCCAGACCCTGCATTCTATGTACTATAGCACCATTTAGCTGCCCCACTTTGCACATAACTATCTTTACATTGGTTGTCCTCTGTAGCTGGAAGGCTCTCTCTCCTTTCTGCCCCCTAACTTTCCTGATTTCATTCAAGACTCAGCTCAAAGCCCTCCTTGTGAAAAAAGCCTTTCAGTATTGCCCTCAGCTGTACTCGTCTTGTCTCCAAAATTGCCTTCCATCGATTTTGCCTCTATCTTGTATGTACCTAGTTATCTATATGGTGTCTCATCCATTAGAATACATGCTCCTTGAGGGCAGAGACTATTTTTGCCTTTCTGTTTTTTTTCTTTTTCTTATTTTTTACCTTTGGCGCTTAGCCCAGTGTCTGGCTCATAGTTGGTGCTTAAGAAATTCTGGTAAATGTTTGCTGAGTAGAACTGAAGTCAGAAGACATTCTGAAATAAGTTCCACAATGTTGATCCACATCCCATGATCTAAGGATATGGATACTAATCAAGATACTTAGAATGTTAAGTTCTGACATTCCATCGACTATATTCTAAGGTCCATTCCAGTGTTAACATACAATGAACTAAGGTCCCATTCTGCTCTGATATTCCATCTTCTAAAGTCTTTCCTACCACGGACATTTTATCTTCTTAAACTACTCATTCATTTCTAATATTCTATTTTTAGGGCCCCTTCCAGACCTGGGATTCTTTTTTTTCTGTGTCCTAAAATCCCTCTTAGTTTTGGCATCCCATGATCTACATCCTAAGCTCCTCCTCCATTTCTAATATTCTATTTGTAGGGTCTTTTAAGAACTGACATTCTGTTTTCTGTGTGCTAAAGTTCCTCTTGGTTTTGACATCCCATGTTCTATGTTCTAAGCTCCTCCTCCATTACTAATATTCTATTTTTAGGATCCCTTCTAGACCTGGCCTTCTGTTTTCTGTGCTCTAAAGTCCCTCCTGATTTTGCATTCCATGTTCTATATCCTAAGCTCCTCTTTCACATCTAATATTTTATTTTTAGGGTCCCTTCTAGACCTGGAATTCTGTTTTCTGTGCTCTAAAGTCCCTCTTGGTTTTGACATTCCATGTTCTATATCCTAAGCTCCTCCTTCACTTCTAACATTTTATTTTTAGGGTCCCTTCTAGACCTGGAATTCTGTTTTCTGTGCCCTAAAGTCCCTCTTGGTTTTGACATTCCATGTTCTATATCCTAAGCTCCTCCTTCGCTTCTAATATTGTATTTTTAGGGTCCTTTGAGATCTATCATTCTTTTTTCTGTGTTCTAAAGTCCCTCTTGGTTTTGACCCCATCCCATGTTCTATGCTTTCAGGTCCCTCCCTGCTCTAATATTTTACATTGTAAAGTATCTTCCATCTCTGACATTCAGTACCCTAAGTTCCCCCTCCATCTCAGATATTCAATTGCTAAAGGAGCCTTCCAGCACTGGCATCCAATTTTGCATTTTGAAAAGTTTCTGTCTATTTTAGCATTCAGAACCCCTTTATTCTAAGGTTCCTTCTGCCTTTATCATTGTTTTGAGGTCCCCTCTAGCCCTGGCATTCTATGTTCAGAGCTCTAGCTTTAAGAGTAAGGATAAATACCATTCATCTTAGGCCAGCCAGGTAGAATGGGTGGTCTTTTTTCCTCACTGACTTTATTTCATTGAGTGATAGAACCTAAGATTGGGAGGAACCTTAAAGATCACTTAGTCTGATCTTCTCCTTTTCTAGATGAGGTAACTTGAGCTCCAGAGAAATTAAATAAGTTCCATAATGTCACACAGATGTGACTTCCCTCCACAAATGGCTGTCAAATCCTTCCCCCTCCCACCAAGACTTCTCTTCTCCAGACTATCCGTCTCTAATTCCTTCAACCACTCCATCTACTATTGGCTTTCTACCGTCCTCGTCGCTTTTCTCCAGATATAATTACTTGTTAATTTCCTTTCAAACAAAACTGAATACAAAATCAAGATAGGGTTTAACCAGCAACTTACTGCCCCACAATATCAATTCTACCACTTGCGCCTCCACCAGTGAGAGATTCATTCTTTTGGCCATTGAAAGACCCTGCTCTGACTCTTCTTTGCTCTAGGTAAAGCATCCCCAGTTCCTTCAAATGATCCTCAAATAAGAAGTTTTCCAGTCTTTTCACCATCCTAGATGTTCTATTCTGGACACTCTCCAAATTAATAACATCCTTCCTACAATTTGGCACCTATAACTGAACACTACACCACAGGTACAATCTGAGCAGGACACAGGACAGCAGGACTGACCCTCAAAAATATCAATCTATTAGATCAAGGTCTGGTTTAAGTCATCTCTAAGGTGTCTTTGGGTGCTAAATCGTACGAGCTATGGAAGTACACTGGAGAGGTGCCAAGAAAACCACAGGTACCAGTGATCTTAATTGCCAAGTCCATTACCAATGGATTATTCTTCATCCTCATCCTTCATGACCTCTCTGTGGCATCTGAGACTATTGACCACATCCTATAGAATATTCTCTCCTCACTAGGTTTTTGTGACACTGTTGTTCCCTGGTTCTCCTCTTACATATCTGACTGCTCTTTTTCTGTCTCATTTACTGATTCTTCATCCATGTCACACACACATTAACAATGAATGTGCCTGGCCAAAGGTTCTATCCTGGGTCCCCTTATCTTATCTCACTTGGTAAACTCATTAACTTCCATGGGTTCAATTATGATCTCCATATAGATGATTCTAAGATCTATATATCCAGCACCAGTCTCTCTCCTGAACTATCATCCTATATCACCAACTGCCTTTTGAACATCTCAGACTGGATGTCCTGTAGGCACCTCAAACTCAACATGTTCAAAATAGAGCTCATTGTCTTTCCCTTTGTACACCCTCCCCTCTTCCTAACTTTCTTGTTACTGTTGAGGGCACCATCATTGTTTTATGTAGGAAGGGCTTAATTAATGTTTGTTGACTAACTGATTGGCAGGTAGGTAATGAACAGAATTATTCATCAGAAGCCTACTGCTTAATTCAATCTTGGCCATATCTACATTGAACTTGGTGATGGGGTTGCTTCAGTCCCCTCCTCTAGGCCCTGTCACTTTTCTCCTCTTTCTGTCACTTCTTTCCCCCCACCCCTCTGCCCTGTAGGGACCCAGCAGCCTCCTGATCTTTCAACTTTCTTCCTCCTCTGAACTTTGTCCCTTTAAGGCAGTGGTTCTCAACCTTCCTAATGCCGTGACCCTTTAATACAGTTCCTCATGTTGTGGTGACCCCCAACCATAAAATTATTTTTGTTGTTGCTTCATAACTGTAATTTTGCTCCTGTTATGAATTGTAATGTAAATATTTGATATGCAGGATGTATTTTCATTATTACAAATTGAACATAACCCACAGGTTGAGAACCGCTGCTTTAAGGGATCTGAAAAACTCAACTACATTGAACTATAAAGAACTAATAGTGAGTCAACTCTCCCAGGTTGATCATAGGATCATAAAATTAACCCTAAAAACACATCAAAGACCACAGGGTTATAGTTCTAGAGCTGGAAAGGACCACAGAGACTATCTTGTCCAACCCTCTCCTTTTACATTTATATTTCAACAAGGTGAAATTAATTAAGCCTTAAGTCAAATTAATAAAGCCCTAACTTCAACATCAGGCAGAAGCAAGCCAGGAGGAGGAAGCTTTTTCAGGCTCAATTGAGCCTTCTTGGGGCCCTTGAAATACTACCACCCAGGCACTCCTCTGGAACACACTGCCTACAATAGATCCAAGGGGAGAGGGACCAGAGCTCAGGTGGGATGCAGGCTGGCCTTCTGGGTGGTATTCATCAAGCCAGGCCACAAGGAACAAGGTCTAGTCAGGCTGCTATCAAGGCTGGGACCACAACATGGCCTGCTCTGTGGTTGAGCTGCCCCCCAGCTTCGCCCTGCCATGCACACACTCTCTTGCTAACAGGAGGGAAAGGGAGCATGCCTGTGAGGCAGAGACAAGAGGCCATGAACCCTGTGCTTTTAGAATAATGAGCATGTCTGGGATTAGAGGAACAAAAAGGAATCCAGACACAGGGTCTAGTCATTCTCACTCCACAACATTATGGACAAAGAGAATGTTCCCAGGCCACTGCTCGGAGGCTGTCATTCCTCCTTCCCATCTCCAGCTCCTTGGCTCTCTCGCTCTCTCTCCCACTCACTCTCTGTCTCTCTCTCTCTCTCTCTCTCTCTCTCTCTCTCTCTCTCTCTCTCCCTCTGTCTCTCTCATGCCAACCTTCCAGTTTACCAGGCACATCAAGTTCCCATTCCAGAAGACAAATAGAAAGCTCTCAAGAAACCTCTGCAACTTTCAAATTCCCCTGGTAGAATTCCAATGGGAGATGCCAAGGGTGATCTACAGATGGGGTGATGTGCTATCCTGACCTGTCTACCACATGGCACGAAGGGGAGAACAAAGGACCAGGAATCAGAGGATGTGATTTCAAGTCCTGATTCTGCTACCCACTCCCTTTGTAAACTCAGTCAAGTCTCTCCCCTGCTTGAGGCCTCAGTTTCCCTATATGTTCAGTAAAAGATAGAGTAAATTATCTCCAAAGTCCCTTCAGTTCTAGTATTCTATGTTCTAAGACCCCTCCAATTCTAACATTCTAAATTCTAGAGTCCTTCCCAGGTCTTACCTTCTTTCTTCAAAGGTACTTCCCAGCTCTGACATTCTGTGTTCTAAGGGCCTTCCCATTTCTGACAACTTATAGTCTAAGGCCCCTCCCAGCTCTGACATTCTTGTTCTAAAGTCCCTTCCAATTCTGACATTCTATGTTCTAAAGGTTCTTCTCACTTTAACATTATATGTTCTATGTTCTGTGTTCTAGCTGTGACATTCTATGTTCCACATTCTAAGGTCCTGTCTGGCTCTAGCACCCTATGTTCCAGATTATAAGGTCCCTTCCAGTCCTGATGTTATACTTTCTAAAGTCCCTCAGAGCACAAATATTCTATGGGTTCTAGACTTTCTTTTTCCCATTGGAGCAAGGGATCTACTTTATGTCTGTTAGAACACTGAAAGATAAGTGTTTGACTAATGGGACTCCCAATCCCAGATCCTTCTGAGTACCTGAGCTCAACCTCTCAGACCTAGAAACCATGGCTGTGCTCACTCCTACAGCTTTTCTGATGCATCCTACTAGAAAACAACATTAGGGAAAAACAGTGAGCCAAGCCAATAATAATAACACTGGATTCCTCATTAAAAAAAAATTCTCTGGGAGGCCCCCAAGACTGTCTGGGCATCTCTTCTCCCTACAACTTCCACCCTGGTCAGGGATTTTTCATTCAATTTTATGAGCAAACCAAGGTAATCAAAGACTGAGGAAGTTGCCTAGCGCTCCTCAGTGAATCAAAGCCAGGGAACACATAGCACTCAGGTGTCCCTGGCCTCACAGCACAGTCTTCGGTCCACTCAATGGCATCCTCTTTCTATTTGTGTGGCCAGCTCTTTGGAGATTCTCATTCTAGAGGAGATTCCCAGGTCTAGTGCTGGAAGGGACATCAGACGACTCCTTTATTTTCACAATGTGGAAAGCAAGGCCCTGGAAGGGACTCACTCAAAGTCACATAGGCAATAAATGTCAGAGGCAGGTTCTGAACCTGCATCCTTTGGCTCCAAAGCCAGGATCTTCCCTCTGTACCACAGCTGCTTCCCTATATTTTGGTCAACAAGCTGAAGGTCACATTTACCAGAAGTCATTCTCCTTAGAAATGTGATCCAAAAAACTGGTTCAGCTCAGACATTGTATTCAGTGTGCACGTCACTAAACCTCATACAATTGTCCATTTGCTAATTGGTTGACTGTTTGTACAATGTCAAAATGCATAGGAAAGCTTGATTCAAGGACTACATATTTAAGCTGATAATGGTAGCTGACATTTCTGTGGCCCTTTAGTCCTTACAAATGGTTTCCTCACCCTGTAAGGTAGGTAGTAGCCTTAGTATCTCCTTTTACAGTTGAGAAAACTGAGACCCAGAAGCATGCTGTGACTTGCCTGTAGTTACGTGGAAAGTAAAACAGTACCAGAATTGGAATCCAGATTATTTTTTGTTCACAGGAGCACAGGATTTAAAGATGGGAAAGGGAGAGAGGTATTTCCAGAACTGTGATTTAAAAACCGAAAGGAATCAAAAGAAAACAGTTGGTTACCTCATTAGGATTGTTGATTTGGAGGTGGAAGGGGTGTTAGAGATTATCTAATTAACCCTTCTCATTTTGCAGAAGAAGTGAGAGGTCTTCACCTCTCTTGCCCAAGGTCACAAAGGTACTAAGAAGCAATGTCAAGATTTGAACCCAGGCCCTCTGACTCTAAACCCAGCATTTGGTTTCTCCATCATTGGATGTATTCAAGCAAAGGGTGGGCTTGTGTTTAATGGATGTTTCTTGATTAATTTGAGTGACTGTGTCTCAAGTGAGCTACAGAATTTATTCCTGGGAGGTCGTTCTCCATTGGCATTTGGGGGTTCTTTTAAGTCTTAAAAAATAGGGAAACTCTTCTGTTTACTCAACAAAAAGGAACATGGTGTTCAAGCAGGCATCTCAAAAATAATGGAATGTTTGTTAGATCAAGCTTTCCTTTGCCTTTTTCCCAGGGCCTGTCTCCCCATCTGTGTGTGGGCTGTCTCATGCACATGGGCTATAACTTACCCAGCTTTTTGTCAAGTAGGAAGGGAATCACTGTATGTACTCAGTAGCATGACCACTGAGCTCCTATTTCTGCTCTATGATCAGGGATCAAAGGCCTTTTCCTTAACCCACAGTGAGTGCTCAATAAATGTTCATCGAGGGATAACCTGACTGACAGGTGACAGGGATCCTATGGGGCCTCAGCCTTCCCAAACATCTTCCATGGTCTCCTGAGCCCACAGCCTGATCGCGAGTGGAATGGGGAAAAGGCAGGGAGACAGATGGTCGAAGGCGGGTGAGACAGGGGGGAGGGGCCTCGGCATCATGGCGGAGGCCTTGCAGGGCTACATCTGGAGCTGGTGCCACATGGCAATCTGCCGGCGGGGATTCTTCAGCATCTCTTCCCAGTGGCTGCGCTGAGTGCCAGTTGAGTGCAGGCCCAGGCTGCAGCGGCCCAGCACGTGGCTTTGGCCGGCCTCATCCTGGCCCAGAATCTCTAGCTCCACACTGGAGGCCCGCAGGAGATCATCGGGTACCTCGAACATGATCATCTCATTCCACACTGGGTTCAGCTTGTGTTTGGCCCTCTTTGTCTGCTTCTTCTTGAGCCTCAGGGCCTGATGCTTCAAGGTCACCTTGACAGAGACATCTGCAAAGTATGGGGGCATGAGAGGTAGAGGGGAGGGTAAGAGAGATAGGCTTGGTAAATTTCTGCACACTTGTCCTCTGGTCTATAGGAAAGCCATAGGAGGGCCCTCTGCAATTCCTCGGGGCCCCAGCTAAACCAGTAGTTAGTGGACAGAGTGAACTAACTACAGAATGCTAGAATTTTGGGAGCTGGAAAAAAAAAACCTGAGGGGTAATCTGATCCACTCTCCTTTTATATAGAGATGAAGAATGTAGGTGTTGGGCCAAGGAACCCAACCTTTCACCTCATACATTCCTGCCCCTTCATCCGTCTCTTCCTAAGAATATTGTATGGAGATTCTCCTAGTGGGATTCTAAGTAGTTTGCATTTAAGGGTCACAGATTTCAAGCTGGAATGAGTGCCGGGCATGGAGGCACATGCTTGTAATTCCTACTATTGAGAAAGGCCAAGACCAGAGAATTGCTTGAGCTCAGGAGGTCTGAGGTACAGTAGGCTGTCCAGCAAAACTATGCTGAGACCCCCAACCTCCCTAAAGCAGGGAGAACCAGCCCAGGTCCAAAAGCTACTCATGGTCACAAACAACTACAGTTTAAATTGGATTCTATTAAGTAAAGGGGAGGCGTTTCAGACTAAGCACCGGGAGAACTGGAGATGACAGGGTCATGGAATGAGAGTTGGAAAGAACCTAAGGGGCCAGTCTAGTCCACCTCCCTCATCTTACAGGGGTGGAAACTGAGGCCCAGGAAGTGAAGTGACTTCAATTCAATGATTCGGTTCGATAACCATGTATGAAGCATCTATGTGCCAGGTATGGTCACACCTTAGTTAGCATTTGAGGTGGGATTTGAATCCTGAGTCAGCCCTTTTTCCTCTGCACCAAAAGGAGAGGAAGAGCTGAGGATGGGGTTGGGGAGCCGGCAGCCCTCCAAGTACAGATGGGGGCTGGGAATAACCAGCACTGTGCCTCCTCTCACTTGTTTTCAGTGTCCTTCCAAGTCCATCGGATGACTCGTCTTTTGGCTGACTGTCTGCCTGGATTCCTCTCATCTGTTTCTTGTTCTTTGAAAAAGACTTTTTCAGACATAAAACTTGGCTCTACACTCATAGATTTAAAGCTACAAGAGACTTAAGGTCAGCTTATCCTCCGTCTAACAGCTAAGGGAACAAAGACTGAGAAAAGCTGTTACTTGCCCACAGTCACCCAGTCATAGGCCTCAGATCAATGGCCATCATTTTACAGATGAGGAAACCAAGGCCCAGGGAAGTTCAATAACTGTGCCAAGATTACCCAGTGAGAATCTGAGATGGGATTTGGACCCGGATCCTCTAGCCCCAGAACTAATTCTCATCCCCCTGTCCCACTTGCCTCTCAGCCTTCAAACCAACCTCTTCAGGTTCCAAATTTCCCAGTGTTCTGAGCTGCATACCCAACCCAAATTTCACTCAAGGGGGCAAAAGTAGACACCCTGACCCTAAGGATTCTGGATATACTGTCAGAAACTTCTCCCAGGAACTCTAAGACCAAGGCCAATATAGGAATCCATAGTATTTAAAGTTGGAAGAGACCTTGGGGTCATCTGGTCAAATTGTATCATATTCTAGGTGAGGAAACTAAACCCGAGTGGGTAAGGGACTTGACCAAGGTGACAAAGAACAAAGCTTCTATGCTGGATCTCCTAACCAAAAGTAATGCATTTCTCATTATGCTATAATAGGTTTTCATATATAACCTAACAGCCAGAGCCTGTTTCAATTAGCTCAGGGCTATGGAAGCTAATGTGGGAGTAATTACAACTCAATGTTTATTGCTACAATTATCACCCCTGGGTGGTTAGTGCTTCACCTTGCCAATGATATCTGAGAGCCAAGAGCTGTAAGAGAACTGACCTGAAGTGAGCTATAAAGGAAATCCAGTAAATCCAATAATCATTCATTAAGCACCTACTATGTGCTAAGCATTATGCTACGGGCTGGGGATACAATTAACAAAAAGAAACATCATCCCTACCTTCAAGGAGCTTACATTCTAGTGGAATAAGACAGGAAAGAAAGAGAAGCAAGGGATTGAAAAGAAGACGGTGAGATTGACTTTGTCACCTTGCTTGGGCTTCCACCAGTGTGGCTGATGCATTCAAGGACTCCAAAGCCAAGTCTTGGCATCTCCATCTTGTAGCTATAAAGGGGTCCCAAAAATCCAGAGCAAGTTGTATGATGCCATGAAAAGACTTCAAGTCTTGGAGTCATGGGAGAAGGATTCTCATCTCAATTCTGCTACTTGCAGGGGATTGATTCCCTCTGAGGCTCAATTTCTTCCTAACAATTAGAGCTACTGCAAAGAATAAGGGGCTGCCTTGGGAGGTGGAGGGCTGCTCCTCGAGGGACATTTCCAAGCAATGGTTGAATATGCATTCTTCGTGGATTCTGGGGAGCTTATTCTTGCTCAGGTTTTGGACTAGGCAGTCCTTCTAGCTCTGAGGTTCTATCATGCTCTGATTCTGCATTCCAAGAGTACAGTGAGACTCTGAGGCAATGACTGAGAGATTGCTGTGCTCTTGGTGTGTATGGTTCAGTGGAAAAATCCATGAGTTGGGAGACAGTTGGGAGACAGTCCAACCAACTGGACTCTGTTATTTATTAGCTGTGACCTTGGACAAGTCACTTTTCCCTGGGCCTCAGTTTTCTCTTTTGTAAAATGATGGAGTAGAAATTGATGGCCTCAGACCCTTCTTGCTCTCAGTTCTATGGTCCTGGCCCTCCTGAATCCCCATCATCAGCCCGTGGGGCCACACTGGTACCAATGGCAAGGTGATATCTCTCAGAGATTCTGAGAGCCCTGGCATCAGGTACAGAAAGTCTCAGAGTCCTGGGTCCTGAAAGGATACCATTTGGGCAGGCACTCTGGCACACCAGTCCCTGTAACAAGCATATTCTCTGAGTGGCAGGCTCCATCAACTAGTCCCCACACACCTTCTGCTACCACACACACTCAGCTGGTATGAAGGTGGAGAATTGGCACATTCTGAAGAGAGGGGAGATTGAAACTAGACAGTGGTTGTGTCCCAGTATAGTGTGGCCAGATGGCTGAACTTGGAATCAAGAAGACCTGAATTCAAATGCTGTCTGGGACACTTCCTGGTTGTATGACCCTGGGAAAGTCACTTCATCACCCCATGCCTCAGCTTCCCCAGAAGTCAAAAAAGAGTCCCAGGATCATAACATCTTAGAAACCATCAATTCTAACCCCATCTCCTAGATAAAAAAACTGAGGAAAAGAAAGGTGAAGTGACTTAGGTCACACAGCCAGCAAGTATCTGGGGCAGGATCTGAATTTAGTAGTTCCTAATCTCAAGTCTATCTACTGCACCACCTCAGAAAGGGAATGTATCCATGGTCTGACAGGTAGCAAGGTGGGCTCATGGACTTAGAGCTGGAAGGAAATGCAGAGATCCTCCAGACCAGCAGTTCTCAAAGTATGATCAGAAGCCTGTGGGGCCCCCAAGACTTTTCCAGGGGGTCCATGGAGCAAAACCCTTCATAATAAATTAATAAATTTTAATTTCTAAAATATAAATATAGTTAGACACATAAACCAAAGCTTTAGAGAGGAGGGGTCACTCCTCAATAATTTGTGAGTATAAAGGGTTCCTGAGAAGGCAGGAGAAGGAAACAGGCATTTATTAAGTGCCTACTGTGTGCCAGGCTCTGTGCTAAGCTTACAAATATTATGTCACTTGATCTTCAAATCAGCCTTAGGAGGGAGACACTATTATTATCTCCTCTTAACAGTTAGGGAAACTAAGGCAGAGTAAATGACTTGCCTAGGGTCACACAGCTAGTAAGTGCCTGAAACTGAATTTAAATTCAGATCTTCCTGACTCAGGCTCAGTCCTCTGTCCACTGAGTCACCTGGCTAAGACCAAAATCTTTGAGAACTACTGATCTAAACCAATCCCTTTATTTTACAAATGAGGAAACCAAGAGATAAATATATTTCTCCAAACCACATGCATAGCAATTTGGTAGAGCTGATATTCAAACCCAGGTCTTCTGATTCCAAATCCTTATGTCCCAGAAGCCTATTCCTTCATGGCTCTCTTCACATATGTCCACTGGGGCTAAAGGAAAGGCACTACCCGTTGTTCCCAGTGCTGCCCCACTCACCCTTCCCTAGGACATCTTTGGATTGGTTGGAATGCAGATTCTTTGCCTTGATCAGGACCACGAGGAGTCGGTTGGCTGCTGGGAGGTAGCTGATGGAGAGGAGGACTTCGCCAGAACCAGTGGCCAGGGCCTGGGAAGAGAAGAGAAGACCCAAGTGAAAAGGTTGACTGAGCCAGCTTCAGTCTGAAGAAGATAGGGTTGGGGTCAATTGCCTATCATGAAGTCTTGTGGACAATCAGGAAGTCTTGTAACCATAGCAACAGCAGCACATTGACTTTCTACACAGTTTCCCAAATTAGCAGAAAGGGAACAGGATCAAAAAAATCTGCATTCAAGACTCAGCTCTGATATGTATTTTTTGTGTAACCTTAGACACGTGACTTCCCTAATCACTCTGGTCTTATTTCCTCATCTGCAAAATAAGAGGAGAGAGCTAAATCATCTCAAACGTTCTTTCTACCCCCAAGATTTCAAAGCCGTTATGTAAAAATTGAGAAGCAATTTGATCAGAGTTAGGAAGGGAAGAGTCAAGATTCAAACTAAGCAAACATTTATCAAGCACCTACTTTATACTATATACATAGTTATCAGCACCTCTGCATTGAAGGTTTAAAGACAATAACTGGGACAATCCCTACTCAAAAGGAGCCCATATCCTAAAGGAGGGGACAACAGGGGCATATATAGGACATCCCAAAAGTCTTTGTGCTTATAAGCTAGCAAAGTTTTATGGACAGTAAGACTTTTGGGACACATTGTATGAGTATATGTGGAAAAAAATAGAAAGAGAATAAATAGAAAGTCGTTAAATACAAGGTAATTAAGAAGGGAGGGCATTAGCAGGTGAGGGGCTCAGGAAAGACTTCCAGTAAAAGGTGGTGCTTGAACATTTTTAAAGGAAGAGAGGAACATTAAAAGATAGAGGTGAGGAGGGAATACATTCTTGGCATCGGTGATGACCTAATGCAAAGGCTTTCCTGTGGGAGAAACAGGGAATGAGGTTAATGTGGTTGGATTACGGAGTGTAAGAGAGAAGTAATTTTCAATGGGTCTGGAAAGATAGGTTGGGGTCAGGTTGTGAAGGACTTGAAAAGCTAAACAGAAGAAATTATATTTTTTTAATATGGGAATTTATATTTCCTAGAGAAAAGGGGGACTCTGTTAAGTAGGGGGTGTGATGTGGTGAAATCTATGGTTAAGGAAAATCATTTCCAGCAGTATTGAGGATGAACCTGAGGCAGAAAGCTCAAGGAGGAAACTGTTGTGATAATCCAGGCCACCAGTGATGAGGACCCAAACTAAGATGACAGCTGCAGAAGCAGGGAGAAGGAGTTGGACAGGAGAGGTAGAGGGAAAGAAATTGATTGGCTGCATGAGGTGAGGGAGTGGGACCAGCTGAGTATGACAAGGGTATGAACCTAGGACTTGGAAGAGTGGTGATATCTTCAGCAGAAAAAGGGAAGTCTGGGACAGGAGAAGGACAGAAGGGGAGCTCTTTACACCTGGTGAGTGTGAAATGTCTCCAAGGAGCCCAGTCTGAAATGTCCAGTAGGCAGCTAGGGATGTGGGGCTGAAGTCAGAGGAGAGACTTCTTACTCTAAAGCCCCCATGATCCTTCCTCCATGTGATGCCTCATTTTATCCATGAGAGAAAGAGAGAAGAGAAAGACAGAAAGACAGATAATGAGGAAATGGCTGAACAAGTTGTGGTATATGATTGTGATGGAATTCTGCTGTTCTATAAGAAATGATGAGCCCAATGATCTTAGAAAAACATGGAAAGATTTGCATGAAATAATGAAGAATGAAATGAGCAGAAACAAGAGAGCACTGTATACAGTAACAGCAATATTGTTTTAAGAATGACTTTAGGTAAGTAAATTATTCTGTCTAGTATAAATGCCCAGATTAAATATAAAAGACATATGAAGAAAGATACTATCTGCACAAAGAGAAAGAACTGATAAATAGAGGTACAGAATAACTTATTCTAATGAATAACTTTTATATTTATTCCTATTTATAATAGCCATCTCTGGGGATGGCAGGGAAAAAAAGAAATTTACATGATAATTTTGTTGTATATTTTAAAGGAATAGCAGGTTGTGCATAGTGGATTTGTAGTTTCATATACGATTAATCTTTTTATTGTTCTATGTTAAGGTAATGTTTGTTTTATTCCACAAATTAAAAAGAAAATAAAAAAAAGAAATACAAGTAATGCAACCAAGTCATTTCTTTCAAGCAGAAGGATGATATTGTATTATTTGGGGTTGGGGGGGGGGGGAGGGAATCAGAGTTAAGTGACTTGCCCAGGGTCACACAGCTAGTAAGTGTTTGAGCCTGAATTTGAACTCAGGTCCTCCTGACTTCAGGACCTCATGTTTCTTTCTTTTTTTTTTTTGAGATAATGTAAGATATTTTTATTTATTAAATAGCCCCGAATCAACCCAACCCTTACCGTTATCATGGCACCTGTGGCAAAAAGAAATTTCTTTTTTTATGTAATAACAGTCTTAACTTTCTTTTTTCAGATTTCGAGTTCCAAATTCTCTCCCTCCCTTCCCCATCCATTGAAAAGGCAAGCAATTCAATATAGGCTATATATGTGCAGTCATGCAAAACACATTTCCATGTAAGTCATTCTGTGACACAAAAAAAGAAAAAGAAAGTAAAGAAAAAGTATCTTTGATCTAAATTCAGGTTCTACCAATTCTTTCTCTGGAGATGGACAGCACCTTTCCTCATAAGTCTTACAGAATTGTCTTAAAGCATTGTATTGCTGAAAATGTGCTTATTTTTAAATGGGAGTTATTTCAAAGAAAATCCTGGGACTGCCCAGGAGCCATGAACTCCAGGGGAACTGACCATGCCTCCCCTCATCCTGAGCTGCTTCTCCCTCTCTAGTCCACGGCTGAAGCGGAGCTGAGCTCTCTTCGCCTTGCTACCTCCCAACACATTACTCCTGGGTGGGGTGAGAGAGAAAGTTCATCAATGGGGCCCAACCACCCCTGGAAGGCTTCAGGCCACGTGTGAGAGCAAGAAGAGACAAAGACAGTAACAATAAAGAACAAGGTGAGTAATTGCTGGCCTACAGAACCTCCTGATGTGCCACTGTAGAAAGGAATATGGGAAATGAAATGGGAAAAGCGCTCAGTTCTTCAGCACCTTCTGAGTCACCAACAGCTTTCTCTTAAACAGACCTTCCAAGTAGATTGTCCTCAGTCTACAGATAAAGAACCCCAGTCTCTGAGAGAGAGGTAACTTGTTCAAAGTCAGAGCTGGTGAGTCACAGAGCAGGGACTCAGGCACAAGCCCTCTTTCTTCACTGTACCATGCTTTTTTTCCTTTCAAAAAAGCAATGATGTCTAATAATTACATGGTGGATAGAATGCTAGAGTTAGAGGGAGGGAAATTGGAGATCAGTTTCTGCCTCTGAAAGTCACTTCCCATCTTTGATTTTCAATTTCCTTATCTGCAAAATAAAGATAACTGATGTGGCACCTCCATTCCTAGGAACTGATGAGGATCAGGTGACATAATCCTTAGAAAAATGATTTTGCTAGCTTTAAAGGGTTATAGAAATGTCAACCCTACATAAATATAGGGTGGCCACTCAACTATCATTGATATAGTGTTTACAGGTTTACAAAGCGCTTTACAAATATTTTCTCACGAGCCTCAAACAACCAAAAATAGCAGATGTTATCATCATCATCATCATCATCATCATCATGTCCATTTTTCAGATTAAAAAAAGAGAGAGAGAGAGAGAGAGAAACAAGGAGGTTCAGTGACTTGCCCAAGGTCAAATGACTAGTAAATGTCTGAGATAGGATCCAAATTCAGGTCTTCCTTTCTACACATCCTTCATTCACTCCAATGCGCCACCTAGCAGCTGTGGAAATATTGCAAGAGTGGGGCTATTGATGCTACATTTCATTGAGAGATGGACCTCCTTAGTGAGGAAACCCCTGGTATCAATGCTTAGATTTTGGAATTCCAACCAATGCAAGGATAAACCATGATGCCAGAGGGCTGCAAAGGAAGGACCCCTGCCAGAGAACAGATGGACTTAAATGCATAATGAAACATACAATATTGAACATGGCCCATGTGGAAATTTGCTTTTTTTCGACCATGAATATTTGTTATAAGGGCCAGGTGACGAGGAAGAGGTCTTAGATTTGAGAGGGGCAAGGCAGTTTGGTCATTATTTAAGAGTTTAAAGCTTATTTGGGAGATGAGATATAATTGATTGATAAGATATTATTGCTACTTTTGCTATTTTGATACTTAAATGTATCATATATATACATATATATGTATGTATATATATTCATATATATATACATATATATGTATGTATATATATATGTATATATATGTACATATTGATTTCCCCAATTAGAATGCAAGGCCCTTGAGGGCAGGGACTGTTTTTGCTTTTCCTTTGTATCCTCAACCCTTTGTGTAGTGTCTAAGCACATAGTAAATACTTAATAAAAGCTTATTGATTAATCAGACAGATATCTAAAATTTGAAATAATTTATTTTAATATAAAGAATGCTGTTAGATTAGGAATCAGAGGGCCTCAGTTCAACTGCTCACTCTCTGTCTAAATAGCTATGTGACCTTGGGCAAATCCTTCAGTTAGGCCTCAGTTTCCTCATCTGTAAAATGAGAGGGGGAGCGGGCTAGATGATCTCTAAATCCCATAGCCATAACATTAATATCAAAAGGAAACTAAGAGGTCATTCATTTTACAGATGAGGAAACTGAGTCCCAGAGAGGGTGAGTTACTTGTGCTGGGTCACACAGCTAATTAGTGGAAGAATTGAGACCCAAGAGATTGATGAATTCTGATTCCTAAGCCCCTACTGTTTATACCACGTCATGTTTTCCACACCTGCCTGACCCATCCACCTCCTCCTTCAAAGGATTTGCTGACAAAAATAACTCGTCTCCCCTTCTCATTGTTTCCTAGGCCTTTTCCTCCTTGCTCTGCTCCCTCCTCCTTCGCCTCCCGATCTCAATGAACGATTCAAGCTGTGTGTTTCGGCAGCAGCGTTGCTCTCCAGGGTCCCTGGTGACGCAAACCTGACTTTTTTGCTAAGCATCTTCCGGCAGAAGTAGGGCACATCTTTCACCTAACACTAGTCCTGCTGTTAACCCCTTCCTGGCCAGATAAGTAATTTATCTGAGATGCAACAGATTTGCTCTTATTTTCTTGGTACCTGCCAAGCTTCACTGAACCAGAGGGAGTAGGTAGGTGCTTTTATTCTACTGAAAATACTCACATGCCAACCTTAACCCTGCCCTCCTGGTGAATACTCAGACTAGGAGTCTTATGGATACATCACAAAATCACTAGCTCCCAAGATTAGAAACTTGAAAGGGGCCTCAACAACCATCTAGATCAAACCATACACAAAAGGAATACCGATAACATACCTCAGAGATTTCTAAAGAGGGGGCCTGCCATGCCTTGAGGCAGCCTGTTCCACCTTGAGACAGTTTGAATTGTTAGCAATTAGCAGGCCTGAAGGTGCCTCTTTTCAGCTTCATCCCATGGTTCCTAGTTCTGATTTCTGATGCCAGACAGAGTAAGTGTAGTCCCTTGTCCACATGATTGCCTTTTGGATACTTGAAGACAGCTAGAAGGTCTCCAGAGCCTTCTCTTGCCCAAGTTAAACATGCCCAGTTCCTTCCATTGAGCCTCCTATCACAATAACTCCTCCCTGGTACACTGTCCAATCTATTAATGTCTTTAAATTCATCAATCAATCAACATTTATTAAGCACTACTATATGCCCAGTCTAAACACTGGGGACACAAAAAGAGGCAAAAGATAGCCTCTGCCCCCAAGGAGTTCACAATGGAATAGGAAGAGCATCCTACTTAAATGGCAGTGCCAGAACTAAACGCAGTAATCCAGATGAAGTCTGGTGAAGGCAGAGCATGGTGGGACTGTCACCTCCCTTTTCTGGAGAACTTTCCCCCTCTTAAAAACTAATAATAATAGGGTTTCTTGGCTGCCACATCCCAGACAAGTGCATGCATGCACGCTGAATTATGATGATAACAACCGACATTTACATTGTGTTTTTAAGGCTTCAAAAGCACTTTACATAAGTTAGGGTATTTGATTGGGCGAAGATAATCATAGAACATGAGACATAGAGTGATAGAGCATGGAGAGTCCTTATGACATTAAGTGGCAGAACTAGAGGAGAGCCCCTAATACTGGAAGGAACTTTAGAATATGATATAGAGAAGGGGAGAAGTAGAAGGATAGTAAAGACAACCTAACCATAATTTTGGGGCTGAAAGGGACTTCAGTGATCATCTAATTTAATTTCTTCATTTTACAAATTAGGAAACTAAGGCCCAGGGAAGTCAAGGGACTTGATCAAGGTCACACTACTAGTGAGCATCAGTGATAATTTTTGAACCCAGAGTCCCTGATTCTAAAGTAAGCAGTCTTTCCACTATACCATATTGCTTCAACCTTTACTTTGTACATGAGGATAATAAGGTTCCAGCAGCAGCTAGGTGGCACAGTAGATAAAGTGCCAGGCCTGGAGTCAGGAAGACTCATCTTCCTGAGTTTGAATCTGGACTCAGACACTCACTAGCTGTGTGACATTGGGCCAGTCACTTCACCATGTTTGCTTCAGTTTCCTCATCTGCAAAGTAAGGTGCAGAATGAAATGGCAAAACCCCAAATGGGGTCACAAAGAGCCAGACATAACTGAAAATAATGCAAAAAGACTGAACAGTGACTGAGGAAATGGGGGGGGGGGCGAAGACACTATTAGGGTTCAAAGGTGTGATGTGGGTGATAAGCCAGCAAAAGGTACTGAGAAGGAGCAGTCAGACAGGCAGGAGAACCAGGAAATAAACTGGTTAATAATCCAATCAACCAATGAGGATGACTTCTATGCTCCTTTTGGTGGAACTGGAAGAGAATCCCTAGTGCTGGGGAGAACCTAGAAGGTCAGAAGTAGAAGTACCTATTCAAAGGTTTAGAGCTATCTTCCCCCACATGAGATGGGGAGAGTGAAAGACTGAATTAGGTGCCATATTTAGGGACTTATTCTAGCTCTGAGACCTGTACCCAGACCTTTTAATGCCTCTTTCCCATCATACTTACACATTTCCCCCCACCTCAAACTTGTCCTCTTTGGAGAGATTTGTACTAGATTTCCTCAGCAGTTCTGCCAATTCCAGTTACCTTTGCCCAGATAATAGCCTTGCAGGAAACTAGGAAAATCTCCAAAGCCACAGCTAAGAACCATGTCCGTCTCCTGAAACAGTTTGCTAATGAGCAAAAATGTGGGTCCACCATCCTAGGCCTTCGGTCAATGACTGCCCAGAAAATCTGAGTGCAAAGGCTTATTACATCTCAGACTTCAGATCTCGATTCAATCTGTGGTTCCAGCTTCCTCCAAACCTGATGTACTTTCTCAGATCAATTCTTCATAGTTAAAAGGGAAAGAGGGAATTACAAAAGCACAAAGAATGGGCAAGGTGGGATGTGTAAGTGCCCAGTTTTCTCCTGAAGTTCAGCCATCTATTTGGGGAGGCATCCACCATAAAAGTAAATGTGGTAGATAATATTGACTGCTGGTTGGAAAGACTTTTTAGTTTGATTGTAGAAAGTTAGAATTGGAAGGGACTTTAGGATGCAGAGCATAGAATGTCTAGGTGGTGAATTGGAGCAGAAAGACTAGAGGCCGGAAGATTAAAGAGGTAATGATTGCAATAGACCAGGTGAGAAGAGATGAGAGATTGAATAAAGTGGTGACTGGGTCAGTAGAGAGAAGAGGATGTACGAAAGAGACATGTAGATGGGGAAAAACAATAATTGGCAAGTGGTTGAGTATGTGAAGGGAGTACCAAGGAGAAAATGAGGAGGATACTGGAGTTATGAAGCTGGGTGATCGGAAGAATTACCTTGACATAAGTAAGGACATTTGGAAGAATGTTGGAAGGGAAATCTTGAGTTCTGGTTGGGATACATTGAGCCTGAGATGCCTACAGGGCATCCAGTTTGAAGTGTCCTATATATGGAGAAGGATGTGAGACTGGAGCCAAGCACATACACAGTAGCTCTGGATCTTGGATAGATCTGGGAGGCATCAGGGAAGAGATAATAATTAAGTCTGTGGGAGCTAATGAGATCACAAAGTGGGACAGTGTAAAGACTGAAGAAATGGGGGGCCCAGGGTTCAAGGGTATGATGCGGATGATACTCCAGAAAAAGGTACTGAGAAGGAGCAGTGAGACAGGCAAGAGAACCAGGAAAGAACCTGTAGCAAAAAAAGTGTCCAGGAGGAGGCAGGATCATCAATGTCAAATACTGCACAGAGATCCTTCAGAAGGATGAGGCCTGAGACAAGACCAGGAAATGAAGCAATCCCAGGGCACCAGTTTTCAATGGAGTGATGAGTTTGGAAAGCAAACTGTAAAAAAATAAGAGCAGGAGGAAAGGAAACAGAAGTTTTAAGTGAGTGTAACTTTTTCCAAGGAATCTGGCTGACAAATAAGTGGTTCTAGGGTCAGTGGGGATGGTGGAGTCTTGTGAGGGATGGAACTAGCAGGAAGGGACTAGATGATAGGGGGAGATGTAAGGTTAGCAAGAGAGGAGATGATAGAAGGGTGATCTGGAGGAAGAGAGGTGGATTGACTTTGACTAGGAACAGCTAAGCAGTGCAGCAAACAGGGTGTCAGGCCTGCAGTGAGGAAGACTCAATTTTCCCAAGTTCAAATCTGACCTTGGACACTGGCTGTCTGACCCTGGGCAAGTCACTTCACCCTGTTTACCTCAGTTTCCTCATTTGTAAAATGAAATGGAAAAGGAAATGGCAAACTACTCCAGCATCTTTGCCAAGAAAACCCCAAATAGGGCTACGAAGGGTGGTGTGACCAAATGACAACAAAAGTGTACGTGTAGAGGTTGGCCCAAGAGTACAGAAGTGCCACCTCTTCATCAAGGACAGGCACAAAAGAGAAAAGTCCAGGAGATAGGAGATGTACAGGCAGGCAGGGTTGGGAGATGAGGAGGAGTGGGGAGGCAGGAGTTAGTGGCAAATGACCTGATTATCTGAGTGAAGTATAAGATGGTGGAAGGGGAATGAGTGGGATATTTGAGGAGAGAAGGGAAAGTCTAGAACAGCTGAGGTGAGCCCCTTCCAGCTCCAGATCTGGGATTCTATGATTGTTCCATAAATAAACCTGTTTCATCCTTATGAGGATTCTATCCTTTCATAAGCCAAGTTATAAAAGTCTCTATTTGTAGAGGGCTTAAAGATGGACAACATATCTCATTTGGTGTCTCACAACTACCTGGTGGGAAAGACAGGCAGGTATTATCATCCTCATTTGTCAGATGGGGACACTAAGTCTTGAAAAAGCAAAGTGTCCAGTGTCACACAGCTAGAAAATAGCCACTGTCCAAATCACATCACATTTTCCTTCCCTTCCATGCTGTCCATCAAGCCGGGTAGGAAAGCCTACCTTGTTTTTTCCTAATGGAAAAAGGCCCAAAAATCAGAGTGGGAGGGACATACCTTGGCAGAGGTCTTCAGCTCCCCCCACTGGGCTGTCCCCAGGGGTATCCCATCCAGGTGCAGCTGGAGCTCCCCCACCACACTATGCCGGGAGAACCTATCACAGGTTCTCAAGGTCAAGGTCAAGGTGGCTGCTGGCTGCTCTTCCTCAGGCAGGGGGAAAACCAGGGCCTCCTCCCAGGTGGTATGGGGCAACTTCTTCTTCAAGGTCGTCTGTGCCTCAACAGTCCCTGACACACTTGCCACACTTCCTTGGATGTAGCAATCACAGCCCGCATCATGGTCCCCTGTCACAGCTGCAAGACAGGCAAAGGGACAAGGAATAAACAAGGAAAATACAGGATCCAAGAGACAGCTGGCAAGGTGTAATGCTAATGGGGTATAAGATCTTCCCTGTCCATTAATAGGCCTCAAGTGGAGCCCATTAAGGGAAGCTTGCTTAGGGGAGGCTTGCTTGCAGGAAGGCTTTCACACCTTTTGCTAATTTCTAATTAGGCACAGAGTCTTGAGGTTTATGATGGCCTTCTGGCTCTGAGAAGTGTATATATACTCAGAGTTGGCATTTTGCTTTGGGGGCCCCACTTATGAGAAGGATCTTGTGATTTCCTGCTCAGGATTCTGAATGGCCAGAGCTCCCCAACTGCTCAGAAGTAAAGGCTTTCTCCATTCAGGGATGTATGTAAAGGGTATGGTTGAGTCTGGCAGTCAGAGCCCTGTCTGTTGGTCTTTATTTGTCTTCTTATATTTTCTCTGTTGGTATTTTCTCTGAAGTTCAGGGTGCTGACTTTCCCCCTACACAAATGAATGTAATTTAAAAAGATTGTTGACCCCTTAAACATAATAAATCAGACCTAAGAACCTGTGCTAGGGGCCATCCTGCGTATGACAGTTTGGTTGTTGCTACACAAGGGAATGCATTGAACCCCTCTGTGCTGGATCACAGAACGTCAGAAGTGGCAGGGTCTTAGAGGTCATCTAACTCAATCCTCCCATTTGACAAAGGAGAAAACCGAGTCCCCAAAAGTGAAATAATTTGTCTATGGTCTCTAAATAGCAATGAGCAGAAATGGGATTGAAACTCTTATCTTCTGACTCTAAAGCTCAGCCTAACATTCTATATTGGGCTCATATGGAAGCAATGGAAATGTAAGTTTGATGGAAGACCTTCATGTTAAAACTCAGAAATACAATGGACCCAGAGACTGTTAGGGCAGAATGAGACTTCAGAGATCATCTAATCCAATCCTTTTCATTCTTACAAATGTAGCCTGGGGCACAGAGAGTGGGGCGTGGGTTGCCAAAAAACACACAGCAAAGTCAAGAGTAAATCCAGGACTAAGCACTAGTTCTCCTGAGTTCCAGTACTGTGCAGTCACCCCTATACAGCACTCCCTTTGAGCAAACCTCTTCTATAGAAATGTTTTTAAAAGAGGTTTGGAAAAACCCACTGGGGACAGGACAGTCTGGTCTTGGAGATCAGGCCAAAAGCCTTGGACTTAGAGCCAACAGACCTGAGTCTTGGCTCCATCCCTCACTAGCTGGGCTATCCAAGGTGAGTCCCTTCAACTCTGTGAACTTCAATTCTCTCAATTAAAAATGGGGGTGATGATATTTGTATAATCTACCTCACCGTAAGTAAGGTAGTTAAGATGAAAATATCGGGTAGAGCTTAAAACCTTATTGAAACAGGAGATAATGCCCAAGACAAGGGAAAGAATGCTTCACTGGGATTCAGGAAGTTTTCTCTTTAGTAGCTAGACGGCACCATGGACAGAGCACTGGGCTTGAGTCAGGAAGATCTGAACTCAAATTCAGCCTCAGACCCTTACTAGCTATGTGACCCAGGGCAAGTCACCTAACCTCAATTTGCCTCATTTTCCTCATCTGTAAAATGGGGGGTCATTATGGCACCTTCTTCACACAGGTGTGAGGATTGAACGAAATAATATTTGTAAAGCACTTATCACAGTGCCTGGAACATAGTAGATATTTAATAAATGCTGGGTTCTTTCCTCCCTTGTCCCTTCCCTTCCTTCTCTCTCCCCCTTCTTTCCTTCCTTCCTTTCTTCTACTGGCTACATGACCTTTTGCAAGTCATTTCCTTTTCCTGAACCTCAGTCTCTTAGTTTGTAAAAATAAAGCAGATGGATCACATAACCTTTAGTGTCTGCTAGCTCTGGAATTCCATGGTCTAGTCTCGAACCTACCATTCTGGTTCCATGTTCAATGATTCCTTCTGCCTTTAACATTCTATGCTTAATGGTCTACTAACAGCTTTAACATTCTGAGTTCTGTGTGCTATGCTCCCTTCCAGCCCTTACCTTGTGCTCTGCATTACAAAGGCTCGTCTGAGTTTAACAATTTGGGTTTTACACTCTATGACCTCTTCCAGCTCTAGCATTCTCTGCCTAAATTCACTTTCAGAGTGAATGTTCTACTTTCTATGTCTGAAGGTTCCTTTTAGCTCTGACGTTCTGTGTTCCAAGGTCCCTCCCAGCTCTGACATTCTGTGTTCTAAGGTCCCTTCCAGCCCTAAAATTCCATGTTCTAAGGTCTCTCCCAACTCTGACATTCTCTGTTCTAAGGACTTTCCCAGATCTGACATTCTAGGTTCTAATTTCCTTTCACCTCTAAATCCAATGATCCCATGACTATATCTCTGTGACCTGTTTCTCCAGAGATTTTCCAGCGAGATTTTATTGCTACCACAGCTCTGGGGCCAAATTGCTTGTTGTTTTTGCTATCCCATAAAAATGATAATTAGATTATTCTGTATTTAAAATATTTACCACAAAACTATTTGTAATGGGAGTCCTTTGGATGCTAGTTCATTAACATGATTTTGTATTCTGATCACTGACATTCTTAATGGTTTTTAATTTATGCTTATCCAGAACCTGGCATGGGAGGGAGGCTTTCAGAGAATACAGTGTACACTGGTGTATTCTCTCCCATTCCCCACCCCCCCCAGCTGGATGAGAATGGGAAGGTTCCATTTCTCATCTCATTTTACAGGGGAGGAAACTGAGGCTTAAGGAGAGGAAGAGCAATACTCAGAAGGAAGGGAACCAGCATAGTCTAGGGGGTTGGTTCTAAACTGCACTGTCTCATAGCCCTCAGGGGAGGAACTTCCCAGGACTGATCACTCCCAGGATGGCAGGAAAATCTTACCTTCTGATCCCCCCTTCCTGGCAAAATGACAGTTTCCACGTCTCTGTGCTTGAGACATCCAGTCAAGAGAGAAACAGAACTACAAGTCTCCAGAAGGACATCATGTTTCCTGGTCAAGTGTGCCCATCATCATAACTGCATCCCTAAGCATGCCTCTAACCCAGAGGTGGCTTGGTAAATGTTTTACAAGTGGCTCTACAAACTTTTTTAAAAATGTGCTAACAACACATTTTTATCTTTAATTTGCATTTTAAAGATTTTCTCTATCATTTTGTCAAGTCTAGATAATAAAACAATAAATCAGGCTCTGACTTGTAGCATTTGCCCATTTCTGAGATGTTGATGCTCACATTGAACAGTTAATAGCAGGTAAACTGGCACCAGAACATCCCTGTTTTACCTAGGAGCTCACCCTCCCCAAACTAGGCTTTGGCTGGGGAAGAGATAGCATGGTGCATGAGGAGGAGAAGGAAGCTAAGTAACAGGAGAGGCAGAAGACCACTGATCTGGGAGCCAGATGACCTGAGCAGCTGGGGTCTAGCTGTGGGACCCTGAGAGATGAACTGACCTCAGTTTCCTTACCTATAAAATGGAAATAAAGTAAATTATAATCACAAGTAATGGTATTGAACCAATCCAACCCAATCCTATTCAATCCAATATAATCCATTCCATTCCAAGCTAATCTAACCCATTCCATTCTATTCTCATTATATCCATTCCAATTCAATGCAACCCATCCATTCTGATCCAATTTAATCCAATCCAACCAATCAGAGCTTACTAATGAATTATTAATACTATTAATATTAATAATATGTCAGGTGTTGGAAATACAGGGGGGAAATGAAATAATCTTTGTCCTCAAGGAGCCCACATCCTCCTGGAGGGGATGGCGGAGGATGTGACATACAAACAAGTACATGCATGACAATTGGAGGAGGAGGAGGAGGAATGAAGGAGAGGAAGGAGGAGGAAGACAGGAAAGGAGGCAACATCAACAACTAAGGGAACCAAGAAAGGCTTTCCATTATAGGTGACACATGAGCTTGTCCTTAAAGGAAGCTAAGCACTCTAAAAGATGATGGTGAGTTGGGAGCACAATCCAAGCATGTGCAACAGGCTGGGCAAAGGCATAGAAATGGGAGATAGCACATCAGTGTCTGAGAAAGGGAATGACACGCAGTAAGCCTGGAAAGGTAGACAAGAGCCAGATGGTGAAGGACTTCAGGCAAACTGAAGAAATTTGCACTTTATCCTAGAGCAACAGGCAGCCACTGAGGATCCTTGAACTGAGGGGTGGCATGATCAGATCTGTGTTTCCAGTACATGTGAAATAATCCAGGCAAAAGTGCTTTGAAAGATTAAACTCATGGTTCAAGTGTGGGCCATTGAGTGTGCCCCAACTGATCAGTTAGGGTAATGCCATTCAAGTCAACAAGTATTTATGGAGTGCCTGTGCCAGGCACTAACTGAAGCCTCTGATACAAAGAAGACCAAAAACAGTTCCTTCTCTCAACATGTTCACAACAATCTAATTGCTAATTATCATTAAGGGGAGGTGGTTATGTAATTATAATGACTGAATTCAGCCCTGAGGGGTAAGGAAGGGAACGAGCATTTGCTGAGTGCCCACTATGTGCCAGTTCTTATCTCATTTGATCCTCATCACCCTGGGATGTAGCCTTCCCCAAACCATCCCCATTAGATTGGAAGATCCTCAAGAGCAGGGGCTGTCTTTTGCCACTCTTTGCATCCCTAGCACTTAACACAGTGCCTGACCCCTAATAGGTGCTTAACAAATGCATATTGACTATTACAATTAAGGATAGTGAGCTGGATAAAGATTAAGTGATTTGCCCAGGATCACATAGCTGGTAAGTGTCTGAGGCCAGATTTGGATTTGGGTTTGCCTGATTCCAGGTCCAGTACCCTATGTACTGTGCCACCTAGCTGCCTATGGAGAAGAGATGAGAAAATCTATCTCTCACTCTTCTTTACAAGTGGGAAATGGTGCCTTCAGAACACTATAGATGTCATCAGACTCAGTTGTGCCCATTTTTGTTGAATTGATTTATTTTTTCTTCTTCCTTCTTAAATTGTTCTTGCAAAAGATGCCTTGCTGTGTAAGGGAATTGCAGATGGATACACTCAGAAATGAATGTGATATAACAACCAAAAAAAATCAATAACTCTTTTTAAAGAAAAAGGGGGGGAAAATCTAGAGAAGGTTAGAAGGAGACACTATGGAGAAAATGAAACATTTCTGTATCAGTTTAAGCTTTACAAAATGGAGTCCTAATAAAAGATCAGGTAGTAGGAATATTATTATTCCCATTTTGGGGACAGGAAAAAATAAGGCTCTGAGAAATAAAATCATTTGTCCAATTTTATGTCCATAATAAGTACCAGAACTGGGATTTGAACCTGACTCTCCCAACGCCTCATCTCCCAGAGTTTCCATTCTAGCAGGCTGCTTTCAAATGATGAGATCTAGAAAGATCTACCAAAGATCTAGAACCTACTCTCTTCCCAGTGCCAAGCCTCAGGCTCTAGAACCCAAACAACATGTCATGATGAACGTATTTTCCTTGGTACTCCATCAGTTTTGTTTGTCTAAGGTGCAGGAAAGGAGACCTGGGGACACCCTGCTCCTTTGGAGAGGTAGAACCTCAAATTGAGTGTTTAGAACACAAAGAAAGCAGAGGCTTATCTGATAACTGCCAACACCCCTTTAATTATCCGTGCTCTGGTGTCCTGAACCAAGGACACCATAATATTCTCCTAGTGCTTTAAATCTAAGCAACCCTGCAGGGAGAGCAATCCCAGAATCATAGCCTTGGAGACAGAAGTAGGCCAAGTTCAGCTGAGCAAGGGTGAGCATGACTAGGATGAGAAAATCCACTGTTCCTGGGCTCTCCTTGTTTCTGATTATGATTTGGAATTGCAGACTGCCTAGGTAAAAACTCCCTCCTCCCATCACCATTTTATGGTCCCATATTCCCATATACCTCAGACCTTCACCTCTCAAGTCCCTACCCTGCTCTGACTTCTCCTTCCATTGTGCCCTCTGGAATGCCTAACCTATTGTTAACAAAAATAGCTATAATCATGAAATCAGAGCCATGGGGGAAATTCCATGGGCATTTCTGGCCAGAAAGAAATTCAAAAGATAAATCAGAAATTTTAGAACTGGAAGAGACCTTAGTGACTATAAAATACAATACCTTCATTTTACAAAGATGGAAATTAAGGCACAAAGAGTCTAGCTTATAGGTGTCTAAGGCAGGATTTGAATTCAGGTCTTCCTGGATGCAAGCTCATCTCACAGGATCTTTGTGGGTAGAATCTACAGAGAGGCAGATTTCAGTTAAATGTAATGAAAAACTTCCCAAATACTTAGAGTTGTTAAAAGGTAGAATGAGCTGTCTTGGGAGGTAGTGAGGTCCCTGTCACTACATGTTTTCAAATGGAGGCTGGATAACCATTTATCTGGGATGTTGTAAAGAGAATTCCTGTTCAGGTAAGTGGCAAGTGATAAGCTGTGAGTGGGTAATGGAAAGAATGCTGGACTGGGCGGGGAGTGGGGGGGTGGTCAATGGACCTGGGTTTGAAGCCCAGCTCTACTACTTACTGATTTTGTAACCTTGGGTAAGTTACTTAAAGCCCCTGAGTGTCAGTTTCTTCGTCTGTAAAATGAGAAGCTTAACTCCAAAGCAGACATAAGAATGTGCCTCTCTCTCTCCCTTGCTGAGGTGGGGGTTGATGGGTGAGGAGCATGGCATACAATGACATATTTGATGTATCTATTGGTTATATTTGCTGAATTATTTTTATTTTTTATTTCTTCTTTATAAGGGATAGCTATCTGGGAGTTAGAAGGGGGAAGGGATATGTTGGGAAATGTAGGTGAGGCAAAAACAAAAGATAATAAAAATTTTTCAAAAGAAAAGAAAAAATAAGATGGGGGAGGCATTGGATGATCTCAAAAGTCTCTTCCATCACTGGCTCCTAAGATCCTGAATAGCAAGAAATATTTTCTCAATCATTCCTTTGCCCCTCCAGCCATTACCTTGATCTGTAAAGAAGACCCTTCAGGAGTGAAGAATTAGGGTGGAGGCATTTACCTTCCAGGAGCGTCACAGACAGCTGGGCTTTCTGCTGGTCGTAGCCCAGGGAGTAGTGGAGTTTGGGGGCCTGGTTCCAGCTGGCAGCCTTCTCTGGGTTCCATGTCTCAATCACACAGACATCTTCCACCACACCTGGGGAAGGGAAGAGCACAGGAGTCATCTCCACTCCCCTGAGGATCCCATCTCTCCCCTCCCCCATATTTCCTGTATGCTCCCACTCCCTGTTTTCTCAGCAAAATTGACCTAAAAATATCCTACAATACAGAGGAGCCCATGAGTCCTGTGCCTAGCCCAGAGTAATCATCTAAGAAATACCTATTGATTTACTGATTGATCAGTGTAATACCACTCATCAGCTGTGCACCTTCAGGCAAGTCACTTTCCCTCTCTGGGTCTGTTTCCTCACCTAAAAATGAGGGAGTAAGGCTAAATGCTAAATGGCCTCAAAAGCCCTGCCAGCTGTAATCAGTTAAATGCCCTATGTTGTCCCAATTCAGACATTCTGAGTTCTTCGTTCTAAGTTCCATTCTAACTCTGTCATTCTAGGTTCTAGGTTCCAAGGACTCTTCCTGCTAGGACATTCAATGCCCCATGTTCCTAGCTCTGACATCCTATGGCATACCAATCTAAGGCCTCTTCCAACTCTGGAGTTCTTTGTTGTATGTTCTAAGCATCCATTTAGCCTTGGCATTTTGCTTTCTGTGTACTTTTTAATACTGTAGAAGGCTAGGGGTGTGAGAACCTGAGTGTTACTAGAATCTCTAAAGGTGTGACAGTCACCAGCAGGAAGCCAGGGTCATTTGAGTGGCAAAGTGCCCTGGAGACTAATAAAACACCTTGGAAAGCATGGCACCCTCAAGCAGCTAGCTTTCAAGACAGCTCCAGACTCCAGAGTTAATCGTAGTCTAGAGGCAGCTTTTCCCTGCTGGGGGTGGGTGGGGAACTTGGGCATTGAGCCAGCTTGCTGGTTGTATAAATGCCACACACCAGAAGACCTTCAAAAGAATCTTACTCAGGAATATAAAGGCACTCTCCAGTGGATTGGGAAACTGGAAGCATAGCAGTTCGAGCTCAATGAGGGTATGACTCCTTGTTGTTGGGTCGTTTTCAGTCCTGTCTAGCTTTCTGTGACCCCATTTGGAGTTTTCTTGGCAAACAGACTGCAGTGGCTTATCATTTCCTTCTCAATCTCATTTTATAGATGAGGAAACTGAGGCAAACAGGGTTAAGTGATTTTCCCAGGGTCGCACAGCTAGTTCGTGTCTAAGGCCAGATTTGAACTCAGGAAGATGAGTCTTCCTGACTCCAGGTCCACTTCTCTGTCCACTATGCTCCTGAGGGCATAACCCACCAAGCTTCTAAAGGAACCCCCAAAATGAAATCATTTGAATGGCTCTGGATTTGGAGTCAAAGAACTTGTGTTTGACTACCAGCTCTGTGCAACCATGGGTAAGTCACCTTCCTTCTAGGGAGCCTCTGTTTTCTTATATGTATGATTAAACAGTTGGACCAGGTGATCTCTAAGATTCCATTCTAGAATGAAACCTTATGATCCTGGAAGGTTTACCTAGAGGACAGGTGGTAGGACAGGTTCTTCAAACCATGGTAACATAATAGGTGACGTTGCAGAAGTCTTGGAGTCTCTTATGCAGATTGTCCCACCCATTTCATTTCAGCTTCATAACACCTGTGTGCCACTAAGCAGCCTTCATAATACTATCCTCACTGGACAACTGGAGAAACCAAGCCCCATCAAAGACAAATCAGCTGGGTTCCCAGAGCAGCAACGCAAAGCCAAGTCTTCCTGACTACATGGGATCACAGACCTGGAGTGTGCAGGAGCCTCAGGGACTCTCCTGTCCCACCCCTTCATTTTACAGATGATCCCACCGAGGCCCAAGAAGGTAAACTGACTATAACACCAATACCTTCCCTCCATTGGTTAGCTCTAATACACCATATGGCCATGGGGTCCCCAAAGCCTTCGTGTGGTTTTAAGCTATTAAAGCTGAAATCTTATTAAAGCTCTTAAGCTTATTAAGGTATTAATGCTTAAAACCACACAAAGTCTTTGGGGACCCCTGGCCAAAGCCGCCTTGTACGTAGTTGTTTGCAGGTTGTGGCCCTCATTGGAGTGTGAGCTCCTTGGGGGAGGAGACTGCTTCTTGTCTTTGCATCTCCATCATTTAGCACAGAGTCTGATGGACAGGCACTGAATCAGCATCAGCACTGAGACTGCAACCCTTAACTTTGGCCTCCAGAAACAATGCCCTGTCCATGGTACTTCTCCCCCAAGCTCTCCCTACTGCCCCATTCCTCCCACCCCCACCACTGTCTCCCAGAAGGAGGTTGGACATCTCTGCAGAGGGTAAGAGCAGGTGGGCTCAAAAAGGAGGGCAAGGTATTTAAGGAGGTTTGTTGCTACTTGCTACTTGTTTTGTTTGGGGTTGGGGGAAGTGGGAGCTGCCAGCTGAGCTGGACCTTCATGGGAAGAAATCATTTCAGCAAATTGAAAAAGGAGGAGTTCTTTGGAGACCCAGGGAGGGAAGCAGGGATACAAAAGGATGCCCATGTTAGAGCTGGAGAGAACCTCAAAGACCATCTACCTCTGGTGCTGTTCAAACATTGAAAATGAGCTATTGAGAATGACGAACCCTAAAGCTATTACTGGGATGCTAAGTGGCACCATAGTGCACAGAAAGCGGAGCCTGGAGTCAGGAAGACTCATCTTCCTGAGTTCAAATCCAACCTCTGACACTTACTAGCTGCATGACCCTGGGCAAGTCACCTTACCCTAGTTGCCTCAGTTTCTTCATCTGCAAAATGAACTGGAGAAGGAAATGGCAAACCATTCCAGTATCTTTGTCAAGAAAACCCCAAATGGGATCATGAAGAATTGCACAAGACTGAAACAACTCAGCAACAACAACAATACTATTACTGGGGTCCCATTTTTAACAGTTCCTCATTAAAGCCCATTGCCTAGCTGTGTGCCCTTAGGTAAGTCACTGGCCATCTGTAAAATGAGAATCTAGATGGCCTTTACAATCCAATTCAGTTCTGAAACTGTGCTCCTATAAAAGTACTAGGGTTTTAAGTGGAGCTACTTTTACTGGGCTTCCTGGTACAAATTTCCCTACGCAGGAGATTGTCTAGGATTTCAGGTGGCCAAGGTCTTTTGTTTTGTTTTGTTTGGGGTTGGGGGAAGTAACCATTCTAATGGATTAGGAAGAGGCCTAGCAGCCAGTTGCTTTTGCTTCCCCCAACTCCATTTCCCCCCATACCACCCCCCAAAAAAGCAAAGCCAGTCCTTACTGCCTCAATTAAATTCAACAAACATTTATTAAGCACCTATTAAAGTCAAGCCCCTGTTCCAAGTGCTGGTGATAAACAAGGTGAGTAAGGTGCAGTACCTGCCCTCAAGAGGCTCCCAATCTAGTAGGGAAATAAGGTGAATAAACAAAAATTAGTCATATGTATTAGTATGTACAAACTCCTTTCTTTGACATTTAAAGCCCTTCAGTTTGGTTCTATTCTCTCTTTACAGAATGATTTCCAGTCACTGGCCCTCCTACAGACCCTACATTCCAGACAACCCAGTCCAGAGAATATTTCCTCATCTCATCTCTTCCTTTGTGCCTCCTAGGCCTGAGATGCAGACTTTCCTTCATGCTAGTCAGTTAGCCAGTGAGCTTCTATAATGCACCCAATCTAGTCCAGGCACTGTGCTAAGCTCTTGGAATACAAAAGGGGGAAAAAGGCAGTCTCCATTCTTAAGGGACCCCCAATCTAATGGGGGAGACAACATGAAAACCACCATGCACTAAAAAGCTATGTACAGGGCATATTGGAGATGGTCAAGAGACGGAAGGTACCAGTATCAGTGGGCATCTGGAAAGTCTACCTGTAGGAGGCAGGATTTCAGCTGGGGCTTGGCAAAAGCCAGAAGGCAGAGACCAGGTGGGAAAGAGGCCCCACTCTCTCCTAGAATGCATTATGCCTTACCTGAAAGCTTTCCTTTTCTTGTCTTTGCATCTATCCCCTGGCATAGAGTGGGTATATAATGGGCAAATTTAGTTGTTAAATTGGACTGAATTGATTGTGATCAGAGCATGGCAGAGGTGGAATATAAAGGCAGGAGAGATTTGAAAGGGGAAGAATCACTTATACTCTGCGGGGAGAGGGAGGAGTGAAGAGCAGCTTCATGGGGGAGCTGCCAGCTGAGCTGGACCTTCATGGGAAGAAATCATTTCAGCAAATTGAAAAGGGAGGAGTTCTTTGGAGACCCAGGGAGGGAAGCGACGATACAAAAGGATGAAAGCAGAGGATGGGGATGGTTACTGATTCAGGTTGGCCATATGCCCTTCCATTCCCCCCTCCCAAACCCTGACTCCTTGTTATTTCCTATTTATATTGTTAATATCTTGTTCATATATAATTGTTTGCATGTCATCACCCCCATTTCTGCTTGAGAGTATGGACAACTTTTGCCTTTGCTTGTGTCCCCAGTGGGGCAGCTGGGTGACAAGGTTGATAGGGAGCTGGACCTAGACTCAGGAAGACTCATCTTCCTGAGTTCAAATCTGACCTCAGACACTGACTAGCTGTGTGACCTTGGGCAAGTCACTTCACCCTGTTTGCCTTAGTTTCCTCATCTGTAAAATGAGCAGGAGAAAGAAATGGCAAACCATTCCAGTATCTTTGCCAAGAAAACCTCAAATGGGATCACAAAGAGTTGGACATGACTGAACAACAACAATAATGTATCCCCATTGCTTAGCACAGGGCTTGACACACAGTAGGAGTTTAATAAATGCTGGTTGACTCAATTTGAACAAAGTCAATAGGAATGTTTTCAAATAAGGCTGGGAAGTTAGGGTTGTGGCAGGCCTTGAATGCCAGACAAAAGAATGATTATATTTGCTTGTAGATGATGGAAAAGGGTGCTGAGGTATAGGAAAGTATGGTGATTCAATTCAGTTCAGTTTAGGATACATGTATTAATTGTCTATTATATACAAGGTGAAAGGTAGTAGATGAGAACTTTTTATGTGTCCTTTTACACTGTTGTGCAGCTGATGGACCCTGCTCAGAATCATATATATAGATATATATGTGTACATACATACACATATACACATATATACATACATATACATACATATACTAATATATACACATTTATACATATATACATATATGTTGTATATATTTAAAATCACAATGAAAGAAAATGCTAAGTTTTAGTTATAGATAGTCCATCTATGTTCATAGACACCCCCCAGGGGTTCATGGGACCCAGATTAAGAATACCTGGGTTAGAGAATTGGCTTAAGTCTGAAAAGACGGATTCAAGTCTAGTTATGATACATTCTTGTTGGGTGACCCTGGGAAAGTCAATTAACCTTTCAATGTCACAAGCAGTCTTTTAGGACTAGAAATGCCCCAGTTGGGGCTTATCTGCTTCAGTAGAGGAAGTATATTTTAAAGTGAATCTGCTCATAGGAGGGATGCCTATCCCAGTGAAATCACTGTGCTAAGTGCAGGAGACACAAACAGAAGAGGAAAGAGACACTTTTGTATCCTCAAGGACTTTCTATTTTACATGAGTTAACTAGCTAGGGAAAATGATTTTAGTGGCTGTGTGAAGGATGGATTGGAGACTAGGAGCTTCCCATTGTGGTTAAACATATTTTTCTTATATCCCTCGAAGTGCCTAGCATGAGGTTCAACCCCCATATAATTGACTTGAGTGGGATTGAGATTTCCCATTTCCCAGAAGGGCAGTGAGAAGCCTGGAGAGAAAAGGATAGGCAGCTTGTTACTGGACTATTATGCCTGGGATCTCAATGCCCCTACACTTAATCTGGGACCCTGAAACGTGTACCACACTGTGCCACACATCTGAGAATCCCACTGTCCCAGCCAACCAGAAAAGTCATTGACTCCATTGTTCCCTGCTAATGTTCCAGTCTGCCACAGGCAGGCTATTTGGTGAGACCAATGACCAACAGGGTTGGTGCCCAGATGGAGGAGGATGAGGTGTTGGGAGGGAGAAAGCCTACCATTCTGAGGAAGGATGAAGAGCTCTTCCGTGACCTGTCTTTTGAGGCGACTGTCATTCAGGGCCTGTGTGCTGGCAGGGACTGGCTCCTCTTCTGTGGTCCTCAAGGTGTAATCAGCATAGTTGATGACCTCTGGGGCAGTCACTGCTGGCTTAGGTCCATAGATGTCTGGGAACTTCAGGAGGGCTCTGGGCTGGACAGGCTCCGTGGATTTTTTAATATTGAACTGAAACACAAGTTGCCTTGATTGGTTACTACATCCTTCACCATCACCCCCATGATGCTTCTCATTAGATTGTAAGATCTTTGGAGGCAGGGACTCTTATTTTACTTCTTTTTCATTCCTAGAACTTAACACAGTGCCTGGCACATAATAAGTGCTCAGTAAATGTTTATTGATGGATCCCAAGCACTAGAGAAGAATTAACTTCTAAGGAGAGCACTGGATCTTAAGATCATAGGATTTTAGAGCCAGAAGGGATCTTGGAGACACATTGGAAAACCCTCATTTTATAGAGGAGGTCAGAGAGCCCCCAGAGATGAAGTGATTCTCCCAAGATCATATAGTGATTAAGTGGCAGAACCAGGACTAGTATCCAAATCTCCTGACTCTAAATCCACTTTCTCCCATATTAAAATGGCCCTACCCCAACCCACAACAGCTGAGTGGGGAAGCATGTCTCTTTCAACCACCTTTTCTCCCCCAGGGCAGAGTCAGTTCTCTGCTACTTGGGTCTCTGGTGAATTGCCTAAGGTCACACTGTAAATAAGCCAAACTCCAATATCTTCCTAGTCCAGTGCTTCATGGGGTCTAAGACAGTGAAGAAAACAGATAAACTCTGAACCCTGTACGGACATGAAAGAATCTCAGAACTGATGGAAGCTGGGGAATCTATTCCAAGAGCATCCTCCCTAGAGCACTCCCGCAAAGTGGTCACCCACCCTTTGCTTGATTATGTTTTCTCTTTGCACCCCAATACCCAGTCCAGTGCTAGCTCAGAGACAGTGTTAATAAATATAGCTTGAATTGGATTGAGGGGGCACTAACTGCCTTCTTTGGTGCTTCATTCCACTTCTGGACAGAATGGTTTTCCATATATGGAACTGAAATCTGCCTCCTTGTCACTTTTACTCATTATTTCTAGTTTTTTCCTCAGAAGTCTAATCTCTCATTCACATTCAAAGAGTTGAAGACAGTATGCCTCCCCAAGTCTTCTCTCCCAGGCTCAATATCTCTAGACCCTTCAATCTATCCTCCTATTGCATTAGATTATAAGTTCCCTGAGGACAGAGACCGTCTTTTCCCTCTTTTTGTGTCTCCAGCCCTCAGCACAGTGCCTAGCACAGAGTAGGAGCTTAATAAATATTTACTGATTGATTGGCATGGTTGCTGGTCCTTTCACCATTCAGTTCACCCTCTTGTGGGTACTCTCCAACTAGTCAACATCTTCCTAAAATATGGGTCCCAGAACAGTACATGGCACCATTGTGATATCAAGGAGGAGAAGACCTGAACCTTCTTGTTTACTTAAAATGGGAGTTCATTTTTTAAGGAGAAGGCAACTACCCACAGGACTTTTTAGGAAGTAGTATTAGGGTTGGTCAGAGGGCAAGGGGCAAAGAGACACTCTTGGACATTTTCCATTGCCAGAAAGATCTTCCTCACATCAAGCCCACATTTTCTTCTTTGCTATTCCCACCCATCACTCTCAGTTCTACTCTCTGGGGTCAAGTAGAATAAATCTACTCTCTCTTCCATGGGACAGTCACTTCTACATGCAAGGGTCCTATGTTTAATCATCTTTAGAAAGCTGTAAAGTGGAAAGATGACTAGACAAAGCCAAAGGACCCAAGTTTCATCCATACCTCTGCTAATCACCACTTATTGGACCCTGGGAGAAATTACTTAATCTCTCTGGGCCGTACTTACCCACATCTTTTAAATATATTTTTAAATTTTAATTATTCTGAACTAGACAAATACCAATAAACATGAACAATACTTTCATAATCAAAGAATGGAAGAAAGTATTGTAACTATGAATATTATCACATATAGCTTGTTATTGGTTTTTTTTAATTAGGTATATACTAAATTTTAGCATGTTAGTCCCAAAAGCTATTCCATTTCTGTATCTCTCTGACTTTCATTACATTCTCTTCTATGGACTTTTGAAAATGCTTTGTTGATAGTTTTTTTCTTTTTCTTTTCTTTGTCATTGCTATTACTAATTTCTCCATTTTCACCTCCCTTGTAACAAATTAGTGCAAGCAAGCAAAATATATCCTATATTAGCAATGCCTCCAAAATGTATGTCTTATTCCTCACATCTACCTCTTTCTTAAGAGGTGAGAAGCATATTTCATCCTTGGTCCTCTAGAGCCATGGCTGGTCATTTGATTTTTAAATCTTCCCAAATCATTTTTTTTCTTTATAATATTGTAGTTATTGTATAAATTGTTCCCTTGGTTCTACTCACCACCTTCTGCATCAGTTTATACAAAACTTTCCAGGTTTCTCTGAATTTCTTGTCCCTTTCATAATTTCTTATTGTACAATATTATACCATAAGTCATAAGCCATAATTTGTTTAGCCATTCCCCAACAGATGAGTACCTCCTTAGTTTCTGGTGCTTTACTCCAACAAGAAGTCCTACTATGAATATTTTGCACATATGGGCTCTTTCCTTCTTTGTTCTGTTTCCTTGGGGTAGATACCTGGTGGAAGTATTGCTGTGTCAAAGGATATGCACAGTTTAGTGACTTTGGGGCATAGTTTCAAATTGCTTTCCAGAATGGTTTCACCAATTTACAATTTCATCAGCAGTGCATTAGTGTCATATTCCTTCTACCAACTATCATTTCCTTTTTCTGTTATCTTTTCTAATCTCACAAATGTTAATAGAATATTAGGGTTGTTTGAATTTGCATTTCTCATATCATTAGTGATTTGGAACATTTTTAGATGTAGTTATCGATAGCTTTCTTCTTTTGAGAAATTTCTGTTCATGTCCTTTGACCATCTATGCCTGTTTCCAATAGGAAAATAGCTTTTTTCTTATATATTCAGATCACTTTCTTACATATCTCTATCTTGAAAGTGAGACCTTTATCAGAGAAACTTGCTCCAATGATTTTTCCACTTCCCTTTTGATTTTAACTGCATTGATTTTATTTGTACAAAAGCTTTAAATTGTATGTAATCTAAATTTCCCATTTTATCTTCCATGACTATCTGTCTATCCCTTTTCTATCCAAGAAGTCTTCACCTATACATTGTTGTGAAAGTTATTTCTATTCTTTTCTAATTTGGTTGTAATGTGATATCTAGATCATGTATCTATTTGGAAATTGTGGCATATTGTGTAAGATGTTGGTCTAAACCTAATTTCTGCCAGATTACTTTCTAGTTTTTCCAGTAGTTTTTGTCTAGTCCTTACTCCAGAAGCTGGAGTCTTTGGGTTTATCAATAACTTTGATACTATGTTTGCTTCTAGAAATTATGTTCCTAAAATATATCACTAATTGATTTTATTCTCTTTTAAAGCAGTACTAAATAGTGTTAATTATTACTACTTTAAAATATATATATTGAGATCTTATACTTCTAAGATCCTCTCCTTCCCACTTCTTAACCTTTTTTTGCTCCAGATGAATTTTGTTATTATTTTCCTAGTTCTATAAAGTGATCCTTTGGTAGTTTTCTGGGTTTCATACTGAATAAGTAAATTAATTCAGTTTCATTACACTAGCGAAACCCCGAAATGAGCAATTTGCATTGCTCCAATTATTTAGGTCTATATTTATTTCTGTAAAGAGCATTTTTTTATTGTATTCCTATCATTCCTGTGGGTGATTTGATATGTAGACTCCAAAATATTTTTTATTCTGGAGTTATTTTTGAATGGGATCTCTATTTATATCTGTTCTTTATGGGTTTTGTTGCAAGTATGCAGAAAGGCTGATGATACATTTCTCTTCACCTTCTTATACCTCACTTTGATTCAAAATATGGGAATGGAATCACTATTTAGTTTGGTATAGTGTTCTTTTTTCAATTAATCAGCACTACCTAGGTACTGAGGTTACAAAGGAAAAACCAAACAGCCCCTGCCCTCAAGGTGCTTACATTCTGTTATGGGAGATAAAATATGTGGATATAAATATATACCACATAAATACAAGGTAATTGAGGAAGGGAGGAAGGGAGCAGCTTGCAAACTCCTTTCCCACTTGAAAGGCCAATGTCTGAGCAGCCTATTCAGCATTTCTTCATAAAAATAGAGTTTTATCTGAGAACATCTGCAAATGTTTGGAACAGATTTTTTTCCCCAGAGTGCTTGCTGCTAGTTACTATAAATAATATCCATTCTTTCACTGCTTCTGTGACCTAACTTGATGTAGCTGATGATGCATTGATTTTGCCTTTGGCTGTGACTATAATCATAGAATGCAGGAGCTGGAAGGGACCTGGGACAAAATCTACTACATTCCTCTCATTTGACAGAAGAGGAAAGTGAACCCCAAGTTCATAGTAAATGGCAGAGTCTAGATCTGCCAAAGATCTCCTGACCCCATCTCTATGATAAAGCAATCATAATAAACATTCATGAAGCACCAGCTAAAAACTGTTCTAGGCATTGGGAATAAAGAAAAAAGTGAAATGGCCCCTGCCCTCAAACAGCATACACTCTCTCTCTGTAGACAAATGTACATTTTTAATTATATATATAAAATAGATACAAGATAATGGGATTGGGGGCAAGGAGAATACAATGGTAGCTCATGTATCATAGAGAAGATGATACTTTGGCTAAATCTTGAAACTAGAGACTCTAAGAGGAAGGAATGCATTCCAGGTGAGGAAGAGAGCCAATACACTAGTACAGTGATAGGAGATAGAGTGTCCTAGGTACATGTTCAGTTGGCCAACATCATGTGAGAACTTGGTTACAAAGCATTGTAGATGACTTAGTCCAGGTCTTCACTCACATTGAGAAAAAATTTTTTAAAATAATAATAATACCCAATATTTATAACATGCTTTAAGGTTTGCAAAGCACTGATATCTCATTTGATCTTCATAACAACCCTATGAAGGAGGTGCTATTATTATTTCCTTTTCAGCCATAAGAAAACAGACACTCAGAGTGGTTCAGTAATCTCCCTAGGGTCAAAAAGCTAGTAAGTGTCTGAGATGGGATCCAAACTTGGGTCTTCCTGATTTCAAGACCAGATCTCTATCCAATACACCATCTAGCTGCCAAAGCATGTGTCTTAGCTGTGATGACTGTTTTTTAGTCATTTAAAGTCATATCCAACTCTTCATGACCCCATTTAGTTTTCTTGGCAAAGATACCTTAGCAGTTTGCCATGATTATTCTCTCAACAACCTACTCTACAATAAGTGGGTAATTCCCAAGTCTTCTTTTTAACATTCAAATTTCCCTGCAACCTGACCTTGACTTATTTTTGCACTTTATTTCACATTATTCCCCTTCATTCACTTTGTGGCCCAATCAACCTTGCCTTCTTGCTGTTCCTGATACCAAGAGACCAAATAGGATGGTATTAACAATAGTCTAGGCAAGAGGTAATGATGGCCTGAGCTTAGGTGGTAGCTAAGTAAGTGTAAATAAGGGAATGGATTTGAGAGACATTTTGGAAAAAAAAAAGAATTACCAAGACTTGGCAGTTTCATATACGAGGATGAGGAATAGTAAAGAATCAAAGATCACTCTGAAGTTAGAGACTCAGAGGCTTGGTAGGATGGTCATGCCGCTGAAGAAGACAAAGAATTCAGAAGAAGAGCTAGGCTTAGAAGACAAGATGATCAGTTTTGTTTTGAATGTGTCAAATTTGAGTTAGTTCTAAGACATCTAGTTGGAAATATCTAGCAGGGGTTTGAAGATAGTGAGACTGCAGCTTGACAGAGAGAAGGGATGCATATCTAGATCTCGGAGTTACCTGCATGGAGATCACTATTGAATCCATGGGAAGAAATGAAATAACAAAGAGATAGAGAAAGAGAAGAGAAGGTCAACTGCATAGAAGATCCAGGGTAACTGATATGATATGAGACAGACAGGGGTAGTGACAGAAACAGAGATAGACAGAGACAGAGAGACAGCAAGAGAGACAGACACACAATGGTGATGATGATGGTGATGATGATGATGATGATGATGATGATATTCATATAGTGCCTATTATGTGCCAGGCACATAAAGTGCTAAGCTGTTTACAAGTGTGATTTCATTTGATACTCACGACAACCTGCAAGGTAGGTGCTACTATTATCCTCATTTTATAGTTGAAGAAACAGGCACACAGAAGTTAAGAGACTTGCTCAGGATCACATATCTGGTAAGCATCTGAGGTCAGGTTTGAACTCAGGCCTTCTTGAATCCAAGCCCAGTACTTTATCCACTATATCCACTAGCTACCAGAAAGAAGGAGAGAGACAGAGAGACAGAGACAGAGAGAGACAGAGAGAGAGACAGAAAGAGAGAGACAGAGACAGAGAGAGAGTGGGGAGAAGAGGATCTTTGAGGTGAGGAAATGTTTCACAGATGATGATATATCAGGAGAGACTGAGGAAAGGTCAGACAAGTGGCAGGAAGACTAAGAGAAAACAGTATTAGGAAAGCAGAAAGCCGGGAAGAAAGACTTTCAGGAGGAACACATGGCTAACAGAATCAAAAGCAGCACAAAGGTCAAGAAAGATGCGAACGGGGAAGAGGGCATTAGATTCAGCAATTAAGAGCTCACTGGAAACCTCAGAGAGAACAGCCTCAGTCAAGTGATGGTGTCAGAAGCCAGAATGCAATTCAATTTTATTCAACAGATAATTGAATACCAACTATTTTCTGGACATTTTGCTAGATGCTGCAGGGAATAGGGGAATGGAGAGAGTCCTTGTGGAACTATCTAATAAGTAACTTCAAGGGGGTAGAGAGTGCTGATAACTAGAGAAAAGGCCTTGTGGAGGATGTGGTACTTTGGAAGAGATACAGATTCTACAAGGAGGGAGGGCATTCTAGGTGGGAGGAGGGACAATTTGGGTGAACATATGGCGATAGATGTAGTATCACAGACACTAGAACCCAGAGTGTAGGAAAAAGAGTAATATAAAAAAATTGTGAAGGCCAGTGAGAGTCAGATTATGGGAAGGTTTTAAATGCCAGGCTGAGTAGTATTTATTTTGTCCCAAGGAGTCAAAATTCCTCTAAAACATGTCAACAGACTATAAGAGTTTCTGGGGCCAATGAATTCATCATTCTGAGACCAGGTTAGTGATGAATATTTCTGAACTTAGCCAGGATGATCTCCAGAAAATAGATATACAAACTGTTCATTCGAAACCTTCCCAGATTGGTGAAATCTGTCAAAGCTATTGTCCCTCTGGCTTTTGACCACCCAGTTCACCACTACAATATAAGAAGGACATTGGTACTCAGTAGAAAGAGCACTGGGTCTGAAGTCAAAAGACCTGGTTGTATCTCTTCTTACTCATATGATTTGGAATAGGTTATTTAACCCCATGAGTCTCAATTTTCTCATCTACAAAATGAGAGGGTTGGACTAGACAAACTCTGAGGTGCCCTCCCGGTCTTAAGTTATGTTCCTATGAGATCATTGGAGGGTCAAAGGCCAACTTTAAGTCCATAAGCCTTGGGTCTCTTTTAACACCAGTTGGCTCCACAACTCACTACTTCTCCCAGGGACCCCCCTTTCCTAGCAGCCACTGGGGTCAAGTCCAAGGTCCCCTGATGTGAGCGAGGCTATTTTCATCCACCATACAGATGGCAGATCCAAGGTGTTCATCCTACAAGGAAATTAGACATTCGTGAAATATACAAGAATTCTAGACATACCACATGGCACTGGGCTGCTGACTTCCACTTGCTTCTGACTCATTTGCCCCTTAATAACCAAGCTCTTCTTTACTAATAACTTTAATTACATCAGTTACTGACTCTAAAAACAGCTCTTTTCTCTTCTTACTTTCCCCTCCTCCCAGCTGGCATCACCCTTCCATCCCCTCCTCCAACCTTCCCCAAACCTGACTTATTTTATTCTCGGACTTTTGGTTGGTAAAAAGGATAGTGCAACTTAAAGCCTTCAGAGGTCACTGAATTCAACCTCCTCATTTTGCAGAGGATGCAAGTGAGGGCTGAAGAGGTTAAGGGTCTTGTTCAAGGTCACTCAGGTAAGTCATAGAGCCAAGATTTGTGATTTCCAATCCAGGGTTCCTTCCATGATGCTGCCTCTCCATCCATAATAATATCACCTCTGAAAGAGGGGAACAAATTTAGTTTTATCTTTAGACCTCATTCATTCATTCATTAGATCATAGACTAAGTTGGAAAGGACCTTAGGATGAACTCATTTTACAGATGAGGAAACTGAGGCTCAGAGTTGTTGATTGGCCCAAGGTGACGCAAATAGTAAATATCAAAACTGGGATTTGAGGACAAGTCCTCTGACACTAAACTGGGTACTCTTTTCACTGCATCATGCTCCCCCTTTTCATTCATTCAGGAAGCATTTATTAAGCACCTACTGTGTGCACGGTATTGAACCAAGCAATGGGGATACAAAAGAAAAAATGAAATATAATCACAAATCTTGGCTCTGTGACTTACCTGGGTGAACTTGAACAACACCCTTATCCTCTTCGGCCTCACTTTCATCCTCTGCAAAATGAGGGGGTTGAATTCAGTGATCTCTGAAGTCTTTAAGTTGCACTATCCTTTTTCCCAACCAAAATTCTGAGAATAGAATGAGTCAGGGAGCTTAAATTCCATTGAGGCGACAGAACTCATTAAGTAAATGCAAAATGATTTTGAAAGGAAAGGAGGAGCATGGGACTAGAGGGTTAGAACTAGAAGGGCACCTCAGACCTCATCAGCTCTGACCCTCTCATTTTATAGAGGAAAAAACTGAGGACAAGAGGGATCAGGATCAGTCTTATGTAGGGAGGGGTACTTGAGCAGAGTTTTGAAGGAAACTAAGGATGCTAAAGGTCAGCTAGGTAGCACAAGTGAATAGAGGACCAGGTCTGGAGTCAGGAAAACTTGAGCTCAAATACAGCATCAAACACTTCCTAGTTGTGCAACCTGGGAAAATTACTTCACTTGCTTGCCTCAGTTTCCTCATCCACAAAATAAGCTGGAGAAGGAAATGGCCAACCAGTCTCTTTAACAAGAAAACTAACAACAGGGATCCTAAGAGGCAGAAGTGAGTAGGGAGGGCTCTTCAGACATGGAGGACATCCTAGATGGGAGAAGGAATTTCATATACAGGGAGCACAACAAATAGACTGGTTTGACTGGAAGGCAGAGCATCTAAAGGGGAAAAGAAAGGGACTAGAGTCACTAGACCATTGATTCCATTGGCAGAGGGAATTCCCAGATGAGGAAAACCCCTCTACCAAAGAAAAAACATCTCTGCCAGTTGGAGTCTTAGAGAGGAGACTAGGACCGCTGAGAGCATTGAGAAGGTAAGTCACCTACCCAGGGTCACATAAATTGGATTAAAAAAAAAGACTTGAGCCCAAGTCTTCCTGACTCTGAGAGGCCAGCTCTCTATCCACTACTCTTGTTATTATTAGGCTCTTCATGCCCCATTTGCGGTTTTCTTGGGAAAGATGCTGGAGTGGTTTGCCATTTCCTTTTCTAGCTCATTTTACAGATGAGAAAACTGAGGCAAAGAGGCTTGAGTGACTTTCCCAAGGTCAGAAAACTGGTAAGTGTCTGAGGTTGGATTTGAACTCTGGAAGATGAGTCTTCCTGACTCCAGGTCCACTGCTCTATGTACTGTGGCGCCACCTAGCTGCCCTATCCACTGCATCATGTTACTTTCTGCACTTATGCTGTGGACCACTATGTACCAAGCACTGAGTTAAGTATATTACAGATATTATCTCATTCGAATTTCACAACAATCCTAAGAAGTAGGTGCTATTATTATTCCCCCATTTTATGAACAGTCAAACATAGGTTAAGTGACTTGCCCAAGGTCACACAGCTAGTAAATGTCTGAGATCTGAACTTAGGTCTTTCTGACTCTGGGCCCAATGATCTGTGGCAACTGAAATAATATGTAATATGCCTGGAAAGGTAATTTCAAGACAGATTGTCTATGGCTATAAATCCCAGCATAGGTTGTATTTAATACAACGTAACTTCTTGAGAAGGAGAGTGATGTGGTCAGACCTATGGTTTAGGACTATCAATACAGCAGCTATATGAAAGACGAATTGATTATAGGTGGAAGATACTTGAGGTGGGGCAAGCATTTAGGAAGTTCTCTTTGTTCTTCCCTCCTCTTCAATCTCTCCCTCTCCCTCTTCCTTTCCCTCTCCTTCTCTCTCTCCCTCTCCCTCCCCCCCTCTCCCTCCCTTCCTCCCTTCTTCCCTCCCTTTTTCCCTCCCTCCCATTGTCCATCCCTCTAGTCTTTCATTTCTGAACTCTGGGTCACATGCAAGATTTTGTTACTAAAAAAACCTCCATAGTCATATGGTGGGGGTAAACCATGACTACACCTCTTGCTATCAATGTCACTGAATGACTGAACTGTCAATAAGAATCACTCATTGTTTAAATTGGTTGTTGGGTAGCCCAATGCTGACTGACAGTTCAACCAGCCAATGACATAGAAGACTGAAACACCTTCTCCCTACTCTTCTGATCCAACACAAAAAGAAAGTCCCTGGAAGCATCCAGATTTGCTAAAGGTATCAAACATAGTGGGTCCTTAATAAATGCTTAATTAGTGAATTAGTGAATGAATGAGCAAATTGTGCATGTGTTTTTACTCTGGAAATTACAGACTTTAATGAGCTAGTAGATTTCCAATTTATTTACTCTCTATATAGTTAATTGCTTGCCTCACTAAACCTCAGTTTTCTCCTATGAAAAGTGAGGGGAGTTCAACTAGGCTCTTTCTTAAGTCCTTTTTGGACCCAAATACTTTGATCATAAAGAAGTGAGTGGGTGGATCATCCAGGTGAAGCCCTAGATTTCCTCTGGAGGACCAGAGCCCCACAATTGCCCCTGGGGTGATTAGAGAATACTTTGGGTAATCCTCCTTTGACAGTACCCTAAGCATGCAAGAAATTGCCAGCTTGGGCAAAGTATAAATAAGTAAAGGACCTTTTGTGTCCTCTTTATCATTGTGAACAACACTGCTGGAGTCAGAGAAATCTGCTGATGGAATCCACTCTATATTATCACCTGTGTGACCTTGGGCAAATCACTTAACCGCTCTAGGCCTCAGCCTATAAAATAAGAGCTTTGGATTTCATGGTCTTTAAGCTTCCTCACAGTTCTAGAGAGCAATGGGAATTACTGTTATTAATTATATTATAAATATAAACAATAATTATATTGTATAGTATACATACATATATATTATATACATTCATACACATAAACATTCTATATATCTCTAGACAGAGATTTTTAAGCTGGGGTCTGCAGATACTCAAGAGGTCTGTAGATAGATTTTAGAAAGGCCCATGAACTTATATGGGAAAAAAATACATCTTTATTTTCACTAAAGTCTAACTGAAATTTAGCATTTCCTTCAATTACTTAAAAACATTGTTCTGAGAAGCAATCCAGACTGCCAAAGGGGTCCATGCCATGTACATATGAAAAAGGATTAAGACCCCCTGTAAGATCCTTGGGAACCAGCACTGTCTCATTATGCCTTTTCATCCACTTGAGGCAGGGCAAGCATTTAGGAAGTTCTCTTTCTTCTTCCCTCCCAGGACCTAGGACAGCTCCTGGCACTTAGTATATTCTTAATAAATGCTTGTTAATTGACCATACACATTTAATACATCCATTATCTCATGTCAGCCTCACAACACCCCTTTGGGGTAAGCACTCCAGATTTTACAATCTCCATTTTACCGATGAGGAAACTGAGGCACAGAAGACATGAAGCAACTTGGGGTCATAGCATTTTCTGCACTGTTCCCCTCTATGGCCCTGCCATTCCCACTGAGGCATAGAGAGGGAAAGCCAACAACAGACTGGCTAACAACCAATTTAAACTATAAGTGATGCTGATTGACAGCTCAGCCACTCAGTGACATTGATAGGCATGGTCCCCCCCATAACTATTTATAGTCTTTTTAATAAAAAATTCCTGCATATGGCCTAGATTTCAGAAATGAAAGACCAGAGGGATGGATGGAGATGGCAAACAGGTTCCATGGAGAGGAAAGTGGCAAAGCCAAGTACTGAATCCACTGTCCTCAGACTCCACAGGGATGATTCCATGTTTTCCAATTAACAAACAAGGCCATCATTTCTAAGAACCAGAATCCTGCCTAAAGATAATTCCAGATAGTGATTTTGAAGGAATAGGGGAAGATCTGAAGAAGGGAAAAAGGAAATGGGGACCACTCCCCAGACCTACCAATATTTTCACCTGAAGGCAACTTGGAGAAAATCTCCCCTGTTCCCTCATTGAAATCCCCTCCCTGGGGGGCTACTTGTGTCACAGATGTTTAATCAGGAATCGGAGCTCATCTCCATCCTGCAAAGGTCTGTTTCAGTCTCCTGGGTAAAGATGGCTTCCCTTAATTGACTGGCTGACGCACTGGCCCAGAATAACCAAGCCTGAGATGGTTCTGCCTGGCTTTGTCTCTGAGAGCAGGCCTACCCAGCCTGCCTTTGTGATCCCTCCCCTGAAGGCCTGTCCTTTCATTTCTTTGAAGTTGCTGGGCACTGGGAATGAGAAATGTGATTGAGGAGACCAGCTAGGGAACTATCCAGTATGGGGGTGGAGATGGGGAAAAGATCTTGAAACATGGGATTCAAAAGGCCCCTGGAAAAGCCAGCCGGGATCCAAGGCTATGCTCTCATTAAAGGCAGCTCACATTTTTGTGGTGCGTGACAACTGAGGAGCTTTGCTATCTCATTTAATCACAGCCCACTTTTCTTGGAAAGCTCAGAGGAATTAGGATCAAAAGGGGTGGAAGAGTTCTTGGAGGTTATCTAGTCAGGGGGCCATGGGTCTCAAGTCAAGAAGGAACCTCACAGGTCATTTGATCCAATTTTCTCATTTCATACATGGGGAAACTGAGTCCCAGAGTGATGAATTGACTTCCTCCAATGTTCCACAGGTAGCTTTAGAAGCCCCAGTTGAGCCCAGGTTTTTTTTGACTTGACATTTTGACACTAAGCCTTCATTCTTTCTACTCTGACCCATTTTACGGATGAGGAAGCTGAAAACCAGGGAAGGAAAGTGACTGTGTGTTTACCAACAAGCAGAAGATTATCAGACACAAAGTGAATGAGCTGGACCTTGAACCCAAGTCTCTTGTTTCTGACTCCAATATTCTTTCTACCTCTATCTAATTTTAACAGAAATGAAAGAAATAAAAATGATGATAAAAATTTAAAAATTCCTTACCAGTCCTTTTCTGTTCTACTTGTTTTTTGCTTAGGCAAAATTGGCACCCTCTCAGGCACTTGGTCAATATTTGCTGAATAAATGAAGCCCAGTGCCGTTGATTTATCCCACTTCACTGAACAGGAAATACCAGTTTTGAGAACTCAAGCTGCCTCATATGCCTACAAAGAATGGGTCACCCTTCCAGAAAGATCTTTCCTCACAACAATCTGGGGAAGTAGCAGTATCATGCTCATTTCACAGGTGATGAAATGCGGGAGCAGAAAGGTTAAATAATCTGTACAGAGTCATAGAACTACCATACAGAAGAGTCAAGGTCATGGATTTGAAATCGACCTGGTTTCAAACTTCCACCCTGCCACTGACTATTTGCGGGGTATTGGACAATTCATTTCACTTTGTCTTGGTCTGTTTCCTCCTCGGTAAAATTTGGGGTAGGGAAGGCTTAACTAGATGGAATCTGGTCCTAGACATGTGATCCTGTGTGTGACCTTAGGTGAGATATTTTGCTTCTTGGGCATCAGGTTCTTTTTTTTTTTTCATTGACTTGTTTATTTACTTTTAGTTTACAAGATTCAGTTCCACAATCACTTGAGTTTCAGATTTTCTCCCCTTCCTCCCCCCCTCCCCCATGGTGGCATGCAATCATGTATAGGATCTGCAAATACTTTCACATTGTACAATGGTCTGGTTGTATAGCAGGGTTTTAACCAATGAGTGATCACTGGGAAAAAAAGAAGCAAAACCAGACGTGAAAAAGAATGATAGCATGTTATGCTTCAGTCTCCATTTAAATTATAGTCTTTCTATATCTTTCTCTGAGTTTAGATTTCTCCTTCCATTCTGAGGATTGTAGAGTTGTCTTTTAGCTGTGCGTTGTTGAAGATAGTCCAGTTTATCAAGGTTGGTCATCAT
>CM053583.1:20866036-20916035 GCA_028627135.1 Pseudochirops cupreus | reverse complement strand
ATATATATATATATATATATATATATATATATATATATATATATACATATATTTGAATCCCAAAGCCAGCTCTGACAGTTCTTGGTTCTGGGTATGACTCTTTCCAAGTCACTACCTCTTTAAGCCTTAATTTCTCATTGAAAAAATATGCATAATAATTCTTATACTGCTATTTCACAAGATTGTTGTGAGAAAATTTTTTGTAAATATAAAAGCATTACATGAAAAAAAAATACAACACTCCATGCCCACTTTCCCCTTAAGAGGCTCACTGGGAAGCAAAGAACACACAGATAAGTGAATATAAAATATATGTCAATACTAAGACATTTCTGGTAGAAAGGTGAATGAGCTAGACACAGAAAGAGGATGGAGGAAGGGGATCAAGATAGGTTTCCTCTAGGGCAGAGGTTCTCAACCTGTGCGTTATGTTGAATTTGTAACAATGAAAATATATCCTGCATATCAGATATTTACATTACGATTCATAACAGTAGCAAAATTACAGTTATGAAGTAGCAATGAAAATAATTTTATGGTTGAAGGTCATCACAACATGAGGACCCTTATGAAAGGGTCATGGCATTAGGAAGGTTGAGAACCACTGCTCTAGGAGATGACATCTTGAAGAATTCCAATGTGTATAGGTGAGGACTGAGAATATTCTAGCCACATGGTCTGTACATAGGGGATGCAATCCAGGGCAACCACAAGGAGGCCAGGTTGAATAGAATAGGGAAGGCTGGGACCCAGGCTTTTGGACTCTAGGTTTGAAGTTCCTTTCACTCCCTCCAACCTGCCTCTCCAAGGAAGAGGCAAGTCCCCCTGAAGCTGTCTGCAAGAGACAGCTCCTCTGGAGTAGACCATGGAGAAGCTTAATTAGTTCGTGTCTATTTGGTACCTGGAGCCCATTGGGTGCCATACTGTTGCTAGTGGTTTCATTGTTATCATTAGTCAGCGGGCTGTAAAGATGTGATTTTTCCTCCTTGCTCCCTTACTAGCTAAATTGCAGCTTTCAGGAGGCCATCAAATTACATTAGCCTCCAACTGAGCCTGTAGGGGCTGCTTAATAGGACAGGACTTAGGAGGCCTCCCTCTGTGAATTTTCCTCTGGGGCTCCCAGTGCCTTTCCATCACTGCCACTGGCCAGACTAGCTTTTCTGGCTCTCAGTGGCCAAGGAAGCCCCCTCACCACTTTTTTAGAAGGTTTTGATTCATAAAATGAAGGGAGAGAAGGATGAGATGGCTTTCCAGTTCTAACATTCTACTTTCCCGGAGAAAATGTAGGGTAATAGATAGAGAGCTACATTTAATTCAAATGTCATCTCAGGTGTTTATTAGCTATGAGTCTCCAAGAAAGTAATTTAACCTCTATGAGGTCCAGTTTCCTCATCTTCATCATCATCATCATCATCATCAGTAGTAGTAGTAGTAATAGTAGTAGTAGTAGTAGTAGTAGTATTGTTGTTGTTGTTACTAATTAATAATAGCTAACATTTATACAGCACTTGCTATGTGCCAGATACTGTGCTAAGTACAAGTATTATCTCTTTTGATCCTCACAACACCTCCTTGAGTTGGCTGCTATTATCACAGTTGAGGAAACTGAGGCAAGCAGAGGTCAAGTGACTTGTCCAAGGTCACATAGCTAGTAAGTGCCTGAAGCTGGATTTGAACTCAGTTCTTCCTAACTCCTAGTCTAGTACTCTAGGCACAGTTTCACCTTAATAATAATAATAATAATTCCTACTTTATGGAATTGTTGTGAAGTTCAGTTGAGATGATGTCTGTAAAGTGCTTTGTAAACTTTAAAGCACCATATAAACATCAGCCATTATTATGTTTTGATAATGCTAAAGTGCTCTATAAATGTCAACTATTATTTTTTAAGGTTCCTTCCAGCCCTAACATTCCATGTTCAGGGATCTAGGGACCCTTCCTGCACTGTGGTACATTAGAAAGAGCCTTAGGAGCCAGAGGACCAGTGCTGCTCCCTGCACAGGACACTTCATCTCTAGACTCTACTTGTGTTTCAACTGTGCTACCCTATGGCACACATCTTGCCTCACGTCATCCACCTCCCAGCTTTCCCATCATCCTTCAGTTATTAGCTCACATCCCCCTTTCTCTTGGATGCCCTTCCAGGTCCCTCCCACTGCTAGACTTCTTCTACTCTGCATGTATCTCGTATAGACAAATTTTTTTTTTTACATATTATCGCTCCCAATAGAATCTGTTTTCCTTGAGGACAGAAAATGTTTATTTGTCTTTCCTTGTATCTCAAAATTTAGCAGGGTGGCTATGAAGAAACATGTCTAAACTTTATTGTAGCCTTCTGAAGGAGGTCAGGGGGAGGGGAAAAAAGAACAAAAGAAAGAAGTGCACAGCCAAGAACAAAAGAAATCTCACAAGGATGCAAAGAAAAGATGGGCAATTCTCAACACCACGAGTACTATTTATCACACAGGCTTTCTTGAAATGAAAATTTATCATTACATATTTCGAATTCTCTCATGTTCTGCTATGCACATGACATGCTTTTATTTCTTTGTATCTTTGTATTTAAGTTCCAATGTTTAGGTTTATGATATGTTTTTGTTCTTTGTTTTATTCTCTATTTGTGTTCTGGCATTTGAGTCTAAAATAGAATTTTGAGGAAAAAAAAAAGAATTTAGCAGGATATCTCCTGGCACATTAGTAAGCATTTAATTAATGTGTTTTGACTGACTTACTATCTGTGTGACTTTAGGCAAGTTCTCTGGTTCTCAGTTTCTTCATTTATAGACATTCATTCATTATTTGAACTTCTACTGTAGAATGAAGAGGTTGGATTAGATAGCCTTTAAGGTCTTCCAGCTGAAAATCTATGATCTTGTGTTCTAATGTCCCCTCCAGCTTTGACCTTCTATGTTCTAAGGTCCCTCCCAGCTCTGACCTTCTATGTTCTAAGGTCCCTCCCAGCTCTGACCTTCTATGTTCTAAGGTCCCTTCCAGCTCTGGCATTCTATGTTCTAAGGTCTCTTCCAGCTCTGACCTTCTATGTTCTAAGGTCTCCTTCAGCTCTGACATTCTATGTTCTAAGGTCTCCTCCAGCTCTGACCTTCTATGTTCTAAGGTCCCTCCCAGCTCTGACATTCTATGTTCTAAGGTCTCCTCCAGCTCTGACCTTCTATGTTCTAAGGTCTCCTCCAGCTCTGACCTTCTATGTTCTAAGGTCTCTTCCAGCTCTGACCTTCTATGTTCTAAGGTCCCTCCCAGCTCTGACATTCTATATTCTAAGGTCCCTCCCAGCTCTGACATTCTATGTTCTAAGGTCCCTTCCAGCTCTGACATTTTATGTTTTAAGGTCTCTTCCAGCTCTGACCTTCTATGTTCTAAGGTCTCCTCCAGCTCTGACCTTCTATGTTCTAAGGTTTCCTCCAGCTCTCATCTTCTATGTTCTAAGGACTCTCCTAGCTGTAACATTCTCTGTTCTGAAATCTCTTTCAGTTCTCTTTTTCTGTGTTCTGTGTCATAAGTTCCCTGTCAGACCTGACATTCTATAACTCCATGAATCAGCACTGAGAGCCTTATTCCAGACTTACAGTCTTTTATCTCTGCCTGCCTATAAGTGTGTCTAAAGTCATGCTCAGTCTTTGTTGGGGTCTTGTAGATGGCTCTGGGAAGAGTTTTAATGGGCAACTGTTGCTCATAGTTTCATATTGAAAGTTTTCATGAGGAAATAAGACTGAAAGCCCAATGAGATCCTCAGTAATTAGTTCCCTTATCATTCCCTTATCTGTCCAGCTCAGGGTATGCGCTGGTGACTGAAAAATACTCCAATAACTTCGGAACCTCTTTGGGTCCTGGATAACCCTGAGTAGTTTTATTTGAATAAGGAATTCCTGAGGATGAAGATTCTTAACCACTTCTGTTCAATAAGAGTTTATTTATTGAATACATTTAGTTTCAGAAGATCAAAACAAGGGCCTAGAGCAAAGTCCATTAACCAAGAGATTTTTCCTACTGAGGATGATTCAAGTGGTAGGCATCATTTTTTCAGAAAAAAAGGACTCCTTTGAAGTGATTTCACTGTAGATCTAATTCATATGCTTCAGAGACTCTCAAAAGAGTTCTCTAGAAGAGGGTAGGGAAGTCCCTAGCCTCTCTGTACATCCAAGGCACACTTCTTGCCTTAATATGAGTCCTGGGGCTACTGGCCACTATTGGATCTCCAAACTACTGATGCACTTCTTTCCAAACTACTTTACATTTATAATGTATATATACATATATATGTGTATATATATATGTGTGTGTATATATATGTGTATATATATATATATATATATATATACGTATACATATATTTGCTTTTTGGAGGAAGAAGGCAGGGCAATTTGGGTTAAGTGACTTGCCGAAGGTCATATGGCTAGTAAGTGTTGAGTGTCTGAGGCCAGATTTGAACTAAGGTCCTCCTGACTCCAGGGCCAGTGCTCTATTCACTGTGCCACCTAGCCGCCCCAATAGATATAGATACAGATATAGATATTCTTAGATAGATATTTGTTGTCTTTTCCAATAGAAAACAAGTTCCATGGGGGTAAGGATTGTTTAATTGTTGTTCTTGTGCCCCATGTTTATTGACTGATTGATCAATTACTGGCCACTGCTGGCCACTGACCAGCCAACCCCCAAGCAAATGTTGTAGCCATAGAAGAGAATAAGGAAGGGATCCAAAGAATCCTTCCCACCCATCAATGACAGAGTCCCATAAAATCTCATTGTGTGTCCATCTTCCCAGTCACTATATTTTTGAATAGATGAGATCACAGAATAATAGAATGTTAGATACAAAAGGAGCTTAGAACGTAGAAGGTCAAAGCTAGAACCATATATAACAGATAGCAGACCAAAACATACTCTCCCTTCTAATCACTTTGGTGGACTAGCTTTCTTATGAACAACATTCTATCTCCTTTCTTTGAACCTTCACCTCATAGCTAGAAGGTAGCTGAGTGGTACCATGGATACAGTTGTGGGCTTATACTCAGAAAGACAGGAGTTCAAATCTACCTCAGATACTTTCTAGCGTGTAATTCTAATCAAGTCACTTAACCTCTACCTGTTTCCTTAAATGTAAAATGAGATATTAGCACCTACTTCACAGAGTCATTGTGATAACTTATAAAGCACTTAGTATAGTTCCTGGTACATTGTAGGTACTTAATAAATGTTTATTTCCTTCCTTCTTGGAGCTGGAAAGAACCCTGGAACGTAGATTTTTTTTCTACATTTTCTTTTAATTTAAAAAAGTATTGATTCTTTGGTTTTTGTATCACCCTAATTTCTGGATATATCCCTCTCCTCTTCTCTATACAGAGAGCCATCTTTTATAGCCATAAATAAAAGAAGAAAGACAAAAAAATAAAGACAGTTCAACAAAATTAACAGATACACCAACCGATTCTGTGGAGGTCAAGCTTTTTCTTTATAATCATGTGTTATCTGTTCCATCTTCTTTCCATTTACATTGTGATAGTCACTGTTTATATAATTTTCCTTTTTCTATTTCACTCTTGGTTCATCCACATGTCTTTCCATCCTTCCATGAATTCTTCATATTAATCATTAGAGTATAAAATTCAGAGCTAAGAGTGACACAAGAATGTTGAATGTCAGAGCTGGAAGAAGCCTTAGATCTTAAAACACAGATTACAGTAGCTAGATGGTAACTGAGACCACAGAATATAGAATATCAGAGCTAAATGGAACCTCAGAGATCCTCTCATTTGATCTCTTCCTATTATCTGTAAGGAAACAGAAGCCCGTGATATTGATTGACTTTCTCCATATCAAGTGATGACCAGTGACAGAGACAAGACTAGATCCCAGCTTTCCTGATGCCCAGTCCAGTGCTCTTTCTGATCATAGTGCTTCCTATGGCTAAAAGGGAAGCCTTGAGCTAGGGAAGGTGAGAAAGGAGAGAGAAGTTGTCTCACCTGATTCATCTTGACAGGTAGACAAATTAAGAGCTAGATGGTACATGTGAGTCTCAGGTATTTATTCTCACCACCTAGCAAAACCCCCTCCCTCTTCTACCAGCTGTTTCTTGGAATATCATCCAACACCAGCAGCAGGAACACCCACACACCACCTGCCCTGCCCTTGCCAAAGTCTGGAGGATCAATCTTTCTTATCTTAAGGTTGGCTTTTCTTCCATCTATGACTATCAGTTGGTCCACTAGACCATTAACCAATTAGAGCATGACCCCTAATGCAAAGCCCATTGATGTGGGACTCTCTTCTCAGTGGTACGAATCTCTCTCTCTTGGTTGAACTGGGTTATCTCAGCTCCTTCACTCTGTATTGCCTGGTGCACGTCCTCCTATGCATACTTTTCCTGAGTTCTGCTTTGCTATGATTTGGACAAACGGCTGTCTTTGCTACGTACCGTGCATGTTCATTGTGGAATTGGTATTTCGTGGGTACTTGCCCATTGGGTGGTCAAGTCTTGGATATGAAGCTTGGAGTCCTTCCCCCCAATAACAGCAAAGCAATCAGAAGTTAGCTTGGACTCTGTCATATCCCCTAAAGTAATAATACTTAAGGGAGCAATTAGGTGTAATTCTAATCGCTGTACCCCATTTCACTGAGGAGAGCAGAATGACCTCTGGCCCCAACTTCTTCCTTCTCCTTCTATCAGGAATGAAAGTCTCCCTTGGAGAATGTTTGGTGAATAAGAGGCTAGAGATGTTTCTTCTGCCTCCCTTCAGGGTACACAATGCCAGCCCTCTCTACCTGCCAGTCTCTCACTACAATGAATGGTCCATCCAAAAGGGGCCATCCCAGATGACTCTGAGGGCTTAAAACCTTCCATGTGAAGACTGGAAACTGTGGATATGGAGGATTATCATGTGGGAGAGGTATTTGTTTTATACTTCTTAGCTTCCTGAGCATCTAGAGCATGGTAAGCACTTAAATGCTTGATTTATTGACTCCAGGGGATGTAAGTAAGAGAAAAGAGTAAGAGTTTCAAAGAGGCAGAAATTGCCTCCTTATGTAATAGAATTTTCCCACACCTAGAGCTGTCAAAGGATGGAATTGGCTACTTTTTGAGGTAGTGAGATCCCCATCACAAGAGGTATCAGGTAGAAGATTGGAGCTGATGGTCTCTAAGAATTTTTGCCAGCTTCATGGTCACATGGTTTCATAAGGTTTTTATTTGGCAAGGGCGGGGAGGAGCCTAGATTCCAGGTATCCTCAAAATCATACATGTATTAAATAACAGATACAAGAGTTAAAACAAGATCTCCTGGACTTTGTCTTTTATTACATGTGTGATTTCAGATAAGTCATTTAATATATCTGTGCCTCAGTTTCCTCATCTGTAAAATGAGGGAGTTGGAATAACAGACTTCTAAAATGCCTTCCAACTCTTAATCTAGAATTTTATAATACAGTGGTCTGCTCATTAGATCTCATTGCCGGGTCCTGACTGCCCATCTGACATGTATACCAGACCCTGGAAGAATCTCAGTGTTTGTGATCAGGAACAAGAACACTGTGTCTGCATCTTCCAGATATATGCCCTCCATGGGGTAACAGGGACAGGAGGAGACTGGGGTGACAGTGTAGCTGATGAGACTTAGACCACCAGAACACTCTCAGTCTTCTGAGTGTCTCTGCAAATCCTAGTGGAAGGGGTAAGGGAGAGCCCTGCACTGTCTTGGTTTATAAATGTCTAGCCCCTGGTCTGCTTTGACCCTCCACATTTCTCTGCAGGAGCTAATGTCCATGAATGGTAATGGAGAGGACAGCACGTTCTGCTCCATTTAGAAAACTAATAGAGACGGGTGGTGGTGGGAGTGATTGGCTTAAATTTTCTGCTGGAAAACTGTGGGTGGAGAAATTCATGACTTCACTGTGGATCTCCTGATGTGTCAGCCCTGGGTTAGTGCAGGGGCCGTTGACCCTTTCTGTGGGATCTGAGTGACAATAATAACGAGGAGGAGAAGGATGGCACCAAATATTTATTAATATTTAATTAATGTAATATTATCAATAAACTAACATTCATTGATATTTAATTAATTTAATATTTATCAATTAAACTAACATTTATTAATATTTAATTTAGTGTTTATGCATTAAACTAACATTTATATAGTGTTTTACTGTTTACAAAGCACTTTACAAGGATTATCTCATTTTATCTTCACAACAAGCCTGTGAGATAAGTGCTATTATTATCCCCATTTTACATTTACATACAGTTGAGAAGACTGAGACAGACAGAGGTTAAGCAATTTGCCCAGGGTCACACACTAAGTGTCTGAGGCCAGTTTTGCACTCGGATCTTCCTGTGATCACTCACTGTGCTGCTGCCAGCCTGGTGATTAGTAGGTGAACAGTTAGACCAACAGGCATTCATTTTTCCTGCATATTGGGTGGTAATGACATGGTGGCCATGTCATGGATTTAGACAGTCAGATTTGGATTCAGAAATAGCTGAATTCAAGTCCTGACTCTGACACATATTGTTTGTGTAACCACAGCCAAATCCCTTAACCTCTAGGTACCCTGGGAATTTTTTTTTAACTGTAAATTATGATTGAATTGCAATATTCATCATTAGAGGAAGTTTCCATCCCAGCTGGCTGTTCCTTACACAAAGGAAGTCACAGATCTAGACTCCCTACCTTACAGAAAAAAGGCAGGATATTGGATTTGATCATCTGCAAGGGGCCTTAGAAAATCTGTCTATTTGAAGATATCCTTGCTTAAAAAAAAATCTCATTGACATAGTTTGAAACAGATTTCATTGAGGCATATGGTGCAATGGAAAGAGGCCTGAATTTGGAGTCAGAGAGCCTGGGCTTAAGTCCCAGTTTTCCTACTTATTACCTGTGAGACCATGGGTCCCACAGGTTGCTTATCTGTAAAATGAAGAATTGAGCTAGGTAACCTTCCAGTCCTAGACCTACAATCCTATGATGATGTGTCATTTATGATTTATACCCAGTCTGCTTCCCTAGAATGGAGGGTCTATACTAAGGGGGAACCTGTGATCTCAAGGTCACATGTGGCTTTCTAGGTCCTCAAGTGCAGCCCTTTGACTGATTCCAAACTTTACAGAACTAATCCCCTTAATAAAAGAATTTGTTCTATAAAACTTGGACTCAGTCAAAAGGCCTCACCCAAGGACCTAGAAGGTCAAAAGTACCCTCAAGTCCATAGGTTCCCCACTCCTGGTCTATACCATACTATCTCCCAAAGGTTGATGTCATCTATGGAATAAGAATAATATCTTTCCTTCCTTATCTAACAGGGCTGTTGTGGGAATCAAGTGAAATAGTCTTCTTTCCAGTCTTCATACATGTCATTCCCTTCCATGTTCTCTCCAATCCAAGAACACTGGTCCTTTTACTATTCCTCACACAAGATCCTTTGCCTCCCAGCTCCAGGCATTTTCACTGGCTGCCCCACAGACTTGGAATCCTCTCCTTCATCTCTGCCTTCTGGTCTCCTTGGTTTCCTTCAAGTCCTAGCTGAAATCCCATCTCCTGAAAGAAGCCTTCCCCAGTTCCCTTTAATGCTAGTGCCTTTAGGTTGTATCTAATTTATCTTATTTTAATACAGGACCTTGCATGCTGTCTTCTCCATTAGACTGTGAACTCTTTGAGATTGGAGACTGGTAAAAATGGAAAACAGTATGGCAGAAACTAGGTATAGATCAACATCTTACACCATATGCCAAGATAAATGGGTACATTATTTAGACATAAAGGGTGTTACCATGAACAAATTAGAGGGGTCTGCCTGCCTCAGGTCTCTCCCCAGTCCAATGCATCCTCTGTGCAGCCACTAAAGTAAGTTTCCTAAAGCACAGGTTTGATCATGTTACACCCCCCCACACACTCAATAAACTCCATGTCTCCCTATCACCTCCAGGATCAAATACAAAATGTTCTATTACCATGTAAAGCCCTTCATAACCTAGCCCAATTCCTGCCTTTCCAGTCTCATCATACTCTACTCCCCAACAGGTACTTTTTAATCCAGTGACATCACCCTTCTGGCTATCCCATCAACCAGGTGACCCATCTCTCCACTGTAGGCATTCTCTCTGGCTGTCCTTCATTCCTAGAAAGCTCTTCCTCCTTTGCTCTGACTACTGCTCTCCCTTACTTTTGAAGAGGTATAAGTAGGGGGGATTTCTGTTGAAATCCTTTCTAGGTTTGTCGTCCGAAAAGAATTACTGGACTCAACTGTCCTTGGCAGAGTTACAAGAGTTTATTGTTACACTGAGGCAAAGGGGCTAGGAAACTTGCAAGCTGACAGGGATTTAAAGTAGAGTTACCAAGTTAGTGTGACGCTCTTCAGTGGGCAGGGGGCGGAGGGGGGGGGTAGAAAGAAAACGTGCTAGAAAAAGCCTGCAAAGTGTGACGCTCTGCAGCAGGCAGGAAGTGTGATAGGAAAAAGCCTGCAAAGTACAGGGGTTAGAGATGCAGTTTTTAAAGACATGAAACTGTCATTCATAGGTTCATTAGGCTAACTAGGTATACAGAGATGGAGTTAGGGAGGGGCCTGAGAGGAGCCAAGGAGTGACTAATACTTTTGCTTTGAAACATCATAAAGTTAACCAGCAGTCAGATTTGAGGTCAAATTTAAATGAGAAGTACCCATCCAGTTTGCAAATGAAAGAGTCTTGTTTCAGCTGGCTATTAGAACAAAAGGAGGTAGTGCTTTTAAATTCCTAGGTATGGCTTGTTATCATAGCTATAGAGTTAATGCTTTCAGAGGAAATACCTTTAGGCTGGGGGCAGGGAAGGGACAGAGTTAATGCTTTGTGGCTTTTACAACAGGCTGATGTTACAAACTGATATCACATACCTAGGTACTGAACACAAATGAGATTTTTACAGATTGAAGTTACAACGTTAGTTATAAGATCACCCCAAAATATTCAGAGGCACCTCGTCACTTTGAGATGATAGTATTTCACAAGGTCAAGAATTTTAAAGTGTTTCTTGAAAAATATTTTCATTTATAAATAGATATGCCCATATATAAAGAAAGGATTTCATATGTACTTATCTATATTTGTATATGTACATATATTACAGATAATAATATATACACATAATATATTATGATTATATTTGTATACTAATCTATATATAAGTTGTACATTTGTATGTGTGTATGTTACAAGGGAGAGGACTTGGTTCATTGTTCAGGATGAAAATCCAACAAGCCACGTACGTTTTAGTAACTAATGTTGCCAACAGTCAAGAGAGGTGAAAACAAGCAATGAAGGAAGAACCCAGCACCTGAGAGAGAATTGTTCTAGATGGGGAAAGATTTCAGTCCTGTCACTTAGTGACTACATAATTCACCATTTAACCTCCCAGGGATCCCAGTTTCTGCCTCTATCAAATGCTTGCAACATTTTCACTATTTACTTCAGGGGATTGTAGAGCCCTTAACGTGCATTAACAGAAAGACAATCCACTTGCATGAACAGAAGTTGTATTGAGGTGGTTTCCCTACTCAATACATTAATTAGTGACATGCAAAGAAATTCGGAGCTATGAAACGTGGTACAGTAAAGGCACTAGAATTCATCGTTTCATTCATTATTTATCAAGCGTCAGCCATGTGCTGTGTGGACCAATTCCTCCTTGCCTGGGCAGAAAATACGAATGGAAACAGAATATCAACGTCTGAAAAGTTTCGATTTGTTTTATTTGTTTCTTTTTATATCAAGTGTGTTGGGAAGAATTGGCTCCAGAGACAAAAAGGACTTGAGTCCAGGTCCCAGATCAGCCATTTGGCATCTGGTGGTTGTCTGAATGATGGAGATGGAGATGGTGACGATGATGATGATAGTAGGTAACATTTAGATAGCGCTTCACGAATGTTATTTCATTTTATTCTCAACACAGTCTTTGGAGGTAGACATTATTGTTATTATCCCCATTTTACAGATGACAAAACAGACATACAGAGGCTAAAGTGACTTGCTCAGGGTCATGTGGCTGGTAAGTATCTGAGATGGGATTTGAACTTGGCTCTGTCCTGCCTCAGGTCCCAGCTCTCTGTCCCTGGGCCAGCTAGAGGACTAAATGATAAACATGCAATCATTTTCTCTCTCTGTGACTTGGGTTCCTCATCTTTAAAATGAAATTAGACTAAATGGTCCCTGAAGTTCCTCTCAGCTCTGAATCTGTGATCCTTTGGCCTTAGGTCATGTTAAGGTCCTGTCCACCTCTCCCTTCTAGGGTCCTAACTCTTTGGGCTTGTTTCATTATCTATACATGGGACCAGTTCAGCTTACAGCCCCCCTCTCTTTTGCAGGAATGTTGTGAGAAAAAAGTCTTCAAGGGCTGGAGAAAAGTGGGCTGTGATCAAATGTGGTAATGGTGCACCTCAGCTGTGACAGACCGTAGAAACGTGAGCTGCCTTTGATGACAGCGTAGCTAGTAATGACAGTGGATCCCGGCTGGCTTTTCCAGGAGCCTATTGAATCCCATGTTTCAAGATCTTTCTCCCATCCCCACCCCCATACTGGATAGTTCCCTAGCTGGTCTCCTCAATCACATTTCTCATTCCCAGTGCCCAGCAACCAAAGAAATGAAAGGACAGGCCTTCAGGGGAAGAATCACAAAGGCAGGCTGGCCAGGCCTGCTCCCAGAGACAAAGCCAGGCAGGGCCATACCAGGCTGTTATTCTGGGCTAATGTGTCAGTCAGTAGGAGGCCATCTTTACCCAGGAAGCTGAAACAGACTTTTACTGGATGATGATGAGCCCTGATGTCTGATTAAACATCCATGACACAAGTAGCCCCCTAGGGAGGGGCTTTTGATGGGGGAACAGGGGAGATTTTCTCCAAGTCACAGTCAAGTGACAATATTAGTAGGTATGGGGAGTGGTCCCCATTTCCTTTTTCCCCTCCTCAAACCCTCCCCTACCCTATGAAGCCTCAAAATCACCAGCTGGGATTATTTTTAGGGAAGGTTCTATTCCTTAGAAATGATGGCCTTGTCTGTTAACTGGAACGTATGGAAATCATCCATGTGGAGTCTGAGGACCTTGGACCCAATGCTTGACTTTGCCACCTTCCTACCTATGAGATCTAGGCTCCCTCCTTTCTCTCTCTCTCTCTCTCTCTCTCTCTCTCTCTCTCTCTCTCTCCCCCCTCCCCTTTATCTCTCCATTCATCCATCCCTCTGGTCTTTTTCTCTGAAATCTAGGCCATATGCACAAAATTGTTGTTAAAAAAACTCCATAAATAGTTATAGGGGGTGAGGGAGACCAGCCTACCAGAGTCACTGAGTGGCTGAGCTGTCAGTCAGCATCACTCACAGTTTAAATCGGTTGTTAGCCAGCCTGTTGTTGGCTTCCCTTCTCTGTGCCTCAGTGGGAATGGCAGGGCCATAGTGGGAAACAGTACAGAGAGCGCCTGACTTGAAGTAGAGAAGACCTGGATTCTAGTTGTGCCTTGGACATTCACTGGTTGTGTGACCCTGGCTACTTCATCTCTTCCGTGCTTCAGTTTCCTCATCTGTAATGTGAGGATAATAATATCTTCAGTGCTTACAGTTATTGTGAGACTGACCTGAGATGATGAGTGTAAAACCCTTTATATCCCCTAAAGCTTGTAAACATGGCTATCAGTCACTTATCAAACATCTTTAATATAATGGGGCTCTTCCTATCTCCCCGCCCACCACCACTAGAAGAACACGTGTAGTTATCCTCAATCTGTTTGCAATGAACTGTGGGGCATCTCTGGGAGGCCAACTTCCATGCATGTGTAACTCATTGCCAAGAGTGCTCTGATGGATTGCCCAACCAGAAAAGCTAATAGTTTGGAGTGCCACACCTAATAAACCAAAGGGGGCCTCTGCCTAGTGGCCCTTTTACATGCTGCCCCCCCCAAGGTAGCAACTTCTCTATTCTGAAATAATGCCGATAGGTGTTGCTGCTGTCCACACAGAGCAGGACTCACACTGAGCTTGACCCAGGCTCCCTGGCTAGCTTTGCCTCTCTTGCAGAAGAGTAGACTGACTCCAAGGAAAGAGCCAGCCTCAGAGAGGGAGGCCATCAGAAAGACCCGACCAATAGAGCTGAGATGGAACATGGCCAATCAGCAAGAAAAAATGTTTCTTTTCCCCAAAATGCTTGAATATTCAACTCCCAACTAACATGACTAGTTGTAATATGCTATGATACCGAATCCTGTTTAAATTGTTCTGTTAACATACTGAGATTCTTGTGTTTATCATGACTTCCTGTATGAGAATGAATGAACTGTTCTCCCTTTGATTCCTGTTGTACAACAAGTACCTCTTTTGCTTTCTGGTTCAGAGGGAAACCCTAGACTATAGCAAAAATAGAATTACCCTAAGGGTAGCATCAGTGGGACCTTGATGAGTGAATGAATGGGTACAGGAATGGAGGGTTCTACTTCCTTTACTGAAAAGACAAGTTCCACAGAGCTGAATCTAGACAGATCTTAGCTGAGTGGTACCCCTACTCTATATAATAGACTTGCTATGTGCCAAGTAGTGTACATGGTAGAGATAGTTCTTGCTTTATCTAAGTGGACCATTCTGCAGACCTCTATGTAAAGTTTTTACAGTTAATGTCATTTTGCCCACAGATGTAGGGAAGCAAGGAAGGCTGAAGAAAGGGGTTCATGTGTCTGTGGAGAGAGGGGGTCAGCACATAGTTCAAGGACATGTTGGGGCTGAGGACAGAGAAGCAAGAACAGGAGGAGGAACACACATGGACAAGAGGAAGTACCAAGAGGAAAAAAAGGGAGGGATATACATGGGAGACCTGACATGTAGAACCAGAGCAGGACAGGTAGAAGACAGACACATAGGGCCCAGACACTGGGTCAGTGAACAGAAGAGGGCATAGTTAGCCTCTGTCTTGCTGGAGGACAATAGTATTCTGTAAGCATCCATTCTGCTTTCACTTGAAGGGTTTTGTTTTGGGTTGTTTTTTTTTTTTTGAGAGGGTAGGCCACAGCAGAATGATAAAAATGGAGAAAGAAAGAGAGACAGAGAGAAGAAGAAGAAGAAGCAGAAGAAGAAGGAGGAGGAGGAGAGGAGATAGGAGAGAGAAAGAGCACAGTAACAGTAAAATTAATATACTTTTTTTTTGGAATGATGAATTTCTTTCAGAATTCCCTGTGTAAAGTCAAATTTGAGTAATGCAGATTTGTGTAAAGTAAGAATTTTAAGTATTTGATAAAGACAAAAATCAAAATCTCTGACTCAATAAGTTTATATTCTATAAAGATCTAGAATATACATTTTATATGTAAATAATTATTATTGCTAATTAGAGTTGGAAGAGACCTTAGAAGCCATGGAGTCATTTTACAAGAAAAGAGTTTGAGGCTCAGAGATATTAAGCAACTTTCCCCACAGCCTCAAACAGGTGATAAAGCGGCCATCTTCTCAACGCAGAAGATCCCTCTTCTTCTAACTCTTCATCTCCTCCTGGGGACCTCCATCTTAAGGAGGGGCTCCCAAACCAGCCACATTCTCTACTTTCATTCTTCTCTCTCTTCGTCTCTCTTCCAACCCCCTAGCCTTCCTCCTCTAGCATCTGCAGAGAGCCTTCTCACCTTTTACAGTTTTCTTCTCTTTTAGAAATAAGCTCCGTAAGGGCAGAGACTGTCTTTCTCTTTTGACTCCATTTGTATTCCCAGAGTTTAGAAGCATGTCAGGCATTGCAAGTGCTAATCCAGACTGATTGACTCGGGAGGGAGCAGATTCAAACTTCCATTCCTCTCATACTAAATCCTACATTCAAGCTAATGACGGTAGAGAAGACACCAAAGTCCTTTACTAATTTACTGTCTGCCAAAATACACATTTGTTGATATTTAACATACCAAAAGTAATCTGGGCAGAGCTCTAAGCCCCCCAGGCAGCTGCGGAACCTCGATTGCTTTGTGTGACCTAGAGCCTGGAAGCGACCCTATCGATGCCCTAGTTTAAGCCTCTCCCTCTTCTGTTAAGAAAACCGAGACCTAAAGAGGACAAATGATTAATGTGCCCATGGTTCCAAGGCTAGTAAGTAAGTAGAGGTGTAGATTTAGGAATGCCTGTGGTTACCAGAAAGCAACTGTTTAATAAATGATTAATGCATGAATCAGTGAATGCATTAATCATTTATTAAACACTGTCATTTTGCAAACCTGGATGGCTGTGAGGAACCTTCTTCTTGCAGTGAAACTGCAGGAGACAGACAGTGTCCCCATCTTCTCAGTCACTGGCTGGATAAACTGTCAGTCAGCCTGAGTGTTATACCAGTTTAAACTCTGGCTGGCTCCATTGGTGCCGATTGACAGCTCCACCAGCTAATGATATTGGTGGAAACAGAAGCAGGAGTGGTCTCTTACCTTTAGATTTGTATGTTTCCCATCATTTTCTTTTGAAGTACAAAATTCTTATGTTTGGCCCGGATTTCTGGAGAAAGAGAGAGAGAGAGAGAGAGAGAGAGAGAGAGAGAGAGAGAGAGAGAGAGAGAGAGAGAGTTACATAAATGCAGACATAGGAGAAATAGATACATAGATAAAAACACAAATACATAGATGGGCAGAGCCAGCCTCAGGTCTTTTCTGCATATAACCCTTCCACACAATTGCCAGACTGACGTAACTAAAACCCAAGTCTGATCATATCACTCCCCTACTCAAGAAGTTCCAATGGCTCCCTGTAACATCTTGGATAAACATCAAAGCTCCAGGTTTTGGCATTTTCATCCCTTCATCCCAGCTCCAGCCTGCCTTTCCAGGGTTATTGCACACCATTCCCCTTTAGAGACTCTACTTTCTAGCTTCTTTCCTTGTACATAACACTCCATCTCCGTTCTTCATGTTGTTGCACAGGCTGTTTCCTGTGCCTGGAAAGCATTCCCTGCTAACCTTGGACTCTTAGAATCCCTGACTTTGTTCAAGCCTTAGTTCAAATGCCACCTTCTACAGGAAACCTGATCTAGTTACCTCTCTTGGTCTCAGTTACCTTATCTGTGAACTAGATGACTCCTAAGGTCCCTTCTAGCTCTAAAACTATGATCCTATGAACTTCTGCTTTCCTAGTTGAGCATCTCCAACACGCGCGCGCGCACACACACACACACATACACATACACATACATTATAGTTCACAGAGAGTCAACCTTGTCTTAAAGATCTGAGTTCAGGTCCCACCTCTGACATATAATGATTTTGTAACCCAGGCAAACCACTTAGCTTCTTATTTGGACCCCCTGGGAAATTGTAAGATTCTCAGCAAGCTGTCAATATGTATTGATAGAGAAAGAGTTTCCTCACTGGTGTAGGAGTTCCTTATGCCAATGAAATCATGTGTCTAAACTAACTACATATTTGTGTTTATTTTTTGTGTATGTGTTGTTTCCTCTACATAGAAAGTATGTCTAGGACTATTTCATTTTTATCTTTATGTCTATCCCCATTGCCTGGCACCATATTGGTGCTGTTGTCATTCATCTTTCATTCTCCAAGAGAACCAATGACATCACAAGGTTGATGTTTTGCGTGTGAATTGGATATAAGTGAGGTAGAGCTGCACAAAGTCATCAGCCTCACTCTGTCCTCTGAAGCAATTTATGTCCAGTGTCTCAAGACAAAGGTCTTATAGAATAAATGGATGGGTGGGTTAGGGGGGATGGATGAGTGGATGGATAGATGGATGGATGGATGGGTGAGTGGATGGTTGGATAAATAGATAGGTGGATGAGTGAATGAATGAGGGACAGAAATAGAGGAACAGATAGAAATTCATTTTCTTCAACCATTTTTTGTGTCCTGGGCTTCTTTGGCAGTTTAGTGAAGCCTATGAATCCTTTCTTAGCATATTTTTTTAATAATTGAAGGAATTTTAGTTAGATATTAATGAAAAGATATATTTCCCTCCAAGTTCATGAAACCTCTGCCAAATGTTAATTACCTGTGGACTCCAAGTTTAGAAACTCTGTTTTAAAGTGAATCTACAATCTCTATTCCACCCTCCCGTGTCCATTTCTCCCCCTCCCCAAGAAAAAAAAAACTTCCACACAATTGAAACCAACTTTTTCCCTTGATATTCACATCGTGCCTGGCACCCAGTAAATTCTTATCTTAATAAATGTTTATCTGTTGATTGATTTTTGTACAGCAAAACCATAGTTTAGTACAGCAGCTATTGAAATACATTTGATGGTCTTAAAATGTGATTATCACTGCCTCTGCCCTAGATTAAGCAAATTGTAAAAATTCTCTTTACCATCTTCAACTCATTTAGTAAGTACCTAGAAAACTCCCCTCTTTGTGAGGTGATAGTCTGCCACAGCTTCTCCCCAGGGTTGGCTGGAGTAGAGTATAGAGAAACACCATGGCTTCTCATTTCTCTTACTGCTAATTCCTTAGCCATTAGCCCATGGCCGTTGGTCATTTGACATTAGCCCATGTAAAATAGCGGATACAGGGAAGAACTCAGTGACATTCGGATGTCACTTCTCCCTTATGGTAGGTTTGTTGGTGAGAAGGGAGAAATAGTCGGCAAGTGGAGGTTCTTCAAGGGCATCATAACTTCGCAGAGAAAGCACAGGACTGAGAGTCAGAAAATCTGGGTTCCAGTCCTTGTCTCTGTTATCTATTGAGTTTTTACTGTGTGCCAGGCACAATGCTAAGCCCTGCAGATTTGAAGGAAAGCTAAAGGGTAGTCCCTGCCCTCAAAGAGATTATATTTTTAAAGACATTTTATTGAGATATTTTAGTCTAAATTTCCTATATCCATTCTCCCTCCCAAAGAGTCATTCCCTTTAATAATTTGTTTAAAAAAGAAAAAAGACAAAAAAATCAATAAAATCTATCAATATATTTTAAAAATCTGGGAATATATACAACATTCCATACTCATGGACCTTCACCCCCGCCCCCTGTACCCCTGCAAAGTAGTGGAGGGAAGCATCTAATATCTCTTCTTTGCGAATGTGTATTTTTTTAAACTTTTGACAAATTCATTTTCATTTTTTAAATTAAAATATTTTTATGTCTTTTGTTTTTAAAACCATGATAGTTTTCCCCAATATTTTTCCTCTCCACTTCATTCCATGTAACAAAAGTATTTTTAAAAGAGAAAAATCCAGCATATTTGCTCAGCCTGTTGAAGAAAACTCTACAAGGGATGGATAGAATACGGCTCTTTTCTCGTGTCTCGTCTTTTGACCCATGTGCATTCTTTATGAATGTGCAACATTCACTTTAGTTTTTTTTTCACTGTGTAGTTCTTTGCTATTTCCATTTGCTTTGTCATGGTTATGTCTATTGTTTTCTTGGCTCTGCTTACTTTAATCTACAACAGTTTGTGTAGATCTTTCTATGTTTCTCTGTATTCATCATATTCATGATTTCCTATATAACAGTCATATTACAATACATTCATATACCACAATTTGATCAGCCATTTCCCAATCAATGGGCATGTACTTTGTTTCTAATTCTTGCTATCACTAAAAGTGCTGTTGTAAATATTTTGGTTTATATGAGGACTTCTTATCACTGATACGCTTGAAATATAAGCCTAGTAATGGAGTCACTAGGTCAAAGTGTAAGAACATTTTCATCACTCTATTTGCATAATTCCAAAATGCTTTCAAAAACTGTTGTAATGATTTACAGCTCCACCAACAATGCACCAGTGTACTATTTTCCTGCACAACCTTTTCAATATTATTTCCATCTTTTTTCATATTTGCCAATTTATAAATTTGTAAGATGAAACCTCAAGGTGTTTTCATCTGCATTTGTCTTCGTGATTTGGGGTATTCTTTCATGTGTTTGTCAATAGTTTGCAATTCTTCTTTTGAAAACTGTTTGTTCATATCCTTTAAGTACTTATCCATTGGTGAATTGCTATTAGGCTTTTTATTTCTCTTGGTTCTTCTGTGATTGCACCTTGCTATTTGATATTTTAATGATCCAATTTTCTGTTCTTTTTAATCAGATTGGCTAAAGTTTTATTGAATGTTGCAGGTCCACCCAAGGGCCGGCCTCAGGTGTGTACGGAGATGTGGCTAAGAAGAAAGAAAAATGAGGGGATAGTTCAGGAAAGAACCATGAACTCCGTTTAATGATTATAAAAGTTTATTGTTACACTATTCAGCGAGCAGGAGGGCTTAGGAAGCCTAAAAAAGTGCAGGAATTAGATATACAGATTATATAGCCAAAATAACATAAATCAGGTATCAGTTATGCTAACTAGGTGAATAAGGGTGGTTTTAAGTAGGAGTTAAGGAGTGGTTAGTACTTAAAGGGACATGTGCTTTTCATATTTACTGCACAAGCATATTGCCCATAATTCACTGGGAAAAAGCCCCAGGTGGGGCTACCAGGAGGTGTGGTTTTTGCCTTGAAATGTCACCTGTCAACTAGCAGTCAGTTCTGATTGAGAGGTACCCAGTCTGTTACCCATCAGTATCCTGTTTGCCAAAATGAATGTTGGAAGCTAGACTAACTGGGGATCTAGGATGTGCCTAATTGGAGAGGAGTTAGCTTACTGATAGTGCATTGAAAGATTCATAGGTGCGACTGGCCACTAGAACAAGGGAGCTATACATTTCTCTAATTGCTTATAGATGGTTGGGTGAAAGATTCATAGGTATGGCTTGTTATTGTAATAAGCAGGGTTTATGGCAGCTAAGCAGAGGGCTATTCAGGGAAGAGGCAGCGTTAATGGTTTTATGGCTGGGGGAGGCGTAACTTTACAACTGAAGTTGCAACTAGATGTTACAAACCTAGGCACCCCAATACCCCATCAACAGGGCCGATAATCTAATGAGAGACTTGTCTTCTTTAAGTCTCTGAAGTTTGGGGGGCAAAAAGCTTGGCTGCAGTCAAGGTCTCAGACCCAAATCTTTTGAGTGTAACTCCAGGAGATCTTTAGGGAGCTGGCCTTATGTATATCCACTAGGTGCATCACCAAAGGGCCCTGATTAGAGAGCACTGTCTAAGCCTTGACTTCAGCTGCATCAATTGAACAGCTTGGCAGTGCAGTACATAAAGGTCCAAGTCTGGAGTCAGGAAGAACTTAGTTCAAATCTGACCTCAGACACTTAGTAGCTGTGTGACCCTGGGCAAGTCACTCTCTGTCTTGTCTCAGTTTCCTCCTCTGTAAAATGATCTGGAGAAGGAAATGGCAAACCACTCTGGTATCTTTGCTATCCCCAAATGGGGTCACAAAGAGTTGGACATGACTGAAATGATGAAAGAACAACAAAAGCTTTATTAATTTTTTTCCTTTTTCAAAGAACCAGCTTTTACCTTTATCATTTTTATGATTTTTTAGTTTAAATTTTATCAATCTTTCCTCCAGTTTTTAATATATAATCTTTTATGCTTATTTTAGGTTTGTCTATTTGTTGGCTTTCTAATTTTTATTATTCATTCAGTTCATTAATCTCTTTATCTATTTTGTTAATGTACATTTATAAGAATGTGATTTTTTTTCTCTGAGGATTAATTTAGCTGCATTCCAGAAATTGTGAGATGTAGTTTCATCATAATTTTCTTTCACATAACTATTAATTATTTCTATGATGTGTTCTTTGACCCATTTATTATCTAGGACTTCATTGTTAAGTCTCCTTTTAGGTCTATGTCTTTTGTTTGTGGTCCCTGGACTGATGACTATTTTTATTGCACTATTACCTATAAAGGATTTATTTACTATTTCTGTCTTGTACATTTATTTGCAATATCTCTGGGCCTTAATATGTAGTCAGTTTTTATACATATAATATATAATCAGTTTTCATGAAAGTTCCTTGTGGTGCAGAGAAACATGTAAATTGTTCAGCAATGTCATTTAGAAGATCCCTTAAGTCTTTTACTTTAGTTTCTCTAGCATTTTTTTCAGATCTATATTTTCCCTTTTATTTACCTTCCTCTTAGGCTTATCTAAAACTAAGAGAGGTATATGAAATCTCCTGTCACTATTGTGCTGTCTCTGTCTTCTTATAGTTGATTTAATATTTCATTAAGGAATTTAGATGTTAAGACATTTGGAACATATAAGCCTTTCCCCCACTTGTTAGTATTTTATTTTTTCCAATTACATGTAAAGATGGCTTTCAACTTTCACTTTTATATTTCGAGTTCCAGTTTTTTCTCCCTCCCATCTCTCCCCCCTTCTACTCCTCCTCCCCAAGATAACAAGCAATCTGATATAGGCTATGTATGTACACTCATATTAAACATATTTGCATATTAGTCATGTTGTGAAAGAAGAATCAGAACAAAAGGGAAAAACCATGAGAAAGGGGAAAAAAAGAAAAAATAGTATACTTCAATTAGACTCCATAGTTCTTTCTCTGAATGTGGGTAGCATTTCCCATTGTGATTTTTTTGGAATTGTCTTAGATCATTGTATTGCTGAGAAAAGCTAAGTCTATCAGAGTTGATCACTGCACAGTGTTACTGAGGAACATATAAGTTTCATATTGATATTGGTTTGCTGTCTATGATTTCTTTCAGCATAATGTAAGATCATTTATCCTTTCTTATGTTTTGAATATTTTTGCTTCATCTGATATCATGATTGAAACTGCTGCTTTTTAGATTGCCTGATGCATAGTAGATTTTATTCCAGTCCCTCATTTTTATTCTGTTCATATCTTTGTTTTTAAATTTTGTTTCTTGTAGGCAACAAATTTTTGTTTTCTTATCCAATTCGAGTTTTGTTTTCTTATCCAATTTGTCACTTTTTCATTTTATTGGAATGTGTAACCCATTCACATTTACATTTATGGGAGTTATGTTATATTTTCTTCCATTTGTCTCTAATATTGTTTTTCCCAAAATTAGGATTTTTCCCTCTACATCTGTACATACAGTACTATGTCTTTTCAGTTATTTTAGCTTAATCATTTTTAAGGCAATCCTATTTCCACTATCTCTCTTTACTTCACCATCAAATTCTGCTCCATTTCCATGTTGTTATCCCCTTTCCTTAGTTTTGGAGTTTTGCTTATTACTTCCTTTTTCTTGCTAACTTTTACCTAGTTTTTAAATTCTTTTTTCTCTTTTTTTTCCTTTCAGTTAAGTAGTCAAGTAAAATTCCCTATCCTCTCCTCCCTTTCAATTTTGTTCATTCACTTTTAAATTTCATTTTCTGCTTCTTTTTCTTGAAAGGATTTTCTTACCTTATTCTGTCCATTGTTTATCTTCTTTTTCTGTGTATTCTAGACTAGTATTTTTTGATTCATGACTATTTATTTAGTCCATCTTTATGTTCCATATTCCTTATAGAATTAAAAATATTTGGATAACTCTTTGGTATTCCCTCTTCTAAACAATTTCTGTGCTGGTTCCTTATATATCACAACCCTTGGCTCATTTTTTTCTGTTGTTTTCTAATAGAAACATTGTTCATAGTACAAATTTTCCTGTGTCCCTGATTATGCAGTTCATTTATCTTTGCTTTCCTTATGGTCATTTTTTACCATTTGTCATGAAATTTCCTCCCTCAGTCCATGCACCCACAATCTTTTGTGTATCAGTTGCCCATGAGAGCCCTGATGCCCCTTTTCCTTCTGTTTCCCTTCTTTTAAAATTATTAAAACATAGCAAAACCACTCCCAAGCAGTAAGTCTTCTTTAAAAAACCTTAATGACATTAGGGTTCAGAAGAGAGACTTGTATTGTCTCTCCGTTTTAGAACACAAACATTCTAAAACTCTAAAACATTAAAACTCTAACCCCTGTTTTAGTTCCATTGGCTTAGTCACTCCTTTTTGCACTTTTCTGTTTCTCCTGATTCCTATTTATTTGAAAGTTTTTCCTCAGCCCTGTTCTTTTCACCAAGAATGCCTAGAAATCTTCTACGTCATCGAAGGTTCCTTTTCTCTCTATAAGATTATACTTAGTTTTGCTACATAGTCTTTTATACTGGTATTGAACATAAATCTATATATTGGATTTGGGGTTCTTGTTTTTTGCCTTTTGGAAAATAGTATTCGAATCTGTGGGAGGAGGAAGCTAGGTGGCACGGTGGATGAAACACACAGGCTTGTAATCAGGAAGACTCATCTTCCTGAATTCAAATCTAGCCTTACTGGCTGTGTTACCCTGGGCAAGTCATCTAACCCTATCAGCCTCTTTTCCGTCACCTATAAAATGAGCTGGATAAGGAAATATAAAACTATTGAGTCTAGCACCACATCTTGGCACACCAAGCTGCCTTACACAGGGAACAAAGTCTTCATGGAAGGAACAAGGATGGAGGCAGAAAGCAGTGAGCAAGAGTCCTGAAGATGAGATTGGTGGGGTTATCCTGAGTGAAAAGAGATAGTAGTCAGGTAGGTAGCACAGCAGATACAGAATAGGACTGGAATCAGAATGACCCTGAGTTCAAGTCCAGCCTCAGACAATCCATAGCTTTATAATCCAGGTCAAGTAACTTAAACTCTTTGCGCCTGTTGTGAAGATGAAATGAAGTAGTGTTTGTAAAGGGTTCTGAAACTTTGAAGAACTATAGATAGGTTAGCTATTATTGTTTTTATTATTATTATTATCTTTTAAAATGGTTGAATACTTAGTTTGAACACATTCCTATGTTTGGTTTTGGTTTTGGTTTGGGGTTTGTTTGGTTTTTTTTTTTTTGCTTTTTTGGATCAGGGCAATTGGGGTTAAGTGACTTGCCCAAGGTCACACGGCTAGTAAGTGTTAAGTGTCTGAGGCCAGATCTGAACTCAAGTCCTTCTGACTCCAGGGCCAACGCTCTATTCACTACACCACCTAGCTACCCTCTATGTTTGTTTTTAAGAGACATGAATGAAACATGGTCTCTGCCCTTAAGTTCTTACATAGGTACCTATAATACAAGGGAGAATATAATTAAGAGCCTTTTTCACATACCCTGAAAGATCCAGAGGGATTCTCTACACCAAGGCAGACAAAAACCACTTCATGCCTTAGTAATTTATTTCCATTCCCCACAACGTGAAGACTCTGACAACCTTTTAGTGACCAGTCATTGAGAGTAACTCGGTTTGTCCTCATCCGAAAGACGGATGAGCCTGGTTCTGTATTTGGTGTCTTTCCAGCTGCTGGCATCTGCTCTTATGCTCTATTGGAGCAACCTTTGATCACCCAGGGTTTTGTTTTGTAATTGTACTTATACAAATCTTCAATGTGTTCAAATATGATGGGTAAGTTGCTACAAAGTTTATGAATTTTGGTATTTTGAATGACACTTTCTATTATTTCCTCCTGGGTTCTTGGTGTATTGAATTATTGGTATATTGAAACATGTTTTATATTTTTCTTAGTTTGTTTTGTATCCTGCTACTTCACTGAAGATATTAATTGGCTCAGTAATTTTCTTTGCTGTCTCTCTGGGGTTTCCCAAGTCTTCCTGCCATCAGCAAATAAGAAAAGTTCTATCTCTTCGTTTCCAATGTGCATGCCTTTAATTTCTAACTCTTGTCTTATTTCTATTGCTAACAATTCTAGAGCTATGTCAAATAACAGTAAAGGAATAAGATATCTTCAATTTTGTAAGATCTGCAGCCCAGTGGAGAAATGCTTTTTTTGAACCAAGGAACACCCAGCTCTGGGCTCTCATAAGCTAGATTCAATCTCATAGAAACCAGTCATTCAAAAGATGGAGTGATCTAGATGGAAATCAGGTTTTTCTCATACTTTCTGACTCATTACACCCCCATCCTTGAGTAGAACTCTGGAAAAAGGATCGAAAACAAAGCTTAGGTCTGATCACGTCTAGAGTCTCCACAAAATTGGACTAACAGAAACTATTCTAGAAAGATTTCTCAATGTACAAAGAAGACAAAATATAGTATAGCTGCTAATTTCCTCCATGACATAAGAAATGTTTTAGACAAAAGATTCCTAGGTGCCTACTGACAAATACTTAAAACATGACATAGGGGTGCATAGCAAAGGTCTCAAGAGCCCCCAAACGCATGCGGAAAACACATGAGGTATCCAAAGGACTCATAGAAGCTCATCATTTTTATTTTACCCTTCCGGAAGGTAAAACTAATGGGAGTGCTGAGCAGATTTCATTTTGGGCTCAGTCTTCTGTTACTGTAGTTGCTGTTGTTCTGTCATTCAGTCATGTCCAACTCTTCTTGACTCCAAGGCCCACAGCACACCAGGCCCTTCTATCCTCCACTGTCTCCTGAAGTCTGTCCAAGTTGATGTGTGTTATTTTCATGACATTATCTATCAATAATCTATCATCTTTTGTCATCCCCTTTACATTTTGCCTTCAACCTTTCCCAGCATCAGGGTCTTTTTCCAGTGAGTCTCGTTGCCTCATTATGTGACCAAAGTATTTAAGCCTCAGCTTCAGTATTTGACCTTCTGGTAAATAGCATGAATTAATTTCTTTAAGTACCAACTGATTTAATCTCCTTGTTGTCCAAGGGACTCTCAAAAGTCTTCTCCAGCATTGTAATTTGAAAACATTAGTTCTGTAGTGCCCAGCTTTCCTTATAGTCCAACTCTTACAGTCATACATCAGTACCGAGAAAAACTCTAGCTTTAACAATATGGACCTACGTTGGCAAGATGGTGTCTCTGCTTTTTAGTACACTGTCCAGATTTGCCATACCTTTTCCTTCCAAGAGCAAGCACCTTTTAATTCCATTTCAAACCTCAGTCTACACTCTGAAAAGGAAATTGGTTCAGTGTTTCTATTTGTTGGCCAGCCAGGCCCACAGTGCTTATCTCCCTCTTGACGGTCATCTTCTCTGAAAAGCTTTTGCGGGGATCACTGGGCAACCTGAACCCAGACCTAGGGGCCCCTGACCCCTTGAATTCATGAGGCAGCTACCATGATTAGACATGTCCATCTTACAATTGCTATTCATTCACTTGTGCTCAGGGCAAGGAACACAAAACAGAAGAGGTAGCTAGGGCCTTAAGATCCACACTCATGTAGTCAAGCCTATGCTTCCTCTTGTTCCCTTGTGTGCGCAGCTAACATAGATGCTAGAGAAAGTGCAGAGAGAGATTTCCCCCAAGGAAAAGACTGTCTATGTGTCAATGAGGAGAGAGAGAGAGAGAGAGACCCCTCTTTGCTATAACTTCTCTCCAACCCAGTCCTATGATCAGGAGGGAATGGAAGGAAAGGGAATAAGCATTATTAAGTACCTAGAATGTTCTCCATACTGTGTTAAGGGCTTTGCTGCATCATCCCAAAGCACAAGTCCCTCAGCACTGAACAAAAATATACATAATATGCCAGAAAGGGCCAGGGTACTATCTCATCCCCCAAACCCTGTTACATTATACTTCTGTATTAGCTGAGAAAACATCTAGCGTTTCCTCATTAGAGAATATGCTAGCTTTTGGTTTTTGAAATGTATTTCTTTCTATATTAAAAAGTGTGTCCTCCTGTGCTTACCTTTTGTGCGGGAGGGGCAGGGTGTAGCATGTGCCAGTGCTGACTTTTGTCAGACTGCTTCTCCTCCTTTGATGTTATCATGAGGTCAAAGAGGATTTTGCTTTTAATACAATTATTTATAATGATGTCATTTTCCTAATGACAAACCATCCTTGCATCTACGGTATAAATCCAACCTGATCATAGTGACTAATTTGAGGCTATATTACCCTTTTCTTTTTGCTAGTATTTCATTTGAAATCATTGAATCGATTGATGTTGACCTATAGCTCTTCTTCGTTGTTTATTCTTCCCTGATTTAGATATTAGGATTACATTTTCTGGATCTGTTTTTCTCTCTAACACAGTTTTGATATCTATGGAGACACTATCCATCATTATTTGGTTTTTCCTGTTCTTGTGATTGTTTAATTCTGCATATGAGCCCTAATTTCTGACTTAAATTCAATTTTAATTTCTATTTTTATGTATTTTATTTCTCTTTTGAATCATTCTGGAATTTCTTGTTGCTGTTCCTTGACCTCAAGGATTCTGTCTGTGGGCATCATTGGTTCATTTTCCTTCATATTATTGTATTTGCCTTTAAAAAAAGAGTTTCTGTTTGAGGTGTTGCTTATTCTGCCTTCAGTTGGATGGATGGATAGATAGATGTTGATTCATGGATGGATTGATCAATAAAACACTTATTAAATGAATAATATCTGACAAGAACTGTGCTAAGAGCAAGAGATTCAAAAACAAGAAAACAAAACAGTCCCTAATCTCTACATTTGAATAGGGAAAGACGAGACTTATCAAGAGTAGTTGAAAATGAGGAGGGCCGATGGGATGGGAAAGGAACGGGTACTAAGGGAGCAAGGCTGCTGAGCAGATGATGACAGCCCGGACAGTAAGCTGAGTGAGGAATAACAGAAGTAAGGATGGAACCCCTCAAGAAGTAGTGATCCAGGCCAGAAATTCCCTATTCAGGAGACCAGACATCAGGGCAAAGTCATCCCAAGTTGGGCTGCCTTTACGATTCTCTCTGTTGATTTACCTACCTATGTACTAGACTTTGATTCAGGCTTCCATTTCCTCTTCCCTCTTCCATGACTCTCACTTCTTCCTGTGTGATGCATAGAGGCTTGGCTACAGAACTGCCCCATCCTTTATATCTTGTATAATATGGTCCAGGGTCCCGGACCTAAGTAACCTCCAGTGGGGAGAGGATTGGTCCCAGCTAGTTTTCTAGCCCCTTTTTTTCAGACCCAATGGCATGCTTCTGTCTAGCTTGCCTAGTTTACATATGTTTAGCCCACCTACTTTCTTTGTTCTTTCCTCTTTTTCTGATGGTCAGGATTAGCACCAGCCACTTATCACTTGGGCAGGATCACTATAGCTATGGGAAATTTCAACAGGTGGGCCCTTAAGCACAAGCCTGCAAGTTGCAGGTGTGTTGGGGTTGAGATTAAGGAAAGGACGCTGAACGAAAGCTCTAAGTGTCAACCTTCTGCAGGGTTAATTCATGAAAGTTTTATCTGGTGTAGAAGGCTCTGTCTTCTTATATGATAGAAGCAGCTGTAATCACTCTCTCTGGAGCAAAATTCTTTTCCCAAGGTTTAGGTATGAAGATGTTTATAGAAAACATCCTATTCTACCATCTTTCTGGTCATGTGTCTATATGGAATCATTTTTAAGACCTCTAGCACCATCCTGTCCAGGACTGACACTGACACTGACACTGACACTGGGGCTGCTTGCCCCAGGGGGCAGTTTGACTGCCCTGGGTACTAAAAATACTAATTATGTCTCATTTTAAATATTAGAAAAATGAGGACATGGACTTGACCAAGGTCACACAGGAAACAAGTGGAGCTGGGATTCTAAGTTGTCTGTCTTCAAAACCAATGCTATTTCCCCCATACCATAATGCTCAACACTATAAGGATCAAGCATATCAATCAATGAAAAAATTAGCTTGGTCCCTCAAGATATTATTTTTTTTTTTTACGTTTTAGAGGGGAGAGGCCAGGGCAATTGGGATTAAGTGACTTGCCCAAGGTCACATGGCTAATAAGTGTTAAGTGTCTGAGGCTGGACTTGAACTCAGGTCCTCCTGAGTCCAGGGCCAGTGCTCTATTCACTGCACCACCTAGCCACCCCCTCCAAGTTATTCTTAAATAACATTCCATGTGCTAAGTTCCCTTTCAAACTGTGATTCCATTCTGTGATTCTAAGAAGATTAGGAATGAGATGGAGAAAAAGGGAAGGCAGTCATTAAGCATGGGATGGGGGTAGAACAGAGGAGAATACCAAAGACATGTCTCTTCAGAGTTCTGCGAGAAGGCATGACCCTTCTGGGAAGAATCACAAACCAATCATTTATCTTCATTTTCTCTCCTTCCCTCCCTCTTTTTCTCCCATCTCCCTCCCTTCCCACTTCTCTCCATCTCTTCCTCCCCCTTTCTCTTCCTCCCCTTTTCTCTCTCTCTGTCTCATTACAGTAGAAGTTTTCTGTCAAGAAAGCTGATGTCAGGAAGAAGGATAATCTACCCTTGAAAGATGCTTCCTACATTTCTCCCCAATCCTGCAAAAAGATCTTCTGCACGTGATTAAACTTTATCTTTCTGATAAATTATGTGCCATGGGCACCATGAAAAAATCTTTGCCAGCCCGAGTTGGGCCAGACAGCCTATGCACCAGCTGGGAACTACCCACACACATATACACATACACATAAATGTCTGAGTTCTGTTCACTTACTGGCTCTGGGGACCTGGAGCCTTCCTTCTGCTGTCCCTTCCTCAGTGTATATGTCTAAGAAGATGAGAATTCAACATCTCTGCTGGCTTTGCATTGTTACTGAGTTGATGTAAATGAGAGGGCTAGCTATCATTAAGGCAAACCTTCAGATTAGAAGCTGCTGCCTGCCATCCAGCTTGCACAGGCCAGTGAGGGCAGGTCCATAGACTGGCCTTGGAATACAGGATTAGACTCCCCACCCAGACATCATTCTCATGGCAACTGGAATATTAGGGAGTCCTAGGTCAAAGAGAATTTCTGCCCCTTCCTCTTTTCCTGAAAAATAACAAGCATGACCAAAACCAGCTTTTGCCCATTCAGCCCTTACCCCCTACCTGCCTTACCTCTGAGAAGCAGTTCTGTGTAGTTCATAGTGTACCAGATTGGGGTCAGGAGACCAGGACAAATAATTTCACTTCTAGGGGCTTCATTTTGGCCATTTGGAGAGTGAGGAGAGGTCTAAAGTCCCTTCTAGATCTGACATTTTATATTTTAAGGCACCTTTTAGTTCTGACATTCTAAATTCCAAGACCCCCTCCAGTTCTGACATCCAGTGTTCCAAGGTCTCTCCCAGCTCTGACAGTCAATGTCCCAAGATCCCTCGCTGGTCTGACGTTCTAAGTTCTATGTGATAGGGTTCTTTCTAGCCTGGTATTCTAGGGCTCTTTCTAGCTTGGTATTCTGTGCTTAAAAGTACTTGTCTGCCCTGAAATCTGAATCTATGGGAAATCGAAGTGAGTAATGGCTCCCTCCTGGACCAGAGTCTTGGTAAGTGACTTTCTTTAGGGTACTCTCTACTCCATAATTGAGGTCATACTCCTATTTATCCGGGAAGAAACTAAAAATGAGAGATCCCTATAGTAAGGGAGTGTCTTAGGCTGAGGGGCTCTCCTGAATCTGGATTCTTGAGTTCCCATTGCTCTGCTAAGGGACCCAAACTGAAGAACCAAGAGTACAAAGGCTTTAGTGTTGGAAAGATCATTTCTTCCAACCCTCCCATTTCATAGATGAGGAAAATCAGGCCCAGAGAAAGGAAGTAGCTTACTTTAAGACCCATAGGTAGTAAATGGCAGAGCCGAGATTCAAAACCAGGCTCTCTGACTTCAAATCCTGTGTTAGCTCTGACAAAAGTTGACACCTCCCATCTTTTTTAACAAGGCCGAGTCCCCAAAGTCCCCACAGAGATCCACATCACCCCTGTCTACCTGCTTGATGACTCAAGAATCAAATGAGCCCAAAGTGGTTTCTCTTGTCTTTGTACCTGGACTCCATCCCATCCAAGGAGATGGTCCCATCTGGGCTTTGAGAGTGTGGATTTATGGAATCTGTCCAGGAAGTAAAACAGAAGGTATGTTTCTAGACCAAGTGTCTGGAACATCTCTCCAGAGGCCATCACTAGCTGTCCTGATCTATGTCCTCCCACTGGACCCAGATGGCTCCAGAGAAGAGAGGCTGGTGACTCTGCACAGCCCTCCCTCACTTAAATCCAATTCACTTATAAGTCATGACATCACCTTCCTGACAAGAGATGTGTCTCCCATCCCATCTGTCTTTGTGACCTCTACAATAAGGTATATGAAGCAGATGATCTCCAATGTTCTTTCATCTTGGAATCTCAGAGTATTTGAATACACAGGATTTGGGCAGCCCTGGACACCCCATCAAAACCAGTTCATCCAGGGTTACGTAGCCTTATGCAGTTAAGCTAAGACACCATCAGATTCAGGTTCAATATGCACAGTTTCAGGAGTCTTCATAGTAATATCAGCTGATAATTTTCCAGATTCCATTATATAACTAGTTTCTTATTTTGTCTCTTGTTTTCAATTCAATGGGACAAGCATTCAGCAGTTACCTGCCAAGTAGTCTATTAGCAACAAGGAATTTGTTATTCAATTTTTTCAGCAGTGTCTGACTCTTCACAACCCCCTTTGGGGCTTTCTTGGCAAAGATATGGTACTGGTTTGCCGTTTCCTCCTTCAGCTCATTTTACAGATGAGGAAACTGAGGCAAACAGGATTAAGTGACTTCTCCGGGGACACACAGTTAGTAAGTGTCTGAGGCCAGATTTGAACTTGTGAAGATGAGTCTTCCTGACTTCAGGCCCAGCACTCTATCCACTGTGCCACCTAGGTGCCCAACTAGGAATGCAATACCCAAAATGAAAAGTATCCCTGACCTCAAGGAGCTTACACGCTACTGAGGTTAAACGGCACAAACACACAGAAATACAAATATATATAAAGTAATTGAGGCAAGGAGAGAAACTAATTGGAGAAATCAGGAAAAAACACATAGTCCTTGAACTGAGGATTGATGGGAGCCATGGACGCCAAAAGGAGGCTGTGTTGAGGAGGGTGGAGTGCAGGCCACACATGAGGAAGAAGAGCTCATGCAAGGGAAAGGACTTAAGGCATAGAATGTTGCCAGCTGAGACAGCGAGTAGGTCGGTTTGGCAGAAGATAGAATTCATTTCTTTCCACAAACCATCAAACTACGAGATTAATCCTTAGCATTTTTGTGGTGGGGGAAGGGGTGGTGTAAGTCAGAAAAGTAAACCCTAGACACAATCACCTCATTGTTCTCTGTATCACTGACGGGGTACAGGGAGATCTAGGGTGACCAGCCCTCCTCTACCCTCTGCCCCTACATTCTACCTTCTGTTACACAGAATAAGAAATCTTCCCCCAGGAAGCCACCCATTAGAGGTAAAAACAAACAGACACACCCTTCCTCACAATTAGAGCTATCCATGGAGAGGAAGAAGAAATGTCCCCCGGATAGCAAACTATTCATAGCAGGATCCATATTACTCTAGACAAAGGAAAGAAGAAAAAAAACCAGGAACTATGCTAAAGGCTTTGCAAAGATTATTTCATTTGATCCTTACAACAATCCTGTGAAAGAAGATCTAGTATGAGCTTCATTTTATGTTTGAGGAAACTGAGGCAGACAAAGGTTAAGTGACTTGCCCAGGGTCATATAGCTTAAGTGTCTGAGGCTGGATTTGAACTCAGGTTTTCCAGACTCCAGGGAAGAGAGAGAGACACACAGGTAGAGAGACAGGCATAGAAGCAGGGAGGGAGAGAGAAAGAAGAGAGGCGAGGAGCAGAGTGAGAGAGAGAGAGAGAGATTGAGAGAGAGAGAGAGAGAGAGAGAGGAAACAGAGACAGAGACAGAGAGAGACAGAGAGGGTCTTTGTTCACAGGGGGCCTTGCCTTCTTGACCATAGAGAACTGGAAAAACCAGCCTGGCCAGGTCAGAGGTGCAAGAAGGTGCAGGAGGGAGGCCTCCTAGTTCTAGTCCTTTTAAGCAGCCCCTCCAAGGCTGAGAAATGCTCCAGTTGTAGGCAAATGTAATTTGATGGTCTCTTGAAAGCCATCATTGAACCAATAAGGGTACAGGGTGGGGAAATCACATCTTTACAGCCCACTGAGTGATAATAACAATGAAATGAAATCACTAGCAGCAATATGGGCCCCCAAAGGTTCCAACCATGGAACAGAAATTAACTCATTAAGCTCCATCATGGCTTATTTGTGGAGCAGCTGTCTCTGCAGACTGCTCCTTGGGGGCCCTGCCTCCTCCCTAGATAGCGGTGAATGGAAAAGCCCCTGGTCTCTACCTTCCAGTCAAACTAGCCTGCTTATTGTAGCCGTCACATTGGTGTCTTGTGTCCCCCTCTCCATGCCCTTATCCAGGCTGTTGCTCATGCCCAGAATACCCTTCGTCCTCCCCTTATCCTCTTACAAGTTTCTTGCCTCCTTCAAAGCTTGGTTCAGATACCGTCTCCTATTAGAGGTTGTCCTGATTCTCTCCGTCCCCCCTTTTGGTGCAACCCCATTCAAATCACCTTGACTTTGTTTCCTGTGTATATATGTATATATGCATATATGCATGTGCCTTGTTTCCCATCACAGATTGCAGACTCCTTGATGGTGGGGACTTCCCACTTTTGTCTTTGTGTTTTCCAGGGCCTAGCACAGTGCTTGGTGCATAGTAGGTATTTAGTAAATGCTTGATGATTAATTCATTAATACTTATTTCCCAGATGACCTTGGGCAAATTGCCTAGTCTCTCTGGTCTTGTCTCTTCATTCGAATTTAGAAGTAAGTTAGACCTTCATCTAGCTCAAAATCCTGTGGCCAGAAAGGTTCTCTACATGTGTTTATCTAGCCTCTGTTTAATATGAAAAAGAGAGTAGCCCCTTCCTACCTCTCAAACAAAGAAGACCCAAAGGAGATTTTAAAAAATTAACCCTAACTCGCCCTGTCAGAGTAAGACCTGAACTAAGGGCTGGAGGCCCCTTTTCCTCGTTGCTTGTGGGCAGGAAAGTTTCTCCATGTTCCTCTCACCTCTGAAGCATGGTCAGTCCTAAACTTTGACCTATACCCCAGGTCTAGGTTCTCCTTCCCTGCCTCCTAAGACCTGGTTCTGCTTGACCCAGATAAGAACCCTAGAAAAACCCATCCTCCTTCTCCCGTGTTGGGCCTCTGGTCCTGGTCAGAGCTAGCACTGAATTTGGAGTTAGAGTCTGATTTCAAATCCTGGTTCTGTTATTGTATCCACACGCGTAGGATCAGAGCCACTTCTCCTTTAAATATAGAGGGTTGGCATCAAACTCGTTTAGAAAGAGGGAGACCACCAGTCTACAAAAGGTCAGTCTTGACTTAGTGTTAAAATGCAATGTGATCTGTATTCTATTCTATTTTTATTTATTTTTCATTAAATATTTCTCAACTACATTTCAATCTGGGTTGGGCTGCATTCAGAGCACCCGCAATCTGCATGCTTGACACCTCTAACCTGAACAATCTGATGTAAAATCCCTTCTGGCCCCAGTTTCTTTATTTTAATATTTAGCACAATGTCTGACACATAGTAGGTCTTCAATAAATGATTGGTTTCTATGAGATGTCTCCACAGCGTTCAGGTTGGATCTCTTAGTTGTGATGAAACTGGCAGAGTACTAGGAGCCCCAGGATCCAGACTCAAGAGATTCCTCCAACTCGGATCATTCCCCAAACAGAGGGCATCTTTCCATCAATTTCAGTTTATTCCCAGTATATGGTATATGGTAGCATTATCCTGGTCCTGACATAAACAGAGTTTTTCCTGAGACATCCACCAAGACCAGGGCCAAACTAGGACCTCTTCCTCATCTTAATTTCCCATCGATCAATAAGCATTTATTAAGCACCTATACATACCAGTAAGTGAACGGAACTCAGACATTTATGTGTATGTGTATGTGTATATGTGTGTGGGTGGTTCCCAGCTGGTGCACTGTAGGAATACAAAAAGAAGCCAAAGACAGTCTCTACCCTCAAGGAGCTTACAATCTACAACCTTATAGTCATCTCTTTGTGTGGGACCTGTCTGCCAAGGCAGATTGTAACTCATCTACAACCTACAGTCATAGACAGATGCCTGAAACTCTGAGAGGCTGAGCAAGTTGCTTGTTTACAGTCAAAGAATAAGTAGCATTTATTTAGTTAAGATTTGCAGAGCACTTTACACATATTTTCTCATTTGATCCTCACAACAACCCTGAAGGGTGGGTGCTATTATTATCCCCATTACAGATGAAGAAACTAAGGGACAGTGAAGTGATTTGCCCAGGGTCACACAGCTAGTAAGTCTCTGGGGGCAGGATTTGAACTCAGATTGATTTCAGACCCAGCACTGTATGTACTGTGCCGCCAAGCTGTTCAAGGTAGAATTAGAGCCCTGTTCTTCTGGATTCCAAGTTAAAGACTCTAACTACTGTGCAGCATCTGCTTCTCTGGAGTTGTCTGACCCAAATTCAACCCATGCAGATGGAAACAGAGACAAGGGAAACATTCTTGGGGTGAGGGGAAGACGGAAGCTCTTGTATTCTGTCTTAGCTCTCTGCAATATCCAAGGCCTTTGATGTATGGAGATTTCCTGGCTTCATCTGAGTTATGTCTAAATTCATGACAGCAACCACAAGAAAGAATATCTTGATGGACAAGTCCTGCGGGTTTGACCTCCTGCCGTCTTCAGCATCATCCAGAAACCTGATGTTGCAGCAATTTTTCAGCAGCCGAACTGATTTACTAATCAGTTTCAAAAACTCCTCTGCTTCAGGTCAGGAGCGTTTCCATTCCAACTCTGACTCTGAGCTTTGGCAGAATAGGGCAGCGTCCTTGAAACTTCTGGGGGTTACGTCCAATGTTCTTAGACTATGAAGACCTTTTTGGTTTGTTTTGGTTTCCTTGGAGTTGGGGACTGGTTTTTGGTTGATTTTTCCCCCCAGAGCTTAGCACAAATGCCTGGCACCTCCTAGTGACTGTAAATGCAGAAACACACTTGGCCAGAGCCATGGTTAACCTTTGGCTCACCTTCTTCCCTCTCTAAGGACCATTCTACTTAATGGGAGGAGGGGAACGGCCAACTGTTGATTCCCTTCTACTAGCTGAAATTGTCCCCTAACTTCAAATTTGAGGTGTCTTTTTTTCTGGACAGGCTTCCTCATCCAAATTCATGGTGGTAATAATCTGCCACATGATTCAGTGAATTGTAATCTTAGACTATCAGAATCCAAGATTTGGTAAGGAATTAGTCATAGGGTCATAGAATTTAAAATTCAAAGGGAACATAAAGATAAATTTAGTTCTACCCTCTCATTTTACAGATGAGGAAACCGAGGCCCAGAGGAGGAGCCTCACCAAAACTCACACAGGTAGTGAATAGCATAACCAGGACTAAAACCCAGATCATTTACCTCCAATTTCACCGCTTTTTCTACTACATGATGACCTTATTTACAGTTTGGGAAACTGAGATCCAGAGAAGTACAGGCAAATACTAGAGCCCCAGATCAGTCACTCTCTAGCTGTAACACCTCAGGCAAGTCCCTTTGTCTCTCTGTTTTTATCTCTGTAGAATTAGAGAGTTGTAGCTCTACAAGCCTATGATCCCAGGAAGTTTCCTGCTCAAGGTCACACAACTGACTTATGCCTTAGCCTGGTCTCCTGACTCCCAGAACAGCATTCTTTCTTTCTACGGTACCCCACTGCCTCCCCGTGTACTTCCCTAGGTAGCAACCCTTTGATTGGGCTTAGGGAAGAGGTTTCCAAAGAGAATGCCTCATGATGAATGTACATTATTAAAAATCCACTCCCATCTCTCTGACCCAGAACACTTTGGGTTGGGTCTCCTAGGAGAGGCTAGAGGAATGACTTTTAAAGAAACCCCAAAACTGAATGGAATACATTTCAGAGAAGCCAGAATAGGACACTGAGGTCAAGCAGGTGATGCTATAGCCCAAGGCCAATGAGGGAGAGAAGTAAGATTAAAGAGACAGGTGTGCTCTAGAGGGGAACGGGGACCTGTGGGTCCTCTTGTGGACCACAAAGGCAGCTTTTGCATGAGGAATCTTAGCCTTGCTGAGCTGGCCACTTGTAGTTCTGGGAAGAAGACAAAGATGAAAAAGACAGGAAGGGAAATGAAGGAGGAGAATGAGGAGGGAGCAGTCCAAGGAAGAAGGATAAATTGAGCCCATGAAGGTTGTTCGTGAGAGTTCTAATGGAATAATTTAAGGGGACCTGTCAACCTCAAGTGGAGCAGAAGCCCTTGGGCATCATTTTCTGGGTGCAGAAAAGGGACCAGGAGAGCTCTGATGCCAGAGCCAGTTCCAGAGATACCAGAACCAGTCCCAGAAAGTTACACTGTGAGTTGCCATCATTGATTGTTCTAAGTGACCGGGCTTTTAATAGACTCTGGAGAAGGGCTGGATCCCTGGCTTGGATTGTTTTCTCTATGGATACTAAAATGGCTTCTCTTTGTTTTCATTGACATGTAAATAAATGCATTCATGCTTTGATCCCTTAACTGGGAATGTATAAGGTAATTGGGAAGAGATTTGCCCTAGTGGGTAAAAGCCATTTTTGACCATACCTCCTACCATCTAGGAAATGAAGAGAGAGCAAAGATTCCCTTGACCGAGGGTTTTCTAAAATTCCAGTTGCTGGGGTACTGATTTCTGGGTGGGAAGCTTTATCCTGTATTCCAAAGCCAGTCCATGGACCTGCTCTAGCTGACCTATGCAGACAGGTAGATAGCTGGATGGCAGACAGTAACATCTAAACCCAAGGCACAGCTTGGGCTTGCCCTGAAGATAGCCAGCACCTCTCATTTACAACATCAGTTCAGTGATAATGCAAAGCCAGTAGAGATATGTAATTCCCATCATCTCAAAGGTATGGGCTGAGGAGAGGATGGTAAAGGCAAAACCCCAGGTACCACAGAGACAGTAAAAGGTTCAATAAATATAATTCAGGACTTAGAGGGGGCACAGGCTAATGTCCAGGCTATACCTCACTTGACTTTACAAAGCCTTGCCCATGATTTCCACAGTACATAACTGATCAGCAGGAAAAAGATAGTCCACGTGCAAAAAGACCCTTTGCAGTCTTGGGAGGATTAAGAAACATCTCTCAAGGTGGGGATGATGTCTCTTCTTGATGTCTGGGAAGAGCAGCGGGGTTTTTTTGGCTGGCTTCTTCAGAGTTCTTCATTAGACATAAGAAAGAGAATAGAGAGGGTGGGAGGGCGAGAAATAGGCAGGGAAGGACAAACATAAATGCCTGGCCTTTGATTCTTAGCAATAGTATCATCAACATTAGCAAAACTGGGAAGAGTGAAAACCTGGACAGTAATGCACTGGCAGTGAACCTGTGAATCGATCTGACAATTCTGGAGAGTGATTTGGAATTATGCCCAAAGGCAACCAAACTGGGCATACCCTTTCATCCATCAATGCCACAACTAGGTCTATGTCCCAAAGAGAAACTGGGGGAGGGGAAAGGACCAATTTATACAAAAATATTTACAGCAGCTCTTTCTGTGGTGGCTAAGAATTGGAAACCAAAGGGATGCCCATCAGTTGGGGAACAGCTAAACAAGCTGTGGCATATCATTGTAATGGAATATTACAGTGCTATGAGAAATGGCATGCGGGATAATTTCAGAAAAACCTAGAAGGACTTAGATGAACTGATGCAAAGTGAACTGAACAGAGCTGGGAGAACATTGTATACAGTAACAGCAATGCTGCTCGATGAAGAACTGTGAATGGCTCAGCTATTCTCAACAATACAATGCTCTAACACAATCCCAAAGGACTCACCAGGAAGCATGCCATCCACCTCCAGAGAAAGAGCTGATATTGCTTGAATACAGACTGAAACGTGCTATTTTTCACTTGCTTTAATTATTTTTCTTTTATTCAAGTCTTCTTGTACAAAATGACTAATGTGGAAATGTTTTACATGATTGTACATGGATAACCTATATCTGATTGCTTGCCACCTGGAGTAGGGGGAGGAGGGAGGGTTGGAGGGATAGAATTTGGAACTCAAAATTTAAAAAAAACAAATGTAAAAAAATGTTTTAACACATAACTGGGGGTGAATATTTTTTAAAAAACAGAAAAAAAAAACAGGAATTCCATCTTTGGTACTCTCACCCCCTATGAGCTTAGAACTTAGAACTTAGGCAGTAAGGTACAGTGGAAAGGGGACTGTATTTAAATATGGATAAATGGAGTTTGAAGCCCAGATCTGTTTACTACCCTAGTGACCTTGGACAAGTCACTTAACTTTAATCATAACTTCATTTTCTAATCTGTAAAATGACAACTTGTTCAAAGTGATCTCAAGAATCATGGGTAGCCATTTTTGTACCTGGAGTGGTACCAACAATGTCCACGAGCAAACAACATGAAAGGTATCCTTTATTTGGGACACCTTGGGGAGAAAGAAAGCCAGTTAGTAGTTGCTGTTTTCTTTAAAAACAAAAAGAAAACCAAGAACTAATTCTTTTGGCAAACTAAGCACTGAGCTCTGTTGTTTCTTCTGCTGAAAAATTGGAAATGCTTCCATTACTTTTCAAAAGCCAAGCTGGGCCACCCTAGTCATAGTCTAGTGGTCTCTAATGGGCCCCCCACCCGTAAATTTGTTATTCTAGAAACTTAGAATAGATTACAGATAAGAATTCCTTCCAGCAGAGGTATCAAACTCAGGGCTGCCTGAGCAACACTCCAGAGTCCAGCTGGAACCTGATTAAAATCGAACTGAGAAACAGTTGACAAAATAAATGTAATAGAACATAAATAATGATAATATGTTTTGTTTCTGTTTTTTAGTCTAAGTGTCTGAGGTCAGATTCAAACTCCGGAAGATGAGTCTTCTTGACTTCTGGCCTGACCTCTGTGCACTATGGTGCCATCTAGCTGCCCAACCTTGGATTATAAAAGGGAAATTTCACTTAGTCCAACCTCCTTGTTATACAGATGGGCAAACTGAGGGTCAGAGAGCATTAGAAATTGAAAGGAGAAATGATTTATCTAAAGCTGTATGACCAGACAATGAACCTCCTGAGACAGACCTGGAAAGAGTTCTAACACATATGTGTGTATGTATAAAAACCACAAGAATATTTGGTAAACATATATGTATATATACTTATTATATATATACATGTGTTTTACATATGTGTATGTTTATATATTATATATGCATATATGCATATATACATACATGTATACATATATATAAACACACACATATATACAAAAACGTATATAAGTGTGTGGATAGATAGATAGGTAGATGATAGATGATAGATAGATAGATAGATAGATAGATAGATGATAGATGATAGATAGATGATAGATAGATAGATAGATAGATAGATAGATAGATAGATAGATAGATAGATAGATGATGGATAGATAGATGATGGATAGATAGATAGATTGATAGATAGACAGATAGTTGTTGTGGTTGTGATTGGTTGATTAAAACAGATAAAAATACAGCGTGGCCCTCCCTCCATCTTGTATGATTCTCTCGTACAGTGACTATGGCAGAAAAGAAGAAAAGGGACCCAGAAGGATCCAGAAGGACCCAGAAGGACCAAAAGGTATGAGAATCACACTATTGGTAGGCCATCAATAAGCATTCATTTAAAACTAAAAATATGTGATCCCTATTGAGTGAAGAACCTATGTGATGAATGTAATTGAGGAGACATAAGGCCAAAAATGGAGCTGGCCTAGTAGCACGGTATGAGAAAAGACACATGACAAAGTCCATGGGTTTCATTTGTCAGTCAGTCAGTCATCTACCAGGCACTGTGCCCAGGGTGGGGATACAGAAAAGGGCAAAAACAGTCCCTGCCTTCAAGGAGCTCACAATCTAGTAGATGAGGCAACATGCCAACAGCCATGCACACGTGAGATGCATGTCATATAAATGAATGGGATGCAATTGCAGAGGGAAAGGGTTGGTACCTGATCAGTGTCAAGGAAACTGGAAGACGGCCCCCAGCATCTTAGGTCAAACTAGTAGAGTACAAATGAAAGATAAGAAGACCTGGATCGATTGTGATCTACATCACTGATGGAGTATATACATTCATAAAATCACAAATTCATCAAGATATATAAGGGCCCAAAGACAGACAGGGATACCTAAGCCAATAGGCTTATAAGACCATCATAAATATGTGTTTTCCAATGGTCTTAGGAGACCCCTGTGGAAGGATCGTTCAACCCCCAAAGGAGTCACAACCCACAGGTTGAGAACTGCTGCTACAGAAGATCCTGGTCTTCCACCTTACCCCTACAAAACCTAACTCTCTGGAAAGTGGCAGTGTCATTAATGGGTTGGTTAGATCAACTAACCTCTCTTAAAATATTAACACTAAAGAGTTATCCCTCCCAAGAAAAAAATTGTATTAACTAAAATGCCGGTATCTGCTCAATACTCTAAGGACTGGATATCAGCAAACATCTATTCAACCATACACAGGCCATTAAACACATTCTAGGCCTTTAGGGCACAACGAATTCAAGCTGCAGTGTTGGATTTGGTGCCAGCTCCACAACACTGAGCACACTATGATGTTCCCCAGACACTCCTGCCTCCATGGGCTCTATCAACTCTCTAGAACAAACAGCATCACAAAATCACATGTTGAAAGTAAAGCTGTGAACTTCATCATGGGTGGACCAATTCAAACTCAGATTTTCTGACTCCAAGCAGTATTCTCTCTACTATGCCCCATTGCTCATTGTTCTAACCTGTCAAGATCTTTTTGGAACATGATTGTGCTATCCCTTCCAGCTTTAAATCAAAAGAAAACCTGATCAGTATGTCACTTAAGTCTAAATTCCAAACCCAAGATTCTATTTACTTTCATTTGGAATGTAGCACAAACCTAGACAATGCTTTCTATGAATCAGCCTGTAGCCAATAAGAGATTCTGAACAGCTGGTAGATAAGTAGAGAAAATTCATTGTTCCTCTTATGTTTCCAGAGTGGCAGTGGAAGATGTGTGAACTTCTCATACTATTGCCACAAATCTGCCTTTTGTGTTGAATTTGTGAAGGGAAGGAAGAAAACAAGTGTGGTGTTCTTTATCCTCCCCACCACCCATTATCAGCTAAATAAGCTGCCAACAAAATCAGGACTAGCCATTAACTGTGTAATAACCAATTAAAACTATTGCTGGCTAACCTGATCCTGACTGACAGTTCGGTGGGTGAGTGAAAATTGTTTGCAGTAACACCTCCTAACAATTTATGATCCCAAAATAGCACAAAATTCCCACCCAAGGTCTTGCTTTCCCTTGATAAATTGACTTCTCATGCATGCTAGTTTTTGGATTCAGCTTTGTCTTAGTAACAATGACTGATATTTACAGAGAACGTCAAGGTTTGCAAAGTGATTCACATCATCTCATTTAATTTCCACAGTGCCCTTGTGAGCTAGGTTTTATAGATATTATTATCCCTATTTTGAAGATGAGGAAATCAAGGCTCAGAGATGTTGTGACTTGCTTATGAAGGCATAACTAGAAAAACCAGAGGCTGTGTTTTCTGGGTATATTGAAGAGAAAGTCAAATTTCACTGGACACCAGAAGAAGAAATGTGAGTAGAAGACAGAAAATAAAGGGAATTTGTGAACAACAGGGTTAAGACTTGAGAAGGCAGAGTGAAAGAAGGGATTCTGTATGGATATAATCTTAGAGTTCTCCCTTCCGGGGGTGTTTTTTATCTACACTAAAGGATCCAAATCCAAATCAGCAGCTCTGGCTTTCCCCATCATCATTTGCTTCCTGACCACCCCATGCATCCCCCACCCTGCAGCCACACCATTCTATACATCACCTACTTTTACTCTGCTCTCTCCCCCATAAGCATCACGTTAGTAGGGCTCCTAAACCCTTAAATACAGTCCAGATGCCAGGGAGACTTTAGTGAATGGGATGTTCTTTGAGAAAGCATGGCCTCGTGCTGCCCTCTGGTGGTCTTTATTGTGAATGTCCATCCTCTCCCAACATTTCTTTATGCAACCCTCCAGACCAGGAAGATGATGGTCAGGCATAGGAGGATGGACAAATTGATTTAAACAAAGGAACTGACAGCTTCCTTTCCCAATCCTTTGGCTTCCTCAGAAGTGCTCAGTGATTCATTCCTGAGTCAGCTAAGTATCTGAAGTTGATGTAGTGCTGGACTTTGAATCTAGAAGATTCAAATCCTGCTTTAGACACTTAGTAGCTGTGTGACTCTGAGCAAATCAGTTCAACTTTTCTAGCTTCAGTTTCCATACCTGTCAAAGGAGGATAATAACAGCACCTAACTCTTAGAGTTACTGCAGGAATAGAATGAGATAATATGGGTAAAGAGCCCAATCATTCATAAAGTGCTGTATAAATGCTATTTTGATAAATAGCAACAATAACTTATTGTTATCACTCCTGAATTCATGAACTGTGGAGAGCCAAGAGATTCAAGAGGAGTCAGAGCCTTATTGAGTTTATAAAAGGTCAGTAATGGAGGGAGAAAAGTGATGGATTAGGAGAATACGAAGGGATTGAGGGAACAAGAGTAGAAATAAGGAAGGGGAAGCTGTAAAAAGACAGAAGATGACCATGGAGCAGAATGTCAGAGTCTATGGTCTTTGATATGGAATTGATTTGGGTGATGGGAGGGTCCAAGGTGTAGCCACTTAGTTGAATAACTGGACTAGAGAGTGGAGATAAAAGTCATGGTAATTGATGACATTAATGAACTCTAGGGGCAGGCGTCAGGATGGAGAGGAAGACTGTTATCCCGGGAATGAACTGATTGAGGAAAAAGCAAAGTGATGTGGAAGTCAGTAGATGCAGTAACAAGTATCAGGAAAGGAGTAAATTACAAAGGAGGTGAGGTTGCCATGCAATGGAGGGTCTAGAAAAGGCAGTGAGAAATAAAGGTGGCAATTCTGCATTGTCCCTGTATGATCAGGGAAATGAAAAGTGAATAGAATAATACTGGGGAGAGTTGCAAGAGGTGAAGTGACTTGAGGAGAAAACCAGATTTCAGTGAGTACCCAGAAAAGTGACAGAAAGATAAGGGATGAAGGGAAAATTGTTAGTAATAGGGTAATGCTTTAAAGACAAAGTGGAAAAGAGGATCCAAGAAGGATAAGGGAAGGGGAGGACTAGGGCTGTTACTTTCTAGGCTGTCATGCATGTCTGTGCTTCTTTATGAATTTCAGTTCTCTTCTGTAAATTTAAAAAATACCTCAATGACTTCTCTCTCTCTCTTTTCTTTTTCTTCCTCTCTTTCTCTCTCTCTCTCTCTCTCTCTCTCTCTTTCTCTCTCTCTCTCTCTCTCCTTTTCTCTCTCTCTCTCACTCTCTCTCTCTCTCTCTCTCTCTCTCTCTCTCTCTCTCTCTCTCCCTTTCTCAGCAACACTATTGCCAGTTTTCCTCTCTCACACAAAACTCTCCCCCTCACCTCTGGAAAAAAAAAAAGAAAAACATAATTCTTGTAACAAAGCCATAATGAAGCAAAACAAACATACATATTTGTCATTGTCCACAAATGTACTTGTCATTGTGCCTCTTGAGTCCAGCACTCTTCTGCCAGGAGAAGAACAGCAGGTTTCATCATAAATCCTCTGAGTTTCTGACTGATTGTTGCATTGTTCAAAGTTCATAAGGTTTTCAATATTATGCTTCTTTCCAAAGCTGTTACTGTATAAATTGTTCTCTTGGTTCTGATCACTTCATTCTTCATCAATTCATAAAATACTTCCCAAGTTTCTCTCTAAAATTATTTTTATGATTCTATTCTATAATGTTGTATTATATTAATATGTCATAATTTTCTTAGTCATTCCTTTATTGATGGGTATGTCTCCCCACTCTTGGCTTCAGTTCTTGACAACAAGAAAACCTTCTACAAATTTATGTGTATGTGTATATGTATTTATATATAAATATATGTATATAGATATAGACATAGATATAAATATGTATGTATGTATGTACATATGTATATGTATGTGCATCTTTTTTTAAATCTCTTTAGGTTATAGGCCTAGTAATTGTATCAAGGATATTCACAGTGTAGTGACTTTTCAAAAATAGTTCCATATTGTTTTCCAGAATGATTGGAGATAGATGACACTGCTTGTCTCTCAGCCCCTCCAACAAATTTAATTGGCCTTTTTGATAACTTTTTTTTATATCTTTGCAAATCTAATAATTATGAAGTTACGAATAACCCAAAGGTTATTTGAAGTTTCTTTAAGTTGAGTGTCTACAAAATTAGTGATCTGGAGCATTTTAATTTGGGTGTTGGTAGCTTGAATTTCTTCCTTTAGGGCAGTAGTTCTTAACCTTCCTAATGCCACAACCCTCTAATACTCATATGTGGGTGTATCTGCATGTGGGTGGACCTACTTAGAGATGGATAGAGGAACGGTGTCTCGGTTCCTAAGATCATTGGAAATATGTGTTTTCCAATGGTCTTAGGCAACCCCTGTAAAAGGGTAGTTCGACCCCCAAGGGGGTTGCAACCCGCAGGTTGAGAACTGCTGCTTTAGGGGCTACCTGTTCATGAATTTTTACCATTTACTCATGGAGGGGGGCAAGCTGGGAATGACCATGATTCTTACATATTTGAATCAGTTCCCTATATATGTATGTATATATATATGTGTGTATATTATATATATATATGTGTGTATATTATATATATATATATATATATACATATATATATATATTTTAATCAGGCCTTTCTCAGAGTAAAAGATTTTCTGCAAAGTGACACAATGATTTTTCTCAATGAACTATTTCTCTTCTACTTATAACTGCATCAATTTTCTTTGTGCAAAAATTTTTAATTTTATGTACACAAAATTGTCCACTTTATTTTTCATGACCCTCTGCATTCTTCATCTGGTCATAAACTTTCCTCCTATCTATAGTAATGAAAGGTATTTACTTCCTTGCTCCTCTAATTTGCTTATGTTATATAAACTTTTATATCTAGGTCAAAAATCCCTTTAGAGCTTATAATGGTATATGAAGAAAGCTCTTGGTTTAAACTTTCTGTCAAAAAGGAAACAAAATGATCCTTTTGGTGATTATATGGGGACCCTAGAAAGTCATTTAAACATAAACTGAAGCCAGATTTGAGCTCAAGTCTTCCTCTCTCCGGACTCAGTCTTCTATCCACTGTGCCACCTAGTAGCTCCTGACATATCATAACCAAAGATTATAAAAACACTGGAGGTCCGTTGGATCATAGAATCTAGAGTCATAAATGACCTCAGTGGACATTTAGTCTAATGCCTTTGTTTTCCAGATGAAAAAAAATTCAACCCAGGGAAATTCAGTGACTTGTCTATGATCCCATGAGTAATAGATACTAGGGGTGGGATTTGAACCCAGGTCCTCTAACTCTAAGGGCCTTCCCTCAAAGAGTTTATAGTTTCCTGGGGGTACTGTAATATGTACACAAATAAGTATAATACAAGGTACAATGTGAGTAAGATGAAAAAGATCCTGTTAGGAAAAAATGGGGAGGGGGAGATCACTGTTGGATGAAGGGATCCCTAACGGCTTCAAAGGAGGAGACGCTTGAGCTGAGCCTTGGAGAAAGAAAAGGATTTTAGCTGACTGAGATGGGAAGGGAGCACATTTCACACCAAGCTGGTGCCCTACACAAACGCTTAGAGACGGGAGACATCAGGTCAGGGTCAGAGAACAGACAATAATAGTTCAGTTTGACGGGCAAATAGCTTTCCTGAGCAGAAGTAACATGAACTAATGCTGAAAAGAGACGCTGGAGACAGATTGTGGAGGGCCTTGGACATCGGGTTAAGGTATTTGTGTTTGGTCCAGTAAGCAACAGGGAGCTACCAAAATTTCAGGGGTTTTCTAAGCCAGGGGAGCAGCATGATCAGAATTGTACTTTAATGATTTTTGCATACAAAGAATAGATGGGGGAGAGGGGGAAGACTAGAGATGATACCTACTTGGCCTTTTAGTTTTATTTCTTCATCTTTTGGTCTGCACCTGTGATATCCCAGATGAGTTAAGAGGTTGTTATAATAGTTATGGTGAAAATTAAAGAAGATCTAAACAAGACCACTAGCACTGTGAATAGAGTCCTATGATGTATTTTGAAGGTAAGATCAATAAGATTAGATTTGGGGAGGTAAGAAAAAGAAAAGAACCAAAGATGGCCCCGAGTTTTTAAGCCTGGGTGTCTGAAAAGGCAAAATGGTGGTGCCTTCAATAGAAAAAGAATGGGGTTTATTTGTTAGAAGGGAAGATGAGTTTGGTCTTGAATATGTTAAGCTTGAGAGGCTTTTGTGTTTATTTTTAGCATCAGATAGTGAATCAGCCTGTCTTCCCTGCCTGTTGTCTCCCTACATCAAGAGGCAACTCTTAGTGGCACATTCTCCAAAGCATGAACCAATAAAGGCATAGAGTTTTTCATATAGCAGAGACTTAGACCTGTCTAGAGACAGACTAATGAGAGCAAGGAAAACATATCTCTAGTCTATGTCTAGGCAACAGGAGAGCTAGGCATCCCCCCGAGTGAAGGTACTGGAGAGTTGCAGGAAGAGGTGGTTGAGACAGCATTTTATTTATATCCAACATCACTAGGTTAAAAATAAAAATAATGGACTGAAGAGTAAAAACGGCATTAAACAGATTAAATGGAATTCATTCAGTTACCATATATGAAAATACAAAACAAAATATTGTTCTGGAAAGGATTAAGACATGACCTCTGCTCTTACAGAGCTTACTATTGATTATAAGACTCCATGCTGAGAGGCAGAACAGAACAGGAGATTGAGATCTAACTCTCAATTCAAGAAGTCCTTACTCTACCATATACTGGCCATGTGGACCCCGGGTGAGCTACCAGACTTCTCAGAATTCCCCAGAACTCTTTAAGACCAGAAGATGCCAAACAGGTGCCAATAGGCATCACTAGAGGGAGTTTCTTCCCCTAGAGTTCTCTGCACCAAGAAATCACAGATCTAGTCTGACAAATTTAATAAAATAGATAATTTTGATTTTATGAAATTGAGAAAGTTTTTCATAATCAACACAACTAAGATAAGACAGGAAGTCATCAACTGGGGGAGAAATCTTTGCACAAATATATCTAATAAGCATCTGATATCTAAAATAAAGATGGAATTAAATTAACAGCTCTCAAAGGAAGAATTTCAAACTACTAAAAACCATATGAAAGATTTCTCCAAGCCCTTTAAATAAGAGATATGCAAATCAAAAACAACCCTAAGGTTTCACCCTTATTGTCAAAGATGATAAAAGATGGGAAGAGTCCCAAACATTCTGTTAAACAATTTACAATTATGTTAAAAGAGTGACTAAAAGGGGACAGAGCCAAGATGGTGGCATAGCAGCAGCAACATATCGCAGCTCTCACATAGCCACCCCAAAATACCCATAAAATAGGACACTAAACCAATCCTAGAACTCCAAAACGCACACAAAGATACTTCCCACTAAAGTCAGCTTGGCTACGAGGAACCATATCAGCACTGCGAACCAAAACCAGCCTGGCCTGAAGCTGCTGCTGAGCCCCAGGGGCAGCTGGACTAGAGGAGCAGTGAGCGGATTAGCAGCAGCTGCGAGCAGTGTTGAGAACTAGGTCAGTGGGGCTTGCGAGGTCTTGGGAGGAAAGCAGTCTGGCCAAAAGGCCTCCAGAGCGGAAAAGCAAAAGGCAGAGGTTTTGCACCCACCTCCGCATTGCAACTTCTTGCCCACGGCCTGCAGACAGCAGGGGGACTAAGCGATTGTTCTGAGGCCAGTGCTCCCGCGTTGAGTGGCCTGCATCCAGATCGCCGTCTTGGGCCTCGGTCTTGGAGTCTTCATTATCCAGTGAGCCGGAAGTAAGTAGGAAGGGTCCCAGCACCTTCCTGAGAGCTACGGTAGCTTGGAGGACCCCAGCGATTTGGGACAGAGCTTTCCCTTCTGGAAGCAGAGCCCCACAGAGATTTTAAAAAAAATCACGGACTCAAAAACCATGAGTAGGAATAAGCATAAGAAGCAAAGTAAGAACTGCAACCAAACCTTAGATTTCTTCTTTAGGGAAAAGAAAGATCATGGGAGAGAGAGGGAGGAGGAGAGTGCAGCCAGAGCGCCCCCACCAGGGGCCTCCAATAAACACGAAGAATGCCTTAAAGCTAGAGATGAGCTGAAGAAGGATTTTGAAAACCAAATAAGGGAAGTGGAAGAAAAATTGGGAAGAGAAATAAGAATGTTGCAGGAAAATCATGAAAAGAGAGTCAGAAGTATGACTGAAGAAATCAACACCCTAAAAAATAGATTAACTCAAATGATAAAAGAGGCCCAAAAAGCCAATGAGGAGAAGAATGCCTTAAAAAGTCGCCTTTGCCAGATGGAGAAAGAATCTCAAAA
>CM053583.1:20827610-20865536 GCA_028627135.1 Pseudochirops cupreus | reverse complement strand
TGTATTTGATTGCTTATCCTTCCAGTGGGGGTGGGTGATGAGGGAGGAAGAGAAAGAATCTAGAATCTAAAGTTCCATAATCAAATGTCATAAATATCTATCTATCTATCTATCCATATTTATATATATGTATATATATATATATGCAATTATTATTATTATTATTATTGACTACATCCAACTGGAACTTGAGATACATAGGCACTGTGGTTGGGAGATCCGTCCTGCCCTACCAAAAAGTGACATAGGAGAGAATAGACTGGGGGAGGGGGAACACACTGGGATGGCTGTTTTGGGGTGGTGGGTAGGGGAAAGAAGGAGAGAAAATATGTAACTCAAAATCGTGTGGAAATGAATGATGCAAACTAAAATAAAATTTTAAAAAAGAAGAGTGACTAAAATGTCCATACTCTCTAACCCAGACATCATGCTGCCAGGCATATATCCCAAGATAGAAAGATAAGAAGAAAAGCTCCACATACGCAAATATATTTCTAGTATCCCTTTTTAAAAAATTAAATATATATACCCATATTATATATATATGTGTGTATATACATATATATATACATATTGCACATATATGTACATAGATATATTTATTATATACATATATGTATGTGTACTTATTGTGTATGTATACACTTATTGTGTATGCTATTATTTATTTATTAATGTGTAAGCTATTATTATGCTATTTATGTGTATGCTATTATTTTAGTAGTATTTTGTTTTTTCCCAATTACATGTCAAGACAATTTTTAGCATTCATTTTTACAAGATATTGAATTCCAAATTTTTCTCCCTCCCTCTCTCCTCTTCCCTTTTCTGAAAATGGTAGGTAATTTGATATAGGTTATGTATGTAAAACATATTTCCACACTAGTCACAGTTGTGAAAGAAGAAACAGATCAAAAGGGGAAGAAAACACTAAAAAGAATAAAGTAAGTGAAAAAAGTATGTTTTGATCAGCATTCAGAGTCCATCAGTTCTTTATATAAATGTGGATAATGTTTTCCTTCATTAGTCCTTTGTACTTGTCTTGGATCATTGTGTTGCTAAGAAGAGCTGAGTCGTTCATAGTTATCAGCACGCAATGTTGCTGATACCGTGTGCAATGTTTTCATGCTTCTGCTCGCTTCATTTTGCACCAGTTCACACAAGTCTTTCAAAGTTTTTTCTGAAATCTGCCTGTTTGTCATTTCTTATTACACAATAGTATTCCATTACATTCATATACCACAGCTTGTTCAGCCATTCCCCAATTGATGGGCATTACCTGGGTTTGTAATATTTTGCCACCATGAAAAAAGTTTTCCCATGAGGTATTTTACATTTTCTTCTATTTTTTCATTCTTTTGAATTTGTTTGTTGATCCTTTATGTCTCATAGAGTCATTAGTTTCTACTTGCCCAATTCTAACTTTTAAGGAGTTGTTTTCTTCAGTTAGCATTTGTATCTCCTTTTCCATTTGGCCAATTCTACTTTTTTGTTTTCTTTTTCTAAGCTATTGGCTCTTTTTTCATAATTCTCTTGCATCACTCCCATTTTTTTTCCCTGATTTTTCTTCTACCTCTTATGATTATTAAGATCCTTTTTGAGCTGTTCCATAAGTTCTTTCTGGGCTTGAGATCATTTCCAGTTTTTCTTTGGGGCTTCGCTTATAGGGATTTTGACATTGTTATCCTCTTCTGAGTTTGTGTCTTGAACTTCCCTTTCTCCATAATAACTTTCTATGGTTAGATTCTTTCTTTGGTGTTGTTCTTGGCCTTTTTCCTTTCTTTTAAATTTGAGCTCTGCTCCTGGGGTAGAAGGAGCACTGTCTCAGGCTTCTTGTGCCAGGAGTTGCTCTTTTTCACCCAGTGCTGCACTACTGTTGTCCTGAGGCCCACAAGGGACCCTCTTTTCTGATGCTGCACTGAGAGGGTGTGGCTAGCACTGTAGGAAGCCGTAGGGGTCTGGCACTTTATCTGGTGCTGAACCAGGGTCCTAGTGTGCTGAGGCCAGTGGGATGTTTCTGCATTTTCCTGGGGCTATGCTGAAGCACGTGGGTGTCTGGCCACTGAGGGCTGCCTTTTTGCTTAGGCACTGATAGATTTGATGTCTACCTGTTTGCCGAGGGCTATACTGATGCACTTGGGGTTTCTGAGCCGAGTATGCCCATTCCCTGGCTATGTTGAGGTACATGGTGGGTTCTAACGTTGCCCTTTCGCTGCTCCACTACACTGGGGCTCAGGATCTGCCACTGATTTGCTGAGGTGGGGCTTGGTTCTGGCTTGCAGGGACACTTCCTGTCCTGGACTGCACTCCTCCTTTACCCAAGTGAGACAGACTTTTCTTGCCAATCTTCCAGTTTCTTGGGCTAAATTGTTGTTTCACTCCATCTTTTTGTGGGTTCTTCTGTCCCAGGATTTGTTTTTAGAGCACTATTTTATGGTTGTTTGGAGGTGCATATGGGAGAATTATGGAGAATTACTGCTTACTCCGCTATCTTCTAGCGTCCCTTTTTGGTAGTAATGATCATACAAATTTGGGACAGAATTTGAGTGAGTAGTACTAAGTGGTACTAGGATAGGTGAGGGTAATTTATTGACAGAGCCAAGCACAGGTTAGGAGACTATAGACAGATGTAGGCAGGGATGGAGCCACATGTGACCTCCTTTGCCTTCATCGTCCCCTAAATCAACATGCAGGGATACTGGGTGCCCAGGTTTACAGACAAAAGGCCAGCTGTGGCAACTGTCACGGCACAGTAAAAGTGTGGAGGGCTAATAAAGATGAAGAAGGTGGAATTAGCTATGGAGGGCTAATAAGGATGAAGAAGGTGGAATTGTAACCATCAGCCATATTAGCAACTTTCCTAGAGAGTTTCAGAAGCCAGTTCTAACTACAACCGGACACAATTTAAATCTTAAACATACTGGAGTTGTATAACAGGAGCCAACCCTAAGACAGTTAGAGAAGAGACTCCTCTAGCTATTCAGGACCAAAGAATGGAAAACAAAGTAGATGCTCAGCATTTAAGGTATGGCATTTGAATAGCATGATAGTTGAATGAAGGTGGTGTATAAAGGAAAGATATTAATGAAAAAATTAAGTACAGGTAAATAAGCTGAAAGCATGGCATGAATTGTGTTGACTTTATTGCCTGCCTTATATAATCTGCTACTGGAGAACAGGGTAGATTAATCTATTCTTTGTAAATAACCCACCAGTGTCCACCTCATTATTATGGTGTGGAGCAAATAGTGTATGTTTTTAAATAGTGTATAAATATATATACGTGTGCGTATATATGTGTGTGTATGTGTGTGTGTATAAATGTGTGTGTAGTATTATAAAAAGATCAACTGTAAAAATTAAAAATAAAAGGAGACTCACCTACCTACATTTTCCTAACCAATTCTTTCACTTGTTGAGAAGAAAAGAATGAAACATACATAAAAATGAAAGAATTAAAAAGAAACTATCCACAAAATAAAAGGAGAATGAAAAATATATGAAAGTGCCTAGAGTTACATCTGTGTAAAAATGGGAAAATGCAAACAATGTTATGTGTTTGGTGATCTGCATCCCCCAACACTAGAATTGATTATTTACTGCTGTCAGAAAAAGAAAATTGGATAATGTAAATCTGCAAAAATTTACATCAGCTTTTCCAGATCACAACTCCATCACAAGCATAACAACAAGCAAGCAGAGGCAAGGAAAAATGTACATGAATCATAATTAGGACGGAAAGGCCCTCATCCAGTATCTCAGCACCTTTGAAGTTTTAGCAGGTTACTGGAATGACATCAATCATTCAATCATCAGGTTATCTGGGGACACAGCCCCAGCAGAGGAAACGGGGGCCCAGGTGGAAGGTCATCTTTTCTTTCCCATCTCCCTGAGCCAGTTGTCTCCCATGACAGTTACTCACAAGATAGATATGGAGGTAGTAAGAGCAGTCTGAGGGGTTGGCATTTCTAAAGCAGGAGCAGAGATTAAATAATAATCAGACTGCTGCCCAAGATCCTCTTCTTATAGTGAATCAGTTGAACAGGCCTAGGAAGAGGAGTCTAGAATCCACCAACATTCTTGGGTGTCCCATCATTGATTGGATGAAATGTCAATTGGCATCAAGCCTCCTTGAATCAGTCTGTTGCTCTAAAACTAATTGGCATCCCTGATTCTAATTGACAGCTCATCTGAGTGGTCACATGGGTGTGCCCAATTACTTCTACTACAGCCCCACTTACAATGAAATTCTTGTAAAAATCCCTGAGATGAAATCTCTTTAATAGTAACAAACTATGTCTAAAGTCTTCAGAGAGGGAGGACCCACAGACAGCAGCCAGGGTGAAAGCAATTTGGAGCCATGCTACGGGAAGAAGAAAATCACCAGTGAAATAAAAGTCAATGAGTCAGAACAATTTTGTAAATACAAAAGGAACGAACACAGTTATGCAATACTAAATGTCATATCAATTATGTTCCTCAGTTAGCATAGAGATAGGGCCTAACAGTTTGGGGCAGAAAATTAAGTCGATAAAATATTGGTCTTCCAAATCCAAAATAAGGCAGAAGTGAAGGGAATTATGACCCAAATCTGATCTACAGAAACCAAAGACCCTTTAGCAGAGGCCAGGAGAAATAAGAAGCGCTGCCTGAGGATCCGTTTCTCCTGGGGCACATCTGATCATTTCCAGGCAAGAGATTGACCAAACAACCAAAATGATGAGTGCTGATCTGCTCTGACAGCTTGGACAATACAACAAATGTATCTTTTCATGCCTCCAAGGGGAAATCTCTCCTGAACCCCTTCCTAGTTCCTCTACTGTTGAAGGGATCCTAGGAAGCTGATTTCGAATGAGAATAATGGGGGTCACCTCTTAGACTCAGGTATAGATCAGACCCACTGCCTTTAAGGGATATGGAAGTGAATTTTGTGATAAGATATGTAGCAGCAACCATCCTTCAGAAATCTAAAGAAGGCATCTCTCCAAAACTTTGCAACCAGCATCATCTCCAAAGAAGGAGAGGGAAGGAATCAAATTGGATGACTCTCTATTGTTCATTCACTTCAGTCTTGTATGACTCTTCATGACCCCCTGTGGGTTTTCTTGGCAAAGACACTGAAGTGGTTTGCCAGTTCCTTCTCCAGGACATTTTACAGATGAGTAAACTAAGGCAAACAGGATTAAATGACTTGCCTAGTCATTTAACTAGTAAGTGTCTGAGGTCAGATTTGAACTCAGGAAGATGAGTCTTCCTGACTCCAAGCTCAGTCCTGTATCTACTTCACCAGATAACAGCCAAGTTAATACAATAATTCAGACAGAGGAGAGGTAGAGACAGAAGAGAGAGGTAAATGTATGGGGGGAAAGAAAGGGAGGAAAGAGAAAGGGGGAGGGAGGGAGAGAGAGGAGAGAAAGAGATTCAGAAAATAAATATATAAATTTATACTTCTTAATTGCACACAAGTTATGTGTCTACCACCAGTTAATCTTTTACACAATTGCCCAAACAATCTTCTTAATGCACAGATCTGACCATGTCATTACCTTGATCAAAACCCCCTCAACGGCTCCCTGTTGACAATAGGATAAAATATGAATCCCTTAAGTTGTTCTACGTTCTGGCATAAATCGACTTTTCCAGCCTTATTTCATCACTCAACAGAAACTGTCCTTTTCAAAGTCACCAGCAATCATTTAATTGCCAGATCTAATGACCATTTCTCCATTTTCATCTTTCTTGAGCCTTCTTCTCCTGGATCTTCTCTCTTCTTTTGGATCTGGTGACTGTTCTCTCTTACTTTTGCTCCTTCCTGTCTAAGCACTCCTTTCCAGTCTTCTTCTACAACATATCCTCTGCCTGTGGCTTAGCCTCAAGGTTCTGTCCTGGAGCTTTTTCTCACTCTACACTCACACGTGGAGATGTCATCAACTCCCAAAGGTTTAATGACAGTACCATCTCTCTCTTGATGCTTCTCAGATCTATATTTCTAACCCTAGTCCCTTCTGAGCTACAGTCTTACTTCACCAGCTAACCACTTGGACACTTTAAAATGGATGAATCATAGATACCTCAAACTCAACATATCCAAACCAAAACTCATTATCTCCATTCCTTCCTCTCCAGTTTGGTCCTTTTCTTGAACTTCTTCCATTTCTTTCTTTTTTCTTTTTCTTTTTTCTTTTTTCTTTTTTTTGCTTTTTGGAGAGCTATTGAGGTTAAGTGACTTGCCCAAGGTCACATGGCTAGTTTTTGTGTTAAGTGTCTGAGGCTGTATTTGAACTTAGGTCCTCCTGACTCCAGGGCCGGTGCCACCACTTTGCCACCTCGCCACCCCCACTTCCTCCATTTCTGTAAAAGGCACCAGCACCTTCCCGTCACCCTGATTCGTTTATAATTTAGTTATTATCCTGAACTCATTCTCACTTATACTCACTAGATTCCCCAATCTTTTCACTCTTTCCTACACATCTCTTGAATCTGGACCCTTCTCTCCAGTCACATAGCCACCAACCTAGTGCAGAATCTCATCACTTCTCACTGGCACTATTACAATAGCTTCCTAATTCATCTTTCTCCCTCAGGTCTCTCCTTTCTCCAACCCATCATTCATACAGCCTTTAGAGCAATTTTCTTAAAATACATGTCTGACCACGTCAATCTCCTACTAAATAAATTTGGTGAGTTCCAACTGCCAGTTCCCATAATGATCAAATATAAATTATTTAGAATTTAAAGCTCTACACAACTTGACCTCAATTCACCTTTCCAGCTTTATTGCACACTCTTACACATATGCCATGGTTCATCCAAACTGGTCTTTTACTGTTCTCCATGTACAATGCCTGTAGCTTCCATGCCCCAAAGGTACTCCCTCTTCATACCATCCTGCTTTTGATGATGCTTAGTTTGCTTAAAGGTTCAGTTCAAGTTCTGCATAATCCAGGATGGCTTTCCTGCTTGCCAACCCCCAACTAGCTGCTAGTGCAATCCCTGCCCCCCAATCACCATGGATCTATTTTGTAAGCCTACACACAACTTCCTTGAGAATAAAACCTGTTTTTTGTTTTTGTATCCCCAGCAAATGGCATAGTGCCTGGCATATCTTATATACATACATTCATTCATACATACATACATACATACATACATACATACATACATACATATACACACAGAGAGTAAAAAGCTTGTTGATTGATTGACATTACTTTTGTTCATGCATTCTACATTCAATCATCCCTGTCTATTAAAATTCCCTTCTTTCAAGGCTCAGTTAGGGTCAAGGTTCAGTCTCCTCCATGGACTCTTCCCTACTCTCCCCAACTGATAGTGTTCTCCCCCTCCTCATATTTCCCTAAAAGACATGGTCTGGATCTCTTTCTTGTCCCTCTCATATTTATGTGTAAAAGGAGTCATCCTCACAACAGGCTTGAAATTTTGTGAGGGCGTGACTTATTCAAGTTTTCGTCTTTGTGTCTCCTGTGCCTAGCTCATGCCCTGCCTAGCTCATGCCCTGTACATAGGAAATACTTTAATGTTGAATTGAAATAGACTCCCTCATTCACTAGCTTCCTCCGTCACTAGCTTCCAATGGCATCTTGGATATTTTTCTTCTTTTCTAGGTCTTGGAGTCAGGACCCCAAGACCTAGAAATGAAGCAAATTCTCCAAGATGCCATTGGAAGTTAGTGGTGGAGCTGAAGCTGGATAGAATCCAAGTCTGTCTGACTTCTATCCCAAGGCTCCTGCTGGTGTAGCACCATACAGTGCCTCCCCATGACCTGTCCACTATTCTGAATTAATTCCCAATAGTCTGATTCTAGAGGCACTTTGTGAGACCCTAACATGGTTTCTGGAAGTATAAATTACTGTGGCCAAAACTCCCACTGATGTCATGTGCCTATGAATCATGAAGCATCATGACTTCAGAAGAATTAAATTTGCAAATCACACAAAAGACAATGTAACACCACATGATGGGGAAACAGGGGCTGTTGCTTGCTACCAGTCAGTCAATAACCATTCAGTGAGTGCCCACCATGGGTCAAGCACCATGCTAAGCTCTGGGGATACAAACAAAGACAAAAGACTGTCTGCCCTCGAAGAGCTCACAGTCTAATAGGGGAGAGATATCCTGCAAACAACCATATACAAATTATATGTGTGTAAACATATTACACATACATATGTAAACATATACATATATATGAAATAGGAAATAATCCACAGAGAGACGACAGCAGCATTAAACAGGCATGGGAGGACAGGAAGGGCTCTTGTAGAAAAAGGTATTTTAGACGGTATTTGAAGGAAGCCACAGAAGCCAGGAGGCTGAGATGAGAGTTGTGTTAAAGGTATTGAAGATAGACAGTAAAAATGCAGTGTCTTGTGAGAGGAACAATGAGGAGGACAGTGTCACTGGCTCACAGAGAACATAGAAGTGAGCAAGCTATAAGAAGACTGGAAAGGTTAAAGGATGCTAGTGGTGGCAGGTTCTGAAGGGCTTTAAATGCCAAATAAAGGATTTTCTATTCAATCCTGAAGATAATAAGGAGCTTCTGATATTTGCTGAGTGGGGGATGACATGATTAGAGCTGCACTTTAGGATGATTAACTTGACAGCTGAGTGGAAGATAGAGGAGAGTGGGGAGAGATTTGTGGCAGGAAGACCAAGAAATAGTCTATTTCGATAGTCTGGGTATGAGGCGATGAGAGCCTGCACTATGGCGATGGTCATGTGACAGGACAGAAGGGAACATATCCAAGAGCTATTTTGAAGGTAAAATTAACAGTCAGTGGCAACTGATTGGATATGGTGGTAAGAGATAGTGAGAAGCCATGAATGATACCTAGATTTTGAACCTGGGTAGCTGGGAGGATGGTGGTACCCTTGACAGTAATCAGGAGGTTTAGAAAAGGACAAGGTTTTGAGGGAAAGATAAGTTCAGTTTTAGACATGGTGAATTTGAAATGTCTAGGGTACATTTGGCTCACAGTGTCTGATAGGCAGTTGTATATGTGAAACTAGAGGTCTGGAGAGAGGTTAGAGCTTAAATCAAATGGATTTGAGAATCATCAGCAGAGATATGATAACTGAAACCAAGGAAACTAAGCTGATCACCAAGTGAAGTAGTATAGAGAAAGAAGAAAAGAGGACCCAGAACAGAACCCTGGGTGACACCTACCTTTAGTGTGCGCAACTTGGACAAAGATCTAAGTGGTTACATAGGTTGGAGGTGATCCAGGAAAGATCAATGTCACAAAAACCGAGAGATAAGTGAGTATCAAGGAGAAGAAGATGATAAACAGTATCAAAGGCTTTTGAGAGACCAAAAGGGATGAAGACTGAGAAAAGGCTTTTAGGTTTGGCAATTAGGAGATCACTGAAAACTTTGGAGAGAGCAGTTTGGGTTGAATAATGAGGTTAGGAGTCAGAATGTAAAGAATTAAGAGGAGAGGGAGAGGAAAAGAAGTGGAGAGAGGTACCAACCACAGATGGCCTTTGAAAGGAATTTAGCCACAAAAAGAGACACAGGATAACAACCAACGGGGATGTTATCAGTGCTGATCTCTCTACATTGTTGTTGCTGCTCATCCTTCATTTTCAAAGAAGACAAATGATATCACTGGTGATATCTTGATTTGCTCATGAATTTAAGTGAGGCAGAGCTGCACAAAGTTGTCATCCTCACTCTCTCTCTGAGAGTCATCAAAGTCCAGTGGCAGGATAACACAATGGATGACCTTGGTGTCTTCAATGCCTGATCAAGCTCTAAAAGCACCACAACACCTACTTCAGCCACCTTTGTGGCCATTGGAACACTCATCTCATCCACCCATTCTGCCAGGAATACTTGGGGTAGACATTCCCCTAAATAAATCACCAACAGGTTTGAGGCCTATCGATTAACCTCAACCTCATTTAGTCCATCTGTCGAGCCTGGGGTGTGGCCTCTGCACATGCTACAGCTTCTTGGAGTCATAGATGAGAGCTGGGTGCCACATGGACATGAAAAGTGGATGAGCATCCCTGAAAAGGGCTCAGCAAGGCCTCACACCAGAGATGTTAGACCTGCCTGAACATCCCCAAAGACTCTATAAAAAGCGGGGTAAAAGACGTCGTTGAGTAAGAGAAATAGCAGATGGATAGCCCAAAGGGCACTCCCAAGAGACTAAAGAAGCTTCATTCCATTGGGTGAATTCTTTCCATCCAATCTAATCCAATCATCCATTTTAACATGCAAAAGTTATTTTCCCATAAAACCTGGTGTTTATTAACTCACTGCAATTCACCCAAACCACACTAAAGCTAATCCATTGATTCTATCAGTTTTTTAAATGTATAGAAGAACCAAAAGAATTAAGGAAATGCATTGACATTTTTAGGTAGTTGTCCAGTGACCTAGGCCAGCTAGGTGGCACAATGGATAGTGCCCCAGGTCTGGAGTCAGGAAAATCTGAGTTCAAATGTGGCTTCAGACATTTACTAACAGTGTGACCCTGGGCAAGTCACTTAACCCTGTTTGCTTCAGTTTCCTCATCTGTAAAATGAGCTTGAGAAGGAAATGGCAAACCGCTCCAGTATCTTTGCCAAGAAAACCCCACATGGGGTCAAGAAGAACCAAGCAGACTAATGCACTAAACAGCACAAGAAAAGGCTTCAAAGAAGGCAATCCTTCCCTATTTATTAACAAATCATCTATTTTTTTCATCTTTGTTCCATTTTAATCATGTCTAACAATAAGAAAAAAATCCTCTTTAGAAATATGGTCTCTGGGGAGAGTTAGCAGCCTTGTTTCAATCCCGTATTTATTAGAATAGATTCTAGTGTGTCCCCATTGCATATGATGCTTGCTTTTCATTTTAAATAGGTGCTTTATATTTTTTTAAAAGTCCCTCTGTGCCTACACTCTATAGGGTTTTTAGCATAAAAGTGTGTTATATTTTGTCAAAGGATTTCTCTGCATCTGTTAAGATGATCGTGGGTTTGGGGTGACTGTTGTCTAATTATCTAATACATGGCAGGGTACAGAGATTCACTTTTTTATAAAAGTTACATGTGGTGTTGAGATGGATGCACATGCTTTTGTAGACCCATTTAAAAGACAACATAAATCTTTTCACTCTATTTTCTCCAATTTGTTCTGTTCCATATTTTGCCCATTGTTTATCTTTCTGTTACCTTTATCCCAAACTGAGAGAATATTGAAGTCTCTTGTCAGTATTGCTTTTGTGTATGTCTTCTTACAGCTAAATTAATGTTCGCTTTATGAAGTTAGATTCTCAGGCATTTGGAGCATGTAAGTTTCTTATTGATACGGGTTTGTTGTCCACGGTGACTTCCAGCGTAATGAAGTTTCCTCGCTTGTTCCTTCCATTTTTTGAATGTTTGTTACTGCTTTGTCAGATAGCATTATTGCAATGATTTTTTATTCACTGGATGCATAGCGATTTTTTTCCCATCCTCTTAGTTTTATTTTGTGTATGTCTTTGTTTTTTAAACGTGTTTCTCATAAGCAACAGATTGTAGGGTTTTGTCTTCTTATCTAATCTGTTGTTCGTTTTCATTTTATGGAATTGTTTAATCCATTCACATTTAAAGGTACGTAAGTTACATTTATATGTTTCTCCATTGGTCTCTAATATTCTTTTTTTCCAAGTTAAGATTTTTTTTCCTTCTATGATAAACACAACACTGTATCCCTTCAGTTATTTTAACTTATTCTTTTTCAAGGTGGCCTTATTCCCATTAGCTCTTGATCCCAGCACCCCTGATCTACCTCCCTTCTATTTTTTACTCTTTTCCTTTTAAGGTTTTGTTTATTAGTTCTTTTTTTTTCTTTCCTGGTTTAATCTGGTTTGTTTTTCCTCCCTGCCTTTTTCCCCTCTCAGTCAAGTAGATACCCCCTTCCTCTCCTCCTCTTCAACTAGTCCTGTTCATTAGTTACTTTTGCTGCAGTTTTTGATTTCATTTTTTTGTGTCCCTTTTCAGGGAGGCTTTCTCTCATTCTTTTCATTATCCATTTTCTGTTTTTGACTACTCTAGACCCTCATTCTCTCATTTATAACCCTTACAATTATCTAGTTGCTCTATTCCTCATGGAATCAAAACTGCTGAGGAATCTATTTCTGGGCTCTCTCCTCCAGGCAATTTCTGCCACTGTCTTGTAGAGTTTGCCCCATGGATTATACTTTTCCATTGTGCTTCACTCCAAAAACAGTAAGAATTCCCACAGATGACAGACAGGACACAGCACCAGGAAGGGATGCACACATACCACACCACACACACACCCGATTACACAATTCACCAGTGATCTATAGCCTTCCCTGACTGTTCCATGAACTAGACGCTTGATTTCCCAGGTCCAGGCATTCCCACGTGCTTGGAACATAGCATCTCCCTCGTTCACTGTGACTACTGACCTCCCTAGTTTATTTTAAGTCCCAACTAAAATCCCATCTTCTACAGTAAGTCTTCCCTAACCCCTCTTCATTCCAGTGCCTTCCCTTTTCTAATTATTTCATATGTATCTTGCAGATTTCTTGTTCTGTATATATTCGTCTGCATGCTGTCTCCCCCATTGGATTATAAGCTCCTTGAGAGTAGGGACTGCCTTTTCCTCTTTTTGTATCCCCCAGTGCTCAGCACAGTGCCAGGCACATAGTAGATGCTTAGTAAATGTTTGTTTATTTGTCTCAAAATCTCCGGCCTGGGTCCATATTCTCTCTCTCATTCCCCCGGGTGCCAAGTGGCTCTAGGAATTCCGATTCTCTTCCTCTTTAGGTAGGACAGGTATTCTTTTCAAGCAGCAAATCCTCTAGATGACACCTAGCACAAGGTCTCTCTCTTTCACAGACCAACCCTGTGAAAGTCCAACAAAAGGACATTTCTCCCCCCCCCCCTTTTCAATCCTTCCCCTTCCTCTCCACCCACTTCCCTGTAGAGAGTCTTCCTGAGACCACAGGGTCTTCCCCTACTTGCTAGCTGGCGATTTGATCCAGGCACATCACATACTCCTGTTTATCCCCCTTCTCCCCTCTCCACTTTCATCTAACCTCCAATTTTGTAATGTAGTCCCTTAAAACATATTGATTCCAAGCAGACTTCAGAGAAACCTGGAAAGATTTATATGAACTGATGCTGAGTGAGGGGAGCAGAACCAGGAGGACATTGTACATAGTTATGGCCGCATTGTGCGATGACTAATTTTAATAGACTTGGCTCTTCTTCCCAATACAAGATTCTAGGACAACTCCAAAGGGCTCATGATGGAAAGTTCTAGCCATATCCAGAAAAAGAATTACAGAGTCTGAGTGCAGATCAAAACATACTATTTGCCCTCTTCTTTGTTTTTGTTTTGTTTTATTTCTTCTTTCTTGTGGTTCATTCCATTGGTTATAATTCTTCTTTACAACATGACTAACATGAAAATGTTTAATATGAATGTATATGTAGAGCCTATATTACATTGCATGCTGTCTTGGAGAAGAGGGGAAAGGGAGAAAATTTAAAACTCAAAAGCTTTTGGACTGAATGTTGTAAACTAAAGATTAATTCATTAATTTAAAAAAAAATTGGTTCATTGTAGACAAGGTATTACAAAGTTCTGTCCAATAATGCTCCAGGTCTGCCTCTTCACTGCTACCTTCACCTAACTTCTACCTTCACACTGTGTCCTTGTGTATATTTAGGGGGAAAAAAGTCTCTTATTGGTCTCTCCGTTGTTACTCTGTTGCTGTTCCTGTCCTTAGCTGTTGTGTTCTTTTACCCCACCTGCATTTCTGTTTGGAGTGTTCAAAAAGCAAAAAATTTCTTCAGGTCTGATTTTCTTTCTGAGAATGTTTCAAATGCCTCTTTATTGCTAAACATTCATCTTTTATCATTTATACTTAAGCTCAGATTATCAGGGCAGGGCACCCTGGGTGTTATCCGGAGCTGTTCAGAAAACAGTGTCCCATTCTCTTTTGCATTTTCTGGTAGGAAGAATAGTCTTGAATTATTAAAATTTCCTTCTCTTTGTATTTGAAGGTCTTTCTCCTGATTGCTTGCCAAACTTCTTGTTCCTGAATTAAATTGTTAAATTTAACCACTATGAATCTTGGAGTTTATAGCCTTAGGTTTCATTGTTTGTTTTTTTCTGGAGGTGGTCTGTGAATTCTTTCAGCTATAATTTTATTTTCTGTATTCAGAAATGCTTGGCAGTTCTTATATTATTTCTGCATTGTGATAATAAGGTTTTTGGTTTTGTCATTTTTTTTGAGACCCATGATCCAACTTAGGTTGTCTATATGCATCCTGTCTTTGAGATCAGTGTGTTTCACTTGGATAATGAGCATACTTTCTTCTAGTATTATTGTGTTTTTGTGTGTGTGTGTGTTTCTCTTCTATATTGGCCTTCACTTCTGTGTATTTACTAACCTATTGTTTTCTCCCTATTTCTTTGGTGAAATATGCCATTACAAATTCCAGTTTTTTTCTATTCTGTCCATTATTTTTGATGTGCAAGACATATATTCTGCACTCATCATTCTCATTTTTCTTTTAAACTACTCAGGAACAGCATATTATGGATCCGTGTTCTCCTCAAATCCCACAGAGTTCTGTCTTATGGGAGATGGATCATTTTTTTCTTTTTGAAGTATTTATTCATAGATGTGTGAATTCATTTACTAGATCTAGAGGCCATATTTTCCCCTGATGCTAATTTTTCTCTCTCTTGATTCATCTACTGATTGTCAAAGTTTTTAAGTTTCCTTCTTCTTGAGATCTTTGGTGATTTCAGTCTTCCCACACTCTACTCTCTCCCACTTTATTCTTTCCTGTTGCTCACTTTTGATCTTCCTCCCCTCTAAAGGGGGTTTCCTTCAAAACTGGATCTCAGAATGTATCAGCTTCCTCTCATGCTGGGAAGATCACTATGCACCAGCCTAAGTCTCTAGTCTCAAGTGGCTTTGGGGGGAATAGAACTGCTCCTAGATGGGTGCCAAGCTCTTTTCCTCAGGCTTGGTGGAGTACTATACAACCTCAACCTTCCAACCCTACATGGAATTCTGTCCTACTCCCTCTGTTCTTCAGTTCTCTAACCCAGCACCTTCAGTTGAGAGCTGCCTCACTGGTACTATGGGGTTGAATTTTGTAGACTGGGTCCCTGAAGCTCTAAGAGGAGGGATGGGATGAGGGGTGGGGTTGAGCTCTATTTCAAGCCCAGACACATATCCTTCCCCTTTCTCTCAGTTTCTCCACTCTCTTGCAGAGATTTTTTTTTTTTTTTGCAGCACAGAATACTCCAACCATGGCATTATCAGAGCCCAAAAAGCTTTTACCCCTGGGGCCTGTCTTAGTACTAGCTCTCTGTTGTGACCTAAACAAACTTCTGTAGCCTGGAGTAGAGATTTCCATGGAACTAGAGAGAGGATGGGACATCAGGATGTAGGGTTGGAGTTTGAATGTGAGCTCATGTTGGGTCCTTGGATTTTACTGCAAAAATCCACAGTCCTTATAGTAGCTAGTGTAGCCTTCATGCCAGCAGCAAGAGAGGTGGAGTGCTTAAGTGAGCATTAGTTCATTGAAATTTTGTTTGTTTTTACCCTCTTTTGGATTCTGGGTATCCCAGACCATGATGGTAGCTGAAGCTGCTTTATCTTTGGCATAGAATTCCTGTTTTACAGACATTTAAGAGATGGTGAGGATCAGAAAAAACGTCTTATTGGTCATCTGACCCAGATGACCTGTATATATTTACAGACCTTTTTTTACATATATTTATTGGTTTTGCTGGGCTTTTTTTTTCTTTTTCTCTTCTTTGTCTTGTTTTTATTTTAAAATATTGTTTGTTACATGGGATAACTCTCTGGGAAATGAGAGGGAGAGAGATACTGAAATTCTAGTGATGTCAAAAAAAACCCAAAGATATCAATAACATTTTAAAACAAAGTCTCATTTGAAATAAAACATACTTTTAGAAATCTGTATTCTAGTCATCAGTCCCATTCTACCCACTAGGCCTCAGTGAAGCATGTGAATTTGTCTCTTTGCCTTGTCATTTTTAGATGAGGAGACAAAGGTTCAAAGAACCTATTTCACTTGCCCAAATTTACCCAGATAGCAAGTCACATAGGTGGGATTTGAACCCAAATTCTCTCATTCCAAATCTAGTCCTCTTTATACTATAACATAGTGCCCTGTCATTGTGAGATGAGTTACCCCAATCAAATTCCAATTTATATAGCTTCATTTTATCTACTTCCTATCTTGAAATAAACAAGCAAAAATCATCCCTGAGCTAACAACACTTCTATTCGAAATGTTGTAGTCTAGTCCCAGCCTCTCCTATTGAGAGAGGACTCTCGATCACAGAAAATCAATCGCCTTTGGAGATCACCCACAACTAATACTTACTTCTCCCTTTTCTGCCTCTCCATACTTTTTGTCCTTTTATCTATGCATCAGAGAATAATGAGGCTGTTAATTAAGTGTTAATTTAGAAGAAATGCTATCTAAAATTATACAGGGTGTAGGCAGCTGCCTAGGACACAACATATAGAGGGGCAAAGGGGTACAGTAGGACATTCTTTTTCATGTGATTTGTTAACATAGTCACATTTGTTAATATATTCCTAATATATAATTGTCATACAATCCTGTTCTACACGGCCTATATGACACATGTGAATAACATTTGTCTGCTACCTGCCCCACAAGGTTTTTGTAAGGAAAATATTTTGTAAATTACGAAGGACTCTATCAATATGAGTTATTATATTTTGTCAAGTCCGATATGTAATAATAAAGATTCCAACTCTGACACAAAGTATGTGATTCTCAAACCTTGTCCAAAGTGTACAAATGTCCCTTTCATTTAGCTCTGGGATGGTACAAAAACTTGGTGAAGAATGAGTTAATAAAGTAAGAATTTCCTGCCTTGGTTTTGCAATACTTCACAGTGTTGCCAATATCTCAGGGGGTATTGTGAAATTTTAAAATCCTGAGGGAGAAAGAAGAGGATCTTGGAAATCACTGCAGTAGGAGGCAACATGTCAGCAGTTAATTGAGCTATAGACACAGTGAGAGCAGTACCGTTCATGTGGTGTGTCACATAAATGGCAAAGTACAGCATTTTGAACTTTTAAAGTAGACCTTAGTGAAGCTTTGTTCAAATCGTAGGTCATTCTTTGCAACGAAAATGAGAGGAGCTCTAAAAAGTGGCCTTTTCCAAAGAAAGCAATGAAGTCTGCTAGGTGAAACCTCTTGTTAAACCGTAAAACAATTTTCTTTGCCATAAACGTGTCTGTAACAAATGACCTGCGGAATAACATTAGATCACCAAAAAGTGGGAATCTGCACAGCTTCACTCAAGGAGGATTCTTTGATATTATTCTATGCTCTAAATCTAAGTCTTTCTTTCAAACATTTATTTTTGAAGTTCCTTTGGGCATCAAACAGCAGATTAGGCACAGTGCCCTTTCACAGTGAAACTGTTGCTCCTCTTATCAGGCCTATAAAAAGTGAGAGACAGTCACTAACATAAAAATTAGGCACTGGGGACCAAAATTCTTTGTTCTACCTTAGATAGCCAGGCTGCTTTCAACTAGACCTTTCCTCTCTTCTCCTTATGATTTCATTAAATGCTCCTCACTAATCTTTTCCAGTTGGAATGGGGGAAGGCCTAAGACATTAGGGGTATAGGTGAACCCTAAGAGATGAGGGTTCTATGAGGGGAATTAGGTGAACTGAAAGAGGCAAAGTATGAATTAAATGGAAGGGGTGACACAGGATCTGGGTAGGCTTTGAAAGTGTCAGGGACTTAAGATTACTGGTTATAAGGATGACACCACCTCTGACACTGGCACTACCCAGAAAGAAGGGTTAGTTTCAGAAGGTATTGTCAAGAATAGATCCATCATTGCCCAGACCTTTGGCATATGGTATACCTATAGGGCAGTTAGGAGGTGCAATGGATAGAGCCCCAGAGATGGAGTCAGGAAGACCCCTCTTCCTGAATTCAAATCTGGTCTCGGATACTTTACTAGCTGTGCAACTCTGGACAAGTCACTTAACCCTGTTTGCCTCATTTCATCATCTGTAAAATGATTTGTACAAGGAAATGGAAAACCTTCTGGCATCTTTGCCAAGAAAATCCCAAATGGAATCACACAGAGTCAGACACGCCTAAAATGACTGAACAAAAGTACCTATGAGCTCAAGGCTCAACGGAAAGCAAAATCAGTAGCATGACTCCTCAGACCTGTACCTGTTTTCAACAAAGGAGTTTCACATGACTTTTCTTACTCTCCCTTCTTCTGAAACACTCAGTTCTATAATCACAATGTAAAAACCAGTTTAACACCAGCCCAGCGGTTCATAATATCCCTTAAGCTTATATACTACCTACAGGAGGTCTCAAAATACACTACCTTCCTGCCCTGCGGATCAATTGCCCGGCCTCTTGATTGTGCTATGAGAAAGAGCATGGGGTGATGAGACTTAGACCTGGAAAGACCTTTGGGAGCCAAATAATCCAATCTCCTTATGCTACAGTTTTTTAAATTGAGGCCCAGAAAAGCTGCCCCATGACACCCTGCTTTGGTTGTATTTCTCTGTCTACATGTAGGATTCCCAGCTGCCTTACCCCCAGGAGATTTTCAAAGATGGGGGATGGAAACTCTTTTTTTCTGTATCCCCACACCAAGAGCATGCCTTGCAACTTCATAGACCTTTATTGAATTAAGTGATTGTACAAGGTTGCACAGGTTACACAGAACGACAAAAATCACAGAATTCGAGAGTCAGAAAAGCTCAGTGACCATGCAATCTCCATTATAATATCCCTGATACGTTGTTATCCAGCCTCTGCCTAAAGCAAGCCATGGCCACTTTAGGACAGCTTTAAGGTCATCAGTTTTTCCTGACCTTGAGCCTAAACTTGCCTCTTTGGTTCTCCTCACTGGGGTTGGAAAAATAAAGGTTAATTTGTCTTCCACATCACAGTCCTTCCAATATCTGAAAATAAGTATTAGGTTTCCCACCCACTGAATCTCCTCTTCTCCAAACTAAGAATCATCCAGTTCCTTCAACTGATCCTCATATATAAGAACTCAAGGCCCTTCACCATCATGATGAAGGCCTATTTTGAATATTCTCCAGTTTATCAACATCTTTCTCAAACTATAGTGCCCAGAACTGAACACAGTACTCCAGAAGAGGCCTTAAAAGAGCAAAGTTCATGCAGATGATCCAATTCCTGGCAGCTATGCCTCTGCTCATGCTGTCCAAGCTCCTTTGGTTGCTACATCACATTGCTGACTCATATCAAGTTTTCAGAACATTAAATCACAAGATTCTTCTTCAGAATAACTGACCACCCATGATTTCCTCATATTATATTTGTGGAGTTGATTTTTTGTACCCAAATGTAAGTCTTTATCCCTACTGAATTTTATTCCATTAGATTCAGCCCTAGTGCTAGTCTATCAAGATCCTTTTGGATCCTGCTCCTGTCATCTAGTGTCTTAGACCTTAATTGAAAAAGGTCAAGCTCTCCCATTGCATCTGGGGCCATCTCCAGTCATCCCGATTTATATCTTGCTACTGGACCCAGATGGCTCCGGAGAGTGAAGCTGGTGACTTTGCACAGCCCCGCCTTATTTAAATCCAATTCACTTGCAAGTCAAAACATCACTTCCTAAAGTCATTGGTTCCCTTTGAGAACAAAGGGCAAACACAACAGCTATTGCATCCAGCTATGTGTTATCTGAAAAGCTGTGCTTTTTCCAAATCATTAAGATAAATGTTAAATAGCACAGGGCCAAGTAGATTCTACTGGGCACTTCAGTGAAGACCTCCTGCCATGCTGACACTGAACCATGAATAATTTTTTGGGTGTGATGATCCAACCAAATCTGAATCCATCTGATTATATTGTCTTCTAATCCATACCATTCCATCTTCTCCATATGCATAGCATATAAGAAACTATGCTTTGAAAAAACAAACCAAAAAACCCTTTGACTAAATCCAGATAAATTATATCCATAGTATTCTCCTCATCCACCAGTCCTGTCAAAAATGAAAGTGAGGTTGGTCAGGTATGTTCTGTTATTGATAAAACTGGACTTGTTCTTCATAATCACCTTCCTAGATGTTCATCAACCAAGTGTTTAATGATCTTTTCTAGAATTTTCTCAGTAATCCAAGTCAAGCTCACTGGTTTATAATTTGTAGACTCTGTTCTCTTCACTCTTTTTGAAAAATGGAACAATATTTGCCCTTCTCTTATCTTGTGGGACTTCTCTCAGTTTTCATCTTTAAAATATCATGGACAGTGACTTAGAAGGCATATTTTCCAGTTCTTTCAGGACCCAAAGATGTATTTAATTTAGGCCAGATGATGAATTCATCAATGATAGCAAAATGTTCTCTTATAAACTCTTGACTCATCTTGGGTATCCAATCCCTATTAAGTCATTTTGGTCTGTCATTTCCAGTACAAAGGTCATTTTCCTTTGCAAAAAACAAAAAAATACCCCCAGAAACAAAATAATAAGCAGCTCTGTATTCTCTTTGTTATCAATTATCATTGTCCCATTAGCACTAGTAAAAATATTATCATTTTTTTAAAACCCTTTTTCTCCCCAGATACCTAAAAAAGTCTTTTTTTTTTTTAGACAGTGAGGTGGTACATGGATAGAATGCCAGACCAGTAGCCAAGAAGATCTGAGTTCAAACCCAGCCTCGGATACTCACAAGATATGTGACACTAGATGAATCAATTAACCTTTGTCTACCTTGGTTTCATCACCCACAAAATGGGGAATAATAATAGCAACTGCCTCCCAGGGTTGTTGTGTTGATTAAATGAGATAATACTCATAAAGTGTTTTGCAAAACTTAAATTGCTACATCAATGCCCCTGCTTTTTGTTGTCCATTTCCTCTCCTTCGTTTCAGAGTTTTAGTGTCCAAGGCAACATGTCTCCACAATCCTGCTATGCTCTTACATTCATCTTCTGTTGCCTACCCTTGCATCTGTCTTTTGCATATTAAATCTAAGTCAGTGAGTTCCACATGCATTCACATTGGTCTCTTCAAATAAATCCCATTGCTCCTCCTCACTAAAATTGTTTCTCTTTATGTTATCAACATTTCATTCTGGAGCTTCCCTCATTCCTCCTGGGCCAATTTCCCATGATCCATTTTATTCTGTGGTATCCTCTCTACGTTTCCTCTGAGCCTACTGAAATCTGATTTCCCCAAATCTAGAAGACTCCCAATTTTCCTTTCCTCTATTATAAACTCCATCATAAGATGGTCACTTTCCCCCCAAGGTTCCCATCATTTCCAACCCAACAACTAATTCCTCTCTGGTAGTAAGAATCATATCTAGAATAGAATTTCCCCTTGTAGGTTTCTCTACTTCGTGAGGGATGAGATTATCACTAAGGCAAGTCAAAAGATTAGTAGCTGCTCCACTTTAGTTAGAGAGAACTCCAGAAAATGTCTGGATAGTTGAAGTCTCCTATTTCTACTGTATCATGCCTCTATGCCAGGCCCAACGTCCACCTGGCGATTAGTAATTTGGAACTGGTGCTCAAATAAATTGGAGTCCTATTATTACGTTTCAAAATCACTTTATCATGCTGAACCTTGCTCTTTGGAAGTCCTAACAATGAGTAATATCTGACCACGCTATTGAAACTTTTCTCAAGTCAAAAATTAAGTCATTTGGATAGAGTTTCTACCTTCAAGACATATTAAATTTACTAGAGAAAATTTAGAGGAAAGCTGGCCTTAGTCAGAAGGCCTGGCTTCAAGTCCTGTCTAGGATACATATTGGCCATGTGATTCTGGGTATTATTTGACTTCCTAATGGCCCCAGGCAGTTCTCTAAATATATAATCTAGAGTACTGTCATTGAACCCAAAAGTCAGGTTTAAAAAGACCACAAATTGTTGACAGATTGATCATACTGGCTATCCATCTTATTTTAGAGGATCATAGATGGTTAGAACTATAAGGGACTTTAGAACATAGAGTATCAGAACTGGAATCAAATTCAATCTACTCCAACAAGTATTTATTATATGCAAGGCACTGAACTGTGCTAGGTAGACACTGGAGATACCAAAGGAAAATTTAAAGATATCCCCCTCGTGGAGCTTACATCCTACTAGGAAAATATAATACATACAAGTCAAATACACAGATGGCAGTTTGAGGAGCGAGCACAAATAACCAGTGGGATCAGGAAAAGTTTCCCACAGGAGGTGGCCCCGGAACGGAGCCTGGAAGGATGATTCTAAGAGATTCTAAGAGATGGCGAGGTCAGAGTGCATTCCAGGCATAAGGCTGGACTTAGGAGATAGAATAACAAGTTGGGGAATGGCAAATTTGTCCAGAACGGAAAGTGTGAGGGGAGTAACATGAAATAACCCTGGAAAAGTAGGCAGGAGCCAGGTTAAGAGCTTTGAATGGCCAGGTTGATAAGCTTGGGTTTTATTCTAGAATCAACAAGGAAGAAGAAAGGAAGTTCTTGAGTAGGGACTTTTACTTTAGAAAGATTACTTTGGTGGCTTTTGTGGGTAATGAATAGGAGAAATAAGAAACTGGAATCCAATTACGAAGTTATCTCAACAATCTAGGTGAGAATTAGCAAGGGTCTGAACTAGCTCAGAAACCCCAGGGGAGAAGAGATGGCAGCTGTAAAACAGGTTATGGAGCTGAGATTGACAAGAATTCACAATTAGATTTGGAGAATGAGTGAGAAGGAAGAGGTTAGCATGACTGAAAGGCTGTAAAAGTGAAGGAAGGGATATGGTGCTGTCCACAGATATAAAGGAGTTAGGAGTGGCATGTTTAGAGGGGAAAGTAATGAGTTTTAGAAATGTTGGGTTTGAGAAAACTATAGGGTAAATAGATGTTCAACTCGAAGTTGGCGATGTGGGATGGGATCTAAGGACTGGATGTAGTGATCTGAGAGAACTGAATCCATAGGAGCTAATGAAATCACCAAGAGAATTTAAAACGGGGTTTCTTAATCTTTTTTGTATAGTGGACCCCTCTGGCAGTCTAGTGAAAGCTATGGACAAATCTCCAGAATAATGTTTTAAAATGCATTAAAAAACCCAGAGGAATACAAAGGAGACCAACTATATTGTAAGTTATCAAAATGTTGGGGAAAAAAACATCAAATTAACAGATACCCCTAATATCTATCTGTGGACTCAAGATTAAGAAAACCTCCATTAGAACATGGATTAAGGGATGGGAGGGACCTTTGATCATCAATCAGTCACTCAACAAGCATTTATTAACTATATACAAGGCATTGTACTAAGGATAGGAGACACAAAAGCAAACAACTGTTTCTGCTCTCAGGGAGTACACAGTCTAATGCAGGATGAAACATGCAAACAATCAAGTACATGTGAGATAAAAAAAAATCAGGATTAATTGGGGATAGTCTTAGAGGGAAGACACTAAGATTGAAAAACAATGGGAGGGGTGGCTAGATGGCACCGTGAATAGAGCACCAGCCCTGGAGTCAGGAGGACCTGAATTCAAATCCGGCCTCAGACACTTAACACTCACTAGCCATGTGACCTTGGGCAAGTCACTTAACCTCAGTTGCCCTGCCCTTCCCCCTCCAAAAAGCAAAAAAAAAAAAAAAAATGAGAAGGGCTCTTTGTAATCCCAGTAAAGACTGGGATTTTAGCTGAGACTTTCATGAAGAGAAAGAAGCCAGGATGCCTCTAGGCATGAGAGACAACCAGGGAAAATACTTGAGTTGGGGAATGAGAGTGTCCTATGTGATGAACAGCAGTGAGGACAGTGTCACTGCGTAACAGAGTATATAGAGGGACATAAAATATAAGAAGACTGGGTAAGGTGAGAAGGGGCCAGGTTATAAAGGTTATTTAGAAAATAAATATTTTATATTTTTTTCCCTAGAGGACAAAGGGAGCCACTGGAGTTTACCGAATGAGAGGGACAAGGCACATAGTTAGATCTGTTGTTTTAAGATCAATTCAACCACTGAGTGGAAGATGGAATGGAGTTGAGGGAGAATTGAGGCAAGGAGACCAACATTAATAGGCTATTGCAATAGTTTGGGATGATGTGATAAAGGCCTGCACAATGGCGCTGGCCACGTCTGGGAAAAGAAGGGCATGTAAAGGAGTCGGATTCCAAAGAAGACAGAAACAACAGAAATTAACCAATGGTTAGGTAGATAAGGTGGGTGAGAGTGAGGAAATGAAGATGACACCCAATGTGTGCGCCTGGGTAAGTGGCAGCATGGCGATGCTCTCAATAAAGAAGTTTGGAAGTGGGGAGAGCTTGGGGGGGGGGGGGGAAGATCAGGAGTTGAGTTTTGGACATGTGTGAGATTTCTAGGGGATATCCAGTTTGAGATGCCTAAGAGGGGGCTAGAAATGTAGGACTGAGATCAGGAAAAAGGTTAGGACTAGACAAAGAGATCTGAGAAACATCAGCATAGAGATGATCATGGAATCCATGGGAGCTGATGAGCTCACTGGATGAAACAGTATAGGAAAAGGTCTAAGACAGAGTCCTGGGCATGACCTGCATAGAGATCCAGCAGAGGAGTCTGAGGAGTGATCCAATGGATGGGATAGCCTGAAGAGGCAAAGGATGCAGAAAGCTTAAGGATGAGGATTGAGAAAAGGTAAATGTAAACCAGAGCTTAAAAGTCAGGTCTAACTCTCTCTTTCTTTCAGAAGAAGATAACCTTCTACCTCACTGGTTATATAGAAAGAAGGTCAACTCCTATTTCTTTTTTTCCTCGAACTACTTATGGTATCTGATTAACCTTCCTGGATTCCCTTTCAGTGTCTACACAACCCAGCTCACTTTTCATCAGTTATTTCTTTTCCTCCAATGCAGAGGGCAGCAAATTACCTGGGGCCTGTTTTTGTTTCTGTGCTATCAACAAGCTAAGAATGGTTTTTACATGTTAAGTACCTCAAGGGCTATACATACATACAAACATACAAACAAAATGCCTTCTGCCCCTGCTTTGACTACTCCAGGGGGAAGATATTCAAACAGAGAAAGAGAAGAAATTAGTAGCAACAAATTTGTAAACTCCTCCAGATCACTAACTGTGTTTTGCCTCTTTGTATCCTGAGTGCTTAGCACAGTGCCTGGTAGATAGTGGGTGTTTAATAAATGTTGATTGATTGGTACTATCCAGAACCACAGACTTGAGTTCAAGTCCTACCTCAGACACTTAACTGGTTGTGTGTGACTCCAAGAAAGTTACTTAACCTCTCAAGAGCTCAGTTTTATCTGTAAAATTGGGATATCAGCATCTATTGCACAGGGTTCTTGCAAGGATCAAGTGAGGCTCTATATCTATCTATCTACCCATTCATCCATCTATCTACCTATCTAACATGTATCTGTTTATCTGTTCATCCATCCATCCATCCATCCATCCATCCATCCATCCGTTAATCTATTCCTCCATTTATCCATCTATCCGTTAATTTATCCATTTCTGTTAATCTATTCATCCCTCCCTTCCTTCATCCCTCCCTCCCTTCCTCCATCCATCCCTCCATCCCTCCATCCCTCCATCATCTGTATATGTTAGTCTATCTATCCTTCTATCATCCATCCATGTATCGCTCTTCAGAGGTTTTCAAGCCTTAAAGCGCCCTGTAAATGCTGACTAGTGCTGCATCGTCATTAATATAGTCATTGTTACTATCTTTATCACTAGCGTTGTCCCGTAAACTCGGGTCCAGAGAGGGAGGTTACTCTCCCACCTTCCCAAAACGGGTGGGGCCAGGACTGTCCCGCCCCAGAACCCCAAGGAGGGCTCTAGGAAGGGGGGGCTGCCGGGAGACAAGGGTCATGGGTCAAGGGGAGGCCGAGGGAACAGCTGCGGCTGCGCGCCGGCGGGGGCGACTTCCGCTTCCGGCTCCGTAACGTCATTTCACCTTCCCCACCTCCGACCTGTTTCCGCGGGGGCCTAGAGGGTGTGAGGGAGGAGCGGAGCTGGGGAAGCGGGAGCGCGACCAGCCCCCGGGCCCCGCCCCAGCCCCAGCCCGGCCCTGCCCGGCCTGGCCAACCCTCCCCTGCCGGCGCGGCGACCCCGCCCCGAGCGCCCAGCATGAAAGTGAGTGTGGGAGGGAGGCGGCCCCGGCTGGGCCGAGGGAAGGAGGGGGAGGGTGCGGGGAAGGGGGAGGGAGCCCGGAATGTCAGAGGACGCGGAGCGTGGGAGGGGCCTTAGAACGCACGTAGAGGAGGTCCGAGCCTCGCCGGGCCGAGGGGGCCGATCGTCGGCCGAGCTCAGCTCCCAGCGAAGCGGTGGATCGGGAGAAGGTGCAGAGAAGAAGGGGAGAGCGGAGACGCGGGGTCCTAGAAGGGAAGGGGGAGGGGAGCTCAGGAGGAACCTCCTGGTGCAGGGGGCTCTTACGGGGAGCGCAGGAGGCCCTAACGTCAGGGCTGGAAATGATCTCAGAGCTTGGAGCTTAGAGCCTCGGACCTGGCGGGAATTTAGACGGACAACGTGGACTCTCAGCTGTAAGGGCTGTAGAACGTAGAACATCCGACGTGGGAAGGTATCTTTTAGTCCTCGAAAGTAGCTTGTCAGAGCCAGAAGCCCTTCGGAGTAGGCCAGAGAAAGTTGGGGGTTTTAAAGGCCTTCAAGATACAGTGTCAGAACTGAAAGAGTTCTTAGAACATCAGTCTAGAGGAATCTTAGACATGAAACATGAAATGGCAGAGTTCTGGGAGGATTGAGAACATGGGAGGCCAGAGTTCAAAGGTACCTTAAAACATCAGAGAACGTACAGTTTCAGAGCTGGAAGGGGCCTTAGGACATAGGACATCAGAGCTACAAGACAAATAAGAGCATAGAATATCAGAGGTGGAAGAGATTGTAGAGAACATCGTACCCAGGGATGAGGAACCTGCAGCCTGCAGACCACACGTGGCCCTCTAGGTCCTTAAGTGTAGCCCTTTGACTAAATCTAAACTTCACAGAACAAATACCCTTAATAAAAGGATTTGTTTTGTAAAACTTGGCTTCAGTCAAAAGCCCACACCCAAAGACCTAGAAGGCCACATGTGGCCTCAAGGCTGCAGGTTCCTCACCCCTTACCCAATAGAAAAGAGAAGTGACTTTTTTAGGTCCACAAAGGTAGTAAGTTGACAATCTGGAATTACAACCTAGATCCTCTCATTTCAAACCTGGTGCTCATGCCACTATACAAGGATGATAAAGGGAGAGCGATATATCTGAACTGTTTATCTTCTCCTTACCTGCCACAAACACTGCAGGAACTTAATACATTTTTGTAGAATTTAATTGTTATAGAACTGGACAGGGGCTTGTAAGTCAAACTGTCTATAATATCTCAGTCAGAAGTGACCTTAGATGAGGCTTATCCTTAGAAGTAGGTGGCCCCCATATAACATTCTCAGGAAATGTTATCATCTCCATATCGTCTTTGAAGACCTCATTAATGGTCAGTGTTTTGAAGTGGCGGCAATTCTGATTTGAAATTGGAGACCATGGGATCTTACCTTTAGGGGCTCTAGGCCTAGTATCCAGCAGCTTTGTTACTGGGGGACAAGTTCCCTCACCTTGATCTCAGGTCTTTTAACTCCAGACCCAGCATTTCTTCACTATATTACATGATAGAGGGTGGAAGGAATGAGGAGTAGGAAATGGAGAGAAGAAAGGAAGAGGAGAAAGACATGGAATGATAGAAGAGGATTTCAGTGGGAAAGTGGATCATCCAGAAGGTTGACAGGTGAGGTGAGAGCTGATTACTGGACAGAGATATCCCCTTCTCCCCAGTCACTAACCTAATTTTTTTTTTGACAGAAGTTGTTGGGCTTGTTGGACTAAGAGATGTCCTTGGGGAGGGGTTTGGCAATAAAATTGTAGAGGATAGAAGAGGACAGTGGAGTCTTATGGTATCTAATCAGTAAGAATTGTGAGCACCTGAGTCTGTAGTAGCCACCAAGAAAGATAAGGGAGATAGAGTGCAGCCTTCTCTCACCAAGGAAAGGAAGATTATTTTGTGGTAACACTACCGAGCTCTGTGTCTAATGTTAACATAGTCCTGGATTCAAATATCACACCTATGCTGTCAGCAGAGTCTCTTTCCACCAGATCTGTAGCTGTTTCTCCAGGAAGAGAGATCGCTGATTGAAGTGCTTTGGCACTTCTATTTTGAGTATTCTTCCCATCTTAATTGAAATAGCAGAGAAGTTGAGATGTTAAGAGGAGAATTAGTCACTGAGAAATGTGTCCAGTAAATCAGGTTTAACACATATGACTCTTAAAAAAATAAAATGTTATATTTACTGAAGAACTTTGTTACACACGTTAAGCACACTAGACACTTACTGAAACTGGCGCCACAGGCAGTATTGTGGGATAAAGTAACAACCTTATCAAAGACACATGGGATGAATAGCCTGAATAATCATTAGCGCCTGATGAACTCTTTCAGAGTTACAGGATATCAGAGCCTCTGAGGAAGGGATCTCTGTGGTTATGAGCATTGTTATCATAATGATAAGTATGCCTATGTATGTGTGTGTATATCTATATCACCTTAAGGTTTGCAAAGCACTTTATGTGCATAGATACATATGGACATACATATAGGTGTGTGTATCTTAGGATACTTAAAACAATCCTGTGATATGTGTTGTAACATTTTATAGACGAGGTTACTGTGTCCCAGAGAAGTTAAGTCAACCCAGGGTTATTCAGCTAATTTCTGAGGCAGGATTCCAACCCTTCTACCGTACTCCTCATCTAATCCAACTTGCACCTCACTAGAAATCCCTTCTAAAACATTACCAACAATTGGTCATCCAGTCTCTGTGTAGCACTAGTTAGAGGAAAGCAGCCCATTCCATTCTGTAGGGGGTTTTTCCTTTCGAAATGAAATCTGATTCTGCATTTTCTAGTGAATACCCCCTTAAATTAGCCCAAATTTCCTTAATTGTAGCAGTTGCCTGGCAGCATTGAAGCCCTCTTCACATCTCCACCAGCCCCATTCACTTTTGTGCATAGTGACATCTTTGATGGTGTTTAGTCTGAATTCTTTTTTTTTGTAGGGTGCAGCCGAGGCCCCCCCAAGTAACTGAGAAGGTCGTGGAATCCTCTTAACTTGGTACAACTTTGCAGTTTTGCTTGTGTAATGGACCACATTCAGGGGGAAGAGGTGCTGATGTTTTCTAAGGACTCATTTTAAACTGAGGAGAGTCAGTTACTAAAGTGAATTAAAAATTCTCACAGCCACATGTACCAGTCGTGTCCTCATTGCCACGTCCCATGTGACTTGTCTGAATTTATATAGTTTCTGTGTAAATCTAGCAGAATTTTCACGGTGGGTTTTCCAAAGGCTGGCCCCTCCCGTCTGATTGGACAGCAGTTGAATGATGAAGTATCACCTGCTTATTGCTGTCTGAAGGCATTAAACCAAATTACATTAACTGTAGGAAAGGCCTAATGTAGAAAAGCCTAGGACATGATAGTTGTTCACTTTCCAAAAACCTGCCCCAGTGGTGTGCTCTATCCTGAAATAGTTTTCCTAGCATAATGAATAGATACCTCTGTGGTGGACTGGTTGAAGTGATTCACACTTAACACCATTTTCACCATGCAGACATGCCTATTCAAGAGGCCCATCCCATTTCATTAGATAAAATGTGCCCATTGTTGAATAAGAGCCACAGGCTTTTGAATGTCATCATGCATAACAAACTATAATCCAGAAATGTGTGTTTCCATTGGATCCCAAAGCACCCACCCAACTTTCACAAGGCACAGAGCCTCTTGATTTGTTTGCCAGGAATCTCTGTAGTTCTACAGCCCTGTTTCTAAAGCCCGTTGACATGAAGAGTAACGTGAGTCCACTGTCATGTCTCTAAGAGCCTCCAGTAGCAGCACACAAATTCCTCACCAACAGGGAGTAATCTGCCAATAAGATGGTGATAACTAGGTTTGAGGACTAGTTCATTCCTATGGTGGTATACTTCCATGAAGGCAAGAATCTCCTTAGGAAACTCCTTTATGGCACAGTCAAGGCAGCAATCCTGTCTGGAGGGGTACAGTGTTTGGAATCATTCTGCAACAGGCTAGTCCTCATCCCCATCTTGCCAGAGCCCCTTGGGATTGCTCAGAGAAGTGGAATTTGAACTCCTGCCACATCGGCCACACAGCCCTCATGTACCTTTAGAGTTCCACATTTTGAGGCCTTATGTCTTAAAGCAGTGGTTTTCAACCTGTGGGTCACAACCCCTTTGGGGGTCAAACGACCCTTTCACAGGGGTCACCTAAGACCATTGGAAAATACATATTTCCAATGGTCTTAGGAACCTAGACACCGCTCCTCTGTCTATCTCCAGGCGGTTCCGCCCACATGCAAATACGCCCACATACCAGTATTAAAGGGTCGAGGCATTAGGAAGGTTGAGAACTACTGTCTTAAGGGGATTCAAGTTCAGGGATAATACAGATGATCAGAATGCTGTACATAATTTGTTCTTCGCCTTACCAAAAATATCTTCTGATGGGATCAAGAAGCTTGTCATTTGTTGGAAGAAATATGCTGAAATAGGAGGGTATTACTTTGTTGTGTTTTTTTTTCATTCTGAACTTAAAACGCCAAAAAAAAATTAATTTCCATACACAAAGCAGAACCCAAGAGGATTTTGTATGAAACCTTCACTTAAAACTGTAAATCTTTATACCACTTGCTTTTTAAAATGTTTATAACGAATTCTATACGTGACTTTCAAAACTGTCCTGTGTATCTTTGCTTCCTTCTGAATGACCTTCTGTTCTCTTCTGTGCATTTTTAAATGTTTCAGTGACCTCTTTTTGCATCACTATTGTTAATTCCTTCTTTCCCCTCCCAACCTCTCAATTTGAAAAGCTAGAGAAAGAAAGAAAAGGCCTATGGAATAGATAGACCTCAAGTCAAACACGTCCCTTCATTGGCCACATCCAAAAGTATGTCTCTTTCTTCACCCTGAGTCCATGCCCTCTGGCAGGAGGGTTCTCTAGAGGCATGATTGGTTGCACATTGATTGCAATCCTCCAAGTCTTCCAAAACTGTTTTTCTTTACACCATTATTTTCTTTTTACAGATTGTTCAGGTTTTGCTCACTGCACTTAGCATCAGTTCAGGATTCTCTGAAATGATCTCTTTCATCTTTTCTTAAGGCACAACAGTATTCTGTTACAACCTGCTGAGCCATTCCCTCATTGGGAAAGGATTACCTTGAAAAACTGTTGGTCCTCTTAGTTTGGTAATAAACAGTTTTGATGCTCTCTTCTCAGTTCAGCTTATTTATTGACTCTCCCTCTTACATATAAACCCAGCACACTGCAGCTTAACTCTAAAAGCACAGGAAGACTTGTTTCTACAGTTAGCAGACTTGATATAAAGTTAATTAATGAGAGTGTTTCCTCTGTGTCTGGAGCAAAATGATGGTGCTAATAAAAATGCTTTTTAAATTAGTGTGGTTTTTTTTTTTTAATCATGAGCAGCAGAATGTTAGCAGTTCACTGGTTGCTAATAAAGAGACTAGGTAGGCTACTCAGTCATTTATCTAAATGAAGATGGCAGCTAAATTGTATTGTAGACATTGAGTAAAGTTGATGAGTGAGTGAGATTAAGATGAAATCATAGGACTACATTTTTAATTAGTTTTTACCTTTAACAACTACTCTCAGTGACACAGTGATTGAGTGTCTGCTTAAGCCTGTCTGGAAATAACATAGCTCTACTAAGCTCTGAAAATTGTATATATGTGTGTACATACACACACACACATATATGTATGTACATATATGCACGCATACACACACACACATATATGTATGTATATGGTATGGTTGAATATTTTATACCCTTGGCTACCTTTATCCCCCTCCTTTCCAGACATCGTAAGGCAGTCAGTCTTCAGCTGCCTTGGCAGCTAGATGTCACAGTACATTTGAGTACTAAAGTCAGAAAGATTTAAGTTCAAATCCTGCCTCAGACATTTATGAACTGTGTGACCCAGGGCAAGTCATTTAACTTCTAAACCTCAGTTTCTTCATCTGTATAGTGGGAATAATGATGGCACCTATCTCACAGAATTGAGAAGCTTAAAGCAAATGATTTTGTAAAGCTCTTTTTTAAATCTTAAAACACCCTATACAGGTTAGCTGTTATTTTGTGTCCATACAAAGGGGGAGGTAAGTGTGTAAATAAGGGTGCAGTGCATTATTCTGTCACAGGACCATGGCCAATACACCTCAGCTTCATCAAGCACTGGAGTAGTTTACACAAGAACTTATAAACAGATTGACTGGGCAGGGCTCAGCAATTAAGATGGACTCTATAAATATTTTCTTTTAAAAAAATCCATCATATGGGAAATATTCACAAGTTTTCAGTCTTCGAAGTAACCTAGTTCTGTGTACTACGTCTGTGAGGCAAACATCAAGGAAGGGGCCATGGATTTGTAGCCAGGGTTTAAATTCTGTCCTTTAGCATCCATGCTTCCCATGTGACATTGGACAGACTGCTTTTCATCTCTAGGTCTTAGTTATTTGTAAAATGAGGGGATTAGACAGAGTTATCCCTAAGAAAATTCAGAAGTCAGAATCCTAGGTCATATAAGGCTGGAGCTAGCAATGACCGTCTCAAGAACTCTGGGTTGTAATTGAAAAGCGCTGAGCTAAACATTTTAGTGAGAGACCTCATTTCTGGTCCCTTTGCAACTACCTCACTGCTGGACCTTGGGTGGGTTGTTTTTCCTTTCCGGATCTCAGTCTTTCTTAGAAAGCAGAGGTGGTTGGACCAGATGGAGGTTCTTATCCTGAGATCTACTCTCCTCCAAGGAGTTAAGTGATAGATGTAAAGAGCTCTTGAACTTTAATTAGGAAAAAAAAGGCATCTTTATTTTCACAAACCTGTAACAGAAATTTAGCATTTCTTTCAAAAACTTTCTGAGAAGAGGGTCTCTGATCTTCACCAGACTGCCAGATGGCTCCATGACATAAAAAACGGTTAAATATGCCTAGACTCAGTGATGTCTAAGGCCCCTTCCCCCTGTGAACTTTTAGAATTCTAAATGTGACATTTGTGCCATGGGGCTTCTTTTCTGATTTCATTAAAAATTCATACTTCTCCCAAATTTGATTTTTCTTGGAGGGAGTAGCAAGCAGACTAATTTCTTTTGAAGCCTGTTCCTAAGGGCTACCCACTACCTTGTGTGTCTGATCTTTGCATCGTAACAACTCCTTCACCCAAATAGCCATATCATGTCATTTTGTTTGGCCATATCATATCATTTTATTAAAGATTCTTCCTGATAACTGGAGAATGACAAGAGCCAGCCAGTTTGTGTTGGCATGAAGCTGAGATCAAGAAGCTTCAGTTTATTCATAAGCCGCAGATTGGGATTGGGATTCCAGCTCCACTCTTTATTACCTACTTGCCACCTGTGGAATGGGAGGGATCCGACTTCTCTCCAGGCCCCAGTCTCTTCATCTATAAAATGAGGACGTTGGACCAGTTGACCTCAAATAGGTCTTCTCTATCTCAATGATGAGCTGTAAATCTTCTGATTTAAAAGAATTGTTACCTGGTGCTAAGACCCAAGTATCTAACACAAAGAGTGGTTAATAATCAACAAGCATTTCTTAGGCACCTGCTGTGTGCCAGGTATAATGAAAAAGTCCAGAGTTATCTGCCCTCTGGGAGCGTCCACTTCCTCTTTGAGCCCTCCAACTGTCCTTAGACCTGAGCAGACAAAAATCTCCCGGCTCCAGACATACTTCAAAGGTTATCCTTTCTCCACCCCCTTTCCTCCTTCACAGTCGCTACTCATACTCATTTTGTTTATTTATTTTTTAAGTTTTAGTGATGACTTTTTATACCATAGTCTTTTCCCTGTATACCACCCCACCCTCAATCCCACTGAACCCACCCTTTTAACTGAAAAACAGTTAAGAAAAAGCAATTGATGGAGCCACCGCGTCTCCCAGCTTGTTAGACCCTCCACCTGGAGTCCTCTCACCTCTGCAGACTGAAGGAAGACTGCTTCGTGATCTGCTCTGGAATAAGATCAGCCTTGGGTAAAGTTCAGCCTCCTTTCAGTGCTGTTCTGATTAACGTTATCATAGGCATTGTTTATACGGTTCTCCTGTTGCTCATTTCCCCGATGTTCATTTTAATTTGATTCTCACCTATGTGGCAGTGTGTGACTATGCAGATTGGAGACAGTGTGATTCCTGTGCCTGACACATAGCAGACATAGCAGTTAATAATTGCTTGTAGATTGAATTGCAGCTGTTATTCTGTATTCTAGGGATGGCCGTCACGGTCACTGAGGTAGGTGCCACCGTTATCATTGACTTTCTGCTTTACAGTTGAGGAAGCTGGGGTGCAGAAAGGCCAAGAGACTTGCCCCTGATCCCCATCTCTCCCACCCCACCCTCTTCTTTCATACCACAACCATTTCAGCTCAGCCCTCGTCGCCTCTTGTCTAGGCTATCGCAATAACCTCCTCATTGGTCTCCCTGCACCCAGTTCTTGCTCCATTCCATTCTCTCCACAGATGCCAAATTGATGTTTTTAAAGGACACGACAGATCATCGTGTCCCCCTGTGCAAGAATTGTCAGTGGTTCCCGCTCCTTGCCCCTAGCATAAAATTCAAACTCCCTGATTTGGCATTTAAAGCCTCTCACCCCACCTGCCTTTCCAGCCTCCTCGAACATTGCTCTTTTTCCCTCCTCTTTATGGCCTAGCAGTTGACCTATTTGCTATCTTTCACACACACAACACTCCGTCTCTCCCTCTGTGCCTTTGGATGCGCTCTCTGTGTTTAGAATGTTAGAAGATAACAGTATACTCCTTTCTGCTCCTTAGAACCCCCATCTCCCTTCCAGAGTTATCTCAAGTGCCCGCTCTTTCAGGAGGCCTTTCCTGACTCCCAGAGTTGTGACCACCCTCTTCCATTCATTTTATGTTTAGGTACCATCTACGTTAACACTCGCTCACAGCGGGGTCCCTGTAATAGCCGAGATCTAACACGCTGTGTAAGTACACCTAAAACAACAGCTCTGAGCCCCTGTTGGTGCGCTTCCTTTTTCTCTAGGCAGTCAAAAGAGACAGTTCAAAGAAAAAGCCCTTAACAAAATAGCGCAGAAAGAAAAGAATATTTCCTCGCAAATGTGTGCTCTCCGACAGATAAGCACAGCGCTAGTGGAGAGAGTGAACCTGGAAAATGACTCGGTGTGAAGGGACCACACGCTAGAAACATGTGGGGAGGGGCATCACATGATCCCGGACGCTTTTGGTGATAGCATTGTGCTTTTCTGAGTGAACTGTCGCTGTTCTTTCAGGTTTATTGGCCTTGCTCCATTCTGAGCGCAGCCTCTCTCCTAGGCCTTTTGTTCAATGGGCGGGTCTGATTCTCTCTGCTGATGTGCTGCTGGGCTGAGCTAAGGTATAATAACTAGAACCTCTGTTTAAGAAGGACAGGCTAGCACCTCTTTACTCATGGCCATAGAGCATGGGCGGGGTATGCCATCATATCCTGGAATAAACAATACCTCTTGACTGGAAGAATCAGTGGGAATGTTTTTTTCTTAGTATAGTACCCTCTGTGGTATGCATACCTACGGTCATGATCACCATATCCACCAAACAAAAGCCAGGAAGAGGGCTCTTTAATTGAAGTCAGGAAAGAGATCAAACTTCTGTGACATAAAAGTTTAGCATTCACATGATCTGACACATTTCTAATATCTAATGGCCTATTTTCAATTCTCATCCTGCTTGATCAGTCTTCAGCCTTTGACACTGTCAATCACCCTCTTCTACCCAGTACTCTCTTCTCATTAGCTTTCTGTAATACATTTCTTGGCTCTCTCTGTACCTGTCTAACTGCCCCTTCTCAATCTCCTTTGCTGGATCTTCTTCCGAGTCATGCCCACTGAAAGTAGGTGTCAGGGCTCTCTCCTGAGCCGCCTTCTTTTCTCCGTCCGATACTATGGCCCTTGGTGATCTCATCACGTCCCAAAGATTCAGTTATCCTTTCAGTGTTGATGATTCTTAGATCTACATATCATGCCCTGCCTAACCTCTTCCCCAGCCTCCAGACTTGCATCTCTCACTATCAGACATCTTGAACTGGAGGTCCCCTAGACACCTTAAATGCAACATGTCCAAAACAGAAGTCGCTCTCTTTATCCCCAAATTATCCTCCTTAGCAGGAACATAAGTTAGCCCAAGGAAGCAGGGTCGGTGTTCTCTTCTCACTTTGCCTGAATTCTGTCTCTACCGTGCATATTGGTCAATAGTAAACCCTGTGTGTTCTGGTGCTATATTTTATTATTTTTCATTTTGTGCTATAATTTACCCAGGGAAAATTTCCATCTCTCTATGTTTGTATATATCCTGTATTTTATGAGCATGCTGTGCCATCCCATGCAGAACAGAAGCTTCCCCTTGCTTTTGTAGTCATATCCCAGTAGTGTCTGGCACATAGTAGGTGCTCAAGAAAGACGATTTATTGGTAAGGCCAGTAAGTGTAGAAACAGAATCCCAGTTGAGATCATGACCAGTTGAGATCCTGGTCTAGCACTTGCTGTCTGCCAGACTACCCAGCGACTGGCCCATTAACAGATTCCAGATTCTCTTTTTGAATTCCCTATCTCCTGCATATATGGTGCTGGCACAGTTATTTCTGTATTAAACACATTCAGGAGACACGAAGCCCCTTCTGTGTGCGAACCGCCATACTGAATGCCAGGGAGCCAAAGACTCGTTCCTTCCTTGAAAAATCTGTACTCATGGTTGCCAGAGGCTTAGCAACATGTATCTGATTCAGGGGCTGAAAAGCGCAGAATGCTTGACGTCACTTTTTCTCCAACCAGTCCGTGTCAAGAGAAGGGAAATAAAGAGTACTGACCTCAGATTATCCATGCCATTTAAAACACTACTGGATAACCTGGTTTATACTGCCTGGAACACAATAGGTACAGAATAGTGCTAACTGAACTGAAATGACTTCTGTATCCTGGCTATAGTAATAGCAATAATAGTTCCCTTTTATATAGAACTTTAAGATTTACAAAACTCTCTGCAAAGGGTTTAGATCCTTACAGCAATCCTGTGAAGCAGGTGCTATTTCCCCAAAGAGATGACTTTCTCCTAACCAAAGCCAACCCCTCTACTTGTGCTCTTGATGTTTTCCTTTCCTGTGCCCTCTGCCAGATTGCTTCACATCATTCTCTGTCTGGAATCTTCTTCCCTGTTGTCAGCAGGCATGCTCAGATCTCTCTTGTCCTGAGTGACACCCCATCCCCACTCAATCTTACCATCTCCTCCAGCTGACTATACTATCTCCCTTTCCTTTCACAGACAAACCCTAGAAAGAGTTCACAGTATATACTGCCTCCATATCTTCTTCTCTCACTCCTTTACCCCTACCCCATACCTGTGATTTTATGTGTCTGAGATTTTCAGGATGGAAACTCCCTATACCAGTGCACATCAGAAATTCACCTGTACATTATATTCTCAGAACATTGCCTAGGATCCGGAGAGGTTGAGTAGATTGTGAATGGTATCGCAGCTAGTACACCCAGAAGGGGAAACTTGGTCTTTCTGACTCTAACGCCCTGCACACAAACATACAAGGTTGGATTTTTTTTTTATTTTTTATTTTTTTAAATTTTATTATAGTTTGCATCATTCATTTCCACAAGATTTTGAGTTACATATTTTCTCCCCGTCTTTCCCCCGCCCACCACCCCAAAACAGCCATCCCAGTGTGTCCTCCCTCCCCCAGTCTATTCTCTCCTATGTCACTTTTTGGTAGGGCAGGATGGATCTCCCAACTGCAGTGCCTGTGTATCTCAAG
>CM053583.1:20802413-20827110 GCA_028627135.1 Pseudochirops cupreus | reverse complement strand
GGTCATGTAAAAATAAAGTACTTTGTAAACCTTAAACTTGAACATGACACAGTGTCTCAAAGTGTTGGTGCCGTTTTAAGCTTTGAGGGCTTCAAACTGATGCTGTCAAAGGTGCCTTCCATGATTTCTGATAGAGTACAAAATGTAGATAAGGTGGGGCTTCCAAGTAAAAACCAGTGTCTAGTCATTGCATCCACTGCCATGAGACGGTGACTAGAAACATCAGAACAGTCAGTCTGTTAATGGCATATATTAATCGCCTACTGCATACTGGGCATTGCACTTGAGGATATAAACACAAAAGTGAAACAATATAAATACATCCCTTTCTCCAACCCTCTCGGGTTTACAAAGCTGTTCCTCACACCCACAGACAGAGTGGGCTGATAGTACAAGTATCTCTCTACGTGTGGGTGTGGAGAGGCACCAGGAGAGGGTCCGAGCTTTGATTTCAGCGGGTGGGGGCATGCGGCTGATGCTTCCAGTGCCTGAGAGTCTTAGAAAGCTGCCTGCACACTCAGCACCCCGGGCCTCAGCCCTGGTCTCACAGCTACGGGGAGTCAGAGGCAGGGCCTAAACCCGGGGCTTTCTGACTCCAGTTCTGTCCTTACCACCTGCCTGTCTCCTGGTCCAAGTACCACAGCAGTGACTTGCTCATTAGTCATATATCTAGGAACCCTCCTAGTCAGGATTCACACTCAGCTCCTCTCTGCCTCCTGTCCGTAAGTCCAGAGCTCTCTCTCAGCTGCTTCCCTGTGCACTTGGCCTATGTTGGGGTTTCAGTTTCCTGTTTTCATCCTGATTCTTGTCACTATATTTTTATTCTCCCTTACAGTTGGAGAAAGCAGAAGGATATAGTTCATCTGTCCTTGACTCTGTTTATAATCACAAATACGAAAGGAAGAGAAAGAGATTGAGTTTATAGGGTTGGTTCTTTGTGTCTCCTAATTTATCTCTGTCCAGCAGCAGTAGACTGAGCAGGCTTTCCTCTTTGTTTCAGATGTGGGAAACTGAAATATGAATCGGTGTTGATGAGAGAATAAAGGAATGAAAGGGGCATAAATCTTATCTCCTCACAACCCTAGAAGATCAGCTCCCCTGAAGAAGGGGATTATGCTTCTGTAATTAACTGCTTTGCAGCCTTTGGGGATGACTCCAGAGGCTGAATAAGAGTTGTAATTAAAGGCAGACTGGGCCTGGAAATGATTGCGAGCTTGTTCCTACCCTGATTATAGGGCAAGACACACTTTCCCAGGCCCTGGCTCTAATGGTTACAGAATTAGTTATTAAGCAATGAATTTTAAGAAAGGGATGTGTTAAGCCAGGAGATGCCTGTTCACTAACAAACTGTACATGTTCAGAGGAGGCTCCGGGTACATGTGGACAACGAAATGCCAAGGTGTGGGGCTTGTGTGTGCTCTAAAGTCACAGGATCATACATTTCAAGTTCATAAGGACCATTTAGTAGTCACCCACATTTTATAGAGGAGGAGGAAAAGTGACTTGCCTGAGGTTATCCAGGTAATAGATGGAAGAGCTGTGATTCAAACCCAGGTCCTCTGCATTGATGACCATTGTTCTCTCCCCTTCCCCAGTCTGACTCTTCCAAGTCTAATGAAAGAGTCACTATGTGTCACTAGCTTAGTGACACTCTGGAGATTTGAGATTTAGCCCTGGTTCAGATGCAGTTGATAGGCAAGACACTTTACTCCTGTAGGTCTCAGTTTCCCAACTGTGACATTAGAAGGTTGGATCCAATCAGGAGTTCTTGCCTTTTTTTGTGTCATGGACCCCTCTGGCCATCTGATGAAGCCTGTAGACCCTTCTCAGCATAATGTTTTTGAATAAATAAAATAAATTAAAATTAAATAAAAGATTTATGCATAAAATAAAATGCTTAAGGTTACAGAGGAAACAATTATATTGAAATACAGTTACCAAAACATTTACAAAAACAAATTCATGGACCTCTTGGGGGGGGGGGTCAGTGGCTCCCAGGTGAAGAGCCTCTGGATTGGATGGTCTATAAAATCCTTTCTAGTCATTCAATGATCTACATTCTTTAATTAAGAAAATAAATTTTTGATATTTTTTATTCCAGCTGCTTTTCCCCATATATCCATCCCCTTGTATCTCTTCCCTTTCTTATAACATTTTTTTTAAAGGAAAAGGGGAAAAAATTCAGTAGAAGCGGTCAACACATTGAAAAAATCTGATTTGATATGCCCCATTCCCCACCCATGAATCCCACCTCTGCACAGAGGAGCGGGGAGTGGCTTCTCATATCTCTCCCTTGACATTAAGCTTGTTCCTTATAATTTTGCAGTTATTTAGTTTCGATCATGTTATGGTTGTTTTGCTTCTGTTTTCATTATTTTAGTCATTGTGCATATTGTTTCCTGGCTGTTTATTTCACTTTCATCAGCTTAGGTAAGTCTGGGCTTCCCTGAATTCCTAGAGCACTATTCTGTCACCTTTATGTGTCACAACTTGTTTAGCTGTTCACCAATCAACGGGCATCTATGTTGTTTCCAGTTATTTGCTACTACAAAAAGCACTGCTATCAATAATTTGTGTATCTGGAACCTTTCTCTATGTTAGTGACCTCCTTGGGATACGTGCTTGGCAGAAGAACGTCTGGGTCTCATCTACATTTGAAGGTTCTTTCTGGCTCTAACATCCTGTGTTCTTCCAGCTCTAAAAATTGTATGATTTCTCAAAGGATGGATCCTCTCTCAATACCAGCACTTAAGAACGGCCTGAGCAGCTGACCAGTGTACCATCGTGTGAATGGTAAACACTAGCCAGTGAATAGGTTTCCAGCAGTGATAGGTACTTACTAATCAGCTGTGCAGTTTTGCCTAGTAATAAAGGCCACATGTGGCTTCTGCCTAGGAAAAACTGATGGGAAGATCTGGCACAGAGAATGGATTTGGAGCCCTCAGTATTTTTCTCCTTCAAATATTTATGCCCTGCTCATCAGAGGCCCTTCTACCAGCTGGCATGGGAGTGTCCACTGGACGGTGGACATGTTTGCCAATCCATTTACTCAGCCCTGTGGCCAGAATGAATAGCTTGTTGAGCCACCACACTTGAGACATTTCCAATACGAAAACAACTGAAACCACTGTTTCAATTTTGGAAATGCTTGCTGGCCAAACTAATGTTTGTGAGTGAGAAATGTTTAGGCAGATATGCACGCTGATGCTTGTTGTGTTTGCCTTCTAAAAACAGCTGCTTTCTTTTTTCTGTTGTACACACGGGCTTAACACCATCCTTCGGTGTTTTCTGGGTACCCCAGTGTAGAACTCAGTGAAGCCTTTTAGGACAGGAACAGGGACAGGCAGCTGTCCCAGCTTTTCCCTCATTCTTGGTGTGGACGAGTGGTGTTGGCACTTCCTCATGTGTGAGTGGTGACTGTGGTGTGTGCCCCATCTCTGCCAACTGAAATCCTACCTCTTCTTCAAGGTCGCTTCTTCCAGGCTGCCTTCCTTGATTACCAGGCCCACTAAGAGAAAATACCCTTGTTTCTTTGGGTTAACGTTTCTGTAGCCATAAATAGAATCACATCTGGCCTTCCCTTCCTCTAAGGAATTTGTTTGGGGGTAAATGAGATGCTGGTGACCTCGTATAAGCTGTTTTCCCTCTCTAGGCCATCATTTCTTCATCTATTAAATGACAGGGTAGGTGCTTCTTCAGGTCTCTTCTGGATAAGATTTCCTGTACCAGCTTCTGTATTCTGTGGTCCCTTTCTGGTTCTAACATTCTATTCCTTTAATCCCTTCCCAGTCAAAGTCAATTTCCCTGGCCTTTGAATTCAGGAAAAAGGAGCTAGATCAGGAATTCTAGATTCCTGTGGGTCTTTAAACTTGCATGGCAGGAAAAAAAATGCATTTTTATTTCACTAGAATTGGTGTCTTTTGTGATCCTATGTATTTTATTTCATACATTACAGGAATTTCTAACTTTGTTTGGTCATGGACCCTTTGACAGCTTGATATAGCCCTGATATAGACTCCATCTCAGGATAATGTTTTTAAATGCATAAAATAAAATACATTTTAGGAAACCAATTATATTGAAGTACAGTTATCAAATTATTTTTTTAAGTTCACAGATCCCAAATTAAGAACTTCTGATTAAGTATTATTCCCAGAAGGGGTCCATACTGCCAAAGGAGACCATCACAGCAAAGTTGAGCTAGATGAATCCTGAGAGTAGCTTGCAAATGAAGGCCCTGAGGCCACCCAGCACGCACATGTCCTCCAGAGCTCAGATCACCAACGTCAGTCTCCTGAGGACAATAACACATAGTTCTTGTGTCAGGGGGAAGTTGTGAGGATTAATTTAGATAATGATTAGGTTTCATGGAGAAGGGCTGTCTTAAACTTTGGTTGTTTTACATTTGTCGGGAAAAAGCTTTTCCCTTTCCCAAACATACTTAATCTTGGAAATCATAGCTTTCATATTATTGTACCTTGAAACAAGTGATCCAACATGGGGATCAAGATCTCCATGGGAATCTGTGACTGAAGAAGAATTCAGAGCATAAAATGCCAAGTCAGGATGTAATCACCGCCCCGATGGCCACACTCGTGGAACAGCAAACCTGCCAAGAGAACTGAGAGACTGTCCAAGCCAAGCGCTTCATTTCATAGAGGAATAAGGCTCCGCAGTGACTAAGGAGCAGAGCAGGGCTTCCGACCCGAGGCTCTGATTCAAGGCAGTCTTTCAGAGCTGTAGAGAAATGTGCTCCCTTCACTGATGCTGAAACTTCAGTCCAAGGCGGCCAGTGACATGAGGAGTCCTGCCGCTGCTGTCCCCCTGCCCCATGCTGGCTGTCTGTTCCCACCACAGGCCTTTTCACCCACTTTCACCTCTGCTCAGCACCCCCCCCCCCGGCCGCCTGGAGACCGAGCCTGGACTCTCCAAGGCATCAGCTCCTCCCACATCTCTTTGCCTAGCGTTTCTTTCCGTTAGCCGGAAGCCAGAAGCTTAGGGAGCTGAAGCTTACTGGCCAGTACAAATGAGGTCTTCAGCGCCCTTCTCTGCTCCTCCATTTATATGTTTTAAGAGCTCTCAGTCCATCTTCTTTGGCTCTTCCTCCCAGAGCATGGGGTGTTGATGTCACGTCATGTAACCGCTGCTGCAGAGGGGAGACGGGAGGGGATAAGCATTTATTAACTCCTGTGCCGAGCACTTCGCAAGTATTATCCCATCTGATCCTCAGAACAGCTCTGGCAGGTGAGAGGCATTATTACGCCCATCTTGCAGTTGAGGAACCTGAGGCAAACAGAGGGTAAATGATTTGCCTGGAGCCGCTGGTATCGTAATTGGGATCTGAACTCGGAACTTCCTGGCCCCAGGCGCCGCTCTCTGTGAACTGTGGCGCCACCTATTGGTCTGTTAAGCTCTGGCAGTAACAAAACCTGGCAGAGGCCGCTCCCCGCGGCAGAAAGCCAGGGGCTGGGCTTCCAGGCCAGCTCTGTCACAGCTCACCGGGTGACCACGAGCAGATCTCGCACACCCCTGGGCCTCCTATCGGAAAAGAACGAGGGGTGGGGCGAGATGACGTCCAAAGCCATTTTGTGTCCTAACGTTCTGTAGCATAAGGTTCCTCCCATTTTAGGTTACATTCTTATTTCCAACGTTTCTGGCAGCTCTGAGATTTTAGGTTCTAAGGCATTTCTGATGTTTCTGGTTCCATGCGCTCTTCCAGCTTTGATGTTACTTATTTTATTTGTTAGGGCCCTTCTAGCTCTAGGAGTGGGTGTTTTATGTTCTGAAGTCCCTTCTGAGGCAGTGATTCTATGTTCTACATTCTTAGGTCTTGTTTAGCTTCTCCATTCTAAGACCTCTTCTAATTCTGACACTGTATTCTTTATTCTAAAGTTCAGTCCTTAGAGAAGAACCAATGTTCAGTGTGCGGAGGTACCTTCCAGTTCAGTTATTCTGTGTTCTATATTCTAAGGTTCTCTCGAGCCTTGACATTCTATGTTCTGTATTCCAGAGTCTCCTGCAGCTCTGACATTCCAGCTTCCCAAATCCCTTTCAGCACCGAGATTCCCAGCTAGGATGGAGGGGGCTGGCTCTCACATTGTTTCCTATCAGCGGTCTTGGTAATCCTATGGTATAGGGAGTCTGGACTCATTTCATTCCCCTGTCACCTTTACTAAGTAGCACTTATGGCTACCCAGAGTCATAGAAGCTTGGAATTTTCTGTTTGGTCTAAGAGGGAGCACAGCTTTTTCACAGAGAATACCACATTACCCCTTTGTCCACTTAGATGATGAATTGGGGGCTGGCCAGCGTGTCCACACAGCATCTTTTTGGGGATTCTTGATTCTCTGGTGACAAGTGAGTCTGGAGCTGTTCTTACCTTTGTGGAAAAGGTCTACCTGCTAGCAAACTGGATAACTGAAACAACTTATCTGGGAATGAGAGAGGTTTGGGTGTTGTAGCTGTTGTTTTCATGCACTAATGGATAACTGTAGAAAAATGGGAGAATTTTAGAGTTGAAAGAGTTTGGAGAAATTGAGTCCAATCCATTTTTGCCATAGGTGAGAAAACACGCTTAAGGGAGGCAAATTACTTGCCAAAGGACACTGGAAGTCAGGGGCAGCCCCCAGACCAGAAAGCAGAACTCTGGTAGGCATTGCTCAGGAGTCCGCTCTTCCATAGGGACCTGGGACTTGAGACTTTGGGTTCTAGTTCAGTGCGGTTCAACAAGCATAAATTTTTGTTTTCCACACTCTCAAGAGAAGTTGCCATTGTTTTTATACCATAGTCATTTCTCCTGAACGCTCCCCTCTCCTGCCATATTGAATATCCCCTCAAGAAGATCATGTGATAAGGAAGAGAGTAGTAACTAACCATTTACCCCAATGAGGACAACAAGCTCAGGTCCAGGGTGAGAGAGAAGAATGGGCATTCTAGGTGTGGAGAGAGGCCTGAAAGGGGGTGACCACAGCCTGGGCCAAGGCTCAGAAACCCAGCATTGAGTTTCAGGAACAGCAAGGAGGCAGGTTTGTCTAGAATGCAGATTGCCTGAAAGAGAGCCATGTGTGAAAACACTGGAAAGACCAAGCTTAAAATGTGAAGGGATTGAGTGGTTGAAATTCTTCTTTGAAAGCATTTTCTATTTTCATAAATGCTGATCCTCATTCCCTTCAACTGGCATGATTTGTATTTTTCACCCTACTAAGCCTTGAGTACCCTGCTGGTGTCAGGGGGTATCTTCTGGGAACATACACTATTCCCACCAAGAAACCTGGGGCCCTTATTTTCAGTTGTATTTCTTGGCTGAAAACTGCCTTAGAGAACTGCCACAAAATATGATGTCAGCTCTGAGAAACATCATTGTGGGCTTGTGGGAGCCCGAGACTGATGTTTCCAAGTCTTGTCTCCTATGGGAGTAGGAACCACAAAGAGATAATTTGCTTCTACCTGACGTTCATCCCAAAATATATCTTCAGGGGAACAAGAAGCTGGGACTGTCATGAGGGATATGTAGGGATTGCCTTCAGGAAAATGGTAATTTCCTCTTGAGCTGTAGTAATACAGCTTGCACATTTTAAAAATCCACTGGTTTCAGAAGACGACACCTGCCTTCCCATAGGCCCTAACAGAAGCTTCCTGGCCAGGCTCTGATGCTGTTTCTTTGGGGGCAGCTGCATAAAGATTTTCATTTTTTGTGACCTGGTTTTCAAAAGCTGCACCAGAGAAACACATGCTGAGGCAGCTCCAACCAAGCTGCAAAGACTAGTCTGCTTGCCCTTCCTTGAGCACAGCATTCCCATCTCCCCCTCTCTGGCTTTGCCCACCTGGAATGCTCAGCCCCCTCACCTCCAGCCTGCCTTTGCTTTAGAACTTCAAATCCTGCCTGCTGCTGGAGGTCATTCCCAGTCCTCCCAGCTGTCTGTGCCTCCCCTCTTCAGATTACTTTCTGTTTATACTCTACTTGTCTTATGGTACCTGGTTATTTACATGTTGTCTCCCCCATTATAGTGTGAGTTACTTGGGGGCAGGGACTATTTTTTTGCCTTTTTTTATATCCCCAGCATTTAGTACATAGGTTTACATAATAAGCTCTTAATAAATGCTCATTGACTAATTTCCTGACAGTGTGAGCCTGGAAACACTGTGCTTTTGTCATTTGAGGCAGCCCTGTTATGTTCAGGAATGCTTATCACTAGAGGGTGGATGACCAGGCAATGATTTATTGACTGTAGCTGCTCATGAAAACCACCTCCCAAGCTATGGAGACACTGGTGTGGCCTAGTGGACAGAGCACTGAACTGGGACCTCGTGGGACTCCTGTCTCTGACACTTAGTAGTGTGGGGCATTGGGCAGGTTACCTTTCCTCCTAGAGATTCAGTTTCCTTATGTGTAAACTGAGGCCAATGGGATCTGTAGCTCTTACTTTACAAGTTTATCATGCTGCTCAGATGATAATGTCTCATTTTGCAAACCTTAAAGCACTCTGTAAATGCCAGCTTCCTCTTCAACTTCTTCCTCCTCCTCTTTTCCTATTATTATCACTGAAAATTCTTTTTTTATATCTGTTTGATAGAAGTCAGATAAAAATGATCCTGGGACAAGTCACTGTCCTGCTATTATTCTTTTTATATATTTGCTTTCTTGGAGGAGGGAAGGCAGGGCAGTTGGGGTTAAGTGGCTTGCCTGAGGTCACATGGCTAGTAAGTGTTAAGGGTCTGAGGCCAGATTTGAACTCAGGTCCTCCTGACTCCAGGCTGGTACTCTATTCACTGCACCACCTAGCCACCCCCATTCTTTTATATTTAATGTTCTGTGGGCTGTTGCCAAGGTAGGTAAAAATAACTGCTTTTTATAGTTGAATAAAAGTAGGGGGTCATGAGCTCCTCTTCCCTGTGCTCGCTATAGGCATCTTTGGGCCAGCTCTGGGAGCAAGCCGAGTTTCAGGATGAGAAATGCCTTATCCCGTTCCTGCATGGTTGGGATTCTTTCTGGTAGGTCTCTATGACTCCACACAGTGTGGAGTGAGGAGTACTTGGCATGGAAATATCTAGTAAAAATACCGTGCCTAAGTTCTTAAAGATCTGGGTTCTGTGCAGGCCATTGGAGTCAACAGTTTGGTCTGGAATAATGCTCTGATTCTAATGCAGTCTCTTCGCTGAGTTCTCTGGGGTATTTTGAAGACTGTATCTGTAATAAGGGCATTTGTTCCCTGTCGGTTCCTGATAAGACAGTGAGCTTTTGATATATAATTCTAGCCACTAGGCCATATATTCCTAGGTATCCAATAGGTGCAGTCCCTTCTTATTTCCATATTGCATGTTGTCTGTTGATTCATTGCATAATCTGCTTTGATCCCCACGAGCAGGCTTCTTAAGGACAAACTTTCTTTAATTTGGGATCACTGACCTGGTTCTGAATTGACACCATAAACTTTAATGCTGTTTCCATAAACAGTCATATCACCCAGTCATTTGTTCATTGTTTCTTTTTTGGATATATTGTTAGTCGAGTGCATGTGAATGTTGAGATTCCACTCATCAGATGGAGGAAAAGTGCTCTTAATTACACTGGACACATCCAATGGAGTTGTGCCCATTATCAGCCTTTACTGTTTCTCTGTGAAGCGGTGTCTGCTTGTTCCAGAAATATTTCTGTAGGTTTTTAAATAACTGTTTAGTATGTGTTGTGAGAATGTCTATCAGTCTTTTTGATAGGTGAGAAAGTGTTCATTTTTTTAGTGCCTGCCTTACAGTGATGGGTCTTGTCTTCTGTTAATTCTCTTTGATAGTTTTATGTTTGATTTGTCTTGCCTGAAGGAGGAGACCAAGGTGTTTGTTGTAATTATTGCCTTCATCCATTGCTTAACTTGACTTCTAGACTCAAGCTCTTTGAGCCTTCAGTCTCCATCTTCATTTGCAGCACATTAAGAATTCTACACTTGGAGAGTTCATACGACATTTTTTAAAACATTGGAGAAAGACAACATGAGAAGAAGTTTAATATGTCTTTTGGTGAAACCATATAGCTTGATATCATCCAGTACATCAGATAATAAGATGTTTTGGTCCAACCACCTCTTTCGTTTAGAAACTATTCCTAACTTTATTTAGAAGAGATGGTAATGGATTTAAAGGTAGGCAGAATCATAATGAGCTTAAACTCTCGTTGAAAAACACCACGCATTATGTCAATTGTCTTTGACATCATCGTGGGCAGCATGTTTGAAATAGAGAAGAGCTTTAAATGTAATCATCGGCCACTGTAACATTTTTGTTGCACTTGAGTCTGTTCTCTGTGTTTGCAGTACGTGAATAAGCCACAAGTTGTTGTTGTCCATCCTTTGTTCTCAAAGAGGACCCATGACATCACAGGGTGATGTCTTGACTTGCACATGAATTGGATTTAGGTGAGGCAGAGCTGGGCAAAGATGTCAGCCTCACTCTCTCCTCTAGAGTCATCAAAGTCCAGTGTGGAACTCAGTCAGAGGCTTTGAAATAGCTGATAAAGACACTATAGACATTATGGTATTCTGAGGCAGATTGTTCAGTGATTACTTGATCTTCTGACTACTGGTCTAGACCACCACTGTGGTCTCTTTTTGGAATTCTAGCCAGCCTTGCCCTAGAGTTTCTTGCTTCACTCTTCTCTGGACACCTTCCAGTTGGCTCATGGCTCACCCACTTGAGATGTGGCATTGGAGACTGAGACTCTTCTCTTTCTTGCACTATGTGACATCCTTTGTCAGCCCTGACGTCACAATACATCCTATGTAATGTAGAGTCCTGGATCTTGCAGATCAAACAAGAAGCCAGCAGGTCTCAGTGTATTAGGGATAAAACAGGAAATAGTCTTATTTGATAGACATTCACTTAAGTCAGGGTCAGACTTATCTTTCTGAAACTCTATTAAATTCATTTGAAGAAATGGTTATGGAGTACCTGTTATGTACATAGCCCATAAACTGCACATCTGAGGCTCAAAAAGACAAGTGAGACAGAACCCCTGCATTCAAACAACTTAACCTGCACCATTAAACTGTAGAAAGGAATAGTATCTTCCCCCTCCTCCTTCTCCTCTTCCTCCTCCTCATACTTTATACTTTTGATAGCACTTGATGGCTTATGATCTACACGATAGCCCAGAGAGGTCATTGTATAAGTATTCATGACCCTATTTTATAGCTCACGTGGAGTCTCAAATAATGACTGTGGTTAGACCAAAATCATGCAGTCAGAAAACGGCAGAACCAGGGTTCAGACTGTTGGTTGTCACTCCAATGCTAACACAAATAACTATAATTCAAAATAGGAATATGCCAAGTATGTAAGAAAGGTATAAAGTGCTCTGACACTTGAGAAGGAAACTCCCCTCTGGCTGTGGGATTAGGGAAGTTTTCACAGAGCCATGGGGTCCTGGGTGGGGCAAATTAGAGCTAGATTGCCAGCCCAGGTGTGGGGAGTTTACCTGGTGGGCAGGAAGGAGATGCTGAAGGGTTTTGGCCAACATAGTGATGTGAGCAGGACTGGACATTAGGAAGATGGCCCTGATGTGAGAGTATAGTATGGAATGGAGTGTGCAGAGACTGCAGCCCCACTGAAGGCAGGCTGGTAGGCTAACTGGCATCTCATTGTTCCTTCCAGCCCCTGATTGGATTGCGACATTCTTCAGTCCTTTATTCAACAGAATTTATTAAGCATCTCTTGTGTGCAGGACAACATACCAGTCCCCAAGGGTATAGATGCTTAATAAATGTTTGTTGAATTGAAAAATTTGTGGAATTTACTTTTGGCCCAGACCTATGTTTTCATTGGTGTAGAGTGCATTCAATATATAAACTCCCTCTCTGCCCCTTATGTTCCTCGAGAGCTGCCTGGCCCCTTCAGAGGGTAAGTGGCTCACCCAGAATCACATGACCACTGCATCTAAGCAGGATTTGAACACAGGTCGTCCTGTCTCCACAGCAAGTCTTCTCTCCACTGTACCAAGAGAACCGAGCATCCAATATTTACCAAGTCCTGTGCTAGGGAAGGGAAAACATGAACATGAATAAGAGTTGCCTTCTCCCATGGAGCTTCTAGTCTAGCAGGAGTGAGACACAAACACCTCTAACTCATAGACAGTATTCTATGATAAGCCACTGGAGGGGTAGGTGCCAGCAGCTTTCAGTGTGAGGTTGGGAGGAGCTCTGTTTTCTGTCTCTGTGGCTTCTCTGTGTTTTGGAGAGAACCTGTAGGGGTCTCTTTCTGTTTAGTTTCAGAAGACCTTTTTCCATTCGTTCACTGTGTGTGTCCAGAGCACTCAAGGCAAGACCTCCCAAGCAAGCTTATTGGTGACTTCTCAGATGATTTTGTCTCTTGGTTGATTTCATTCTGATTCCACAAACATGTCTTAAAGAATTTCATGTACACAGCTGAATCTTAATTTCTGTCTTCTGCCAGCCCTTGGCATTCCTGAAACATCCTCAGAATGGATAGAAAATAGGTCTAGTGCAATGAGTTTTGACTTCCTCTAGGCTTCCTTTGTGCATAGAAAATTCCTGATGTGTTGAGAACTTGGCTTTGCATAAATCTGCTCTTGATTTTCTCAGTCTATCTCTTCATTTTCACCAAATATGCTGCAGAATACATAAATGCTAGCACTGTGGCTTAGCCAGGGCCAAAGACACAGACCAGAGGAGGACACACCTTGACTCCTGAGCTGCTTTCTCTCCTCTCAGGGAGGATCCTGTAGGTTCCTACATCGATCAGTTGGTCAGTAGGCATTTATTAAATGTCTGCCATATGCCATGGGACAACTAGGTGATACATTGGACAGAGTGCTGAGTCTGGAGTCAGCAAGACTCTTCTTCATGAGTTCAAATCTGGCCTAAGACACTTACTAGCTGACCCTGGAGAAGTCACTTAATCCATTTTGCCTCAGTTTCCTCGATTATAAATTGAGTGGAAAAGGAAATGGTAAGCCACTGTAGTATCTTTGCCAAGAAAACTCCAGATGGGGTCACAAAGAGTCAGACACAGCTGAAATGACTGAACCACAACAATCAAGCTCTATACTAGGTGCTGGTAATGGAGATACAAACTTGAAATAGTTCCTGCCCTCAGGGATCTTCCATTCCACTGGGAAGGGGACTACATGTATATAAATAAATTTTATACAAAATTAATACAAGGCAATTTTTGGAAGGAGTCACTGGCAGCTGGGAAGCTGTGATCAGGAAAGTCCTAATGTGGACAGGGGGACTTTAGCCAAGCTGTTTGCGTAGCCTATGCAAATGTATCCCCCGTGGAGATGGAAGGGTAAGGAACAACAAAATAAGCTTGGTCAAACTATAGAGTACACGAAGGAAAGTAATATGAGGCTAGAAAGGGAAATTGGATGTACATGAATATGGAGCTTGAATGATGAGGAGAAAATGGAGCATGGCTGTTGTTGGAAGAAGGGGGAGAAGGAAAGGGCTCCTTCATGGACTTTATGACCTCTAAAGTCCATCTAACTCTCTTGGACTGGGAATCACAAGATTTGGAGTGTAATCCTTGTAGTGAGAAGACCATAGACTTGAAGACAAACAACTAGGTTTTGAAAACACAAAATGTTAGCTTCTTGCTAGCTGTGTATCTTAATCTTTCTGAATATCACTTTCAACTATATATGCAACTTCCTTCTTGTTGGAGACCAGGAGAAGGCAAGAACACGAATGGGTTGTCCAAGTAAGGTTGACCTTGTCCTTAAAGCTTTGGAAAAGGTTGAAGGGTCATGACCATGGAGCTTTTTCTACAGAGACTAAGAACAGAAGAAGGGGAGTGGCTAGGCTGACATGTGAACTGGAGAAGGAGCAAGGTTGTAGAAGATGTCGTCGCATGATGGTGTGTGGATGCCTATGCATATTTCCCTTGGACCCTAAGCTGAGAGAATCAGTTAAGTGTGGTAGAGATCCTACCCCTCACCATCATTGATATGGAGCAGAGTAAAGAATGACCACATCCCATGCACCTGCCAGCCCTAGAATACTGGAAGAGCAATGATGGATATCCCAGGATGGGATCCAACCAAGGACACTTATTCCATGGACTCCATGAGCATCTCACTGCTCCCTCTCCCCGTGCCTGGAGAGACTGAGTGTTGTGACTCTAAGCCCTCAGCCTGCTGGGAGGGCTGTGCCTCAAGACTGGTTTGAGGTTGCTTGGGACACAGTGATGATTGTTGTAATGTGTATTTTACTTTCCTTTCTGAAGTCATGAGTACAGAACTACACATAGGAAGGCCATGCTTGTGTTATTGACTGCATTATAACAGGGCTTGTATGTTGTGGAAGCCCATTGATAACTAGGAAATACCAGAAGCAGGGAGAGACGCTATGAGCCATAGATGTAAGTAATAAAGACACACAGATGCTACACCCTCAAACTAAGGCCACTCTCCCCCACTCCCTCACCATCTAAGGAGTGGAGCTAATAGGATAGAGTCAACACTCTGAGAACTACAGAAGGATTAGTATTAGCAGAGCGTATCTTGATGTAGGATAAAGCACAGAATCACCCAGCAAGACTGAGGGCTCTAAACAATAAGGGCCAGCACTTACTCAGCAGTGCCCCTGCTGGCTAAATAGAAAATTATAATTTCATCGAATTTCTAAGGTCCCTTCTAGCTCTGACATTCTTTGTTCTATTTTTCTAAGGTCCCTTCAGCTCTAGCATGAATGGGGGAGTAACTTGCTCCAAGTCCCAGAACTGGTAAGTATCCCAGAGTGACAAAATCTCAGGATGAGGGATATCAATGATCACCTCATCAATCTATACCTAAGTTATGATTCAAATTCAATATCTCTGACCCCAAACCTTTACCTGGATCTTTTTTGGTAGAAAGCAGTCTTCTTTTTCCAGGTGATTATATCTGGAACAGAAACTCATTGCTACTTTCTTTTGAGATATTCTATCAGTCCTCAAGACAAATATATATCTTCTTAGCACTGGGAAATGTAAGCTGTAGAGATGACCATATTGCGGCAGGAAGATGAAAGGGAAACACGTTCCCGATTTGATTAGCAACAACTCACCTTTCTGTCACATTTTAAGGTTTATAGACTACTCTCATCAAAACAACACAATGAGATTGAAAACACAAGTATTATTACCCCCATTTCACAAATGAGGAAACTGAGGCTTACCTAGTGTGGACTTTGAAGTAGAAAAGGTCCCATGTGTACAACCAGCCAGCCCTTAGTAGACATATTTTATTCTCAGTTCCTTGTGATAATAATAATTACAACAGCTAGCAGTGAAGTAACATTAAGGTGTACAGAATGTTTTTATGTTTTCATGTTGGCTCATTTGAATCTCACTACAACCCTTTGATAAGAGGTACTGTTCTTATCTCCATGTTACAGATGAAGAAACTGAAGCAGAGAGTTGGTGCCTTTCACAGAGTCCTGCAGACAGAGAGTGTCTGAGGCAGGTCTTCCCGACTCCAGGCCCAGCGCTCTATCAGCCGCACCATCCAATTTCAACTCAAATGGGTTTCGGGGTGAAGTTTTGTGGTGTTGCTGCCTTCTGGCCCTCCATGGCCATTCATGTGCTCACTGTTGTCCTCTTCTGAATCCTGTCTGTAAGGCTGTCTGGGGGATTGTAGTCTGGTCATCAAGCAGAGTACAGAAAACCTACTTGTTGGAGATGTTGACCACCCTTTCTTCTTAGATTCTCCCTTCTCTCTCGACTTTTGTGACACAGCTCTCTCCTGGTTCCTCTCCTACCTGTCAGACCACCCCTTCTCAATCTCTTTTGCTGCATCTTCATCCTGGTTGTACTTGCTAACAGTGAGTGTCTCCCAAGGCTGTGCCCTGGACCCTCTTCTCTTCTCTCTCTGTCTAGACCATTTCCCTTAGTGATCTCATCAGCACCCATGGAATCAGTACTAACCTGTGCTGATGATTCTCAAATCTGCTCATCCCTTATCCTGCCCTAAACTCTCTGCTGGCCTCTGTCTCACATTTTCCACTTCCTTTTGGACATTTTGAACAGAATGTCTCTTAGACACATCCCAGACTGAGCTGATTATCTTTTCTGCCACCATGAGCCCTCTTCTCTTCCACACTTTCCTATTACTATGGGGGGGCATGTAACCTAGTGGTCATCCTGGGCTCCCCGTTCTCTCTCACCCCCCCATATTCAGTCAGTTGCCAAATACAGTCATTTCTTTGTAATATCTTTGTCCTAACATTGCCGGCACTGTAGTGCAGCCTGCATCACCTGATGCCTGGACTATGGCAATAGCCTGCTGGTGGGTCTCTGCCTCTAGTTTCTCCCTCCTCCAGACTGTTCTCCACTTGACTGTCAAATTGATCTTCTAAAAGCACAAGTTTGACCATATTCTTCCCATTTGGTCCCTTTGGGCTCCCTTTTGCCTCCAGGATCCAATATAAAACTATGGTGTCCAGATTCCTTCATAACTTGCCCCCTGCCTTTCTAGTCTTCTACTTATACTTCCCACCCCACCACGTACACACCCTGTAATCCAGTGACTTTGGTCCCATTGCTCCACGGTCCTCATATGTGACACTCCTTCTCCCATTTCAAGGTACTTTCCCTGGCTGCTCCCTAAGCCTGGAGCTCTCTCCCTCCTCATCTCCCCCTTCCGGCTTCCCTGGATTCCTTCAGGCCTCAGCTGATGTCCCACCTTCTCCAGGAGCCTATCCCAGCCCTCCTCAATTCTAGTGCCTGTGAATTAGCTTTGATTTATCCTTTGTAAAGAATGTTTGTACACAGTTGTTTGCATGTTGTCTCTCCTGCTAGACTGTGAGCTCCCTGAGAGCAGGGACTGTCTTTTGCCTTTCTTTCTACCCCCAGTGTTTAGTACAATGCCTGGGAAATAGTTGGTGTTCAATAAATACTTATTGACTTGACATGTTGTAGAGGAAATTCCTGTTCAGATAGAGGGTTGGACTAGAAGGCCCAACGATTGTGATCTCTGCACAAAGTGCAGGCTGGTCTCCCTCCTAGAAGAGAAGGTGAGGGTCCAAGGAAACCTGTCTACTTGCCATGTTATCAGGGTTGGTGAAATGTTACTTTAAAAAAGGAAAGAAGGGCTTCTTTGTGAAAAACAGCTAGAGAAAGATGGTGGACAGAGAGCAGTCCTAACCTGTGCCAGGAGGTTTGAGAGTAACCAAATGTGACCCAGGAGAAGAAGGACTGATGAACACTTGAAACTGTGCAACAGAAAGGGGACTCTTCCATGGAAGAAGGAGCTGAACCTTATGAAGAAGAAACAGCTTTTCTGGCTCCCAAAGGGTCCAGTAGATCAAGAGATGCTACCAGAGGAGAACTTCCCATTGAAGGTCCATAGTGGTGGTTGGTGACTCTGTGTGCCAAGGGGTCCTGAGGTGAATTATAGAAAGGTTGACAATAGAAAAGTTGGTTTTCTGTCTTGGTGGTTGGTGTGTCCAGAGCACAACAGAGAATCTCCCAATACTTACAAAAAAACAGGTAACTGCTGTCTACTGATTCACATGGACAAAAAACAGTATTTCCATGAAAAATCTAGTAAGCCCAGTCAAAGATTTCAAGTCTAAGGCAAGAGAAACATGGATGGCGTCCTTGTGACCACTGTGAGCCAAATTCAAAGGCTTCAGAAACAAAAGTGCACCACTGAATCAGAAGATGATGTCTGATCTGGAACACAGTTGGCATTTACATAGCTTAGACTATAGAAACGACACACCCCTGGCCAGAGATGAAGCACACCTAACAAAGGCTAATAAGGATGAATTTGCTCAGAACATTGCCAATCTAACCAAAAGCTCTTTAAGCTGAAAAGGGAGAGCAAGGGGGAAAACTGCCTGGAGATATCCAGCAACCCCCAGACCACGGAGACTAACTGCTACTGTATGGAAAGAAGTACAGACGTCAAAGGATGGGGCAGCAGTAAAACCCATGGCCTATACACAAACGCACAAAATATGGTTAATGAGCAAGGCGAAATAGAGAGCCCAGCCCGAGGAGGCGTATCTGAAATGAAACCTAAAACTAGGCCGTGGCTGCTGGGGCAGAGGAGGGATTGTTCTATGTCTGGATCTTGGATTTCATTGGTATAGGGAACTCCCTTTGAGGAAGCTCCTTCTCCCAATGCAGATCAACAACTGCTTGGAAACTGAGAGTCTTTCTTGCTCTTACTGGGCCCTGGGATGACAAGTGACTTGCCCAGGGCCTCACAGTCAATTTCTATCTGAGTTAAGACTTGAACTCAGGTCTCCCTGACTCTGCATCCAGCTCTCAGTCCATTATGCCACCTCTGTGGGTGCATATGCCTTATGGAAACAGCTTGCAACTTTGAGGTAGGTTGGAGTGAAGGGGCTTGGTGGATGTGGAGCACTGCATGTACTGCCTGACTTGATTGATGTGTTGACTCATTTTGCTGAACTGGTTCTCCTGCCCCCTTTTTTATTTCTTGTTATGACAGGTAACTGTAAGTGAGGGGGAGAGGAAGGGATATATTGAGAAAGGAAGGTTACGTAAAAACAAAAAATATCAATAAAATTGATGTTAAAATTCTTTAGAAGAGGTGGATACCTGGGAAGAAATACAGAAACCAGGGTGAAGAAGCGCAGTGGAAGAACATTTGGGCGAAACTCAGCAGAGGCAAGAACAGAAGCTCCCTGTTGAGGCTGACCCTCCTGCCCTCTGGAAAAGAGACTGTGACCCGGATGACCTAACCCTTAACGCTCCCCACCCCAGGCCTGATGCCCTGATTAGTGAGGGCCTCAGAGGACCCGCCCTATCTGGGCAGGCCCCAGCCAAGCTTTCCTGGACTCCCCATCCGTCCTTGCTGCCATGCGTTTCCCTTCTGGCTTCTCTGCCTCCACCATCTACCAGTTCTAGGATCACCCGCAAGCCAAAGCTGCCGTTGCTCCTCTAAAGGATATTTCAGTCCACTGTGATATGGCTGCATTCACCATCCCGGTAACTCTCCAGTCCAAGTACCTTCTCCCTGGCCACCACCATCTGGTGTGTGTTTTCTCTCCCCTAAGCACTGTGTCAATTTTCCCTTTTTATTGATTCATTCATCCATGCATACATTCCAATAGAGGAAGTAGGCAAGTTCAGGAAACAAATCTCGATCCAGTCCCCAGAACCAGGCAGAGTAGTGACAGAGAGCTTCATTCATTCACATATAATTTTCTTTCTGCCAAAAGCAGAGAAGTCAATTATTTCTTGACTGGATATTGTTGTTGTTCAGTCATTTCAGTCATATCTGCTTCTTTGTGACCAAATTTGGGGTTTTCATGGTGAAGATACTGGAGGGGTTTGCTGTTTTCTTCTCTAGCTCACTTTACAGATGAAAAAAACTGAGGCAAGCAGGGGGAGGTGACTTGCCCATGGTTGTACAGGTAGTAAGTCAGAGGCCAGATTTGAACTTAGGAAGAGCAGTCTTCCTGACTCCAGGCCAGGTGCTTTATCCATGTCAGGGCCATCTAGCTGTCCTTGCCTGGACTTACTGATAATTTCATCCTTCAAAAGGCTGAAGAATCAAGAGAAAATTCTCTTCTAGATATATTTCTTACTAATATGAGGAGCTAGTTGCTAGCAGTGGGAGTGATGAGAATCTTGGAGGGAAATGATAACTCTCTCCTGGAGTTTCTGATGGAGAAGGAAGGAAAATCCTGGAATACTCTGACACAAACCCTGAGTTGTAGGGAAGCAAGTAACAAAAGTGTTCTGATGAAGGGTAGGTAGAATTCCATGGATTAAAACTCTGTGGGGAAGTCAGTGCAAAAAGGGTAGAAAGTTCCCAAGAATTCTATTCAGAAGACAGAACAGCTCCAAGGAGAAGGGACTCACTACACAAGGAGCTCATCCACCAACTTAAATTTTTAAAATTTTCTGAACAAATGGCAGAAGATGACAGCATGGTCCATAAGAATAGGGTCAAGGGCTCAGGATGAACTGAAGATGTTCAGAAAAGCAAAATTCAAGAAAATATTTTGGAGTTTTTCAACTTCATAAGGCAAACAAAGAAGATCAAAGATGGGGTTGGTGTGCTCCTCAGCATGGAAACGTTGATGACAGCATTATCAAGGGTGATGGAGGAGGCCAGAACTGCTCAGCTCTCTCTCTGCTTCTGTTTTATCTGCCAAGGAGAAGGATCTTCAACTGAAAAAGGCAGAACAGCATGACTAAAAGGCAGTCCATGGCCAATATAAGTAGGGAGATGATAAGAGAACACCTCGTCGTCCTTTATGAATTCAAGTCACTTAGTCCACATTAGCTACATCCTGAGATGCACAGAGCATTGGCAGATGTGATTGCTGAACCATTGTGATTTTTTAAAAGTACCTGGAGAATGGGAGAGATGCTGCATGACTAGTGAAGAGTTAATTTTTTTAAGACAGAGAAAGGATGCTGCAGCTTTGTCAGTGAACTTGCCTTTGATTTAAAAACATGCTTTTTAAAAAAAAAATTAAATTGTATTTCATTTCAAGTGAAGATCCACCTTTTCCCCTCCCAGCTCTCCTCTCCTGCCCATGAAAAAGCAAGAAAGACAAAACCCCTGTTTAAACACATACGGTCAAGCAAAACAAATTCCCTCACTGGCCCTGTCAGAGGGGGTGTGAGTGTGTGTCTGTGTGTGTGTGTCTGTGTGTGTCTGTGTGTCTGTGTGTCTGTGTGTCTGTGTGTGTGTGTATGTCTTACTCTGCACTCAAGTCCATCAGCCCTCTATCCAGAGGTGAGCCACATATTTCATCCTCAGTCCCCTGGAATTCCGCTTGATCATTGTGTTGATCAGAGTTCCCCAGTCTTTCTGAGCTGTTTGTCTTTGCAGTATTGTTGTTATTGTGTAAACTGGTCTCCTAGGCCTGCATCTGCCCCTTTCATTATTTCTTATAGCACAGTAGTATTAGTGTGAGATAAAATTCTATACTGGAGTTGAAAAAAAAACTTCAGAAGTGCAAGATGAGGAAATCAGACTCAGTAAGCAGTTTATGTCAGAGCAAATCTGGGAGTTTGAGTGGATTGTAGATTTAGTAAGCATCTAAAGTAAGATGTACCAGCCAAGAAAGGGAGTCAGGCCTTACGCTGCTTTCAGAGAGGCCTAGTATCCAGGGATAGAGGGACAGCGATGTATTCTCCTGTGTTCATTTCTGAGTACCACATTTTAAGGAGATCAGTAATCTGTAGTACATTCTGAGGAGAACAACCAGAAAGATAATAAAAGGACCCAGAGACCAGGTCATAGGAGGATCATTTAAAGGAATTGGAGAGGATTAACCTGGAAAAGAAAAGATTTAAAGAAATGATAGCTGTCTTCAGGTATCTGAAGGGTCCCTAACATGGAAGAAAAACCAGATTCTCTCATAGTACGATAGATTTAGAGGTGGAGGAGTCTAGCCCTCTGTTCTCCAGGTGAGGGGGTCACAAAGGTGGTAGCATCAGAGGTGGAGTCCTCTCATTTCACAATCCTGTCCACTGTTGCTTGGACCAAGGTGGCCAATTGAGGCCTGGCAAAAATAGTTGGTTCAGTTTGATAAGAGGAAAAATTTACCAGCCATTAATGAGAGCTTTCCAAAGGTGGTATGAGCTGCCTTAGGAGCTGGAAGACAATCCTTCCCCGGAGGTCTTCAGTCACAGACAGATGGAAGCTTGCCAAGGACGTTGCAGAGGGGACTTTTGTTCATGTCTGGGTTGGCCTAAGTGACCTTGAAAGTTCCTTCCCATGCCAAGCTTTCTGTGATTCTGTTAAGTTTGATCCCTTTCTGTTTTACCTTCTCATCTTCTTTCAAACCTCTTCTGTTACTAGGATGAATAATCTGGCTATTATTAACAAGCATTGAGTCAGTATTAATTAAGCACCTACTGCGCGTCCCAGGTGCTAGGGATACAAAGCAGAAAATTAAGCAATCCCTACTCGCAAGAAACTTTGTTATTGTTCAGTCATTTCTATTATGAGTGACTCCTCAGAACCCCATTTGGGGTTTTCTTGGCAAAGATACTAGAGTAGTTTGCTATTTCCTTCTCCAGCTCACTTTATAGAGGAGTCAAACAGGGTTAAGTGACTTCACCAGGGTCAGGGTCACACAACTAGTAAATGTCTGAGGGTGGATTTGAACTCGGGAAGATGAGTCTTCCTAATTCCAAGCCCAGAACTCTATCCAGCGTGTCACCTAGCTGCCCATAGTCTACTGGGGTGGGGGATAAGAAGTACATACATATGTATCTATACATATTAAATATAAAGACACAAAATAAACCCCTCCCTCCTTGAGGGAGTTAGGAAGGGCGTCCTAGTGATGAAGAAGAGAAGGCTTCTGTGAGGGGGAGGTGAAGAGGTACATTCCCAACCTGGGGGACAGCCAGTGCAGGGTCACACAGTGATGGCAGACGGAGAGTTGTGTGTAAGGAAGAAAGAGAAGATGAGTTTGTCCAAACTGAGAGTCCAGGAAAGGAAGTAGTGGCCAGTTAAGCTGGAAACCTAGATGAGAAACAGGTGGGGAAGGACTTAGAAAGCCAAAGAGAGGAGTTTGTATTTGATGCTAGAGGTGATAGGGAGCCCCAGGAGTGGAATGAGCAGGGGAGTGATGTGGTCAGATTAACAACCAGCAATTCCTTTCATCTCTCCCTCAGTGGTTCCTTCTGCTTCTCCTTGTGATGATTCACAGTGTTAGACTTTCAGTTACCAAGTTCTTTCAGGAGAGGCATAGACCAGGACTGGACTTTGGATTTTACTTCTATAGGTATTACACCCTCCCTGGGAGAGTAATAACCGCAGGCTTTTACTTAGCATTCTAAGGTCTGCACAATGTATTGTCTCAGTTTATCTTCACAGCAGCGTTCTTATTAGTCCCTTTCAGAGATGAATAAATTTGAAGCGGGAGAAGGAAATGGCAAACTACTCCAGCGTGTCTGCCATGAAAACCCCAGATGGGGTCACAAAGAGCCAACACAAATGAACAACAACAGCAACAAAAGTGAAGCAGAGGTTATGTGACTTGCCCAGGAAGTGCTGGATTTGAACTCAGGTCTTCCTGATGCCTGCTCTAGCACTCTGTGCACTATACCACCAAGCTGCCTGTAATGAATAGCCAGCATTTAGGTAACTCTTTAAAATTTGCCAAGTGTTTCACAAATATTATCTTGTTTTATCCTCAGAACAGTCCTAGGAGGTAAATGCTATTTTAGAGGTAAGTTTGCCTTGGTAATAGCAGTGCTTTCCAAACCACCACCCCCTACTGCCATTATTGGGTGTGGGAAGTCATCATGCAGGGGAGGGGAGAACACTCTCCTTGTCACTACCAACAATAGCTGCCCTGAGAGTGGCAGCCTCCCCAACCCCGCCTGCCATTTCTGCTTTCAGCCCAGGCCTGGTGGTCATCATCTGGGGAAGGGACCCCTGTGGAGAAGAGACCAGCTGTCCCCATCAGCTGCACCCCCCCCAAGTAGAGGCAGGAGGCAGGATAGGCCAGGCAGCTCCCCCAGACCCTGAGCCCACGAGCCCTGCTAGTAGGACATTAATGTCATTTAAGAAGAGGCATTAACATTTTCTTTGTTCTGCATCTCAAGGACCATGGGACTTTTCTGTCTGAATGTAACAGCAGTCAAGTTAGCAGATACTTAGCCCTTAGTAACTTAGGGCTAAGTATGGAAGATGTGAACTCTGTCCCACTGTTGAGAGGGTGTGAACTCCCCTGATGATGAGGAAGGAAGGGGATTGGCTGAGACAGGAGGCCAGTGTGTGCATATAAGCAAGAATTCCAGAGACAGAGAGACAGAATTGGGTATCTTCCTCCTGGTGCCTCCTGTTGAAGGAAGCAGGATTGTCCCAGCATCTGGGAGCTGGGCTGCTGGACTGAAGAAGTGAGTTGGAGTTTTCTTGAGAGAGAGAGAGAGAGAGAGAGAGAGAGAGAGAGAGAGAGAGAGAGAGATATCCCGGTACAGCATCTGGAAGCTGACTGAGAACTGAGATGGAGTTTTCCTGAGACCAGAATCTGGTGAAGGCCACCTGGAAGGCTGAGAGGGCTTGCCTGGAAGGCCTCCTGGGAGGTGGAGAGAGCTTACCTGGAAGGCCTCCTGGAAGGCTGAGATTCTCCTGGGTCCTAGGGCCAGTTGAAATGCTGGAGGACTGAAGAAGGATGACCCGGATAAGCCTTTGTTTGTTCATGGCCTGGCTGATCCTTGAGTTCCCAGCAACAGGGGAGTTCATGCCCTTTCAACAGTGAGACAGAGTTCACACCTTCCATACTGAGCTCACACTTCCATACTGAGCTCACACTTCCATACTTAGCCTTAAGTTACTAAGGGCTAAGTATCTGCTAAATTGATTGCTGTCACACTGACTTACAGCTGAAACTTCCAATATGTGTTATCTTCTCCATTAGAATGTGAACTCCTTAAGGGCAGGGACAATTTTACTATTCCATGTATAGCCCTAGTGCTTACCACATAGTAATTGCTTAATAAATTCTTCATTCATTATTATCCCTATCATACAGTTGGGGAAACTGAGGCAGACAGCTTAAGTGACTTGCCCAGGGTCACACAGCTAGTAATTGTCTCAGGCTAGTTTTGGACTCAGGTCTTCCTGACTCCAGATGTAGCATTCTATCTTGTATGCCATTTAGCTGCTTCAACTTGAATTCTCTATCTCACAGGACAGGTGCTCACAGGTATGATTATTTTCCTCAGGGTTCTATGTATAATATTGAGAGGTAAATTT
>CM053583.1:20787818-20802313 GCA_028627135.1 Pseudochirops cupreus | reverse complement strand
TACAGGCTATACATATACATTAATGTTAAACATATTTTCATATTAACCATGTTGTAAAGAAAAATTAGAACCAATGGGAGAAACCATGAGAAAGAAGAAACAAAAACAACAAAAGAGAGAAAATAGTATGCTTCCATCCACATTCAGACTCCAAAGTTCTTTCTCTAGATATGGAAAGCATTTTCCATCACAAGTCTTTCAGAGTTGTCTTAGATCCTTGCATTGCTGAGAAGAGCCAAGTCTTTGAAAGTTAGTCAGTGCACAGTGTGGCTGTTATTGTGTACAGTGTTCTCCTGGTTCTGCTCACTTAATTCAACATCAGTTCATATAAGTCTTTCCAGGTTTTTCTGAAATTCACCCACTCATCATTTCTTATGGAACAATAGTATTCCATCACATTCATATACCACAACTTGTGCAGCCATTCCTCAGTTGATGGGCATGGAGGGGTATACTTCTAAGAGGGAGTTCTTGAGTCCTCACCAGAATATTCCCCATCAACAACAACTCAGTAGACTCTTCAGCTTTTAGAAAAGATACTCAATTAGAAATGTAGTAAGAACAGTTGATATAAAACATCACCCCCAAAAAAACCCTGGGGGTTCACAGATACATACAGAGTCTGTGGGTAGGGATTGTGAAGCATTGGTGGTAAAACATAAGAACAGAGGATGTGTTACAAAAAGTTATTTCTCAAGCCCTGGTCCAGGAAGCACTTTTTTCTCTTTATGGAATCCTCATGAGGCTTCTTTTATGTGTAACTCTTTACGGCATGGGCTGCTTAGGAAGATTTCTGGGAAACTGAGGCTCAGAAAGGGGAAGAGATCTGTTCCCTATTGCCTCATGACTTGTTTAACCAGTCTTGGTTGTGGCCTGTTCAGGAGATGTCATGCAGAATAAGCATGTGGGTCCCTATTCATGTCAAAACCTGAATTTGTTTTTCTAGGGCTGCAAATTTTAAAAAACATTTCAACTCTGTATTTATCTAGCAGGAAACTGGGGTTAAATTATACCCCTTTTAAATAAACATGTGCCTAATTATAGGAAGATGCAGCTTACTTTTACAGCTCTGTCAGGATTTTCCCATCAGACCCCAGTCTTTGTTGATAGCTCTCCAGCCAAAGGATCCAATTGGGCAGTGACTTTAGAAATTCAATCTCTTCAGGAGAATTGAAGAGCTAATACTGCACAGCAAGGGATGAGAGAGTCCATTTTTGCTGAAAGGCTCCATGTGCAAGGGTTGATAGGGATTTGGGGTGAGCCATGTTTTCTTTAAGCTTTTGCCAATGGCATTTTCTGACACTGGTGACGCATTTAAGCAACTTCTTGACTATCTCTCAACCAAAAGCTGGACCCCAACAAAATTATTGCCCAACACAGCAGTTTTTAGGCCAAGATAGAAAATTGTCTGATCCATACCTCTACCCGACTCCTCAAACCCCCCTTCAGAAAAAAATTAAAAGTATCTAAGGTTTAAGAATTTTTTCTTGACTTTCCTCTTCGAGTTGTACCAGTAATATTAACAATATCCATCCAGACATCTCATTATTGGATCTGCCATGCCAGATCGTTAGAACTGGATCTTAGAGTATGAGATGTTAGAGTTTGCAGTGCCTTCACAATGCAGAATGCCAGAACTTGAAGGGACCTAAGAATGCAGAACAGGGTCTTAGAACGGCAAGAGACTTTGGAACACAGGATGTTTTTTTAAAATAAATTTTCACTGATATCTTTTCTTTTTACGTTGCCTAAATTTCCCCTGCATCCTCCCTTCTGGAGAGCTATTACTTATAACAAAGATTTTTAGCAACAGAGAAAAAAAATTAGTAAAACCAATCAATACATCAATAAAATCTGACAATATACGCAAGGTCTCACACCCCTGGACCCTCTCATCTCTGCAAAGGGCTTGAGAGGAGGAATCCTCTTCTAAGTCTCCCTTGGGTCTGAGCTTAAAACACAAAATGTTAGAGGGAGAAAGGCCCTTCAAGCAGAATGTGGAAAGGGAAGGAGCCAGAAGCTTATCTAGTCATTAGATGTAAACAGACTTATTGAGGGCAGAGTGTGTTGGCTTTTTCTTCATGCTCCCAGCCCTTCCCATAGTGCCTGACACTACTATAGTAAGCAGTTGCTGAGAGCTACTGATTGACTGACAGTTACAACTGCAGGTCCCCTAAGTGATCACCCCTGCCAGCCTCCCCCTGACTGGGCATCTTTTGTCCAGCCTCTCTACCTCTTCCACAAATAGTCAGGCACTCAGAAGTGCCTTATGCCACTTATGAGGCAGAGCCCATCCCACTTCTGGTCAGTTCTAATGGTTACAACATTTTTCTTTACATGGACCCAAAGCTGCATCCCTAACTTTGACACACTTTATTACAGCAGATTTCAACGGGCCACTTTAATAACTTCCACCCCCCGCTTCCATTTCTGACCTTAAGAGGCCAAGCAGAAGAATTCTAATGTCTCTTCTCCATGGCCATTCTTCAAATACTGAGGACAGCTGCCAGGTCCTGGTAGATCTTACCTTCTTTGGGCCAAACATCTCCTGTCTCATCTACATGGATAATCCCATATAGAAGCCTAGGACCCACGAAAAGAGTTCACAGGATCATAGACTTGGGGCTGGAAGGATTTCAAGTCCCATCATTTTGCAGATAATAAAACAGGCCCAGAGAAATTAAGGGATTTACCCAAGATCATAAGGCTACTTAATAACAGAGCAGGGATTCAATCCCAGGCCCTTTGAGTCTAAGCCCAGTGTTTGTTTTCACATCATATTATGCTGTCCCTCTCAATAGGTGACAACCCTTCTCCCACCCTCACCATGAAGTTTGGACTTACTGTTCCAAATGGACCTCTGAAAAGCAATTGTTTTACCCTAGGAAGCCAGATCCTTCATGGGGAACTATGGTCTCTCTTGGGAATATTTTGCTTCTTGGCAGCCAATTGTCTTCATGCAGTGGTCTCTGATGAGACTCCAACGAGATAATACTTCAGACCAGTGAGGCTCACAGAAAGTTTTCTTAAATGGATGGCCCCTGGGAGACCATTTGTGCTGAGAGAAGTAGCCAAGGACCCTAGACAGGAAACTTGAAGAACCCTTCTGTGTACTTGGGAAATCCACAGCCGTAAGTAAGGATCAAACCAGGAAAAATAGGGAGAGAGGTGAGAACCTGCCACCCCTTCAGACTCAGAGTCATGCAATGTTAGAGTCAATCATAGAGATTCATTAGAAATTCAGAATGGCAGAAACTTCAGAGGTGATGCCATCTAACCCTTGCATTCTAGAACTTTAGAGATGCAGACCAGGAGATGGAAAGTGACGTATCCAAGGATAGGCAAAGTGAATTAGTGAGAGGCAGAGCAAGGACTAGGCCTCCAGGCTCCTGACTCCTTGTGCTGGGGTCAGAGGTGTCCAGTCCAACCCACCCATTATCTAGATGAGGAAATCCTCATCCTGTGACTGTAGTCACATGATTACAGTGTGCCGGAGTCAGGATTTGAACCCAGATCCTCTGACTCTTGATCCAGTTCTCTTGGGCACACTGGTGCCTTTTTCACTGTGCCCCCTGCCTCTTACCTCAGAAGTCGTTCGGCTTAGTGGAAAGCTCATCAAACTCACAGACTGATATCATCTTGAGGAAGTCACATTTTTCCCCTTGGCGCCTTTGGTTCTTCATCTGTAAAATGGGGCTTATAAATTATTCTAAGATAATATAAGGTGCACTATCTGTTCTGCAGGGTTGCTTTGTCTGCGAATCTTTATATAGATGTAGGTTTGTATTACCATTTATGCCAGCCCCTTGTTTCTATAGGGGAGGAGACTGAGGACCAGCGAAGTCTGGGATGCTGCAAAGCCAAAGGACGTAGAGGCTAAAGCTTCCTTCAGTGATTGCCCCCCAAAGGGACTTTCATCTCTACTACTCCCTCAAGATCCCCAATTTTGGTCAGGGGGTAGAAGTGAGATGAGGCTAAAAGGCTGCTTTGTCCTCCTGCCTTCGGGCCTTTGAAAACTTGGCCAAGACCCAAGAGTTCCCCACCTGCCCTGGATTCCTGGCTAACACACCTCCATGCACTTGAGTGAGATGCTGTTTCTCACCCCATGTGAGATCCTTAAAACTTATTTATAATCCTGAAGACGGCACTTTAATTCAGATGTGAGACATGCCAGTCACCACATATGGCAGACTGGTTTCAATCTGCAGTCGTTCGTCGGGAGCTGCATCTAAAAGGTCACTCAGCTTCTTAAACTTGAGTCGATTGAGTTTTGAGGACCAGACAAGCTCCATTGGTTGACGATGCTCTCAGAGGCTCTTCTAGCTTGGAGCTGAGACAGCTGGGGCAACTCTACTTGAACTTTTCTTCTTGTTCCCCCAGAGATGGAGGATTGTCAGATCACAGAATGTAAAAGCCAGAACATATCTTGCAACAGTGTTAAGACTGGCAATGACCTCAGAACAGGCCATCAGAGCTGGAGGGGACCTTAGAACATAAACCATCAGAAGCAGAAGGGCCTTGGAGAGCTAGTCCAACCCTTTTTTTTTACGGTTGGGGAAATTTAGAGCCTCAGAGAATTGCCCAGGGCCACATAGGTAGTAAATGGCAATTTATCTTAGATAATCATGAGCCACTTTGGCCAAGAAGCCCCAAGCTGTCCTTGTGGCTTTAACACTAGTTTATGAAGGTTGACCACAAGGAGAGATGGAGATTAAGGTTTTGTTTTGTTTTGTTTTTTAGGGTTAAGGTATTGAAAGCTGGTGTTAGCTGAGGGCAGGACACTTCATCTCTCTGGATCTCAGCTTCCTCATCTGTAAAATGGGCAATAGGATGGGCTAGATGGTTCTAACATTCTGCATTCTTACATCCCTTCTGGCTCTTATAGTCTGCATTCTTAACATTGTGTTCTAAGGTCCCCCGTTTCTGATATTCTGTATTCTAAGGGCCTGCCCTTTTCTGACATTTCATATTTTATGCCTATGATCTTCTGTATTCTAAGTTCCTTCCCAGCTCTAATCTTCTGTGTTCTAAGGTTCCTCCCAGCTCTGACATTCCATGTTCTAAAGCCTCTCCCAGCTCTGCCATTCTCTGTTCTAAGACCCCCTTCCAGATCCTAAATTGAACGCCTCTACAGAAGGGAGCTGGAAGGACATTGGAAACAATCTGTCTCCTTCACAATCTGACTGTGGGGTGCCAGGTTCATAACTTAGGTCATTGGCATCAGGAATCACTACCACTAGCTCTGGGCCCAGTGTCTAGAACTTGTCCAAGATTTCATGGCAGCCTAACATCAGTCTGGAAGAACTAGATAAAAAACACTAGCTTTGGCTAATGCCATTGACCAGATTGTGCTGTGGCGGCAGAGCTGAAATTGTCTTTTAGTGAAGGAGAGAATAGAGAAAGGACACCACTCCAGCCTCAGAGTCTTTCTGGCCTCTTGTTTCCTCCCCTCCAAGCCAAGCTCCATGGCTGCCCAATGACATTCTGGAAAGCCAAGCCTTAGGTCACTTCCCTGCCCAGGGATGTTTTCTGGCTCCCTATGCATTTCCTCTGATAAAATGCAAACTCTTCAGGTTGGCATTGACCTTGCCTATCCAGCCTCTTTCAATATCCCCAGGTTTATCACGCATCCATTCTCATGCTCTACCTTCCTTCCAAACTGGGCTACTTGCCATAGCCAGAATTCAGCATCTCATCATTTCTGTGACTTGACACAAGCTCTCTCTCTCTGTTTTTCTGTCTCTGTCTCCTTCCCCCACTCCCTGTCTCTGTTTTTCTGTCTCTGTCTCCTTCCCCCACTCCCCACATCTCTCTGTCTCTGTCTCTCTGTCTCTGTCTCTCTCCTCTCTATGTCTGTCTTTTTCTGTCTCTCTCTCTGTCTCTCCCCCATCTCTCTATCTCGCTCTGTCTCTGTCTCTGATACACACACACACACACACACACACACACACACACACAGAGTTTGCCTCTGCCAGACCCTAAAGCTATGCAGAAAAGGGGACTATTATTTGTAATTTAGAACAAAACAAGGGGAACAAAGGAGGAAGGATGCATCTTCCCAGGGGACAGACAGATCTGGTGAGGAGGTGTCTCTGACATGCTCTTCCCCTCTTAGCCTTGACCTGCCCACCTCTTTCCCATTTGCTCTCATTTAGATTGAAGTAGTTATCAAGTTCTCTAGATAACAAAATCTCCAATTTTACAACCAAGTCAGGTTCATGGATTTGTAGGCACCAATTATGTGCACTCTTGCGCTCTCTCTTTCTCTCTCTCTCTCTCCAATTAAATTTGCAGGTGCGATAATTTCAACATCAACAGTCTAAGGTTATCTCAGAAGATATTTTCATGAAATATTTATGAGTCTCTGGGAATGTTAACCCCTTCAGCTGGCACACTTCCATGGAACCAGGGTATCTAATGAGTAGGAAAGAAGCCAGTCAAGAGTGTTAGTCACTAGCAATGGGCTGTACAAATTCTACGTCAGGCATTGAGGCTGGACAAGAACTGAGGGGAGCATGGCGGGGTTAGGCACTACTTTGTTGAAAGCCTTTATTAAAAAATCCCTAGAATTTGACTATTCCAAGCTTAACACTACTCTTCTCAGTTCTCATGGCCAGTCTGTAAAACAGCACCATAGGGACTACAGTCCTGAGGCAGATCAGGGTGTTGTGGAGGAAAGAGACCAGACCAGGAGGTGGGGGAAGGAGGGGAAGGGAAGGGGCAGGAGACAGGAGGCAGGGGGCAGAGGGCAGAAGGGGCAGGGGGTAGAGGGCAGGGACCAGGGGGCACGAGGCCTAGTTTCTAGTCCTACTTCTACCCATGACAAGAGCTCCCGCTTCCTGCCCTACAAAGCTCCGATACTTCATCCTGGATGGGGTGGAGCCAAACTGGAGGTCGTGGTGGCTGTGCTCCGCTGGGGCTTAGGGAGCTACAAGTTGCGAAGCTTCCTGGCCGGATGGACAGTTACTATGTCTGTTGGCTGGCCACCAAGGAGTGGAGCAGGTTGTTATCTAGGTGGGAGAGGGAGCCACCTCACCTCAAAGCCTCCTCCTCTGGAAGTCCTGAAGCATTTGCAAAATGCTTTCCTCCCCACCAGTTGTACCTAAGCTTTCAGGGTGCCTGATTTCTCTGGGCCTTCTTTAAAATAAGAGGGTTAAACAACAACTCTTAAGGGACCTTCTAGCTTTAACAATCTGTGTTCTGCGTTCTAAGATCCCTTCAGGACCAAGGTGTCAGAGAGCAGATCTGAGCAAGAAAGAGCCCTTGAGTTAGAGCCCAAAGCTCTGGGTTCAGATCCCAGCCCTGTTCTTTGGGGTCTGAGTAATCACTTCATCTCTCCAGGCCCCAGCTTTCATCATCTATAAAATGAGGAGGTTTTGCCAGAGGCCCTTTAAAGCTGGGGATTCTTCCCCTTGTATGTGTCTCAGACTCTCTGGCAGGCAGTCTAGGGCCCCTTGCTCAGGACAGGGTTTTTAAATACATAAAGTAAAACCCACAGGATTACAAAGAAAACCAGTTCTATTGGAACACAATTATCAAAATATTTTTTAAAAAGCAGTTCACAGATCTCAGGTTAAGAATGTCTAGAGTCTCATTCAAATCTACATCTTAAGAGTCTGTGGTCCCTCCGCCCAGCCTCATGGTTTATTACCCTCTAGGACTCCAGTGGAAGAGTTCTGGGTTCAAATCCTAAATCTTGGGTTTCTACTGCTTCTGGGAGCAGTAGATAGAGCACTTAGTCTGGAGTCAGAAGACCTGAGTTCAAATCCAAACAGACACTTTTTTTAGCTGTGTGACCTTGGGCAAGTCACTTAACTTACATTTGCCTCAGTTTCCTCATCTTTAAATAGAGTTGTTTTGGGGATGAAATGAGATAATAATTGTAAAGCACTTACCACAGCTGGCATTGAGATGCTGTTGCTTTTTCAGGATCCCAGAGTCCGGTCCAGTGCTGGAAGGTACCTTTGGGCTATCTAGTCTGACGTCCTCTTTCTGGGCTGCTGTAGAGCCGGGCTGAGGCAGCTCTCCCAGAGCCCCTCAAGGCCCCTTCCTTGGCTCTCTCCAGTCCTGGGGGTGCTATGATAGAGACAGCTGGTGAAGTTTGCAGACTCCACTTCAGGCCAGAGCCTGGGTACCCTCTCTGTCCTCACCCCTGCATTTTTCCCTATAGGAGCAGAGCCTGGATGAGGAGATGGTTGAAGAGGACATGGAAACCCCGGTGGAGGAGCTGCCGCCACCCCTGCGGGAAGATCCCCCTGAAGGTACTATGCCTGGGCTTCTGTCTTGACCTCCCCTTCGGGGGTCCCCCCTCTCCTCTCTGTGTTTTCTGGTGATCTTCATATCAGGAAGGTGATGAGCCTCAGCAGCCGGGTGACAGCGTGTACCTGTCAGCTCCCAGGTGTCTTGAGTTTAAGGAAAGTGGCAGCTGCCAGCAGCCTGGGATGGGTGCACGTGGCACCTTGTCATATTGGAAATATAGTTTGTATTTGGGAAAATCAGGGGTTTTAATTAAAAGCAATTATGTCTGAGCTTCCTGTCACACGGCTTGACTTGTTGTCCTTGACAGAGTTAAGCAGAGTTGAAGCTGTTGGTGAGAGAGAAGGTGGCTCAGTAATTCCCACCTTGCCTTCTGCCTGGTGTATAAAGGGCCTGGCTCCTGGCTCATCCTGGCCACACTTCCCTTGCTCCTTCTGGACTTTTGGATCAGATGAGTCACGTTTGCCAGGCGATTGCCAAGGAGCAAAGGACACGTTCCACGGTGACGGATTGCCTGACTGCTGTCCCCTTCTCCCCATCCCCATCTCATCCCCTTCCTTTCTTTTCCTTTTTTTGATCTTGAAAGTCATTTATAGTCAAGAGGGGAAATTACAAGTGGTGATATCAGCAGGACTCAGACATGCCTGTTCTTTGTGAAGAAGCCCCCATTCCCATGGCGGGGTCTCTGTAAAAGCCCCCCGCGTGGCAGGGGTGTCTCTTGTGGAGCAGGGCAGAGGAGTGCGAGATGTGCGAGATGCACGGAGGCTGGCGTCCTGTCTGAGGGGCTGTCAGACAGCCAGTCAGTGTACAAAGCCATCTTTTCTTAAGTGTTGGCTCCTTCCCTAGACCATGAGCTCTCAGACAGCAAGGACTATGTCTGCTGGCATTACTGGAAGGCAGTTTCAAAACAAAAAATCAATCGACTAGCCTTTATTAAGTACCTGTTGTATTCTAGCACCATGCTAGGCTCTGGAGACGAGCACAAGAATAAAACAATCTCTTATCACAAGGAACTTACGTTCTTATGAGGGAGACAAGCACAGACACATGTGTGTATAGGTATGTGTGTATGCTTATGTGTATACATGTACAGATATATGTATAGCCTAAATACCAAGTTAACAAATATTTATACACATATACATATGCATACACTCATATATGCCTATACACACACAAAAGAAAAATGCAAGGTAGTTAACTTACAAGGAGTAAGGAAAGGCTTCTTACAAAATGGCGCCGTGGCTGCACCTTCCAGGAAGAGCAGGGCTCTGTGGGACCAAGGATTGGAGGGAGCTCGTGCCAGGCAGGCAAAAAGTCCTAGAGATTAGTTATGGGGTGTCTGTATGAGGGACAGAGAGAAGACTCGTTTGTGGGGCTTTAAAAACCATGCAGAGAAGTCCCTGTTAGAGGCAACAAGAAGCCACTGGAGGTAACCAAACAGGGGGTGATGTGGTCAGACTGTGCTTACAGAAAATTCTTTCGGCATCAACAAATCAGGTGGAATGATGTGGGGAGAGACTTGAGGCAGGGAGCCCTGTGAGGAGGCCCAGCAGTCTGTCAGTAAGCATTTATTTAGTGTTTTCTGCTGTGCTGAGCACTGTGCAGCATGAGAGATACCACAAAAGGTGAAGGACAGCTTTTGCTCTCCAGGTGCTCACAGTCTAAGGGGGTAGACGACATGCAAACATCTATGTACACATAGGCTCAACTCAAGATAAATCTGAAATAGTCACTGGAGAGAAGGCACTAGAATTAAGGGGGATCGGGAAAGGCTTGTTCTCAAAAGCAGAATTTTAGCTGGGCCTGCCACAGAGAATGCCCAGGAGAAGCTATCAGCAGGCTAGTATCACTGGACAGCAGAGAATGGCAGTGAGGGTAAGATGTAAGAAGTCCAGAAGGGGGAGCAGTTCCCAAAGGGCCTTGAATGCCAAGCAGAGGATTCGTATTTGCTTCTGGAAGTACTAGGGAGCCACTGGAGTTGGTTGGGTTGGGGGTGGGGGAGGGTACCACCCTTGTTCTTAAGAAAGATCAGTTTGACAGCCGTGGAGGATGGACTGGAGTGGGAGAGACCTGGGGCAGGTGGGGCCCCCCAGGAAGTTAGTTCAGCAGGCTAGGTATAAGGTAATGAGAGCTTGCACCAGAGTGGGGGTCATGTCAGAGAAGAAAAGGTGTCATATTCCAGAGATGCTGCAGAGGCACTGGGCACCAGCTTAAACATAGTGGGTGAGAGAGAGTGGAGAGTCCGGGGAGGGCAATTCCTGGGCAGTGAGCCTTAAGGACTAGGAGGATAGTGGTGCCCTCAACAGTAACAGGAATGATAGGAGAGGGGCAGGGTTAGCGGGAAAGACAATGGGTTCCATTTGGGACATATTGAGCTTAAGATGTCTCCTGGACATCCAGTGTGTGCAGTGTGACCAGGGCCTTAGGTCAGGTGGTGAGTACAAGCTATCAGATGGGAGAGATGTTATCTGTGACCAGTGCTCCAAGTCTGTGCCTAGTGGCATATGCCTGTGGCTGGGGCAGAGCTGAGCTTTACCTCTTTCAGCAGTGGGAGGGCTCCAACCTGGGATGATTCCACCAAAGGTGGAGTCTGATAACTTGGTGTCTAATAACCACCCCTAACTCTCTGAGGCTAAAGCTGCATGAGCTGGTGGGTCTAGTACTGGCCTGGAGTGGAGAAGAGCCGCCATGGATTCCCATCCCAGAAAATCACCAGCCCTGTGGCTATAGCCACAGGTCACCCAGTGTGAATGCAATGACTAATGGATAGATAGCTGACTGAATGTGAGCCTTGTAGCTTACGCACCATATTCCTCCCCAGAGCCCTGTGAGGTTCATAGACAAATCCCATCATCCTCATGGCGCCAGGGAGGGAGCTGAGCCTTGGGGGGGCGGCCAGCTGGCTAACTTACCCATCAGCTGCTTACAGGTGTGTGCAACAGTGGGGCCTAGCTCTTCTTTATTCAGTATGCCCTTCCTCTCTCGCTCACTCTTTCTGGCCCACCGCTTCTTCATCAGTAAAATAGGGGCATAGGACAAGCCTAGAGGGTCTCTGAGATCCCTTCCAGCCTGACTGGGGCCCACACACCTGCACTGACTGCTCATTACCTTCAGAATGGCGAGTCCCACCTTTCAGCCACATAGTGGAAAGAAGTTCAGAGACTGGGAAGAGCATTGTATGCCAAATCAGAAAGCCTGGGTCTGCTACTTACTGATGGTTCTTCATCTGTCTGAAGCTCAGTCTCCTTCCCTGTAAGATGGGAAGAAAAACAGTTGCATTGATGCTTCATTTAGAATTGGGACAACGTGAGTTCAGATCCCACCTCAGACACAGCTGGCTGTGGGGCTGGGGATCAGGTCATTCCACCTCCCTAGACCTCAGTTTCCTCATCTGTATAATGAGGAGATTGGTCTCTGGTGGCCTGCCAGCTTTAAATCTGTGGTTCTATTTACATGTGATAAAGCTGTAACAAAGGGATTGGCTTCACTGATGTCCTCGAGTCTCTTCCTTCTCCCCGTTCTCTCCCACTTTATCAATACATGCCTTCAGGAAAAGCTCTTCTATCAGTCATGTGCACCTTAGTATGAATTTAAGTGACCTTTTTTCTCTGGCCAAAGGTGATCTGAGTTGCACATCAGTTCTCTCACAGAGAACAAAGCCTCCCATTCCAGGGGGTAAAAAAAGAGTTCTCGCTTTTTTGAATGGGGAGTCCCTTCCCTGCCCCAAGAAAGTCAGCCAACTTTTACCCTCCCCTCACCTTTGCTTTCTCCCAACTAAATGCAAACTGTGTTGACTTCCATTTCAGGTCACCTTTTAAATCTGGTTCTGACTCTTCCCAAGTTTTAATGGGTGGTGGGAGGGAGAGTAGAATAAATCTACAGGGATACAGTAAAACCTCATTAATTCAAACTCCAGGAAATGTGGAATTTTTAGATAATCTGGGCATTTCTTTTTGCCTGCTATCTAAAAAAAAGGATTTTGCAGCACAAATCAATCATGTAAACAAGAAAGCAGCTTAGCCTCCTTTAGAAGGAAGGTCAGCAGACTCCTGGCAGAGGGAAAAGGGCGTCCTAGCTCTGCAACTGTGGAGCAGTGTGACCTTGGACAGGTCTCCTCCCTGGACCTAAGGGATGGTTCTAGAACTATCTGAAGGTGGAGTTTTAAGGATCCATATCCAGATACGAGGCAATTCTTGGTTTAGATCACCTGACAAAGTCCCACATTGAGACTGAAAGGCTATCTCCCTTCCCTTTTAAATTCCAAACATCATCATAGATTTAAAACTGGACAGAACCAAGCCCAGGCTTAGTGGGAGGGGAAAGGAGCCTGAGAAGCCATGGCTGGGCAGGGTGGGAGAGCCAAGATGTCAGTGTCACAGAAGCCAAGGGGTTGTCGGTAGACCAGAGGCTACAGAGAGGTCAAGATTGATGAAAGCCAGTGGGTCTGGTGGTGGAGAAGTCATTGGTAACCCTAGAGAGAGCAATTTCAGTGATGGCTGAATTGAAAACCAGGCCGTAAGGCTAAGAAGTGAGTGAGATGTGAGGAAATGGTAGGGAGGAGAATAGATGACCCATTCTAGGAGTCCTGACTATGAAAAGGAGGAGAGAGAGATAGAAATGGCTCAAGGGAAGGTGTGGGGATTTTTTGTTTTTTGTTTTTGAAGAATGTGGAGACCTGTTTGTCCGTGGAAATTGGCTTGGGACTAAGTGGGTTTCTTCTAACTTGTGGTCTTTAAGCCATGCCTAGAGGGTCACTCATCTGTTAAATTGTAGAAGGGATTCTCTTTCTAGCACAGGCTGGACGAGAGAGCCGCCAAGAGCAATCTGTCCCTTGGTGGCCTACTCCATCTGCCCCCCAGCCCACCCCAGGCAACTGAGGTCCAACAGGTAGTGAGGGGCCTGGAAGGACTGGGAGCCAAGCCTTCAGGTTGCACACCCATGACTCTCGCTCTTCCATGCAGCTCCCACCAACGAGAGCTGAGGTTTATACATCAATTAGCAAAAAATTACTAAGCCCGTTGTAGGAACTGCCTCACTGAAGCCTCACAACAGCCTGGAGGGGAGTTCACGCCAGCCCTATTATAAACCCCTTTTGTAGGACAGAGACGTTCAGTTCTGTGCAAGTTCTCCTGGAGATTCGGTGGCAGAGCCTGGAGTCCTCCTCCAGCTTCCAAAGGGCTCAGCCTTGGATTCCAAGTTCTTGGCCAAACCATTTTGTTTATGTGAATCTTCTTCTCCTAATTTAGATGTTAGGCATAAAATTGTTGGCACCGCCTTTTTTCCTGGGCTATTGTGAGTATTTTGTAAAGGCAGACGAAAATTGACTCCAGTGTTGTTTTCCTGCTTCTTGGGTCTGGGGCAGGGGGTCCTGAAAGAAGGAAAAGGGGCAGAAAGAGAAGATGGGGCCACTTGCCCATGAGGTGGCAGCTTGCCTGGAGCTTATTACACACTCTCCTACTCCACGGCACACAAGAGACACGGAATGTCTGAGATGGAAGGGAACTTAGAACCTAGAATGTCAGAGCTGAAAGTTAACCGAAGGATGTACGTTTGAGCTGAACACAGTACATAGAAGGTCAGACCTATACTTGGTACCTGACAGCATCCAATTAAAAGCTCTCACTTTGCAGAGAAGCAAATTGAGGCCTCAGAAGTGGGAAGTGACTGTTCCAAGGTCACATAAGGAGTGGCTGACAGCTGAGAGTAGGGCCCAGGATTTCCCGACTCCGAGTTACTCGTTCCACCATATCTCACTGCTTCTCAAAATGGAAAAACATTCTGAAACTGAGATTTTTTTTCAGTGAGCCACAATGATCTCACACTCGCCCCCCCCAAATCCCTAAAGAGAACTGGGCTCCAACATCAAATAGGGTGCGACCTTGTAAATGCATCTCTGGCATGCTCCCTTGATAGATATGGGAACTGGCTGTCCTGTTTTTAGCAGTCCTCTTGGGGGTGGGAGGGTGGAGTTTGTTTGATGGTGTTTTGTTTTTTAAATGTGAACTTATCCCAGGGCCTGAAGGCAGTTAGGGAGCCTGAGACAATAGCTGTAAAGCCTCGGGGCGTCCCTTCACTTTCTAGGAGCCTCAGTTTCCCTATCAGTAATTGTAACATAGGTTGGACCAGATGAACTCAACATTGGTTAGCCTGACTGCTCCAGCTAAGAGCTATCTGCCTCATTTTCTACATTCTGGTTCCTCCCCCCCAACACACACACACACACACACACACACACA
>CM053583.1:20724599-20787318 GCA_028627135.1 Pseudochirops cupreus | reverse complement strand
CAGTTTCCTGGTCTGTAAATGAGTGTGTTCAGCAAGGGAGAGCTACTAAACTAGAGGGCCATGAACTTGTTTTTCAAAATAATATTCTGATGTAGTCTGATTATTTCATTTTGTGTATTTTAAACATTCTGGAGTGTCCATAGGTTCCTGCTAAGGGGCCTATGATAGACAAAGAGATTAAGTACTGCTGGAACAGAAGGTCTCCATTGTACCTTCCACGCCTTAAAATTCACTAAAGGGCCAGTGGGGGCTCACAGCCTCAACTCCCACCTGAGCCCCAAGCACAGGAAGTTCTGTGCTTCCCTGACTCACGCTCTGTGTTCCCACCTCTTTGGATGAGGAGAATCTCCCACCCTTCCCTTTGTCTCTGGCCTTCAAACCAACAAAGGTATTTGGGCACCTTGGTAACATGCCCGTCTGCTTTTGGTTTCCCAGGGGAGGGAAAGCATGCTTGCATGTGGCCAAAGGGAGGCTTGGAGGGATGCCCATGGCCGACCCTGCTTCAAGAAGCCCCTGCCAGCAGTAACACGGAGGGATCCGGGCTTCCTTGAGGGGCTCCAGGAAAGGTCAGGCCCTCAGCAAAAGTAGCTTTGATCCCAGGCATTCTTGAGGATGGCTTTCCCTAGTTAATCCAGGGAGGAAGAAGGAAGGCAGCAGATCTGAAAGGTTTATATCTGGAAATGATCATCTATGCTCATCCCTTCGGTTTACCAAGACAGGAATGGGGCCCAGAGATGGGAAGTCACTTCCTTGGGGTCACACAGATAGAAGGTGGCGGTGCCTCCTTATCAGCTGCTAAGGAGTGGGCGTGGGGAGCTCTCATCCCCAGAGCTCAATTAGTCAAGCAGTAGACCAGTATAGGACACTGAGCCCAGGCACATGCAGTGTGCCTCAGGCATCCTGGCAAGAAGGCGCCGACCCAGACCTCCAACCCACATCTTCTTCCTCCCAATACTGATTTCTTGTGACTACACCACAGCCACTTTGGAGTTCTGAGACTAGATGTTCTCAGTAGCCATTAAACAAAATGCCTTGCTATAAGTGAGAGATCTCTAAGGTTCTTCTAATAGAAGGTGTCATTGACAGCTGGATTTTTTTTCGCTATTTCTTTTTTTGTCCCATGGTGTTCCTCCTGGTAGCATTTTTCCTCATTAAATCAGATGTTTAGCAAAAAATGTAATAAATCAAGTTATTGTAACAATTATTTTCTTGTTTTGGGGGATCTGTGAATTGAAGGCACTGTCTGGTGAGCCGTAATGTAATGAGAACACAAGGGAGACCAGAGAATACCCCATGCCTTCCATCTTCAGCCTTGGTCCAATATTTCACTGTTACATCACTGTGATTTCAGTCTCAGGGTGGTGAGGTGTATTCACTCCCAATCTGTAGGAGGTGGGGGGAGGACGAGTGGGGAGAAATGGGAGTGTATAAATACTCTTGAAATAAAAGACCTGTCCTCAGAGAATTACATTTATTACCAAAAATACTGCCATCTTTGCCTCCACTGATGCCAAGCTCAAATTCCTGGGCATCCCCCAGTGTTTTTGCAGAATAACAAATCGTTAAAGAGGGCATCTGATGGTATAGTGACTGTTCTTAGGAGGAGGGATTGGGGATGGAGAAGGGACCTTATTTCAAAATGGGAGAGAGCCCCAGACCATCTGTGACGATGCCATTTATTCAGATGTCCAAGAAGATGCCTCTCCTTACAGTCTGATAGCAAGAGCACATTTTTTTGTGAGCATAACTAAGAAATTAGTGAAGGAGACCCAGAAAGGAGATGTAACATACATTTGATGTCTCACACATCCTCCAGAAGTGTCCTTTCCCTCTGGACAATAGTAGAGGTAGGAGTGCTTTTTTTTTTCCACCCTCCCTTAACCTCACTATATCTTTACCATTGCCAGAGCAATCTTGCCAGCCTCCCCAAATGGGGAAACTGAGGTACAGAGAGGTGAAAATTCCTTTTCCTTGGTCCCACAGCATCAAAATGGCAGATCCGGGTTAACTCATCTGTCAACAAACATTAAGCTCCTACTATGTGCTAGACCAGGAGTTCTTAACCTTTTTAATGTGTCATTCACACCTTTGGCAGTCTGATGAAATCTATGGATCCCTCCCAGAATACTGTTTTTAGATGGTTAAAATAAAGTAGTAGCATTACATTACATCTCCCAGAGAGCAGATTCATTCATTCATGTATTCATTCATTCATTCACTCATATTCTCAAATAGTCAACCAGCATTGATTAAGCTCTGTGTACAGAGCACCCTGGGAAGTGCTGAGCGAGATTTATTGAGCTCATACACTCACCCACACAAAGCGGGTGATCACGTGTTTATTGTGTGCACTGAGAGGGCCTGGGAAATTTTTTTTAAAAAGTTTGGCTAAGATTTAGCACTCGCCTCTATGGTCTTGGCTTTAAGACTGGTGGATCAGAAGCTGGAAAGATTGGGGTCCTAAATGGCTTTTCCCCATTTCCCCTTGATCCGTGAGCTGGAAAGGCGAGGGAAGGATGTGTTAACTTAGCATATGACTTCTCAATTGAGTACTAGGTTAGTAATAACAGAATTTTCAATGTGCATTCAGAGATCTTGTGAAGTCCAAGGTGCTCATTTTACAGATGTGGAAACTGAGGCCCTGGAGAAGGAAAGTGAGGGAGTCAGAGTAAATAGAAGGCCTCAGTCTAAGACCCTGACTGCCCCCTTTGGCTCCTCCTGGAGGAGGACCCTACTACTCCACCTTTATCTCTTTGTCTAAAGCTTTGACTGGCATAAAGTGATGCTGTGAGTGGTCTGATGGCAAGATCTCTGGACTTGGAGTCTGAGGACCAGAAGGGACCTTAGAGGTCACCTTGCCCAACTGCCGAGCTTTACAGGTGGCCCGACTAAGACTCACAGACAGGAGGCGACAGAGACTTTCTTCCGAGGCTTGAGGTCACACAGTGATGCCCCCTCCACTGGCATGGATCATGTCTTACTTTGACTGGGGGCATGAATACTGTCTGCCTGGCATGAGCATCATGCCAAAAGATATTGAGCACTTGTCCCAGAAGCCCAGGATTTAGAGCTGATAGAAACCTTAGCGGGCATGTAGTTCAACCCTATTTCACAAGTGAAGATCCTGAGTCCACAAGAGTTAAGGGACCCACTCATTGTTGCACTAGGACAGTCAAGATCAGGTTTTTCCACCAGCGTGGTGGAAATCTGGGAATGGGAGACCCGAGTTCAAATACTGGCTCTGAGTTGACATCTGCTGTGCCTGTGACCTTGGACAAGTGATTTTGCTTCTCTGACCCTTAACCTCCCCATCTCTAACATGGGCATTATGCTTTTACTACCTATGCCTAACAGTCTTTTGAGGAAGATGCTTTGAAAGCTTTAAAGCGCTGTAGAATCAGGATTTGTTTATTAGTCGTGATTCTGGTATATAGTATTAGTACCGTGGTTCTGGTCAGAAGGTCATAGATTTAGAGGTGGGACAGAGGGGCCATCAAGGCTTATCCTTCAGAAAGCCTTTACTAAGCGCCAGGGACAAAGAGCGAGTCCATTCCTACCCTCGAGGCGCTTACATGCTAACGTCCAGCCTCCCTCTTTTATAGATAAGGAAACAGTCCCAGCGAGGTGCCTTACCCAGCTCGTTAAGTGGCACAGCCAGGATTCAAACCTAGGGATCCAGGAGCATCCTCACACCTCCCTTCTGGCAGATTTCACCTCCAATGGATGCCTTGAAGCATTCATGCGAAGGGTCTCCGGGGGATAAAGGAAAAAAGGTCCCGATGGGAAAATCGGTGGGTCTGCTGAGAGTGATGAGCCGGGACTTGCTCCCCCTCCTGTGACTATGACTGGCTTGGGAAGCACCCCGGGAAGGATGTGCGGGGGCTGCGCTGTTTGGGGCTCCTGGACCTGTGGGAGCCCTGCTAATGACAGTAATCATGCCCCGACTGCCCGTGGCGGAGTAGCGGGGAAAAGGGTAAAACTCTGGAGCCAGGACCCTCTCCCCAGCCCCCGGTTCCGCCGCGCTGTCCTCCGACCTGCCCACGAGTTCCTCCGGCAGCCACAGGAGGGCGCCACACACGCGCGAATCGCTGCCCGGGCTCCCTCCCAAGGGAAGCCAGGTTCAAGGCCACGGTCTGCGGGCAGTGGGTGCGGCGGGAGCCGAAGCCGCGCTCCGGGGAGAGGGACTCTTCTCGGGACCCCCGTTTGTCCGCAGAGGGCGGTTCCTCGCCTTTGAAATGGCCAGCTCCTTGTTGCTCCCCAGCTCAGGCTTGGGCCCTGTCCTTTCTGTTCTTCGACCTTGCGAGAACAGCTCGTGTCCAGTTCAAATCTGGCCAAAGGTCTTTCCCGGCCACGTCATTCTTTTCTATTCCTCCTCTGTATGTTTTCTCCCCTGTCATCCTTCTGTGTCTGCATCTCTGTTTTCCCTGCTGCCCTACACAAGCCCCTCCCCAGTCTGGCCCTTTCTCTCTCTCTCTCTCTCTCTCTCTGTCTCTCTCTCTGTCTCTGTCTCTGTCTCTGTCTCTCTCTCTGTCTCTCTCTCTCTCTCTGTCTCTCTCTCTCTCTCTGTGTCTCTGTCTCTCTCTCTCTTTCTCCCTCTGTCTCTGTCTCTCTTTCCCTCTCTCTGTCTCTCTTTTCTCTCTCTCTGTCTCTCTGTCTCTGTATCTCTTTCCCTCTCTCTGTCTATCTCTCTGTCTCTGTCTCTCTGTCTCTGTCTCTCTGTCTCTCTCTGTCTCTGTCTCTCTGTCTGTCTCTTTCCCTCTCTCTCTCTCTCTGTCTCTGTCTCTCTCTCTGTCTCTCTGTCTCTGTCTCTCCCCCCCTCCCTCCCCTTCTCTCTCTCCCCTTCATTTTCTGTCTTCTTGAACATGTGTATGCACCTCACCTGGTTCTGAACTGCAATCATTCAGTGATGACTCTGCCCAGTGATGATTTTGACATCTAAAAGGGAAGTTTTTACTGTCAAAGGTTCTGTTTTTCTGCATTTGCATTTTGGGAAATTAATCCCATGAGAAGGACAAAGACTGGTTCAGCACACACAAGCCCCAGCTTGATTCTGATCGCCTAACTGAGAACCAGTTTCTCCATCCTCTCAATGGGAGGATAAAGTCAGAATTCACTATCTGCCCGGTGTTTAGAGATTCTATCCCTAGGTTCTCATCTGAGCTAGAGCTGCTAAAGGCTGGCTGGTGCTTTGCTTTCCCTCATCACTGGTTTCCTAGGCACCTTAAAGGGTTAGTCTGCTCTGGGCTTTGCTGGGCTGATGGTTTGGTAAGGTGACCAGAATCAGAAAAACAAGCAGCAGTGGGGTGGGCTGACCCAGCCCTGTGCCTGGGCTCACAGAAGCCTGAGTGTGAGACAGAGCCCCTAGCCAGAGGATCTAATCTTTTCCTGGAGGAGGTGGGCCTAATGCACATGGGTAAAATAAGGTGTGATGGGGAACATTAAAATCCCGGAATTTCAGGGCTAGAAGGGACTTCTGTCTCCTGTCCCCTGGGCCAGTGCTTCCCCATTATCCAGTTGGCTTGTCTTAGTTTCAGGCTTTCCTTCCCTAACAAACAATTAAACATTTAATACAAGAAAAACACACCATTACCCTACTTAGATTTTAAAACCAAGATTACTATTTCTAAGGCAAATAATTAGCTACCCTATTGTTTTTCCCCCCCGCTTACTCTGGCTACTCTGTACTCTACCAGATAATTTGGACTTCTGCATTTTCAAAAGAAGAATATCTAGGAACTAGGGTACCCCCAGGAACCCTTCGTTTTGGGCTGAGGGAGCAGGTAGTCCTTGTGTTAGAGTTCAGACTTGTAGCTAGGAAGGAGCAATCAGGGCTCAGCCCCAGCGCATCAGGCATATGGGGGCTGGGCTTCTTTCTCCCCTGGTGGTCTTCCTATGCCCTACCTTGGCAACATGGGTTTCCTACCTAGGGTAGAGCAACCTTCTTCCCACTCTTGGCTCCCAGAGTTCTTCATGGCTAGTCTTCATTCCCCTATCCTGAGACCTGGCAACTGTAGCCTGAGGAAGAAATGACAGATAGATTAAGCCTTAGTCCCTAAGGTATGCAAGAGGGTTGAGGAGCATTGATGATTGAGTTTAAAGCATGCCCATCCCAGAAAGCATGTTGTAGAGAAAAGAACACTGGCCTTGGAGTTAAAGGGATCTGGGTTTGAATCCCAAATCAGCCAACTTACCCTTTGGGAAGCTTTGGGCAAGTCACTTTATGTCTGTGGGTTCGCCTGTAAAGTAAAGAGTGCAAAGGGCTAGACTAGCTAGGTGACCTCAGAGGCCCCTTCCAGCCTTAAATCTATGTGTGATTCTGATTGCAGTTACAGCTCTCCTTGAATATTAGATATACTAATCAATATTGATGAAAGCTCTTTAGAATGAGGTGCTGCTTTTTCTCTTGTGAGAACTGGGTGCTTGACTTAGGTGTACTTTACTGCTTTATCTTGGTAACCCTGTTGGGGGCGTACCCCTCCCATCAATTCCTCCCTCCACGCACACCCAGCCCTCCCCACCCTCAAAAAATCAAGTCCTTTTCTATCCACCAGATGGGGTCCGAGCAGTAAGTCATTTGCTCAGGGTCACACAGGTAGTAAGTATCAGAGGTGGGCGCCCAGCTCACTGGTATCTAAAAAATCCACCTCTGGACCTTCAGCACCTTCAGTGCCAAATACTGTCACTTCTATGTCCACATTAGAGGTGTCAAACACAAACTTGTATTAGAAGTGATAATATCAGGCACAGACTGTAGCTTTCATTGCCTCTGACTCAGATTAAAATGTAATTGGGAGATATTTAACAAAATAAATAAAAACACAGTAAATCATAGGTAACATTACATTTTAAAACTAAGTCGGGTGTGCAGCCTGACCCACAGGGAGCCTTGCATTGGGATCAATGGGCCTTTTCCTATTGGCATTTGACACCATTGTTCCACATACATCCCTTTCCACTCTTCCAGCCAACACCCTAATTCAGACCTTTATCTCCTCTCACCTAGATTATTCCAACAATTCCTTAATTGTTATCCCTGAGCCACGTTGCTCTCCAATCTAGAATCTCCATTCATAGAGCTCCCAAAGTGATTTTTCTACAGTGAGTCTCTGACCCTGTCACTGTCTACCACTGCTCAAAAACATTCCCAGCGGCCCCCTATTGCCTCTAGGTTCAAGTATAAACTCCTTTGTTCATCATTTAAAGCTTTTCACAGCCTGGGCCCTTCCTATCTTTACTGTCTTCTTACTTCCCTCCATGCAATCTGAGATCCTGCCCTGCTGGGTGATAATGCCCTTCCTAACACACTGCTCTCCATCTCTAGTCTCCATGCCTTTGCACTGGCTGTCCCCGACACCTGGGATGCCTTCTCTGTTCCCACCTTTTAGAATCATACCATCCTTCTAGACACCTTCTGCAGGAAGCCTTTCCTAGGCTCTCCAGCTGCTATTCCATTCCTCTCTAAGATTCCTACTCTTTAGGTATCTTGCATGTCCCTATTTATATATACTTTGCCCCTCCTCATTCAAATATAATCTCCTTGGAGGCAGAACTGCTTTTTCTTTTTCTTTGTATCTCCACCCTCTGCTGGGGAGGCCTTGCTATATATAGTAAGTGCTTTTGGATTCGATGCCCATTAACAAATGCCTTGTGTCAGTCCCTCGAGTGGCCTGGTACAAAGACGGCTAGAATGCACAGTCAAAGCATCGGGTTATTGGCTGGGGAAGGGGATGTAGAGGCTATGTTCTCCATCCCCCTGACTTTGCAAGGAAAGAAACAGAGGAGCAAAGCAGCTCATTCAAAGTCAGGCAGAGAGTCAGTGACAGGAGCTCTGAATCTCTACGCATCACTCTGAGATCCTGTGTGACCTTGGGTCAGTCACTGCTCCTCTCTGGGCCTCAGTTTCCCCATCTTTAAAGGGAGATGGAGGGCCTCGGAGGTGCCCGTCAGCTCTAGATGCAGGATCTTGGGATCCCAGGATCAGCCAAGGTTACCTTGGCGAGAAGGAGTGGGGAAGAGGAGGAAGGCCATGCTGCAAGAGATGAGGGCCCAGAAAAGGGAAGCTAACTGCCTTCCTTCTTTACAATTCTGAGACTGGGGCTAGCTTCCATTCCTTTGAGTTTTGGGGTTGCTGGTGATCAAGAAGAGGATCACAGATCATGGAAGCATTGATTTAGAGACCTCGGAGGCTGCCTAATCCAACCCCCCTCATTTTCTGCATGAGGAAAATAAAACCTAGAGAGGTTAAGTGACTAGTCCAAGATCACATAGGCTCTAAGGAGCAGAAGTGGCACAATTTGAACCCAGGTCCTTTGACTCCAGAGCCAGCTTTCTCCCAACCATACCATATTAGGCAGAGCCTGAATAGTGCTGGGAGGAAACAATGTGGAGTCCTAGCTCTCTCTCCTCTTTCCAGAGATCAGTTTATGGAGGGTTTGCCCGATTTGCATTTCATTTGCATACATTTGTATGCTGGCTCCCAAAGGCCCGAATGCTGTGCATCTGAGATAAAGCATAGCTCTGTAGAGCGCTGCAGTTGTCAAATGGCAAACCCAGACTGTGGGGACACGCAGGGTCCAGGGACTAAGCTGCTGGGAGCCAAGGGTCTCTGTCGGGAAGGATGGAAATATGGAGTGGGCGGAGGGGGACTGAGACTGTTGAGGACCTCAGAGATCAGGAGGAAGACTTGGGTCTTTATCCCAGGCTCTCTGCTGGAGCATGGGGGAGCGTGGAGCTGTTCTTTGGGACAGTACCCTGGGGTAGCAGGGGCCAGTGCCTAGGCGAGGTTCCTCTCCACCATGAGGCTTTCCTTTGGTTCATCAGGCCAACCCTGTTTTCTCTCTCTTTCCCCTCTACCCTCTTGCCTTTCCCCTTTGGAATAAAGCCCAAGTTAAGCTGGAAATTATTCAGTGCTAGGATCTGGTCTCTTACTTTGTCTGATTTTTTTTCCTTCCCATGCAAAAGTCCGGTCGATAAGGGGCCTATTAAAGAGGGGGATACTAATTTTCTAATAAACAGCACAGAATAGGTAAAACCTGAACAATGGGAGGAAATCAGAGGATTAGTTAAAAAAAGGAAAAACCAAACCCAGGTTCCATCAGCCTGCATTGCCATGTGTCATTTGAGCCATGAAAATGGCCTCATTGAAACAGGAAAATCATTAAATTGTTAGTAACTCGTATGGCTGGACCCACTGATTCAGAATTTCCTTTACAATAAGCTCCCCCAATCTTTGGGTCTGGCTTTATCTGCTCCTATAAAAATTCAACTCCATTCAATGCAAAAAGCATTTATTTAGCCCTTGCTGGGCACAAAGCCCTGTGATGGGGCCTGGGGAGAGACCTTCGAGACAAAAGAGGCGAGGGGGGAGGGCACACCTGTACAGAAATGACTCTCAGATATAATCATAGATGACAGGTGCCTAAGAGAGGAACAAAGCCGAGGGCCGAGGGAGGTCAGAGGTCAAAGGAGGATGGGGAAGCTTTGCTGGAGTGGAGGAAAGAGATTGGGATGAGCTTTAAAGGACAAGTCGGGATGTACAGCCAATAGAGAGACCCTTCTCATGGCCTCAATTTCCTCATCTGTAAAATAAAAGATTGAGCTAGATGGTTTCTAAAGTCTTTTGGGGGCCTGTATGGGACAATATGGACAAAAGCCCAGAAGAGGAGAGGACTGGGGGAAACATCTCCCTCAGGGGAGCCCTGTCACTTAAGGGGTTGCTATACAACAGTTTTATATAATGGAATGATGGCGATCATAGATTTAGATCATTCATTCAACCCCATTATTCTACAGATAAGGAAACTGAGGCCTAGAAGGGTTAAGGGACTTGCCCACAATGGCACAGAGAGTGGAGTGGGCTTTGAACCCAGGCTCTTTCCCCACTGCACGAGTCTCTGTGCCTTCCGAGCCCCCCCCCCTTTCCCCAGCAGGGGCTGAATAGTACTTGAATAATGAAGCCGAGATCGGCAAAGGCATGCTTCATGGGTAAGCCCGACTCTGTTTTCCATGGAGACTTTCTCTGGGTTGGGATTCCAGGCCACTGATCCCGTTTGTTGAGGCTGTTGGCTGCAGCAGAGCTGATCATACATTTATTTCCCTGTGTGTGTTCAACTGGCTTTGATTTCCCCCCCCCAATTTCAACAGCAACAGTCAAATCTTTTAAAAACCTGCAAACAGAGCTGGGATTTTGAGTCTTAGCTTCCTGTCTGGGTTTTTGTGATACAAAAGCAAGGACCCCATAACAATCAGACGCATCATGCATGTGAGAAATAGAAAGAGTAAAAAATGTCCTTGGTACAGTCAAAAATTGCTAGAGTTAATTCATTCAACTCCATTATTTTACAGATAAGGAAACTGGTGGGTTCCAATCCCACCTCTGACACTTACTACCTGTGTGACCCTGAGCAAACATCGTATCACTCTGGCCCCATCTCCTTGTAGGTAAGATGGGGGTCATGACATGCTACCAAGCTCACAGAATTGTGGTGAGAAGTCACTGGAGAAAGGCAACTGACCATTGTTAATGACAGCATTTTTAGGAGCTCATCGCTCTAGGATATGTACATTCACACATACATATATGTATTATATATGTATACACATTTGTGTATGTGTAGGTACATGTATATGTATGTGTATTCTTCCTACCTGTGTGACCCTGGCCAAGTCACTTAACCCTCTTTGCCTCCACTTCCTCATCTATAAAATGAGCTGGAGAAGGAAATGGCAAACTACTCCAGTATCTCCACCAAGAAAATCCTAAACAGGGTCACAGAGTCCGACATGACTGAAATGACTGAACAGTAGCAGCAACATCTACATGTATGTATGCATGCATGTGTGTATGCATACATACATGTATGTGTGCATACATTATAGCTATATGCTCGTCTTTATAAGGTATATGTCTCTATGGAGAGGCATATTTATATAGAGTGCACATACAAACACATATACACCAGTATGCCGATAGGACTGTTATTCCCCATGAATGAAGGTGTAAATGCCTTTCCCAGCACCCTGAGTTCATGTCTGCCTTCCTCTGTAGCTCATGCCCATATCCCCCCATATCTTCCCCCCCAGGGAGCTCTGCCAAGCCTGCTGAGGACTTTGCTACAGTTCCTTTGACAACTCAAGGATATCAACATAGCACACAGCCATGGGTCATCCCTTCCTTGCTCTTGCTCAAGTGACCAGCCCATCTTTTTCAGTTACACATTTCTTCATGAGTGCTTTACAGAGGTGTCAAACTCCCTGTTCACCGTCCCACTTGGGGACTGAATCAGATTTAAATTTAATTGGGAAATGTTTAACAATTTTTTAAAAATACAGTGCAACATAGATAATGTTAATTTGTGGTTTTCTGAAGCAATCTGTTTCTATTTGAATTTGAGGTCTCTGCTCTACCCAACTTTTCTTCCATATTTCTTTGTTTGATATGTGTAGCAGCCTGCTTCCAGCCACCGTGGGCCTCTCCTGTCCCCTTGGGGAGATCCTCAGCTTCTATTCTCTGGAGACTGTAAAGTTGTCTGGTCGGGGAATTCAGGGGACACACACCCAGGCACACGTCTGTCTCCTCTGCATGGACGTATTGTCCTCTGTCCATCATCGATGAGTGTGTGATGCCTCTGTTCCCTTCTCCTTACCCCCCCTTTCAGCCATTTGCAGTCTGACTTTCTACCCCCTCACTCAGCTGGAACTCTTCTGTCCTGGGTCATCAGTGGCCTCCTGACAGTTTTTCCCTGTGAGTTTTCACAGTACTGCTTGCTCTCTCTTCTCCTGCTGTCTTACGGTCCCTCCTGGGTCTCTCCTCTGTTGGTTCGTCATGTATCTCACACCCACTGTCCCCCCAAGGCTCTACCCTTGCCCCCCTTCTTGTCATTCTTCACACTCTCCCCTTAGTGACCTCAGTGGCTCCTATGGGCTTTGTTATCATTTCTCTGTTGGTGATTCCCAGATCTGTCCAAGCCTCTGTGTCCTAAGCTGCAGTCCCCATCACCAGTGCCTATAGGACGTTTCAAACTGGATGCCCCATAGCTTCTCCAACTCAATGTGTCCGAAACAGAACTTACTGTCTTTCTTCCAAGCTTCTCTATTTCCATCAGGGGCACCACCAAGCTTCCATTCACAGGCTCACAAATCTTCTGTCATCCTTGACTCCTAACTCTCTCTCAGCCTATGCATCCAAGCTTGTCATTTTTGACACACACCATCCCTGCTTACCATCTGCACAGCTGCCACCCTGGGGTTCAGGCCATCATCATTGCTTACCTGGACGGTTGCAATGACCTTCAGGCTGGTTTCCCTTCCCTGCTCCAATCCATCGTCAGTGCAGCCACCAAAGTTCACATCTGTCTATGTCACTGTCCTGCTTAGTAAATTCCTGTGGCTTCCTTTTACCTCTAGGAAAAAATCTAAATTTCTCATTTATACAGAGAAACAAATCCCTTCACAGTCTGACCCCAACTTACCTTTCCACCTTTGTTACCTCTCACTCCCCTTCTTCTTATAATTCCACAGACACAGCGTTGCTGTTTCAGTCTGGGCCCTTGTATAACTGGTCTTTCCTGTCCCTGCTCATCCCCACCTCCTAGAATCCTTCATTTCTTTCAAGCGTCAGCTCCACCACCTCCTTCTATGTGGAGTCAACTGCGTAGGCTGCCCCAAAGTGCTGGCGCTCACCCCGCCAAGTCACCCCATCTGTTTTATAGACGTATGTGCCTCTATCTATCATGTGCCTCTTTTCCAGTAGAAAGGAAGCTTCATGAGGGCAAAAAGAGTGTCCTTGTCTCCAGCAGCTGGCACAGCACGTCCTGGGTCAGCAGAACCCGATAAATGCTTGTTGGTGGATTGATGGGCTGGTTAGTAAATTTCCAGGGGGTTAATTGGCAGACCCATGAGCCCAGCAATATCTGTCAGAGACAGGACATGAACTTTAATCTTCCCAGAGGCACTGACTAGAGGCAGCTGGGCATCGTCATAAATAGAGCTCTTGACCTGAAGTTAGGAGGCTCCAGGTTTAAAATGAATCCCAAACATGGTAGTTATGTGACCTTGGACAAGTCACTTAACCGCTGCCTGCCTTAGTTTCCTCACCTGTTAAATGGGGATAATTTTAGCACCTCCCTTGCAGGGTCGTTGAGAAAATAAAAAGAGATATTTTTAAGATGCCTTGCAAACCTGCAAATGCAGCCGTTGTTGTCAGGTAAACTGACTTCTCCCGAGTCACACAGGCAGTTCTAGTGACAGAGCTGGCATTTGAACCCAGCACCTGTGCCTGGGCCCTTTCCACAGCGCTTTCAGGAACTAGTTGAATGTCTGACACAGAAGGGAAGCAGCTAAGCAAGGTAAGCAGAGGTCAGGCCCAAGGTTATGAGGCCTTGGGGGTTCCTGCAGACCCTGCCGGGGCTGCCTCTTTCTGTCCTTCCTCCCCTTACTTCCCAGGAACCACCTCCACTCCCCAGGCTGACGGCCTGGGAAATGGACAGTTGAGGTCCTTCCAATGACAGGTTACGTTTTTGTCTCCCTACTTTTACTTCTCTCTCATGAGCTGGCTTCTCACCCCCCAGGGCAGGAGGGTGACGAAACAGACAGTTGGTGTCCTGGCATTAGCAACAAAGTGTTATGAATCCCTTATCTGCCCCTCGTGTCAGGCGGGGGGAGCCTGATAGACTCATCATCAGGATCCCCCACCTTAGATTTTCTGTGACAGGCTGAAGCCTTTGGCTGCCTTGGCTGAGCAACTAAAGATCAGCCAGGCCTCCTGGGATGGAGAGGCACTTTCTGTCAACAGTTGATTTCACTGTCAATGAAAGCCTTGCCTTTGGGGTCTCAGCCTGCAGTGATGATGACCTTGGAGACCCAAACATTCTTTACACACTCCTCAGCACTGAGCAGGTTAATGTGACACCAGATACTGCCCTCGCTGCATCTCCTTCCCTAAAAGCATATCTCTGGAGGATGGAAAGCAGCACCTTACTGTGGATCCTCCGTCATTCTTGCTCTTAAGGAGTCCATTCCAAAAGCAGATGGTCCTGGAGAAGACCTCAAAGGCTTGAAGCAGATAGCAGCAAGCTTCCTCTGCAGCAAGACTGTGCTAAAATCTGGGACCACAGGCTAGGCTAGAAAAATAGACTTGGTGGTACCTTTGAAGAATAACAACAGCCTCGGCTGCCTCCAGGCTTGGCTGTTTCCAGAATCACCTCGGGCTTTTCACTGGTCAGAGATAAAGGACAGACCTGGTATTCTCCTTCTTTGTTTTTTCTGTTTGTCCAGCTCTTCTCCCAGGGGGATATTCCTCTTATTTTCAGTGTGTGCCAGTAAAACCCTGGAAACAAATTTAAAATCTTAGAACCAGTTGTCAGAAATGGGAGGGGCCTTGGAACAAAGGACTATAGAACACTGGAGGCAGAAGTGACATCTTCTGGACACTAGCATCTGTCCACCAGGAGACAGAACGTCCCATTCCAGAGCAGCGAGGCTCAGCTCCAGAACCCGTCACAACTGCGGCTTGCAGAATCTTGCTTCTCTTCTTCTTCTGGGATCTCCTCAGCTGTCAAGGTTCTCCCTCCTTTTTCTAATTATTTATCTGTGTACATAAAGCATCCCCCACTGGACCTCCAGCTTGGCACCTCCCACAGAAAAGGCACTTAATGAATATTTGCTAACAGAAAGCATTAGCAATGGAAGGGCCTTTGAGACCACCCGGGTCAATGTACTCGTGTAAGTGAAGAAACAGCCTCAGAAAGGGGGAGTGATGCCCCGTCGTCCCTGAGTGACAAAGGCCCACATCTCCCCGCTCTCAGGACCAGGCCCTGTTCGCTGCATTCCCTGAACCACCTGGGACCTTGTGAGATGCATATTGTCTCTGACTTTGACTGTGGACAGCTGCCACTTCTCTGATTTGTCATTTATTTACCTATTTGTTAACATGTCTTTATTTTATATTTCAAGCTTCCCCCTCCTCTCCCAGCCATTGAGAAGGTCCCCAATAGGATATCAATTAGCTGCTACTTTTTAGAACACAAACCAACCCTATTTGAATGGCAGTGTATTTGAACCTCTCTAATGATGCTAAAGAACTGGCTGTAGCACAGGCTGTAGTCTCTGCCTGGACCCCAGGAAGGGCCAGGGGTGTTCTGCTTCTTCTGTGGCCATGAGCAGGTCACTTCACAGCCAGGCTTCCGTGGTCTCATCTGTAAAAGGAGAGGGCCGGCCTCCTGGGCCTCCCAAGTCTCTCGAAGTCCCACTATCCACTGACCCAATTAAAGAGAAATTTATTAAACTCCTAGTGTTATCTATGAGGTACTGCGCTAGGTCCCAGGTAGACAGAGACAGAAACAAATCACTCCATGCTCTGAGAAGCTGAGCTTCTCTGAGGGAGATACAGGTTCATGGGTGACTGAATAGCTGGCCTTGATTGACACTTTGAGATTCCCAAGGCACTTTATGAATAATATCAGGTTTGAGCCTCACAACAGCCCTGGGGAGGAGATGTTATGGCCATCACTATTTTATTTTGAAGAAACTGAGACAGACAGGTTGAGGGACCTGCCCGGTGTTGCACAGCTTGTGTCTGAGGCGACATTTGAACTCAGGTCTTCCTGACCCAGGTACATTGTTCTGTCCATTGTGGCTTCCACCAAATGACCTCAGAGTCACCAAACAATTTCTCTAGGGTGTGGCAAGAAAGAAAAGCATGTTGCTCCTCATGTGGGGAGGGGGCAGGAAAGGCTTCCTCGAGGAGACTGGACTGAATCATGAGGAAAGCTGGGCTTCCAGGAGTCAAAGCAGACAGAAATATATTCCAGCCTTAGGTGGGAGGTAGAGGGCGGTGGACAGGGATCCATAGCAGGTAGACCAGTTTGGCTCCACTGAGAAGGGTGTGAAGAGGAGAGTGAAATCACTCTAGAAATGTAGCTTGCAGCTGGTTTTGTGAGGGCTTTAAATTCAAGACAGAAGAGTTTGGGTCTGAGCCTAAGATAATAGGGAGCCACCAAAACTCCTTGAACTGTGCTTTAGACATATTAGGTTGGCAGCTGTGTAAAGGGCATGTAGGAGAGGCTGGAGACAAGGAGAGAAATTAGGCAGCGATCACAATAATCTGGGAAGTAAAAGGCCCAACAATTTTGGGCTGTGGGCATTTGAGTGAACAAGGACAAATGAGACCTAAGCCCCTTCCCTGAAATAGTGTGAAGTCTGGTAGAGGAGAGAAGCCATGCACACACAGCAATATGATGCCAATTAAAATGGAATCAGTGTAAGTGAGTGGAAATCCCTCAGAAACTGGATAAGAGGGATAACGTTTCCACATGGCAGAAGGGGAGGGAGGAGAAGGTCAGTCCTGGCTTCCGCAGGACGTCAAAGGAGGTAGGACCCCCCCCCCCCAAGCATTGGATGGGGCAGGATACCCAGGCCCAGAAAGGGAAGGCCCTTAGTGAAGGTCACAGCCTGACTTGCCTAGGTTCTACTTCTTCCCTGTGCTCAGGGCACAGCTCCACCTACAACAGCAGCTTCATAAATACTTGTTGAAGAGATACATGAATGAATGTTGAATAAAAGGGCTGAACATTCTAGCTGCCTACCTGATGGATTAACCTGTCAGTCTGGAGGAGACAGGAGTAGATGGGATAAACAGGCTGGATGGAGTCTCACACAAAATGGGCTTTTCTGTCTCTCCTGAAGGAAGAACCCAAGCAGCCTCCTCCAATTATGACAGGTTCTCAGAACCCTCCATTGGCTAGGCAGGGTGACAGATGCCAGGAAGACAGATCCTTGAGCTCCAGAGCTCTGGGCTGCAGTGGACCAAGAGCCCCTGAGCTGGGGATGCGGGAGTAGGTCTGGCTACCAGGTTGCCTTGGGAGGGGCAAACCAGCTCAGGTATAAAACAGAGCAGGTTCACGCTTCCATGATGGTCAGGGTTAGGCATCGAACTGGTGAGTTTGCACTTCCAGCTTGGGTGAGATAGGGAGACCTAGTCTTTAGGAAAAAAAAAACAACCTTCCTATGCTTCATGACATATATAAGGCATCTCTCTGTCTGCAGCAAAGCAGGACTACTCAAGGCTCATTTGCCATTAGGGAGGAGAGTAATTTTTCACGGAAGCCCAGGGAAGGGAAGGGAATTGTTCACACCTTGAGCTTATATCTCAGACTCTAATTCCAAAGCCTGTTCCATTATCCCTCCATTCCTTGGCTCTGCCAAATCTCTGGCTTATTCCAGCCCCGAACCAGTCATTGATCGCAGCATGAGTTATGGATCCTGGAGAGAAGACTTACAGTGTTGTCAGGGGTGGCTGCCAGGAAGGGGCAAAGACTGGGAAATGGCCTGTTGCTCTTATAAACTGCATTTCATAATACTGCAGATGATATTGGAAAGGAGGTTGGGGCAGTGCTGTCTCTGTGAAGTTTAACTGACTTTGCCATCTGGCTGTTTAGAAGCGGGTGCCATCTCATCAATCCATAGAACCTCAGGGTCGCCTAATCTAGCCTTCCCCTGAAGCAAGGATCCCTTTATAGCATTCCCAAAATGAATGGGGGGGGGCAGAGAGAGGTGATTTAGTGGTCTCTAAGATCAATTCCTAATCTTGTAGGTTATCATCATCAGCCCCACCCCACCATGGTGATCCCAAGTCACATTCCACCTTTGGAAAACTATTGGAATCACACAATTCTAGAACTGCTCTGTAGGAAAGGTCCCCGAGAGGTTCCTCATCTGAGGGTCCCAACTACACCACTTCCTCTGCTTAAGAACCTTCAGAGATGAGGAACTCCCAGCCCCTGAGGCAGCTCATTTACTCTTTTGTAATTAGGATGGTTTTCTGTATGTTGAGCTGAAATCTACCTCCCCTGTCTCTCCCACTCATTTGACCCAGTTCTGACTTCCAGATGAGGCTAAGTTGCTGTGTCCAAGCCTTCCTCTTGTTCTTAGATCACTGGCAGAACAGAAATGACTGACATATCCTGAGCCCAATGACTAAGCAAGATCTCACCCCCACCCCCAGGATTTTAAGCCCCCTTTTCTTGGTTCTTCTAAGTAACTCATCTATACCCCACTCCACCCCAGTCGCAGCCAGCCATCCTAGAGAAGGCTCTTCTCAAATTCTGTCATTACACTTTTGCGATAGAAAAATTCCTTAAACATGAGGTTTAAAGAAAAAAAGAGCCAACGTTCTGTCTAAGAGGATCTTAATTAGAAATTTAAGAATCAATGTCAAGATGGGAAGACACTAGTGAGAAACTTTGCCCAGGTAAAGTAATAAAACCTTGGAATAGAATATTGTGTTCAGAAGGGACGTAAGATCTTGGTATCTAAACGTTGAAGAGACTGATTTTACAGACTAGGAAACTGAGGCCTAGGGAGAAGAAACTTGCCCCAAGGTGACAGAGATAGAGATTGGGATTCAAATCCAGACCCTGTGACTCCCAAGTCCACCTGAAGGCCCACCTGGCTAAGCCCAGTCACTTGATAGACCAGGATTGTATGGAGTGGCCATAGAGTTAAGGGGGAGGATTTCAGCTAGAGAAGCCTGGGGACATCTTGGTTCTCCAGGCTAGGAAGAATGATGCTAAGCAGCCTGGATGGCAGATGAAATTGGTGAGTGCTCATATCTTTCCTTCACGATGGAGGAGGGTTGGCTTATGGGGGGGACCTCCCTTGTCAGCCTCAGCTAAAGCCCACTATGCCCCTCTGAGCCTATCCCTTAACTGGCCTTCCCTGCTTGCTCTGACTAATCCAAGCCCCTGTTACTAGACTAAATTAGTGACCCAGTTTGCATTGACTTTCTTCCTCCTTCCCTCCTGCCCATCCTTCCTTCCCTGCCTCTGCCCTCCATGGGGAATGTGCCGCCTTGCCGAGAACTGTAATGCAGATACTTAAGGCGATGTTCCCCCTTTAACATGTTAAATCCATTGCTGTATTTGATTTCAGGCCTGATATCAAATTTAACAGGTTCAGTAGTCCTTTAAAACAAATATATAAAAATTTAGGCTCTTCGTGAAACAGTGTCTCTGTAACAACTGCCTCCTCTCTTTCCAGTCCTTCCAAACTCAGGTCTGGTTTGGCCTTCCTAGCCGGTGACTGACCTTTGCTTGCTCCAGCAGTGTGTGGACCATTAAAGCCCTAACTCTCTAGGAGATGGAGCGGCTGGCTCACTCTGGCTCCAGGCCCTTAAAATTCAGGGGGCTCTTTGGAAGGTGAAGTTGGCTTTGTAAACAAACGGGTGACTGGAGTCTTAATGAGCTGCATTTTGGGCTTCCCAACTGACACCTCAAACAAATGGGCTGTTACAGAAACTGCTATGCCCCTCTCCCCCCCCCACCCCCAGCCGCTTTCCCAGTCCTGCTTTTCCTGGCCCTGATCAGCCCTTCCGAATCACCTGGGGAATTTTTAAGCCTTCACTTCACACCACATTTATTTCTCAAGTTGTTTGCCCTCTCTCACTCTCCCCTTCCTCCCCTTCGCTCCCTCCCTCTTTCCTCCCCAATTTCTATTTTATTTTTAAGAGCCTTTCCATGGAGTGAGCTGCCTCAGGGATCAGGACATCTTTAACTTGGCTCCCCCTTCCAAGCCTGCAAGTAATAACCCAGCGCAGTTTTTCATTAAAGGGAAGAGAAAAATCTATTTGATTTTCAAAAAACTAAAGTATGGCAGTAGAACCCAAGTGTTCAATGGGAAATTCAACTCCCAAGGATAATTAAAAAAAGAAACAGCCAACCACAGTCACAGGATACCCTCTGCCCGCCCCCACCCCGTCAAACCACCACCAACTAACGTGGGAAACCTGCCGTTTTACGGGCTAAATGTTTCTAGGTCATGTTCGGAGCATCGTGCCAGAACACAGGAACGGAGTGGCCATGTAGAAGCATGGAGGGACCCCATTCCAGATCCCCTGCCTCCGTAATTAAGGGGATCGTTGGAAACTGACAGGGAAAACCAGTGGAGCACGGCCTCCTTCTCTGGTGCTTAGGAGCACCCAGATTTCCACTGAGGCGAGGAGCTGAACCCGCCCTAGTCCCGGAGTACTCCAGCTGTCGACTGCCGGTCTGGTTCCCCCTTTAACCCTTGCAATACTGAGCATTGTGAAGGTCTCCCTCCCGACCCAGGCGGCTGTCTCTGGCTCGGATTCTCTTCTCCAGTCTATTAGTCTCCCCGGCTCCCGTTTCTGCCAGGTTCGGCTGAGTTCTCCCGGCTTATGTATTAAAAGAGAAAGCTCTGGCTTTTCTTTCTCTCACCTGAGGAAAGAGGAGCTCCTCCTTTAAAGGCCTTTGGATCCTCAGAGAAAGGCCTCAATTATAATGAAATGCAGTCATTTGGAGATCCAATTACCCAGCGGGGCCCTTCCCGCTTACCTGTTACAAGGATCTGGTGGTTACTAGTTGGAGCTCCCCGCCCCCCTTCTTTCTGCAGGCGTAGTCGAGCTTCAGTCTGTCTTGGGAAACCTAGTTCCTGTAGGGTGGAAGGCAGGAGATCTGAATTCTAATGCTCCACCTTCTGCCACCAACAAAACAAAGGGGCCCCACCTCTCCGCACCTCCATTTCCTCCTCCGCAAATTTGGACTCAGTCTGCCGAGCCCTTTGCAGCGCTATGTCCTGTCCTAAGCTCCTCGCAGTCTTTCGGAGTCTAATTATGATCTCGTGCTAAAGTCGTACCTTTTTACCAGTCCAGTCGAGTGTGGTGAGATTTTATGTACAGAGTCAAACTCCGAGACTTTGTGCTTTATATTGAGGGCAACAGGGAGCTAGGGAAGGCTCTCATACAGAGAAGGAGTGATGTACATGATGCTGGGTCTGTTTAGCGCATCATAGTGGTTGGGGTCGGGGTGGGGGATGGTGAGGAGAGGGCTGGATAAGGAGCCAGGGAGATCAGTGGGGAAGCAGAAATAAGGCAATTAAGGCCTATACTAAGGGAGTGGCGATTAGCATAGAGAATAGGACATATAGAGAATAAAAAGGTTTCATTTTCATCATCAATATACATCTATTAGGTTCCTGTTAGCCAGGCACTGTGCTAAGAGCTGGGGATACAAAAAAGGCAAAACACAACCCCTGCCCTCAGGGAGCTTACAGTCTAACTGGGGAGACACCAAATAAATCTACACAAAGCAAGCCATAGGAAGGAAAAATATGGAATCATTAATTGAGGGCAGGCATTACAGGGGTTGGAGAAGGCTTCCTGTAGAACAGCGGTTCTCAACCTGTGGGTTATGTTCAATTTGTAACAATGAAAATACATCCTGCGTATCAGATATTTACATTACAATTCATAACAGTAGCAAAAATTACAGTTAGGAAGTAGCAATGAAAATAATTTTATGGTTGGGGGTCACCACAACATGAGGAACTGTATTAAAGGATCGCGGCACTAGGAAGGTTGAGAAGCACTGCTGTAGAAGGTGGGAGTTTAGCAGAAACTTCAGGGGAGGTCAGTAGTCAGGGCAGAGGAGGGAGAGCCCAAAGCATGAGGAAAAAGGGGCCGCTGAGCGGCACAGTGGGTCGAGTGTTGGGCCTGTACTCAGGAAAACCAGGCTCAAGTCTGGCCTTGGACTAGCTGTTTGGCCCTGGACAAGGCGCTTAAACTCTGTCTGCCTCTGTTTCCTCATCTGTAAAATGGTTGTTGTGAGGATCAAATGAGATAATGACTGTAAAGCACTTAGCACCGTGCTGGGCGCATTGTGAGCACTAAATAAACGTGATTATTATTATTACACAATCACTTTAGTGCTTAAATGGAGGATGGCCTGGAGAGGGGAGGGATTTGTGGCGGGGAGACCCCACCTCCAGGTTATGGCCATAGCCCAGACGTGAGGGGTTGGCTGGAGGAGCATATTGGAGAGATGCTGCAAAGGTGAATCATCAGACCTGAGCAACAGCTTGGATATGGGGGTGGGGGTAAGAGATGGTGAGGAGCCCAAGGTGACCCCTGACCTGTGAACGGGGGGAGGGGGCGCTGGGAGGGTGGTGTTGGCCTCTAGAGGCCTAGGGGGGCTGGGGGCAGGGTTTAGGCAGAAGGATAATGAGTTTAGGTCTAGGCGTGTTGGGTTTCAGATGTCTGCTGGACTTGTAGTCCAAGATGTTTGAAAGGCAGCTGGCAATGTGAGGCTAGAGGCCAGCAAAGAGGCTGGTGTGTGAATCGTCAGTATGGGGAAGGAATTCTATCCACGGGAGCTGATGAGATCAGCAGGTGAAGTGGAGAAGAGAAGCCAGGGCAGAAGCCTGTGGTTTCAAAGGAAGAATCAGCCAGCTGCATAGGGACCCCCACCAAACTATTTCTCAAATGACCTGGATTGGAAAGATGTAGTGTAGTGAGTGGTGGTGTAGAATAATGTAAAGAAGACTGGGACAGACCTGAGTTCAAATCCAACCTTTGACACTTAGCACCTGTGTGACCATGGGCAAATCGTGTGACCTGAGCCTCAGTTTCCTCATCTGTAAAATGGGGCTAATAATGAACACCCTGCTAACTCATAGGGTTGTTGGAAGGAGATCACTTCCAGATTTAAGGTGCTATATAAATGTGTTATCATGATCAGACCAAAATAAAGACTGACTCCAAATCCTATGTGTAAGAAGCCTCTGTTCTAGACCCCAGAGAGGGGGAACAAAGTGAAAGTCAAGGCGCCCTGCCCTCAAGGAGCTTCCTGTCTAATGTGAGACTGGACAGATTCTCATGAGCAGATAGCCAGCCCCATAATAAAGCAATACATAAGAAGTGTCAGAGGAGAGTCGTCGGCAGCGAGTGTGCCAGGATCCCCAGGAACCCTCTGGGGGCTTGGGCAGCTCGGGCGGGCCCATTCACGTACAGCAGGCTTCCGGCCCGGAGCCGAGCTCCGAAAGATGATGGCATTTTGATGGAGAGAAGGCAGAGGCAATGGCACCCAGGCAGGGGGCACACAGGTGTGAGCGGGAGCACGCCCTCCTCAGAGCAGGCGCCAGCAGTTTGTTTGCAAGACGATTTCCAGGGAGATTTGAAAACAGATGGAGAGTCGATGAGATGAGGAGAGAAGGGGAGACAGCTACAGATGCAAGAGAAGTGAAGGGCCCTGGCCCTCATGCTCACAGTCACAGAATCAAAGAACACCCAAGCTGGAGGGGCCTGTGAACATAACATCAGGGTTTGGGGGGAGCGGTGGGGGAGACCTTGTAACATAGAATGTCAGAACTGGAAGAGACTTCAGAGACCATCTCAGTCTGTCTCCCTCTTTTTAACCAAGCCTGATACAGATGCGTAGGGGAAGAGAAATTACTCATCCAAGGTCACACAGCAAGTTAGGTCCAGAACCTGGCCTTACCTTTCCCTACTTCCAGGGCTGAGTTCTCTCTCTGCTCCACTGAACTACCTCCCTACAATAGAGTCATCAAGACAGGGGAAGGTTATTCTAGGGATCTCTTATAGGGAAGGAGAATGTCCAGTATGATCTGCAATCCACACAGGATACAGTTTGGGAAAGTAAGAACCCATCGAGGATCAGAGATATCTAAACACAGACTAAATGACCGTGCCTGGATTGTTGTTATGAGAACTTCTTGGGGGGAGGGGGGGTGTGGACCTCAGCGGCTTCTGAGATTCCCCTCCTACTCTGAGAAACTCATTCTATGGCTATAATTCCCTTCTCTCTCCACCTGAAAGGCAGAATGGTATAGGGGTTAGAGGGCTGACCTTGTGGGTTCAAACACAGCCCTTGGCACATAGTAAGCGTATAATCAGTACTGGTCAGTTCAATGACTGATTGATTCAGGTCCTGCTTCTGAAACCTCCTGGCTGTGTGACCTTGGACAAGTAACAGCCTGAGGGCCTCAGATAGTTCTCTTGAGGCCAGAAGTCTCTACGACTGTTAGATTGAGATATGCCTCAATCTGTGTCTGTGGAGAGAGTTTGTATGCCAGGAGTCCCCTGCACTGATGAAATAATATATTTGCGCTAAAAACACCCTCCCCCAATTCCTCCTCTTAGCATGTAGGAGCATGGAATCTTAGCACAGGAAGAGACCTCCAAGGCCCCATGGCTAGCTGAGGCTGTCCAAAAGAAAGGTTCATTTTTCACAACCCCAAGCTGAAGGGAAAAATACCCCCCAAGCTCATTACCTAGCTTCAATGTTGTATGGGCTGCAAACAGCATAGAAGACACAGCTTCTAAATGGACTTTATACTGTCTTCTTAAGAGTTCATAATTGTTGATGTCAAAGGGGAGAAACTTGAGGAAATTGAATTAGCTCCTTCCATCCATTATTCATTTGTTCATTCATTCATTAGACATCTACGGCTTCCCCTCGTGAGGATAGACCCAGTGGGACATGGGTGTATTTTTGAGAGGTAAGTGGCAGGTCTCTCTGAACCCCAAATTATTTCTCTCCCCACACCTGCCATAGTGCCTGGAATCCCACTATTAAAGAGAGATTTGCTCCATTTGAACATCTGAACTCATGTATAATTATGAGTTCATAGGATTTAGAATTGGTATCATGGTTCATCTGAAAAAGAGCTAGGGGGTCTTAGTTCAAACAGCAAGCTATTGAATATAAATGAGCGGTGTACTCTAATAGGCAGAAAAGTGGATTCGATCTCAGACTGTCTGAAGAGAAGTGTAGTACCAGGGGTGAGAGAGATGATGCCTCTACGGTCCTTGGCCCCGAGCAGACTCGCGTCTGCATCATTGGGCTCAGCTCCGGATGCCCATATTCTAGGAAATCATTCAACCAGAAGCATTCATTAAATTTTGTTATACGTCTGTGCTGTTATAAATGCAGCAGCCCCCACCTTTGAGAAACTTAGAGGCAGACAACGCATTGATCCACAAGTAAATGTTCGATATATACAGTGTACATATGGACACAAGGAAAGGCATTCATAATCTGGAGAACGTCCAATGGAAGAGAACCCAGAGGCAGAAAGGTCTTGGGATCATACCACGTGAGAATTTGCTGAGAGAATTGAGGCTGTTTAGGCCGAAGGAGAGAATACTTAGGGAGGACCTCTAGCCACCTGCAAGGGCCTGACACATTTATCTTATGGCAGAGAGATTAGACTTCTCTCTGGCCCAGGAGCTCCTTCCTAAGAATAAACAGCATTTGTCTAGTACTCTGAGGTTTGCAAATGATAGTATATGTTATTTCATTTGGGCCTTGTAATAATATGATAAGGTAGGAGATAATAATATCCCCATTTTTTAGCTGGGAAATTGAGACTGAGAGGTTAAGTTTCTTGGGCAGGATTTGAACGCAGGTCTTCTTGACTCCAAGCATAGCATCCTATCCAGTGCACCACCTGTAGCCTCAGTTGGGCAGAATTCAGGAGCAGGGGGTGGAAGTTGTAAAGGTAAATTTGGGCTTAGTGTAAAGAAACAAAAATTCCTAATTTGAACTATCTAAGAATGGGATGGGCAGCTTCAAGAAACAGCGTGTTCCTCCTCACCAGACTTCAACCAAATTCTGGCTGACACTCATCAGGTAGGTTATAGGGGGGTTCTTGTCCAGGTAGGAGTTGAGGTACTGCATGGCCTCAAAGCGCTTCATTGTCCTTGTTGGCCTCCTCTGGCCATGTCCTCAGTGATCATTGTCCTTCCTCAGGTGGGGCTCTCAGAACCAACAGAGTACTGTGTTCCCTCTTCCACAAGATACATGGGAAGATAAGGGCAAAGTACACCAGGACCCTCTCCCCTGCTCTGTTCTGTCCTTGTTGACCATCCCCAGTCCTGGGTCACATAGGGCTCCCTTGTTGATGGTTGCCTCCATTGATGTCCTCTGGTCCTTTGGTACCTCTAAAGATGACCCTGGGTTCTTTAAAGCTCTATAAGGGGTTCCCAAGCTGGAACAGATGCTACCAAGGTAGACAGAGTTGATTTGACAGTGAGTCTTCTGTCTAAGGATGAGCCTTACTAAATTCCAAGAGGCTAAAAGACCAGGAAGAGACCTTTTTTTGGTCACAGCTATACATGGAAACTCCTTACTGAGGAGTGGAGGTTCTATGACCTGTAACAGTGGAGGGAGATGTACATGCTGATGAAAACCCAGTCGTGGAAGTGTGAAAGTCAGTTTTTGTGTCTGAGGATTGAACTTGAGGTCTCTGGAAAGAACTCAGCCCCTTAGTGAAAAATAGCCTGTCTAGATTCTCTCTGGGAACCCAGATTATTCCACTGGGGCTGCCTGCCATGTGCCTTGCAAACTGGGAGGCAGGCCTAGAAGAGGGAGAGTTCCATTTGGCCTCATTTCTAAGCTAAAGTTGGAAGGGATTTCAAGATGAATTCCTTGTCATTGAGCCTTGAGGATCTGGGACCAGAAAGTGTTTTCCAGGGTAGTTAAGACTAGGTGTGATCAGCAGGAGTCACACCTTCTTTCTTGCTTCCCACCTGAGTAAGATAGATCTGCTTTTGGACTCAAAATGCTTCCCCTGTTCAAAGTACCAGTTCCTCTGAGACTCTTTGGTAGTGTTTTGTCTCTATCCTTGAAAAGGGCAGACCAGCGTGGCTTGTTCACACTTATCTGATACTAGACTATTAAAAATGGGTATGACAAGAGCACATCCTTGGAAGTAGTCGGATCAACCATTGTGTTTTCCCCTGCCTTGAACTAGTGCCATCTCCCTCCTCCCTTTCTCTCCCCACCTCTCTCTCTTCCCTTTCTCCTTCCTTTCTCATTCTCTCTGTTTCTCTTTCTTTCCCTTCCTCCCTCTTCCTTCTTCTCTTTTTCTTTCTGTTTCTCTCTTTTTTTCTGTCTCTATCTGTTTTTCTCTCCCTCCCTCTTCTCCCTTCTTCTCCTCTCTCCCTCTTTCCCTTTCCTTGGTGGGCTTTTTGACCCATCTGAAAAAAGATTTCTGCTCAGATAAATTACCTGCCTGGAGCCCCAGGATAAGCAAACAGAGCAGCGAACGATGCTTAATGGAGACACTTGGAATGATGCTCTGTGGGGTTGTGTGAAGTCTACAATAGTTTTTCTTCACCAGAATCTTTTTTTGTTTTCAGAATGACTTTATTCTGTCCTAAAAATTTCATTTCCCAGATAAACTCTCTTTGCAGTCCCTCCCTAACTTTTGTAAAATAACAGAGTTCCACTAGATGCCTCCTCAGGATGCACCAGGTTCTGACTTGGTGCTCTGTGCTCTGAGGTCCCTTCTCTCTTGTCTAATGTGTGTTTTAAGGGACCTTCCAGCTCTCATATTGTGTGTTTCTGGGCCCCCTGATGCTCTGACATTCAGTGTTCTGTAGTGCCTTCCAGCTCTGACATTCTATCTTCAGAAGTCATTTAAAGCCCTGATATCTTGGGTTCTTAAGTCCCTCCCAGCTCTAATAGTTTGGGTTCTGGGTTCTTGGGAGACACAATGTGGCACATTGGAAAGAAAAATGTCCTTGGAGTCAAGAGACACCTCACTTTGAAACCTCGCCTCTGACACTCTCTCCCTGTTTGACTGTGGGCCAATTACCTCACCCTACTGAGCCTCGGTGACCTTGCCTATAAAATGGGTATAATGATAGAATGCTCCTCTCTCAGGGTTGTCACAAAAATCAAAGGAAATCATGCCCAGCATTTTGCAGATCTTAAATCACTGTGTAAATATCAGCCCTTGTTAAAGCTCCTTCAGGTTCTGATGGTCTGTGTTTCAAGGTCACTTCCCTCTCTACTCTGCACTTGGCTTTCTCAGTCTTTCCTAGGGCACAGCACTGACTCACTCATGCTAACCAGAGGCAACATTTTTTCCCCTTCCCTCCCATCCCCTTATTGCCTCTGATCTGATTCTTTCTCCCTTTATGAGAAAATTGAAAGTAGGACACTTGCTTTGTCATAGAAAATTCCCCTCTCTAGAGCACAGGACTTGGAGAAGCTTCCCTCCTCCCTAGAAGAACCAAGAGGACCATGGGAAAGGAGTTGGAAAGGGGAGAGCCTCGAATGCCAGGCTGAGGAGTTGGGGCCTCAGCCCAAGGGCACAGGGAGCCATTGGTGAAACCAAAGAAGAATCTGGTGGCTCCATGCAGGATGAGGGCCGGAGGAAGGGGAGGGGGTTGAGTGGCCAGGAGGGGAAGGGAGGGGAGAGTGATGAGAAGGATGATGGGGGTTTTTCTCACTTCCTCCCTGATACTCTCAGTGAAAGTCTCATCACAGTTAGATAGATGTGGACATGTGCAGAGAACCCATTCTGCTAGACTCGTCCCCTAAAGCCAGCCTAAAAGAGCAGTTTTCAAAGCTAGTAGCAGATAGAGATTCCTTGGATCAGGATTTCTCCATAATGATTCTGGACTACCAGGCTGACTGTTCTTCTCCCAAAGCAGCATTAGTAGAGAATGCAGACCAAATGCTCACTGCAGCTAGGTACACACTTAACTAAGGTGTGTTGAGTTGAATTGAATTGGGAAAGCCCTACTCAGACCAGTGACTCCACGTTTTCTCTTGACCAGGCACAACATGATGTGGCTTGCACTAAACAGTCAGGCAGATTGACCCAGAAAAATATAAAGATCTCTGTATCCATTCTGTCTTTGCTCTGAGCTTCATTCCCCCATCATCAGCTGTCCTTGGGACTGAATGTCCCCAGAGACATCTCAGACTCAACATGGCCCCAACTGAACTCATTATCTTCACACACACACACACACACACACACACACACACACACACACACACACACACACACACACACACTTTCCCTATCTCTCTCTCTCCCCTCCTCCTCTTCCTCCTCCTCCTCCCCCTCCTCCTCCTTTTCCTCCTCCTCATCCATGCAGACTTCCATGTTTCTGCCAAAGGTGCCCCCATTCTCTTCATCTCCTAGGTTTATAGCGTCAGTGTTACCCATGAATCCTCACTCCCCTTCATCCCATTGATCCAGACAGTTGTCAACTCTGCTTATTTTCTATCTCTAAAATCCAGCCTCTTCTCTGTGCTTGCACAGTCCTCCCCACCTCTCACCTGAATGTTGCACTGACCTCCTCATTGGGCTCCCTGCATCACATTTCTCCACACTCCAACCCATCTTCCACAAAGCTGCCATATTGGTGTCCCTCAAGTGCAAATCTGACTGTATCACTTCCCTAGTCAATAAATTGAATTAAATAAAGAAATTGAATTTAGTTAATTAAATAAATTGAATTAATTGAATAAATGAATGGTTCCCTATTGCCTTGAGGGTCATGCATTAACTCCTCAGCTTGGCTTTTTGAGCTGTTCCCACTGATCCCACCCAATCTTTGCAGACTCATTGGATGTTATTCTTCCCACACTCCCAAGTCTGGATAAAATGACCTTCTCTGTTTTTCCCATATGATGTTCCATCACCTGTTGAGGCAGCTAGGTAATGCAGTCAGTGGATGTAGCACTGGTCTTACAGTAAGAAACAACTGAGTTCAAATCCAGCCTCTGACACTCAGGAGCTATGTGACCCTGGGCATGTCATTTCATCTCTGTCTGACTCAGTTTCCTCAACTCTAAAATGGAGATAATATTAGCACCTACTTCTCAAGGTTGTTGTGAGGATCAAATGAAATAGTATTTGTCTGGGGCTTAGCACAGGGGCCTGGACAGAGTAGTCCCTTAGGAACTGTTTGGTCCTTTCCCTTCCCTTCCCTCCCTCCCATTACTGACCACTCCACTTGCCAAGAATATACCCCATCCTTAGCTTGACCTCATAATATCCCTGGCTTCCTTCAAGATGAAGGTCAAACACTACCTTCTACACAAAGCCTCCTCCCCCAGGGCCCTCTCATAGCCATTGAACATCCTTGCATTTCTTTTGTGCTTATTCCATACTATTTATCCTGTTTGTGCTCAAATGTGTAACTGCTGCCTTCCCCGACTGAATGGAAGGTCCTTGAGGGTAGGGATTGTTTCACTTTTTGTCTTTGTATCCAAAGTGCCTTGTATGGTGCTTGACATGTAGTCAGCACTTAATCGCTGCTCACTGATGAATAAATAAATGCTTCTTGATTGAGGGAACACTTGGGTTTGAGAACTGGTTGTTACCATACCTTGGGCCTCATTTTCTTCATCTTTCAAATGGGAGCAAGAGTAGTCAGGAGGTCTCCATTCAAATCCTTGTTCTGCCCCCTGAGAAGTTTGATGACTTTGGGTGAGTTCATTTCCTTTCCTGAGCATCTGCATCCTTATCTATAAAATGGTGGGTGGTCCCTGGGTTCCCTTCCAGCTCTGATATGCTCTTCTGGCTCAAAAAACTGCCATCCTATTATCAGTTTTTGGTTTTATATGTACATATATATATAATACATATATATATATACCCATATATAATCATATAGATAAGTGTATATCACATCACCAAAGATTAGGCCTTCTTCGCCTTTTGTGTCCTTGGCCCCTCAGGCAGTAGTGGTCTGGGAGCCCTGTTTACCTATGCTCTGAATCCTATTTGTAAATATATAAAGTACATAGGAATACAAAGGAAAACAAAGGTTAGTGAAAATAAGAAGTTATAGATGTATGTACATTTATGTAAATTAGGATATATATCGTGTATATAATATATACTACACATGTGATGTATACTGTTATACTGTTTTATATTTATACGTATATTTGTGTATATATATGTGTATATATCCTTATTTTCACTAACCTATCATTTCCTTTGTACTACTATGTATACGTATACACACATGTATGCATACATACACTTGCATTCACACATATTATACATACACACACACACACATAAATATATATATATATATATATATATATGTATATGTATATAATTTTTCTATCCAGATTCACAGATCCACTTAAATCTATTCATTGGCCCCAAAGGGTCCGTGGATCCCAAGTTAAGAACCTTTCCTCTGGGGCTTTATACTCATTGGCTCATATGAAAGGGAAATGAGGGTGAAGACAGATGAAGTCAGTTGCTTACATGTGTTACATGGCTAACACGTGGTAGCCATTCTTTATGTGTATATGTTCAATTTTATTCAGTTCAATTCAGCAGGCATTAATTGAATGCTTGCTATGTACCAGGCATTATTCTAGGGGCTATGAATACAATTTTTTTTTTGTTTAGAAAATGTCCCTGATCTCAAGGAGCACTTTCTTTTTGGGATGGGGTAGAAGGGATCAACATGTACGCAGATAAGTGAATACAAAGGGATTCCAGTGGAGAAGGGCAAAGAGGGCACAGTATATAAACTGGCATCATGTGGATTGAAAGTAGCCCCTGGACTGAGGCTTGAAAGCAGTCAGGAGCTCCAAGAGGGGAAGGTGAGGAGTGAGAGCATTCCAGAAATGGATGGGAACAGGCCTGTGAATAAAGGGGGGAAATGAATCACCAGGTGTGGTTCTAGGCTGCGTTGAATGGGACAGTGAGGGAGAGTCAAAAGAAATCTGAATCCACTGTCCTCCCTTCCCTACACATCTCTAGTTTTTGGACAACCATTTAACAGGGAGGGGAAACATCTCTCTCCTAGGGTCTTCATTACCTGCCTCTGGGAACTGTTGTCTAGAGGCCAATGCCCAAACGAGGCTGCCCAGGTGGGAATGAAGCCAAGCCTCCATCTGGAGGCTTGGTTTCAGGGGAATCCCTCAAGCAGCTTCCATTAAAATGTAGTTGCAATTTGGCCAGTCCTGCTAGCTCATTTCCCCGGGCACCGATCTAGCTTTAGCAAGTCCACGTCTGCTTCTCTCATGTTTGCAAGTTTTGATTGCTCATTGACGGGTACGTATAAAACTCAAATCACCATCGGGCTGTCAGCGTTACATTTTAATTGAAGGGTTGTATAGTCGACAGGACAGGTCACAAGGGAGAAGCCAATTATTCTGTGTACCTGGGTGAAAGCTTTTCTATTATAGAAGTCTGATTGGGATTATATAGCTCTATATTGTTCCATGTTATTGATTTTTTTTTTCCTCCTCAGCTGATGGGCTCATTAATTGACAATTACCTTTTTCACTGTGTGGAAAAAATTGACATGAGCGACCTGAGGTGTTAAAGTTTAATTTGAACTGAGATATCACTACACCTATTTAAGCTCTAACAGACCCATTAGAAGATCCTGTTTTTAATCTCGAAGGGGAAGGAAAATTGTCTCCAGGGGGAGTCCCTGGCTGCTTCAGCAAGGACCCTGGCAGAGCCCTGTTGAGACAACAGACCCCTAAATCACTCACTACCAGAGTGAGAACACTTAGAACACAGGGCAGAGAACATGAGAGCTGGAAGGAGACTCTGGAATCCCTGAATCCCAGAATTGGAAGGTGAAGCAGTCTGTTTCGCTTGGGCCTCTTTCCCCGTAGAAAGGAGTGGGATGAAACACAGGCTGGAACATCTAGAATCACTGATGGGGCCCATCCGCCAGCAGGAATCCTGCCAAGCTTCATGTGGGCCTTATCTGGCTTCCAGATAAGGTGGGTGTGTTGGTGTCTTCTTCTCATCATTGTTGTTGTTGAGTTGTGTCTGACTTCTCTTGACAAAGATACTGAAATGGTTTGCCAGTTCTTTCTCCAGCATGTCCCCATTTTACAGTTGAAAAACTGAGGCAAATACGGGTTAAGTGACTTGCCCGGGGTGACACAGCTAGTACTGTCTGAGACTGGACTTGAACTCAGGTCTTCTATTTATGCTATCCAGCTTTTCAGTGTCCTGCCTAAAATGTGCCAGTTATTGATATAATAGGCCCAATGATGGGCTGACCAAGGCTGAATTTAGGGTCCTGTGCTTTCCACAGCCCAAGATCACATTAGCTTTTGTGGTTGCCCAGTTGATTGGATTTGAACTTGCAGTCAACATAGAATGTAGAACGTTAGAATGGAGAGGGCTGACAGAATAGGTGGAGCCTGCCCTGGGCCTAGAGGGGCCCAGGAAAAATACATGGGAAGCAATTGCACCCCTCTCCTCTATATTTAGGGAAGAAGACTCCTTGGCCCTGGGCACCAAGTCTCAATAAAACCCAAGATTGCTAAGTTTGGGCCGTGTGTCTTCAACTAGACTGTGTTTCTGATTCAAAAGAAGTTGGCTACGTAGACTTACAGACCAGTTCCCAAGCCTCTGACCCATCACCCTTTGGAAAAGATCTGGATGTCCCAGGTGAGAGTAAAACAACCTGTGCCACAGGGCCCAAGTGGCCAGACCCATTGGGAAAACAGAGCAGCGAAGCATCTAGAGAGAGTATCCAGTGGGGGAAGACCAGGAAGGAGACCTTCTATGAAGCCACTCCAACATCTGCAGCTGCTGAAAGAATCATTTCCTTTTCTTCCACAAGGCAGATGGTTAAAAGAAAACACTTGGCAACCTGATGTAGGGGAAAGAGCATCAGCTGGGGGTCTAGTCCCAGCTTTGTGACCACCCTTGGAGGGGGCACCTTGGGAGTCATATGATCCATTAGAGTGGAAACTCCTTGAGAGCAGGGACTCTCCTTAGCCTCTTTTTGTATCTCAAATCTTCCATTTGTATCTCCAGTACAAAGTAGGGGCTTAATAAACATCGATTGCTGTTCTTCACCTGTAAAAAGAGAGGAACAGAATGTCTCTGAGGTCCCTTGTGACTCTGACATTCTTTGTGTTGTGTTTGGAACTCTTCAACATACCCCTAAGATGGGTTGAGAGTCCCAGGACAGATCACGGTATCAGAAATGCAACCAGGCCAATCTCTGAATCCAATTACTACAGTATTGCATTTAATTCTGGGTGTTATATTTAAGTATCTTAAACTCTGAGTCCCCCAGGTAACTCTTTTAAGACTATAATGTGCTGGTAGAGGGAAAATCCAGACTGGGAGTTCCCTATACCAATGAAATCTGTTCTGGCAAAAATACAAAAACACAGCCAGATGGAATCAACTAGAAAGTCTCTAGAAGGGGCAGCCAGGAGAGTGAAGGGTCCTGAGATCATGGCATATGAGGATCAATTGAAGGAACTGGTGATGTGTAACATAGAGCAGAAGAGTCTTATGGGATGCCCAATAGCTGTCTTTCCGTATTTGAAGAGCTGTCCTGCAAAGAAGAGATTAGACTGTTCAGCTTAGCCCCAGAAGACAGAAGTAAGATCAATGGGCAGGAAGGGCAGTGTCAGGTTTGGGCTCAATGTGAGGAAACGCATGCTAAGAATCAGAACTAAGCCAAATGGAAAGGACTGCCTGCCCTGGGAAGGAGTGAGCTCCCCGCCTCTCCAAGTCTGCCCACAAAGTCAGGATGACCATTCCCCTGTCTTAGGAGCGATCCTTGTTCAAGTCTGGGTTAGAGGAGATGGCCTCTCATGTCCCTTGGGATTCTGGAGACCTAAGTTTGTGACCAGTATTTATTGCTTTGGAATTTATCTCTGCCTTATTGCCCCTCTACTTTACTTTTTTTTAAGAGGCAAATTGGGTTTAAGTGGCTTGCTCACAATCACACAACTAGTAAGAGTCTGAGGCTGGATTTGAACTTAGGTCCTCTGGACTCCAGGCCTGGTGATCACCACCTAGCTGTCCCACCTTCTACTTTAAAGGGGGTAACAGCAAACAGGGACATGACCAACATTTTTTTTTTAATCTAAAACTTCTAACCCTTAATATCTGTCTGTGCTCAGACTCCATGGAGAGACAGTGGGATGTGTTGGGAGTCCCTCCACCACCAGGTGCGCCCTTCCTCCACCTCAGAACCCATTTATCATTGCCAACAAATGGGCCACCACTGGGGGCACCCTTCTCCCCACTTTCCTTTCTCTTTGCCTGGGCAGGGGGTGGGCTATTTCATTGCTTATAGAGCTTGAATGAAATAGGAGTCAACAGCTCCATTCTTTCTGGTAAGATGCAGGACCACCAGCCCTTGTCATCTGCCCTGCCTCTACCTGCTGCACAGGGGAAGGGAGCAAAGGAATGAGCATTTATGAAGCACCTAATATATGCTAAGTGGTGCACTGATATTATCTCATTCGGTTCTCACAACTGGCCCAGGAGGTAAGTTCTGTTATTATCCCCATTTCAGAGCTGAGTAAAGGGAGGTGGAACAACGGCCCTCCCACCTGCTCATCTCTACGTCCATTGGGGGGCATGTCCTGCTCACTGTGTTATAGTAGAAAGAAGACACAGTCAGGAGACCTTGGTCCCAATCCCGAGTCTGCCACTTACCTGTGCAGCCTGGGCCAATTACTCCACCTGGGTGGCCTTTCCAGTCCAACCTCAAACACTGACTTTGGGCAAACCACTTGACCTCTGTTTGCCTCAGTTTCTCTGTCTGTAAAATGTGGATAGAAATGGCTCCTTCCTCCCAGAATTGTTGTGAGAACCAAATGAGAGAGTGTTTGAAAGGCACCTTGCAGACTTGAAGGCATTGTACAAATGCTGGCTATTGTTACTAACAATGCGGTGGCAAAATGGATAGAGTGCTGGGTGTGAAGTCAAGAAAGAGTCCAGATTCAGCCTCAGACACTCACTAGCTGTGTGATCCTGTTTCTTCGTCTTTAAAATGGGCTGGAGAAGGAAATGGCAAACCACTCCATTATCTTTGCCAAGAAGATCCCAAATGAGTCATGAGGAGTCAGACTCAACTGAAAAATGACTGAGCAACAACAAATCACTCACAATATGTTACTCACCTTGCTGAGCCTTAGTTTCCTTCTCTGTAAAATGGGGAAAGTAATACCTCGCCTATCTCATGGGATTTATCCATTCAAAAACTATCTCTTAAGGGCTAAAATGGTATCCTTTTTTAGTTTTAATTTTTAAAATTTTTCTAGCCTTTCCTTTATTTCTTTTTTCCTGTAAATTGTCTCTGGAAAGAAAAGACATACAGCAGAAACCCTGCAAATCACTTAGAATAATCCTATATTTTCCAGATCTTTTAGATAGCAAGCAGAGCTCTACTATCTTGTGACTCTTCCTGAGAATTTCCTCTGATATCTGTCTTGGCAAAAGGATTGATATATCTGTTTGCCATTTAACGTGAAAAGAACAAAAGTGTTATAGACTTCATACAACAGCAGTCTTTAAATATGTGACCCGAGGTGTTGTGTGTGTCTTGAAAACCAGTGTTCAGCTTATTATAACATGCTTTTTTGAAAAGACATCTATACTGAGCAATTTTCAGTAGAAGTAATTCAATTGTTTTCCAAAGATAGTGATGAGTTTTATAGAACCCTCCAAATGCTTCCATTACACCTCTCTTATGTCTGAAGAAGTATGCGCACTCATGGGACAGGTAAGCCATATAGTTGGGTTTGCGTCTGTGTGTCTGTGTGTTTGTGTGTTTGTGTGGTCTGACAATACAACAAAGTTTATCACGTATAGGAAACTAATTTCAGTTAGGGGAAGGGTGTCCCTGACGTCAGCTTCATTAGTGCTGTGCTCCTGAGGTCATCATTCTTACCTGCTCTTACCTTGGTCCCATGTAAACCACTGGATGTGCACTAGATTAGCGAATCCCCGATTTCAGTGAGTTTCTATATTGTTTTTATTTGCCTAATTATTAATTTTAATAATATTTTATTTTTCCCAGTTACGTATAAAGACCATTTGTAACATTCATTTAAAACATTTTTGAGTTCCATATTTTCTTTCCTTCTCCCACTTCCCCTCCCCCTGAGATACTAAGCAGTTTGATATAGGTTATGCATGTTCAATCATGCAAAATGTATTACCATATTAGCCATGTTGTGAAAGAAGACGCAGACCCAAAGGGGAAAAAAACACAAAAAAGATGAAAATCATATGCTTTGATCTGCATTCCGACTCCATCATTTTTCACCGTGAGACCTTTGGAATTGTCTTGGCTCTACGACGGTGTTCTTCTATGGATATCCCTTTGTGTTAATAAGAAAGAATTGTATGGTTCAAGGTAACTTCTGATAAGAAAGGTTTATTTTTCTTCAAGAGAGGAAAGCATTGGCATCCTACTCAGTCTTCTCCCTTTGTTTCCCCTCATTTCATTCAAGTGATGTATTGAGACCAGAAGTGGTGGGATGGTACCTCCAGACATCAGGATTTGGGTTGGAGCCACTAGAATTCTGATGTAAACTTGATTACCCTGGAACCCTTAGCATCCATAACCCCGTGCTTTCAGACACCATGCTAACCCCAGAGATGAGAGAACAGAACACTGCCGCTTCTCTTAGGGCCTTTATAATCCAGTAGGAAAGATAGGAGATCATAGACTCTTAGGGGTAGAAAGGAACTCAGAAATCCCCTAGTCTAACCCCTGCCTAGACAAGAATCCCTGCCATCACACTGATGACAAATGATCAATATCAATGATCTCTTGTACCAGGTATCCCAGCACCTGAGAGGCCATCCCACTTTCTGAATAACTCTGATGGTTAGGAAGGGTTTCTTTAGACCTGCTCCAACCCTAGGGTCCTTTCTACCACCTCTCATTCCTCTTCTTTAACAGTAATAATAATAATAATGTTCTTGGTGATGATGGTGCCTAACATTTAAATAACCCTTTAAAGTTTGCAGAGATTTTTCTATACATTCTCTCATTTACACTTCTTAATAACCCTCTGAGGGATGTTATTATGCCCATCTTACTGAAGCTCAGAAAGATTGAATAACTTGGCCATGATTGTACAAGCTCCCAAGTTTCAGAAGCAAGATTTGAACTTGGGTCTTCCTAGCACTAAGCCTACCCTCCGTGATGCTTTTATGACAAAAGCTCTTCAGATGCTTTAGTACAATTATTGTGCAAACCCCATCCCTGAGGTTTTCCTTCCCCAGACCCCACACAAGATCAGTTGATCCTTGTGACACTTTCTCCCCTCCTTCCTTCCATTCTCTTAGTTTCCCTCCTCTGGGTACAGGCCAGATCGTCAGTGTTTTTTAGTGTAGATGAAAGTGCTTTGTAACCATAAAATTATATATGCATATATTATACATATAATATATATAATTGTGATTTATTATCATTTTGCCTTCAAACCTCTTTCCCTGTGACATTTTTCCCAGGCAAACTCCATGCAGATGTTACTTTTCTATACACCAGGTGCTGGAGGGACTGAGCAGAGAATGATAATTATGGGCTCAGCATCAGAATGGGAAGAGTGTCAAGAGATGCCACAAGTTCCCATTGTCTGTAGTTCTTCATGAACAAGTTGGGAGGCCAAGTGTCACAGGAGCTAATCGGATTTGGGAGGATTCGGGTGAGAGGCGTGCAGTCAGCCCTGGATGGCCTTTCAGCCCAGCAAGGGGAAGAGGACGGGTCGGAAAGCAAGGACTCAGGCCCATACGAAGCTAGAGAAGTTTGACCAACCACAGTGATGTTAGTGTTCTCGGCCACTTAACTCAACTGATTGGAGGGTGGTACCTCCTAAGCCAAGGCAATGGGTTCTGTGCCCATGAGAATGCCATGTTGTATGTCTTTGTGTTAATGTGCCTTAAGAGGAAGGATTATTCCTTTCTCTACATCTGTACCCCCAGCTCCCAGCACAGTGCCAGACACATAGCAAACAACTGATAAATGTGTGATTTGTTTAATCAATTGACTGCTACTCGCTAGTGCTCTAACACGGGGGGGATCAGTTTCTTTATCTGTAAAATGGGGGTCATGGAAACTTAATACGTATTTTACAAAGCATTTTTTTCCCTCACAACAGCCCAGTGAGGTAGATAACAAGTATTATCACCCTCATTTTCCAAGTCAAGAAATTGAGTCTCAGGGAGGTTAGATGACTTGATGTTCATCCAGCTAGGAGAACTTCCCCAGCAAGCCTGGAGATCAAGGTTTTTGAATTTAAGTCCAGTACCATTTCCATGCTGAATCTCCTCATGTTGATATGAGCTGACAATCCTAATATATTTCAAAAACCCAATCTTTCCTTATCTTCAGTTGCTTGGAATGGTGGGGGGGTGGGGGGTGGGGAGTGGAGACAGGGAGCCTCCACCCCTTTATTTTACCAATGACCAATTAGAGACCCAGAGATGGGCAATGACTGACCCAGGGTTAGCATGTGCGGTGCCCTCAGTGGAGACAGGTGGTTGTTGGTCTTTGCTAACATTCTCCCCCATTTTAGGATCATTCATCCTAGTGGGTTTTGTTAGAAATCCTCAATACTAAATTAACCTAATAATTGCCTACCCCGCAGCCTGAGAATGACTCTGTTCGGGGAAAGAATCAGACAGAGCTCTGGTTACAGCTTCTCGGGTGATTTCTAGTCCTCTTCATGCAGTCCTGATGTTCTGTAATGAGTGAGCATCCCCAAAACAGATGGCTGACTGTGGAATCACTCTTGCCATGTCTGGGACCTGATTTGAACCTTTTGTTGTATGTTATCTAACAGGATTCACAGATACTAGCTGCAGTCATTTTTTAAATATTAAATTATACTGAGCATTAGTGGTTATGTTTTTAGTTAGATGACAGGTTAATTGCCAGCCCTCATCTTTAATTTTGAGATTTAAGGCTCTTGCCCATTTAGGTCTAATTGGCAGCATTCCGACATCCATCTCTGACCTCAGAATCCTTTGATATAGCGAGACATTCTTTTATTGAAACCACTTTTTCTCTGGCCCTGTGTTTAATAGATTTGTATTTTCTCAGTCATCTCTCCTGCTCTGGAGATATTTCAAAATCATGCCACGAGGATGGAGAGGAGTAAGTGCCTTCTCTCTAGCAAATGTTGTTTTTGTTGCAATTGGCAAAAGGGAATTAATTGTCACCAATCACCCTCATCTCTTCCCTCCCATATTCTATTTCCATACCCGGTCTTAAATCCTGCCTTAGAAGCTGTGCTGGTAATTCTGGACTTTTCCACAAATACATAGAATTCTAGAACAGTACAATGAGAAGGATGCTTAAAACAGAGAATGTAGAGGTCAGAGTCAGGAGACCCTAGAACATAGAACATAGAGTGTCAGAATAGGATTGGACCGTACAACGGAGAACATGGAGAACATCAGAGCTACAAGAAAACTTTGTTGTTCTTTTCTGTAGTCATTTGAATAGTCTGACTATTTGTGACTCCATTTGGGTTTTTCTTTGCAAAGATACTGGATTGGTTTGCCATTTCCTTCTCCAGCTCATTTTACAGATGCAGAAACTGAGGCAAACAGGATGAAGTGACTTGCCCAAGGTTGCACAATCTGAGGCCAGATTTGAACTCAGGAAGATGAGTCTTCCTGACTCCAGGCCTGACACTTTGTGCACTATGGCACCACCTAGCCACCCTACAAGGAAATTTAGGGATCACCTAGTCTTGGGCCCATTAGATGATCACAGATCTAGTGCTGGAAAGGATATCAGATGGCTGATCCCCTTATTTTTACAAATGATGAAACTGAGGACCACAGAGCTTAAATGATGTGTCCAAGGCCATTCAGATAGTATGTGTCAGAAGTAGGATTTGAATCCAGTCATTTTATAGCTGAGAAAATTGAGACTCAGAGAAGGCATTGTCTAGCAAAAAGTGCCATGACAGGTTAATGGCAAAACTGAGAATAGAGGCTCCATGGTGCACTGTCTGCCAGAGCAGAGCTGTCTTTCTTATAATCTGCTTTAATTCAGTATATGCTCATTGATGAATGCATAGTGAAGAAGAGGATCATGTGGCCTTGGAGCTCAAGTCACAGTCTTGGGTTCAAGTCCTGTGTTTGACAGAGGAGTGGCTTGGTGACTGGGCTAATTACCAATGAACTTCCCTGGAACTGGTCCAGGACCCACCCACCCCTAAAATGTGCCATGCTCTATGTTCAGTTCTAGATATCTGAAGACAAAAACTAAATAATGTCTTACCTGTGTAGCAAGAGGCTGTATTCTCTCAGGGTGTTAGAGCCAGTATATGCAAAGGCTTGAACCCAAACCACTAGAGAAAAGGAAGGCATCCACAAAGGCTTCCGGGAGGAGTCAATGACTGAGTTGAGCCCTGAAGGAACATAGGGTTTCTAAAGCAGAGGTGAATAGGGGGAGTATCCGGTCAGTAAAGACTGTGGGGGCCAGAGATAGATTGATGCTCCAACCTCAGAGAAGAACTAGTGGGTTGGTTTGTCTGGGACCCCCAGTACATGATGGGGAGCCTTAGAAATTAAATTTGGAAATGTAAATGGGAGCCAGGTTATGGAGGGCTGAGGAATTTGTCTCTTATCCTAGAGGGAATAGGGAGCTACTGAAGGTTTTTAGTCAGAAGAGTGACATGCGCAGACCTGTGTCTTAGGACAGTGATGTGGATGGATTAGGAAAGAGAGATCCTGGAAACAAGAAGACCTGCTTGGGTGACCTAAAACAGTGGGACAAGATGGGAGCTGATGAGGACAGAAGTAGTTGGTCCTTGGAGTGTCACTAGAGAGAGAGAAGGATGCTGGAGAGGCTGTGCTAACAGAGTTGAGAAGACTTAGAGACTGATTGGATAAGGGAGTTACAGGAGAGGGAGGAACCCAAAATGACTCTGAGGGTCTTCATGTGGGTGACCGGGAAAGCTGGTGCAAGGAAACCTCAGCAGAAACAGATTATCCCACTATCATAAGAGACCTTAGAGGCCAACCAATACATGAACAAGGCTCCTTTCTCCAACATCCATTTCAAATGGTCATCCTGCCTTTCCTTGACACGTTCTAATCAAGGAGGAACCATCACCTTCCAAGGCAGCCCATTTCACCTTTGGATAACTAATAACTAATTGTTAGGAAGTTTTCCAACACATCAGGCTTGAATCTGCCTCTCTGCAACTTTTGTTATTAGTTCTGTTTCCTGGCATCGTTCCCTACCCCAAAATCCAATCTGAAAGACCACATAATTCTCCTGTGATCACCAAGTCCCACCCCTAATTTTCCCCTAAGTGCCTCAATTTCATTTTTTTGCACACTAGCAATGACCAGATTTTTATAACTCTTTTTCCTCTAAAGCATCCATCCCAGAACACACCTCCACCCACTTTCCCAGAATACTTTTCAGTCTGGGACTGTCCTTCCAGTCTTGGCAAATGTCTAATGTTTGGAGTCCAGAACACATAAAAATCTATTAGGGTTTTATGACACAGTTGTGTTTTGTGCTGGAGTTTCATTTTGGTTTTTAGACCTTGAAAACAGAGTAAGCTCCCTTTTGCTTGTATATTTGGGGACCAGGGCATTCAGACCAGAGGGAATTACTATCAAGATGTACCACAACATGAGTCACTACATGAAAAAATATCAGATTGCATTCAAATGGTCCTAAGTTCAGTATTTATTAAGCACCTGGGTTTGAGGCACTGTGCTAGATGATGCTGGGTGTATGCAAAGACAAAATCAAGTAGAGTTCCTGCCCTCAGGGAGCCTCCATCCCACTACTTCCATTTGTCCACAGTTACAAAGTTCGGAAGGAGCCAAAGAGGAATTCAAACCCAAGTTTTCACCCTCTTAATCCAACACCTTTCCCACTTCTCCCATGCTGTAGCTTGGTTCAGATACCCTTGCTCATCTTGTCAGTTTTTCTTAATATTCCAGTTTTTTTCACAGCCTGGTAGTCGGCTTCCAGATGGCACATGTCTCTGTCTGGAGAGGAAGGCTCAATTATTTAAATAGAAGATGAAGAGAGCAGTTTCTATTATTCCTAAACTTGTAGGATAATCATGTAGTCCAGTAGTAATAATACATAGTCAGGTACTGATATTCAGCTTGCTTCTTATGGTGGCATTAGAATTTTTAATTTGATACAAGGTACGTTATTACTCTACATTCATTAAGTCCCATGTTCACCTCTTTAATAATCCCTTTTTAGTCCATAATGGAAGATAGTTTTTACATCAAGTAAGGTAATTTGGGGGAAGAGTATCTTTTTAATACACCTTCCCTTGCATAGTCACTAGATGAAGTGACCACTGTTTAATTTTTCCCTACTCTTGGGTCTTCTTTGTTGGTAGTTAACAATATAAGGTACCTTTGGGCCCAGTGATCACTATCTCTAGATAGCGTCTCATTACAGGAAGCAATTGAAAAGGGAGTTATCAGATATCTTGGGAGGAAAGGTGCTTAGCAGTGACTGTTGGGATTTCTACCAATTTAGAGATTTTGCTTTCTGTCATTCCCTCTATCTCCTATGAGACTTTTAATGGTACCAAGCTTTCTAGCCATCTCCCCTAGAGAAACAGTGTACTCTTTGCCTTTATCCTTGATGCTCACTGTTGGGATCTGATTTGTTGGGATCATAGGGTTTCAAACTATAAGTGGCTCTAGAAACATCCTAGTTCAATCCCTTCATTTTACAAATGAGGAAGGTGTTACCCATTTACAGATGAGGAAACTGAGTCCCAGGGAAGAAAATTGATTTGCCCCAAATCAAGCATGAGTAGTAAGTAGGAAGGGCTAGGAAGTCCTATCTATATTGCCTCTTGGTGTCAGGAATTCAAAGAGACACCATGGAAGGGATGCTGGAGGTAGAGTAAGATGGTGCTGGTTCAGATTCCAGCTCTTCAGTCACTATTTCTATGATGTTGAGAAAGTCACTTCATACTCTCTGGGTCTCCATTTTCTTGTTTTCTAAAGCCAGGCAACTGAGAAGGGAGGAAAAAGCCCCTTGAAGAGTAAACATGCTCTTGGTAGAATGCAGGGCAGGATCCACATGACATTAAAATAGGGATCAGTGGCTTTTAGGTTTGGGGATTTTTGAATATGATAGAACCCCTTCATAGGGGTAAGGCTGGTGTCCAACAAAAACATTGTTCTCAGATAGCTGTGTAATATTATTGTTCCAGGGAGCTGTGCTTTTTAAAATGTTTACCAGTGCTGTGGATGAGGGCACAGGCAGCAGCCTACTGTGTCTAGATGTGTCTAGATGCCACAGAGTTGGGAATAAGAGCTGACATTGAGGGAGATAGTATCCAAAAGGACCTAACCAGACAAGAACATCGGGCTGAACTCAAGAAGATGGAATTTAATGAGGATTAACATTAAAAAAAAAGATTTCCTCTTGGGTTCAAAAAATACCTTCACAAGATATGGGATGTGTGGCTAGATAGCATCAGCTCCTCTGGACTGAAAGCTGAACATGAGTGGACAATGTGATATATCAGTCAATAAAAACTGTACATGAAGTGATACTGAGCATCTGGTAAGCGATCATGGTCTGGTCTGCCCTCACCTGTAGAGTTGTGTCCAATTCTGGAAATTCCATTTTAGGAAGGACACCTATAAACTAGAGTGGATGATGAAGGGCCATGAGATCATGCCACGTAGGGTCCGTTCAAGAAATGGTGGCCTTCTGAGCCTTAGTGAGAGACTCTAAGTGTTCACTGGAAGTGTCCTGCAAAGCCAGCCCAGCTGTCTGAGATTCAGGTATGTTGTAATATGACTTGATCTCATAGTTCTCATCATGACACATTCTCTACAGATTTCTGTAGGTGTATGTTGCAGGGAGAGGGAGGGAAGAAGGGAAAAACAGACCACAAACCTTATCCCCATGCACATGCCATGATGACCCTATAGGCGGGGGAAGGTACTCCAAAGCAAGCCCTGCCCAAGCACTGAGGATTCTCAGCCTCTGTACCCACTTTCTTTGTTTAAAAATAAACATTATTGATATCTTTGGTTTTCACGTCTCCTACATTTATATTTTTCCATATATCATACATGTCTCCTTTCTGTTTTCCCTTCCCAGAGAGCTATTACTTATAACAAATAATAACAAAAAAATGGGGGGCCCCTCAGGGAAGCAAGCCTCCCCTGCAGTGTTCCACCTCATAGCTCCCATCTCTGCACAGAAGCAGAGAGAGATGCCTTCTCTGATGTCTTCTTTGGAGCTAGGCTTATACATTACCTTGTCAAAGCATTCAGTTTCAATTGTTTGTGGGCAGATCTTTCCATTTCCATTGTTGTAGTCATTGTATATGTTGTTTTCCTGGATTTGTTTATCTCACTCGGCTTCAATTCATATAAATGTTCCCATACTTCTTTGTGTTCCTCATATTCATCATTTCTTACAGCGTAGCAATATTCCAGTGCATTCATGGACCACAGTTTGGCCATTCCCCAATTGATGGGCATCTACTTTGTTTTCAATTCTATGTGACTACGAATAATGCTTTTAGTGTCTGTGGGGCCATTTTTTTTGTCAATAGCCACCTTGCAGTATATGACCAGTAGTTGGGTCTCTAGGTCAAAGGATATGTCCATTTAAGTCACTCTCATGACATAATTGCACATTTGCACTCACTGTTAATTCTCACAGCTGAAATGCACACTCATGGTAACCACTCCTACATTCACAACATTCAGGCTGGTTTCCAGACACCACAATATCAACTATAGCAACACAGCACTTACTTCTTGAATGTTCCTAAATATCCCAATCAGAAATGCAGCCATTCACTCCCCTTTCCAACTACATCAGCCATCCCACCCAACCCATAAGGACAAGAAGATGGGAGGGACTCTTTCTAGCCTCTCCTGCCCAAGTGACATCACCTGCTTCACATCTTTCTCATTCAGTTCTGAAGGAGTCCCTTACCCAAAAAGAACAACAGAGATGGGAGCTATTATAAACAATGGAGCCATGTTCCTATAATAATGAGCTATAAGAAGGTATTGGGGGAGCTAGGTGGTGTGGTGGTTAGAGTGCTGGACCTGGAGTTAAGAAAACTCATCTTTATAAGTTCAAATCTAGCCTCAGACACTTACTATGTGCAAGTTACTTCACCCTGTTTGTCTCAGTTTCCTCATCTGTAAAATGAGCTAGAGAAGAAAATGGCAAACCACTCCAGTATCTTTGCCAAGGGAACTCCAAATGGGGTCATGAAGAGTTGGACAGAACTGGAAAAAAAAAAACCACTAGACCACAATGAACAAGGTAAAGGTACCATTTCTCCTTTTACCGCAATGAACAAGGTACCATTTCTCCTTTTTGAAAGGGAAATAGTTTCCTTATTCACCCAAGCATTCTATTCTCTGGGGATACCTTCTTTTTTATACATTTTCTGGAGAAAAAAATCCATTGGAAATTTCTCATACAGACTAAATGTCACCTACAAGTGTTAGTGCACTAGGTTTGTTGCCAAGAGATTTCCCTGTAGGAAACCTAGAGGAAGGAGAGGGCAGCTACCTGATGTCTCCTTCTTAGGTCATCTCTATGCTGGGTAATGAAGCAGAAAGTTATCCAGTCATGAACTAATTTATGGTGCCTTCTTATGAGCTCTGAAGACCTGTTAGAGAGAGACTGTTCTGAGACAGATTCCAACCTCCCCCACCCCCCAAAATAAAGGCCTTTAAAAGTCAGCCTTGCTGCCATTAGAGACATATTGAACCTCAATGACATCAACTCTTTATTTTCAAAATGGTGGCCTTCAGGTCAATTCATTTCAGTTTGATTTGACAAGCATTTGGAGAACACTGTTTATCTACCAGTCAGTTGCCAGGCTCTGGGAGATACATGAATGATAGAAGATTTAGGGTTCTTTTCCATAAGGGATTTTTACCCCCTTCTTCTCTCAAGGAGATTAATAATCCCCTTGGGCAAATCAGAGAATCCCGCCTGAAACAGAAAAACATTCCAAGGCACCATATGCACTGGGAGTTCAGAGAAAGCAGAACTGCATGTGCACGTATTGTGCACATAGTAGAGTTTTTTGATGAAGACTGGGCACTATGGGAGACACAAAAATCAATAAAAGATAATTCCTGTCCTTCTAGAGCAGTGGTTCTCAGCCTATGGGTTGCAACCTTTTGGGGGTTGAATGACCCTTTCACAGAGGTCACAGGGGTCACCCAAGACCATCGAAAACACATATTTCAGCACTCAACGCTGTGCTCCTCTATCCATCTCCAGGAAGGTCTGCCCACATGCAGACACTCCCACATATGAGTATTAAAGGGTCACGGCATTAGGAAGGTTGAGAACCACTGTCCTAGAGGGTACTGGTCAGTAGGAGGGTAGGGCACTTACACAAAGAATCAGAGTACATTTCATGACATGCTAAGTACTAAGGAGAACACCAAAGAAAAATAATTCAAAGTGGAAGGAATCTTTTAGGATAGCGGTTCTCAACCTGTGGGTCGAGACCCCTTTGGGGGTTGAATGACCTTTTCACAAGGGTTGCCTAAGACCATCAGAAAACACATATTTCCGATAGTCTTAGGAACTGAGACAGCACTCCTCTATCATCTCCAAGAGGGTCTACCCACATGCAGATACGCCCACATACGAGTATTAAAGGGTCGCAGCATTAGGAAGGTTGAGAATCACTGTTTTAGGATCATAGGATTTAGAGGGGGAAGGGACTTTAGGTATCATCTCTTCTAATCCCTCCATTTTTACAAATGAGGAAACTGAGAATCAGAGCATAGAAGCAATTTGCCCCAGGTCACCCAGTCCTTCCACTTCAGATCTCATCTTTCCATTGTATGCTCTTCTAACAGAAGGATCAAGGAAGACTTTCACGGAGGGTGAGGGAGTGCTAAGCTGGACCAGAAAGATTGTAACATGCACAGACGAGCCAAGGAGTAAGGGAGGAGTAGAAGGTGCCATGCCAGCCAGGGGGCCAGCATGAACAAATGCATCCGATTAAAATTCAGCGTGCGTTAGTTAAGCACTGACTGTATTACAGGGTCATCAGCATGGCCCTGATGCAAGAATGACCTCACTGTGGCCGGGGACTGAAAACAATGCCATGCGGGCAGGGAAGAGAGAAACGGGAGGGAAGCTTCTCTGTGGCCTCTAAATGGTATCATCTAGGCCACTTTTCTTTACCTCCCCATGGCTGCCCTAGAAGAGAAGAGGGGACAGTCCCATGGCAGCCAGAACAGTTCTCAACTCGTCTGCCAGCTGCCCCTGTGGGAGACTGAGCTCCAGCTCCATCTATGCAAATGAGGAGTGTGTTTATCACCAGGGTGCTGAGCTGTGCTTCCTACTTGATCCCTTAATTTTTAATGCATAATGATTCTGTTGAAAGAGCTTCCCTTCCCATTTCTCTTTAGACTGTGCCGGGCTCATTAATAAAGGGGACAGATTTAAGGTTGCTGCTGCAGAGTAGGCATATTTAAAGGGTGGTGGTGGGGAACCCGTGTTAAGGCAGAATTGAATTTCTGAAGGATGGAGGCTCCTTGTAGAAAAGACAAAATCAGTCCATCTGTCCCCAGCTCTGACATTTTGTGTTCTGAGTCTCCTCTTTACCCTAATATTCAACAGACTCTCTTCTGAGGTCTCTTGTCATTCATAGGACTATATATAGGTCTAGAGCTGGAAGAGATTTCAGAGGCCATCAGATCCAACCCCCTCATTTTATAGATAGGGAAACTGAGGCTCAGGAAAGCAGTAGGCATCAGAGGTGGGATTTGAACTCTGGCCAGTCCTCTGCCTCCAGTCAGTCCTTCTTCTATTGCTCTCTTGTCCCCTAACCCGTGACCTTCTATGACCAACTTCCCTCCCAACTCTTAACACTGATGCTCCCTTTTCCCTTCCAGATGGAGCATTCTGTCTTCCCTAGTCTGTGTTCTAAGGCCCTCACCATTCTAAAATGCCATGTTCTAGTGTCCTTTACAGCTCTGACATTCTGCCATCTTTGTTCTGTGTTCTAAACTTGAAGGCCCCTAAGAGTTTGAACTTGGTTTCTTCTTCTGTCTCTAGTTCAGACATTCTGTGTTCATGTTCTCATGGATGTTTGGACATCGTTAAGTTTCTTATGGATTTTAAAGAGGACCTGCTAAGGTTTCTAATGACAGAGGTTTCTACTAATGACTTAGAATAAGTAAGGAGGTAGCATGGCCCCCAAGAGCTCCATAGGATTTAATGTGATAACAATCATAGCTGGTGTTTCTATGGGGCTTCAAGGCTTGAAACAGGCTTTAGATGTATGATTTTACCTGATCCTCTCACAACCCTGGAGGTGAGGGATATTATTAGCCCCACTTTGCAGACAACAAAACTGAGACTGAGAGAGGTTGTAATTTATCCAGGGTGAAGCAACTGGCAGGATTCAAACTCAGAAGTTGCATTATCTCATTTGATTTAGAACCAGAAGGTATCTGAGAGATCCATTTAGTCCAGTGGTTCTCAACCTTCCTAATGCTGCGACCCTTTAATACAGTTCCTCATGTTGTAGTGACCCCCAACCATAAAATTATTTTTGTTGCTACTTCATAACTAATTTTGCTACTGTTATGAATCGTAATGTAAATATCTGATATGCAGGATATATTTTCATTGTTACAAATTGAACATAACCCATAGGTTGAGAACCACTGATCTAGTCCAATCCCCTCATTTATAGAGGAGGAAACCAAGGCCCATAAAGATTAGGTGACTCGCCCAAGGCCACACAGGTAGTAAGGGGTAGAGGTGGGATTTGAACCCAGATTTCCATCATATAGTCAGTACTGTTCTCTCTGTGCTCTGCAGGCTTGCATGTTCTGGGCTCTTACAGTTAGTGTTGCTGTGCAGTGACTTATGGCTGAGGATGACGGATGTGTTTTTACCAATACTGTTCCTATATATAAATGTCCTTTCACCCACAGCTTGCCTGTTCCCTAGTTAGGGATTTTTAATTTTCATTTTTGTGGGAGGTGATAAGACTCTGTTTGCTAAAGAAATGGAGGGACATGTTTCCCCTTATCTTTAATTGAAATGATTTCATATACAAACAACAACAACGACAACAAATAAGCCAGAGATATGATTTGCAGAAATGAGAGGTAACGACCCTTGCTCGAGATGGGAGGAAATGATCCGTTTCATTGTCTAAACCCATGATCGTCTGTCATCTGGTGGATGCACTGGGCCAGGAGTGAGCAGAGGCAATGGGGCTGCCTGCCTGACTCTCCAGCCCCACCAGTTGGAAGGTTAGGGAGAAGAGCTGACCCTGTGAGACTCATAGGGGACGGCCCTGGAGTGGCCTTTAACCAGACCACCCTGATGGGCTGTTTCTGGAAAGGACCCCCCCTGACATTTTGGATCTGTAGACACCAAAGTGTTATTGGTTCCTCTGGTGGCCCCCATGAAAACTCCACTCTCATCAACACCAAGTGGTACTAATTCCTAAACTGACTTTTCCTTGGGGAGGGTTGGAGATGGGGTGGGGGGAGAGGGAGAGAGGGAGGGAAGGAGCGAGAGACAGAGACAGAGAGACAGAGAGAGACAGAGAGGAGAGAGAGAGAGACAGACAGACAGACAGACAGACAGACAAAGAGAGAGACAGACAAAGAGAGAGACAGAAAGAAAGACAGAGACAGAGAGACAGAGACAGAGAGGGGGGAGAGAGAGAGAGACAAAGAGAGACAGACAGAGAGAGACAGAGAGGAGAGAGAGAGAGAAAGAGACAGAGAGACAGAGAGGGGAGAGAGAGAGAGAGAGAGACAAAGAGAGAGAGAGAGAGAAAGAGACAGAGAGACAGAGAGGAGAGAGAGAGAGACAGAGAGCAGAGAGAGAGAGACAGAGAGAGAGAGAAAGAGACAGAGAGACAGAGACAGAGAGGAGAGAGAGAGAGACAGAGAGGAGAGAGAGAGAGACAGAGAGACAGAGAGGAGAGAGAAAGACAGAGAGGGAGCCTTTTCAATCACTCTAGATAAGTAGGGAATTGATGTTGCTAACATCTGCTGGCAGCAGTTTTTAAAGCATGCAGCTTGACACAGAGACAATTAAACAGTGAGCCACCATTCTGCGAGTGAGAAGATTGGGAAGTGGAGGGGGCAGACAGGGATTAGGGGACTTCTAGGGCAGGTCCCCTTAGTACTGAGGCCACCATTGAAAGACCATGGTGCCATGGAAGAAGCAGAGGACCTGTTGGGGTCCTGCTTCTGTTCACTGATGCACAGTTTGCTGAGCAAATGTCTTTTACTCTGTGCCTCAGTTTCTCTCTTTATAAAAATGAAAACAACGGGCAAAACCATTTCTCAGGGCCATTCCAGTTCTGACAGTCTATTTAGCAGAACCAGGCAGTGAGGGCAGGGGGCAGAGATCTTGGACTTAGTGTGTAGGGAAGGTTTAGGACTGATGCTGTTCATACTTGAAGGATAAGGGCCAGGGGAAATTAGTGGCCATTCAGGATTCAGAAGACGCTTTGGCTGTTCCTTCAGGTCTTAATCTAATAGGGTGACTTCAGGGTTTTCTTATGACTTCCCAGGGGCTTCTTTGTATAGTGAATTGGGAGGCTTACATGGTACAAAGAATGAAATGATTCCCCACTTAGGAATCAGGGTTTTCACTAATTATTCCCTCTCTATGAAGAATTTCCAGGGCATCTAGAATGGATGGATGGACGAATGAATGAATGGATGGAAAAGGTGTATATTTTGCAGTTTGCTAACATCAGGGAACCGAAAAACAAAGCAAAGACAACCCCTGGCCTCAAGGAGCTTACACCCCAATGGGGGAGACAACAAATATACAGAAATTGTTGCAGAGGAGAGGCATTTTAGTTTGGAAAGTAACAGAAATGGTGACTGGAGCCATGGGGAAGTAGACTGACACACTCTTTCCAGTAGCAAGATGCTAACCTGGTGGCAAGGTGCTAGGAGATGGGGTTGGGGTAGAAGAGAGGAGAGTAAAGGAAACCTTGGCTCGAGCAGCCAGCCAGGAATGAGGCAGAGAAGAGGACGAGGGGCCTCCCTGCCCTGCACGCTGCCATCTGTGAGAATGCCACCCCAATGCAAGACTATGGAAAAGAGAAGAGAGAAAATGACAGACACAAAGACAGAGAGACAAAACAGGCAGAGCCAGAGCCTGGCTCCTCCTAGACCCACAATCAGGAGACTGACATCTTGCTCCTGACCAGCCATGGTACCTGGTGTTGGTCAGCTTCTTTGCCTGTAGAATGGAAATTAGCCTCATAGGTCTGCAGCTGACAGTGCCCTCAGACAGGATGTGTTTAGTCCTGCCACCCAATTTATGGTTGGGGAAACAGACCCAGGGCAGTTCAATGACTTGAATAAGATCACATTCACCCATTCTCTAACCCTAGAGCCAGTATAGTCTTCATTATATTGTGCTGCCTGCCCAGTAATTCTTGTTCCATCACAAATATATTACAAGGATCCTGTGATCCTGTGTATATGCAGGTGCTCTGGAAAGCACATAAATGTTGTATGGACGGATTGGGGCAGGTCGTCCTCAGCATCCAAGGACATTCCAGGCCTGGAGTTCTGTCTGATTTGTTGGACTGAATGATTTTTAAATGTTCTTCAAACTCTATGCAATCCAGCTCTAGGAAGGCCCAGGCTCCTGGATTCATCCTTGAACCCAAGTCACTTATCTCTAACCTCAGATTCCTTATCTGTTAAATACAGAATTTGGACTAGATAATCTCTCAGGTCTTTTAATCAGCTATTGTCTAAGTGGAAACATACATAGATGCTCAGAAACTAGGTTGGGCCCAAGCAGATATACATTATACTCCCTCCTCCTCAAGTTCATGGACTTGGGGTTCATGGGCAGTATTCATACCCAAGTCTCAACAGAATCTAGAGGAGAGACAAGAGGGAGAAACAGAAAGACAGAAACAGAGAGAAAGAAAGAGAGAGTGAGAGAGAGAGAGGAGAAAGAGAACAAAGAGAGAGAAGCAGAGGAAGAGAGAGAGAGGAGAGAGACAGAAAGAGAGGGAGAGAGAGAAAAGAGAAAAAAGGGAGAGAGAGAAAGAGGGAGAAACAGAAGGAGACACAGAACAGTGCAGAGAGGGGGAGGGAGAGACAGAAACAGAGAGAAAGGGAGGAAGAGAGAGAGAAGGAGAGAGAAGAGAGAAGGAGAGAGAGACAGAGAAAAACACACAGAACAGTGCAGAGAGGGGGAGGGAGAGACAAAGAAAGGGGAGAAAAACAGAGACAGAGGTAGAGGGAGAGAAGGGTGCTGGTGGGAGGGCAAGAGGAGAGAACCAGTGCCTCCCTCTCCCTCCCCTCCCTCCAGGCCAGGACTCTGGCTCGTGGCCCAGCTCTGATTGACAGACTCTCAGTGTTATTTTCATGTGGGGAGGTGTTCAGCATGTTTGAACGTCAGGACAAATGGAGAGCAATCCTTCACCTTTGACAGCCCATTTGTCCAGCTCATTCTCATTGGCTTGAGAAAGTCTAGTCCCAGCAGCAGATTTAAAATGCAGCACCATGTTCTAACAATGTCCAAGGAGTCGGGAAATGAGCAAAAAACACATGTCACCTCAAACCCCCCCCTTTTTGATATGGACTGTTTTCTTTTGTGCTTTTTTGGGGGGTTGCAAACTTACATAAGTAAACCAGAGCAGATCAACAAAACTATAAGAGTAGAACTTGGTAAAACAAAAACAGATGAGATGAAAAAAAAGAGACAACAGCAGCCCAGGTCTTCACTGCCCATGAGTTAGCTAGAACAAGGCATAGTCAGGAGCCAGGGAGGAGATTGGGGTGCCAGGCTATTCCTCTCTGCTTGTGAAGCTGCTGCTGCCAGCCTAGGGAACTAACTGTCTAAGAGGGATGGTGCGTTCTAGGCCAGCACTTGGAGTTTTTCAACACCTCCTGTGTGCAAGGCACTCTTCTAGGCCCTGGGAATAAAAGTGCAAAGGAATGTTAAAAGGGTCCTCATCACCTGCACCTTTGGGGAGGGGACGAGACAGTTTTAAAATGAGACCTGTCTCTGTTCCATAGGTTCTGGGGGAAGAGTATGGGAGAGGGAAGAGACCTTTGATCTCACTGGTACAAGTTGCTCCGAACAGGGAACTTGTTTGGCCTGTGTAGCTTGACCTTTCTCTGTGTCATATGATTTCAGGGAGTGTCCAGGAGCACCGAGTAGTTTAAAGCTTCTCAGGGTCACATAGCTGTATGTGTCAGAGGCAGGATTTGAGCCCATCTCTATCCTGACTCCTAGGCTGGCTCAGTATTCCCTACTTGTAGCTCAAGGTGGGGGGCACGGCATGTGGCTGTGGCCCAGTACTTCTAAGTGTAGCCCTAACCAGATGCTAATGTAATTGGGAAATATTTAACAAAATAAACAAAAAAAATAACAAAAATAATACTACATTTTAAAACTAAGTCAATATGTGGCCCTAAGTGTCCTCATGTACTGCTGGATTAGCAATGCCACTGGATTGGTAGTGATCTGCTAGTGAGTAGCAGAGTTCCAGCACATAGTAGGCACTTAATAGATCTTGTTGATTAACTAATGAATTATTGCAGAGCACAAAGTCAAGGATCAGGCCTGGATGCCATGGTCCTTGACTGCTAGAGCCTGGTACTCCCCAACCCAAAACCATCCCTCCTCAGCAGCAAGCGCCATTTTGTCCCTCCAGGTTGTCTTTGTCTCCCTCAAACACCAGCTAGATGCTGGGGCTGTGAAGACAAAAGGGAAACAGTTCCTGGCCTCAAAGATCTCACACTCCATCAGCAAAGCAGCTTGGAGAGGGGACAGGTGTAGGGGGGAATCAGAAAAGGCGTCCTATCGAAAGTGACACGGCTGAAATCTAGAGGAAGGTGGGGATTCTGGGGGGTGGAGGTAAGAAGGGAGAACATTCCAGGAATAAGAAAGCCAAGATGGAACATCAGGTGTGGCCAGTTTGGCTGGACCATATATAGCATGTGTGAGATTATATGCCATAAGTCTGATGTTTTAAAGGTTATACTTTGGTTTTTGCCTTTCTTTGTATCTCCAGTGCTTGGCACATAGTAGGTGTTCAAGAAATGCTTCCTGAATCAAAATGATTGATTCAAATTCCAAAAAGCCTTCAGACCTGAAAAAAAAAATGAATCTCTAATAATAGCATTTCAGTCACTCTGATGCCCAGGTCAGAAGGTATTTGAGGATGCAGGATTGTGCCAGCTGCCTCCGAGGTCATCCGTAGGCCTACCTCATCCACTGGGAGAGCCACCAGGTCTGTCCCTGGTGAGCATAGGCGTTCCTGAGCTGACAATGCACTCTGCCCTTGCAGTACCAGACAGAGCAGGAAGCTGGGACTTCTGAAGGGAGGAGAACAGCAGATGGTAATTAACACTAGTAAATAAATCAAATTAATAGGAGGAAGAGAACTGGCTCAGTGGATGTAGACAAAGACAACCTGGAGGGACAAAATGGTGCTCGTTGCTGAGGAGGGATGGTTTTGGGGGAGAGCGCCAGGCTGTAGCAGTCAAGGACTGTGGCATCCAGCCCTGATCCTTGGCTTTGTGCTCTGCAGTAATTCATCAGTTAATCAACAAGATCTATTAGGGGCCTACTATGTGCTGGAACTCTGCTATTCACTAGGAATACCAATCTGAAGAATCAAACAATCCCTATTCACAAAGAGCTTACATTCCAGTAAGGGGGAGAAGGCTGCAACTATAAAGTGAATATTAGTAGTGTTTACACAGATGCATATACATATCTACAGTGGTTTGGTAATGGATTAATTCATAGCTACACACCCATATACATATATACACACACATGTAGTGGCTTGTTATTTATCATAGCTACATACACATGTATAAAGTAGTTTGTAATGGACCCATTCATAGCTTCATATATAAATATGTCTACTTGTGTATTATACATACATATATAGTATATGTGTGTACATGTGCATACATATATGTATGCATACATACACACATATATAGTAGTTATATATGGGCAGCAACATGGCACAATGGATAGAATGCTGGACCTGAGTCTGGAAGACTCAGTTTCCCAAGTTCAGATACAGCCTCAGACACTCACTAGCCATGTGGCCCTGATGGTGAGTAGTGAGTCACTTAGCCCTCTTACACACACACACACACACACACACACACACACACACACACACACACACACACACATATTATTGTTCAGTCACTTCAGTTGTGCTTGACTCTTCACGACCTTGTTTGGAGTTTTCTGAAAAATGACTGAATAGTTTTACATATGTGTGTGTATATGTGTGTATCTATATTGATACAGGTAGATAGACACACACATACGTTGCTCAGTTGTTTCAGTCTTGTTCAACTCTTCATGACGCCATTTGGAGTTTTCTTGGCTAGGATACTGGAACGGTTTGCTGTTTCCTTCTCCAGCTCATCGTGTAGACGAGGAAGCGGAGACAAACAGGGCTAAGTGACTTGCTTAGGGCCACGTGGCTAGTAAGTGTCTGAGGTCATATTTGAGCTCAGGAAACTGAGTCTTCCTGATTCCCAGCCTGGCGCTCTCTCCACTGTATCACCTAGCTGCCCCACAGACATAGGCATAGGTATGGACATAGTAACTTGGTAATGGACTAATTTGCATATATATACATATATACACACACATACATATATAGTTTTGTATTTGTCATATATATTTATATGTGTATATAAAGCAGTTTGCAATGGATTAATTTATAGCTTTATATCTAATTATATAAAGTCAATATCTATGTGTATATACATGTATTATGCATGTAGGTATATAGGGATGCATAGTATTTTGGTCATGGGAGTGAGAAATATCTGTATTTGAATCTTATGGGTAGGTAGCCTGTGAGAAGACACAGGACAGAGATTGGAATTCGATGTTGTAAAATGTTTAATTCTGGAAATAACTTGTATCCCAATTTGGTTAAAACAGTAACATGAAATAAGTCTGGAGAGACAAATGAGAGTCAGATGTGGAGGGTCAAGTTTGTTTCTTGTCACTGAGGCAAGAAGAGACTATTGAAGACTTTGGAGTATGTTGGAGGACAGAAGTACTCAGACCTTGGTCTTAGGACGAGAATTTGGTGTCTATGTGGACACTACATTGAAGGAGGGAGAAATGTGAAGCAGGCAGAGGAACTTGGGGGGTTCTTCAGTAGTCCAGGGTGGTTCAGATGCCCCAACCTAGGCTAGTGGCCGCATGAGTGGTGAGAAGACAACAGAGTCCAAAGTTGGACACAAGCAGAATTGGCTGCAGAATGGATATTAGAGAGAAGAATCAAGAATGAGTCCGAGGTTGAAAAATCGAAGCTAGGCTTCAGAAGTATGTGTGACTTAGAAAGTCAAGTAGTAAATCAGAAGAGCAAGGGAGGAATTACATTTAGGAACTAATTATAGGGGAAGAGTTCATGACTAGACTAAACAAGGGATGGAAAGCATCGTGCAAAATAAAATAGACAATTTTGATTATATAAAATCTAAAAGGCTTTGCATAAACAAATCTAATTAATAAAAATTAGAAATGGGAAAAATCTTTGCAGCAAATTTCTGTCATAAGGTCTCATTTCTGAGATTTATAAGAAACTGGTTCTAATTTGTAAGACTAAAAGCCTTTCCCCAATTGATAAATGATCCAAGTATATGAATAGGAACTTTTTAAAGGAAGCAATCCAAGTTATCAATAATCATATGGAAAAAAAGTGCTCTAAATCATTAATAATTAGAGAAAGGCAAATTAAAGTAGCTTTCAGGTTCCACTTTATACCTATCAGATGAGCAAAATGACAAAAAAAAGAAAGTGGTCATTGTTGGAGGGGCTGTGAGAAAACAGGCATACTAATACAGTGGAAGCCACTAGGTAGCTCAGTGGATATGAGCACTAGGCCTAGAGTCAGGAAGACCTGAGTTCAAATCTAGCCTCAGATACATATTCGCTGTGTGCTCCTGGACAAGTTACTCAACCTATGTTGCCTCAGTTTCCTCATGTATAAAATGATGATAATAATAAACCTCCCAGGGTTGTTTTGAGGATCAGATATGATAACACGTGTAGAGTTCTTAGCACAGTGCCTGACACATAGTGGGCTCTTAATGAATGCTGTTTCCTTCCTTCCTTTCTTTCTGCCTTTCTAATCCACTATTGGTAGAGCTGTGAATTAGTCCAACCATCCTGAAAAGCAATCTGTAAATGTGCTGAGAAAGCTACCACCCTGTGCATATCCAGCTATATCACTACTAGGCTGATATCCCCCCAAAATTAAGGAAACAGGAAAAAGATCTGTCTGTACAAAAATATTTATGGCAGCTCTTTTCATGGTGGCCACAAATGGGAAACTAAGGAAATGACTAAACAAATTATGGGATGTGAATGTAATGAAATATTATTGTACCGCAAGACATGATCAGATGGACAGTTGCAGACAAAGCTGGGAAGACTTTTTCAAACCAATGCGGAGCAAAGTAAGCAGAACTGGGACAAAAGTTTATACAGTGACAACACTATAGAGAAAAGTGGCTTTGAAAGACTTTCAAACTATGATCAACACAATGCTAGATCATCAGGCCAAGAGATGAAGCATATCCCTCACCTCCTGACAGAGAGCTGATGAACTTAATATGCAGTGAGGCACCTATTTCTAGACATGGCTAACTAATAGGGGAATTTGTTTTGCCAGTCCAAATAGATTTGTATTAAGGAATTTGTTTTCTGTATTTTTTTTAATTTGTTGAATGGAGAGTTGAGTAGTAGGAGAGACAGATTAATTTTTTTTAATGCTTATTCCTTGAAAAAAATTTTTTAAAAGCCTAGAAGACTGAACTAGAGACATTTGGAAGATTTAGAGGTGGGTGGGGGCAGGGAGTCTGTGGAGATGATGAATTCTGTTTTAGATATATTGAGTTTAAGATGCTGATGGTAATTCTAGGTAGAGATGTTCAGAGACAGGTATCAATGAGGGGCTGGAATTCAGGAAAGAGATTAGTGAATCTAAAGATTTGAGAGACATCTCCCTATAGATTGTAATTGAACTAAAAGGAGCGGTGGAATTTCCCAACAAGGGAGAAAGTATAGAAATAAAAGAGAAGAGGGTTGGGGATATACACATACCAATTGGGTAGGACCTAGACAGATGCTCCAGCAGAGGAGACTGAGAAAGAATGATCACATAGGTAGGAGGAGACCCAGGAGGAAACAGTATCTTGGGAGTTAAGGGAGGAGAGAGCAGCCAACAATTCCAGAATCCTAAAAGAGGTTAGGAAGATAAAGACTGAGAAAAAGACATTGGATCTAGCAGCTGAGAGATTGTTGTTTAAATTGGAGAGAGCAGTTTCAGTCAAGTGTTAGGATCAGAAGCCAGACTGCAAAGGGTTTAGTGGGAGGTGAGAAAATTGGAGAAACAAGAGCAAACAACTCTATGGATTTGACTGTGAACAGGAGAAAAAAATATGGCACAAAAGCTTGAGGAGACATTGAGAGGAAGACCTAGTCATGTTTGTGGGTTACGGACAAAGCTATGCATAAGGAAAGGCTGCAGATAAGACAGAGGAAAGCTTGTAGGGGGTCAGGGAAGGGCAGGACCTAGGACAAAACTAGGGTAACTGGCCTGGACAAGGAAAAGGGCAACTTCTTTATCAGAGCTGGTCAGAGAAGAGCAGAAAGAGCCTTGTAGGAGTGAAGTGGGAAAGAAGGGGGAGCTCATGACATGTGGCCTCTAGTTTCTCAAGACATTAGGAGGTCTTCTGCCGAAGTAGAGTGGGTAGAGAGTGGAAGGGGCTTGGGAAGGGATTCTGGAATAGCTGCTGTATGTGAAAGAAAGAAAAGCGGGGAAGAAGGATTGACTACCACACAGCAGCGGGCACCTCGCTGTGATTAGCAAACATAAATTTGTAGTGAACCTATTCATTGGCATTGTGGCGTTTTCTTCTTGGTGTCCACTGGTCAAAGGAGGAAAGAAGGTGAATGCTGGAAATAACCCAGTGTTGAGCTTTTATATTCTAAAGCTCCTTCTGGCTTTAAAATTCTGTTTACTATATTCGAAGTTTCCGTCCAAATCCGATATTCTGTGTTCTAAGGTCCCTTCCAAGTCTGGCATTCTATGTTCTAAAGCCCCTTGTAGCTCTGATATTCTGTGTTCTGTATTTTAAAGTTCTTCCCTCTTCTAACATTCTGTTTTATTTGAAGGTTCTTCATGTGTTAAACATTCTGTGTGAATAGAAGTAAGGTAATCTAACTAATTACTCATCTCTGTAAAGTCCTCGCTGCTCTGACAGTCCTCCAGCTCTTGGTACAAGCTGCTGGCTTCAGGTCCCCATTGATCTTCCCTGCCTATCATAGAGAGGGAGTCAAGCTCGAAGGCTGACTGATAGACAGGTGATGAGTCAGCTGCCCCAATACTCTCTTCATGATTGATGACAGCCAGGCTAAGAGCTCTAAGGAGCTTCGTAACTCCAGAGTTCTGTTCGAATGCTGTAGCCTTGACCTGCCGCTTGTCGGTTTCTGCTCTGACTCATTTAAAGCTGGGTTGCCCCTTGTGAGCCAAACAAGCCCATTTTTCAAAAAAATACAATTGCAGCCCGCACTGCAAATATCAAATCGGCTCTTGATGCTCTCGGGCAGGAGAGGAGGGGTGCTCCAGGGAAAACATGTGGGGAGAGGTGGGAGGTGGGGACTAAGTTGATTTCTGTTGGCAAAATGAACTGACATGCTCTCCTGGATCTATTTTGTGAGCTAGGAAAAGAAGGAAGTCAAAAGAGGAGAGTTTCCTCAAAATCCTGTCTAGCCTTCTCTGGAATCAGATGTGAGTTCTCGGCCTTTGGGCCAGAACTACCCCCAGCCCTGCTCTGTTCCTCTGAAGTAGTTCATTTACCTTATGGGACACTGAGGGACTTCAGGCAGACAGAGTGGAATGAGGCCTTTTGAAAGGCCCAGAATTGGTTAAGATGAGCAGAATACCTGCCCTCCTCCTTGGTTATCACCAGCTAATGAGTAGCAGGTTAGATAAGAAGGGGTCTGTGTATGTTTGCTTGTGAGCATGCATGTGTACGTGTATATGTATTTATACAAATGTGGGTATGTATATAAGTCTCTGTACCTGTGCCACCAAATATGGAAGTGGATGCAAGTATGCATGCTTATTTGTGTGTGTGTGTGTGTGTGTGTGTGTGTGTGTGTGTGTGTATCAGTGGGCCTGTAGTATGTGTGTACTTGTAGATTTGAGTGTGTACAAAGTTTATACAGGTGCCTATGTGCACCTGTGTGCGAATCCCTGCATCAGTCTCTATGTAACGGCTGAGTAGTCTCTCAAGTGCTTGAACTTTTGTGGTTCTTATCCAAGTGAAACCGTGCTGGGGTTTACATTTCAGGCTACAGACATCCCATCTGTTTGGGTCTGGTTGATCGTTCCTTCCTCCCATTTCCTAATTGGCCTGCTCACCATGGGAGAAATCCTCTCAGCTTGATGACTGCCTTCCACCTCTGAGGACTTCTCTGCTGGAGAAGGTGACATTAATGCAGACACCTTCTTCTGAGGCCTGTATCCTTGCCCCCCATCTCAGCAACCTGGATAACAGTTCACCCTGGCAAAGGAATGCCATGTGACAAGTCACACCATGAAAGTGACAGCCTGAGAGCCTATGATCAATCTACCAACAAGTTGTTGTTGTTGTTGTAATTGTCAGGCACCGTGCTAGGCACGAGGGGTACAAATACAGAAGGGAGACGACTGCTGCCCTTGAGGTACTCACAGTCCAACCCAGGAATGCCACATAGGTGGCATGGACCAAAGAAATACAAGATAATTTGGGAGCAAAGGAGATGTAGCAGTTGGGTGGGATCCAGAATGTAGAAGGTAGATCTAGAACTCAGCACCGAAGGAAGCTGGAGGTGAGAAGGAAGTACATCGCAGGCACCAGTGTGGAGAGGAGGTGGCTGATAGAGTGATCAGCGTGTGTGAGGAGCAGTTCGGCTGCACTCTGGTGCATGGAAGGAGAGCCCCCAGCTAGTCCTAATTTAGAGTCAGGAAATCTGGGCTTGAATTCTGAATTTGCTCCTTACTAAGTGAGCGATGTTTAGCAGATCTTTTCACCTTTCTGTAGCAAGGACAGTAAAATAAAGTGTTTGGATGAGCTGATATCTAAGGTCCCTATGTCCACTTCCTCACCCTCACTGCTCTGCGTCTTGCAATCTGGCTTCCCACCCTACCACTCCACGGAAGCTACCCTTTATAAGGCCACCAATAGTCTTAAATTTTATATTGATCTTTTGTTTTTACATCATCTTCATTTCTAAATATGTCCCTCCTTCTTCCCCTACCCAGTAAGCTAGCTCTTGTAACAAAGAATTTTTTAAAAAAAGAGAAGGCAGTCTGCAAAATTTACCAATATATCAACAGAATCTGATAGTGTAATCAATGTCCCCCACCCACAGTACCACACTGCTGCAAAGAAAGGAGACAGATATATTTTCTCATCTCTTCTCCAGGACCAAGGTTAGTCACTGTAATTATGCATCATTTAGACTTTTTTTTCATTCTTTCAGTTCACATTGTTAAAGTCATTGTGTATATTGTTTTCCTGATTCTTCTCATATGTCTTCCTGTGCTCCTCTGAATCTTTCGTATTCATTATTTCCAATGATGCAGTTATGTTACATTCTATTCAAGTACCTTCATTTGTATAGCCAGTCCCCAATCAATGGGCATCTACTTTATTTTCAGGTTTTTGGTAACACAAAGATCTCCCGTAGTCTTTCATCCAATAATCCAAAGACTGTTTTTCTCATTCCTCATTCTTCTTGACCCCTCTGCTGCTTTTAATACTGTTGACTATCTTCCTCTTCCTGGGTACCACCTCCCCTTGGCTTCTGTAGCACTGTTCTTTTCTGATTAGCTCCCTCGCTAGCTTACTATTCCTTCTTAGTCTCCTTTGTCACCCCATAAGCATAAATGTCCCCAGAGACACTATCCTAGGCTTTTTTCTCTTCCTTTTGTCCATCTACTCTTCCAAACTTTTCTTTTCAATTCCTTTCAAGAACACCACCATCCTCTCAGTCATCCAAGTGTGTAACCTTGGAATCATCCTAGACCCTTTCCTTTCCTTCACCTCTCATGCCCAATCAGTTACCAAGTCTTGCTACTTCTCCAGCCACAGCTCTTAGATTCATCCCTTTCTCTCCACTCCCATAACCACTGCTCCACCTCAGGCCCCATCACTCTTGAAATAGCCTCTTAATTAGCTTCCCTTCTCTTCAATCCACACAACTGCCAAAATATCCCCCCTAACATATATATATATATATATATATATATATATATATATATATATATATATATATATATATATATATATATAT
>CM053583.1:20635353-20724499 GCA_028627135.1 Pseudochirops cupreus | reverse complement strand
TATTGACTCCCTTTCAAGTGTTCTCCATTTGAGCCAAAATCATCTTGCTTTTTAGCAGGTTTGACATTGCAACTCCCACCTTGGTGCATTCACGCAGTTCCTCTTTCTTCCCTGAAATATACTTCCCCATCATCTCTAATCCTTAAAATCCTTGCTTTCTTTCCTTTAAGGTCAAACTTAGGCCCCTCATGTTCTGTGAAGTCTTCCCACACCTTTCTCCCTCCCAGGTGTTAGTGTAGTCTCCCTCCTCCAATTATCTTTGATTTACTAATCTGTATGTACATGTGGCATTCTTCCAGTAAAATGGATGTTCCTTGAAGGCAGGCATGTTCTGTTTGTCTTTGTAGCCCCAGTACCTTAAGCACAGTGCCTGGGACACAGTGGGAGCTTAAGTATTTTAATGGAATTAAACTCCAGTTCCACATCCTGTATCATTTCCACGTTAGTCCTGAGAGTTTCAGCCCTCTACCACTTGACAAGGAGACAATGTAGACTCAGTAATGGACAGAATACTGGATTCAGGAGACAGTGAACTTAGGGAAACTTCTTCCCTTCTCTGGACTTCAGTTACCTTACCTATAACATGGTGAGGATATACTTAGTGATCCCTAGAATCTGAAATCAATGCTTGAAGTTCCACAATTCCAACACCCTAGAAACCCCTACATCCTTGTCCTTATTTCATTGAAATTGGATTCTTCCAACTCTGATGTTCTAAGTTATGTCTGCTAAAGTCACTTCCAGGCCCAATGGTCTGTGTTCTGTGTTCCTATATAAATGGAGAAAATGAAAAACTTTAAATACCAGACATTAAGAACAAGGGTGGACAGAGCAGACCTTAAAACAGATCCATACAATCTTCTAGTCCACTTTAGACTCTTGCCAAAAGCAACCTTCAGCTCTGGTGGTCATGGTTGTTCTCTAGGTCTCTGGATCTCCAGGAGCTCTCCCAGGTGTTCCGTTTGATCTGCCTCTTTCTCTTGTACCTCTAAACCTCAGCTTCTTGTAGAGCTGAACCCTACCAGTCCTTGTTCTGTCTGGACTCATCCAGAGGGTAGAGCATCTTGTACCTTTAAGGCTTACTATTTACTTAAGAGACACCACTGTGGCAGATCTCAGCCTCTTTTTCTGGTTCATCCTCCATCTCAAACCCTAACTGTGTCTGTTCCCCAAGACTCTATCCTGCATCATTTTCTATATATATTCTCTGTGACTTCATCAGCCCCCATGGGCTTACTTATCTCTATGTAGATCACTGCCAAAATTATATATCTGGCTCTAGTCTCTCCTCTGAACTCCAGCCCTCTATCACCAACTACACGGTATACATTTCAAACTGTCCTCTAGACATCTCTAGATGTCCAAAATAAACCTCGTTGTTTTCCCCTCAAACTCATCTCTCATCTGAACTTCACTCTCTCTGTCGAAGGAAGGTACCTCCATCCTTCCAATTCCCTAGCTTTGCAACCTAAGCATTATCTTTGACAGCCCACTGTTCCTCACTCCACATAACCACTCAGTTGCCAAATGTTGTTTCTATCTTCACAATATCTTGTGAAGAAGATGGTGATATGTAGACTAGATGATCAAACAATTAGGTAGGTCCAGAAGTGTTGGATGGCTGGACTTCAAAGAGTAGTCATTAATGTCAACATGGCAGGAGATCTCCAGTATTGTACCCCAGGAATCTGTGCTTGGCTTTGTATTGTATTGTATAACATTTTTATTAGTGGCTTGGAAAAAGGCATGAACAGCATGCTTATCACATTTGCAGATGACACAGAGCTGTGAGGAAAAGCTAACTTGCTGGATGATAGACAAATGATCCAAAAAGATCTTGACATGCTATAAAGCATTGGGCCGAATCCAATAAGATAAAATTCAATAGGGATAAAAGTAAAGTCTTGCAGTTGGGTACAAAAAGATCAGCTCCACAAACATGTGACGGAAGAGGCATGTATTCATAGCACTTGTTCAGAAAAAGATCTGGGGGTCTTAGTAGATTACAAGCTCAGTATAAGTCAGCATTGTGACATAGTATCCCAGAAAGCAAATCCAGTCTTAAGCAAGGCATATCCTTCAGGGAGGTGAATGCCCCATTGTACTGGCCCTACTCATACCTCATCTCAATTATTTCATTCGGTTCTGAGTACCATGGTTTAAGAAGGATAGTGGCAGGCTGGGGAGTGTCCAGAGGAAGGCATCCGAGACAGGGAAAGGCCCTGATGCCATGTCATAGTAATGTTGTTTCAAAGAACTAGCCCAGACAAGAGAAGGCCATAGATGTCTTCAGATATTTGAAGGGCCATCATAGGAGGGAGGGATTATCCTTACTCTCTTTGGCTTCTGGGTGGCATAACCAGGAGCATTAGGCAAAGGTTACAAAGAGGTCAGTTGAGGCTTGCTGTCTTGAACCGTTAAAATGATCCCCCAAAATGGAATGGGCTTCTTTGAGATGTGGTGGGTTCTCCACCAGAGACTGAAAGACCCCTTGTTGGACATGTTATAGTGGGGATTCCCTTTGGATATGAGGTGGATTAGATGGTTGCCAGGGTCCCTCTTCTAACTCCTAAAAAACACGTTTCTGTGATTCTCTAACAGCTCATGTCTGTGGAGCACATTAATACTCCTCAAGTCCTTTCCTTACAACAACCCAGTGAGGTGGCCGGCAGAAGTGTTATTTTCCACATCTTAGCAGAGTGGTGAACTGATTTGCCCAAAGGCACAAAGCCAGTAAGTATCAGGACTGCAATTGAGCCCAGGGCCTCTGGTCTCCATCCAGTGTTTCCATGGCCACATTGCACTGCCCATCTCACCCCACAACATTTAACATCTCACTCTTTGGTGAGCAAGGTTAGAGCCTCCCTGCCAGGAGCCACCATGCTGGACAAAGTACATTCCTTCCCTGGCCAGAAACTCTTCTGCTGTCTTTATTTAGTTTTGGATGTTAAGGCTACACTTCCCTTCATTAACCCCTTACTTATTTATGCTGATTGATTAGAATAGAATTCTCAAATTCCTAATATAGAAGCAACATTAGGATATTTCCTAGTCCAGCCCTAACCCAAAGTATGGATCCCTTCCAGATTTTGCCCCAAAGTCATATCCAGCCCCTCCTTAGGACCATAGGATCATAGAAGGCACCTTAGAATCCAAATTGCTCTTGAGTACTTCCAGTACTAGAGAGCTCGCTGCTTTGTAAGGTAGGCTAGGCCATTGTTGTCCAGCTTTAATTGTTAAACAGTATCTTCATCGTTCTTGTTTCCGTTCAGTTATTTTTCATCATGTCTGACTCTTCATGACCCCATTGGGGTTCTCTTGGCAGGGCTACTGGAGTGGTTTGCCATTTCCTTCTCTAGCTCATTTTACAGATAAGGAAACTGAGGCAGACAGGGCTAAGTGACTTGCCCAGGGTCACACTAGTAAGTGTGCTAGTAAGATGCTAGTAAGCATCTGAGATTTGAACTCAGGACCACCTAGCTGCCCCCCCATCTGCACATACTATGTCAAAGCCTACCTTCCTGTCACCACGCAATTACTCTTCTCTCCCAAGACAAACAGAGCAAATCTGATCCCTCTTCCATGTGAAAGCCCTTCAAAAATGAAGAAAGTCATGGCATATCCTCTAATCAGTGGAGTAAGCCCTGGATTTGGAATCTAAAGGGCCTGGATTCAAATGCAGCTGCTGGTTGTGTGACCTTGAGCTCTGAGACGCTTAACTTGTCTGGGCAATGTATTCTATTAGACACCATAGACAGAAAATGAGATGGCCTAGAATTGAGTAAGAGAAAGATACCAGATAGAATTGCATTTCAAATGCCCAAAAATGTCTGATGCTACACAATCCTATCTTTTGAACACTGGTGTTCTCCTGGTGACATTATATGGCTGTGAATTATAGACAGCCACAATCTCAGACAAAAATCAATATTGCCCAAAGGGCAGTGGAGGGACACATGGTGAGTATAAGTAGAACATGTGACTTGTCCTCAAGAAAAGGTAGGTGAGCAGGTGCGACCAAAAAGGAGATGGGCTGGTCAGGAGCAGGAAATACCAGATGGACAGTCCAAATGAACAAATGAAAAAGCATGTTGTAAGTACTTACTGTGTTCAAAACCGTGCACTAAGTGCTAAGGATTCAAACAGAACAGCCAGACAATCCTGGCTCTTAGGAAGCTCACATTCTAATTGGGGAAATAGCCAATACAGGAGCTTTCATCTCTAAGTCTGCTAGAAAGTTGCCATGGTCCAGTGTCATGGTGTGATGTCTGAGCAGTGCCACACTGGTATCCACAAAAAAATCTAATTTTAAAATCCAGAAGCAAGCTTCCAGGTTGTTTTCCAGATGGGTCCTCTGGAGAAGATTTATTGGAGGACATGGACAATAGTGGTACAGGATAGAACTGAGTGAGAGGAGTGGGATGGGCACCAGGAGAATGAATCTTCATCTTGACAGGACTAGGGGTCCGTGGAGATACTGAAGAGGTAGAGAGACACGATTTAGCTGTTGTTGTTCAAATCGTGTCTGTAGGCAGCGCGACACCTGGCCAAGGTGAGGGTTTGGCACCTTCCCCAGAGCTGGGCTGCAGTGCAAAGTATGCTGGCCCCTCAGCCCCCTAATGCTGAACATAACACCAACAGCCAAAGGCAGAGGAGCCCCTAGTTAGCAGGTGGTGTTAAACTGGACTTCTCCGGGGGGCAAGCTGAGCTGTTGAGGCCTATGCCAATCAGAAAACATCCCACCATTCATCCCTTTGTGCTCATATGTAGAATTTCTCTACAAATACGAAAATGCTCAGGCCTGCTGAGTAGTTGGGCTGCCCAGACCCAAACTCTGTAGTTGCCAGGAGACCTTATCATTAAAGCCACCTCATCATGGTCTGGGATTATGTTCCTGTTTACTTCTGTAGGGGTGAAAAGGCTGCTCTTTCCTCTGCTTCTCTTTAAAACTGGTTCCAGTACTCATGATGAGGGGAGAGGGGCTGCCTCTTTCTGCTACCAGGCCACAAGTAGCTCAGGGGAACTCTGGACCCCAGTGAGAGTCAGGACACCTGGGGCCTGGTTCCAATTCACTTCTCCCCTCATTTTCTTCGTCTTTAAAATGAAGATGTTGGACTAATTGGTCTCTAAAGACCCTTATAGATACTCTATTCTCTGCATGATGCCCTGTGACCCAGGGTCTCTTCTATCCCTGACATCATATGTTTGATATTCTAAGGACCCTTCCAGCTCTGGTGTTCCATGGTCTGTTAATAAAGGCCTTTCTGCCCCATAATTGTATTCTATGGGCCATTCTAACTCTGACATTCTCCATTCTCATATTTCCCAGGGAGGGGTTTCTGACCTTTCTGGCCAGGCTGGAACCTTCAACATAAAGCACCAGAGCTTTGAAATGGGTCTAATTGGTATATCCAGGATAGACTGCTCTGACTTCTCTTGTATGCCATTGGGCCATGGGATTTAGAACTGTCGGGGTGTGTAGAGGCCCTCTACCCCCATGCTCCTCATTTAAACAGAGTGGGACCAGAGGCCCGAGAATGTGAAGTAGCTTGGCCAGGTGCACACAGCTAGTGAGTGGCCCTGCCAGGATTGGAACCTTACTCATCCTCACCCACTCCATCTCTGTTTTTTCTTTCCTATTCTTTCTTCCTTCATTTATTCCTTATTTCCTTAGTCTTTTTTCCTTTTTCTTAATCTTTTTCTTTCTTCATTTTCATTTTCTTCTTTGATTTTCCTTCCTCTATCTCTTCATCTCTCATTGATTAATGAAAGTGACAAAGCAATAGCCATTCCACTTTTGAGGCAGCTATGTGGTATAGTGGACGGACTGCTGGATTTAGGGGCAGGAAGACCATGCTCCACTTCAGGTTTTTCCTAGGAGTGTGACCTTGAGCCAGTGTGACCCTGGCCTAACTCCCTTCAGCACCAGCTTCCTCTGCTATTTAATAAGAATTATATTAGCACCTACTTCACAGAGTTGTTTTGAGAATCAAATGAGGTAATATATGTAAAGTGCTTTCCATTTCTTAAATTTAAAATGGCTGAAAATACAAGCCATTATTTGTTACTATAACTCAGCGTGAAGAATGATACATTCCTCTTTTACAATCTTGGGCTGAGTATGGCTCATTTTGCCTGAAAGTCTTGGTGGGGTTTTAAACTAGTAAGACTTTGGGGACACAAATACATACAAGATGAAAAATGTCTCCCCCAAGCCTTGCCCTCCTTCCATCATCTCAAAGGACAGATTTGTACATGGAATTCAGTGTAATAGACACATGCTAAGTGCCTACCATGTGTAACCTAGTCACTGCACAGGGCAACTGGGAACTGAATACTAAGGAAGAGAAGTTTGAAGGCAAGAGGTGACTACTAAAGGTTGTGATATGGCCATGTTCTTGTTGTTGAGTCATTTCCATTGTGTTTGACTCTCCATGACCCCATTTGGGTCTTCTTGGCAAAGATACTAGAGTGGTTTGCCATTTCCTTTCCCATCTGATTTGACAGATAAGAAACTGAGGCAAATAGAATGAAATGACTTGCTCAGGGTCACACAGCTTCAGATACTGGATTTGAATTCATGACAATGAAGTCTTCCCGGTTCCATACCCAATGCTCTTTGTACTGTCGCACCACCTAGCTGCCCCACCATGTTTTACATTCATGTATAGTAAATTTGGCCTCCCAAATGTTCACATGGACTATTTATGCCCGACCTGAGCTCGTATCGGTCTGATCAACCGCAATCGGACACATTAAACTTGACTCTAACATAGTGATGTCATTTTGGTCCTCTTTGAGAATAAAGGTCAACAACCAACCAAATTTGGCCTGAAGACAGTATGAAGGATGGACCCCATTGTGGACAGGAGAGTTTGGAATCTTGTTAGGAGACATTTGCTGGTGGTAATACAGAGAAAGGAGCAGATGTGGCAGATGTCTAAGCGGTGGAATTGACTAGACAGAATCACAGATTTACAGGACCTGATACCTGATTGGATGTAAAGGGCAAAAGAGAAGGAATTAGAATGTTAACCCAAAGTTGTGAACATAGGAGTGAATGATGGTGACCAGTTCCTGGATCTTGGATCACCCCAGATCCCCCAAGCTTGTCCTGGATGGAACTTGCTTGGGAAGCTGGCGCAGCTGCCCTGGAGTCCTCCAGCTGTTAGGGGGACCCTCTCCATCCTGATTCCTAATAACGACTCAGTGTGCAGACTTTAGAAAACACTAGATTTGCCATCAAAGATCCTGGGTTCACTTCCCAACTCTTCTCCACATTAGCTGTGTGACCTTGGATAAGTCTCTGGATATCCATGGTTCCCATACATAAAATGAGGAGTTACAGCCATTGATCTTGAAGGCCCCTTCTAAATCTAAAGCTCTTTATCTTGATCTGGGAGTTGGATGGAGGGAACTTTGCCCTGCTTCTACCACCAGAGACAAACCACTTCTGAGTCAGGAGCATGGCCAGCGACCTAAAGAGAAGCAATCACCGGACACCATTTGGTAGAAGGGCTAGGGTTAGGTAGAAGTGAACTGACAGGTGCCAGCCCTCTGGAATCTCACTAGGGCAAGGGCAAGGCTCCCTATGTCTAACACTGCTCCCCCAGAGCTCCCCCCCAGCTGTAAACTCCTCCAGAGCAGTGATGGTTCTGTTCTCTGTATTCACACCCCAAAGGCCCAGCAGGGTGTCTGGTAGAGGCTTGTTTCGTCTCCACTTTGAACATGGGAAACAGACTGGGAAGAGTTAAATGATACGTCTAAAGCCACATCAGAAGTAACTTCCAGGAGTAAAGCCATGGACTCCTGCCTCCCACTAGGGCAGCACAGTGCCCACTATACAGTGAGAAGGGCTTTGTGGAGCAGCTCACCTCTCCTTGCACCACAGCATCCACACAGCCATCCTCCCGTGGCTGGCCAGACAGATGCCCATTCTCAACAGGGTTCTGGCTACAGCAGCCCCTCTCTCCCATGACTTCCCAAGATCCCATCACCTGGCTTTGCCGTAAGAGTCAGAGACTGATAGAATGGGAGATATCAAGACTGATAGACTGATAGATTGAAGGATTGCTGAGGTCATGCAGTGAAGAAAAGCAGCATGGAGGGAGGAATGGGTGTGAGGAGGATGAAGACCCTGATACTCAAATAAAAATAATCCCTGTCTGTAAGGAGTATTCTGAGCCTTGGCATCCTCACCTTTAAAATGGGTATCATATCTCTCTGACAGTCTCTGTGTGTGTATTGTGAAATAGAAATAATAGAATATATGAAAAGGGTTTGGCAAACCTTAATAAGCTACAGAAATATCAGCTGCTGTTATCAAGAGCTAGTGTAGTTTAGGGCTCAAGAGGGCCCCTAGAATCAGGCAGCCCTGGGTTCACATCCTACTTCTGACAGACACATACTGGCCATGTGACCCTGGGCAAGTCAGTTGACTCTCCAGTGCCCCCCCAAAGCACTGCCTTGGAGGCATTGAGGTGCACTGGAAAAGGATTATTTTCTTGTGAGTGGTTCCCTAGGCCATGAAATCATAGATCCAGTCCCAATAAAAATATTATTGTTGTCAAGATATAGTGGGTCCACAGGGTTCATTCTCTCCTAAGCCAGCAGCCAGGCCAGAGTTGGCTCTGCCTGCCCACCTTGGAGCCGATGGGACAGCAGGGTTTACCAGGCCAAGTCCCTGCTGGGTGGGAATTGAGGGTCTGCTGTAAGTGTGGTCAGCGGAGGTTCTGCCAGGATGACTGTGTGTGCGTGAGTGAATCTGGGCTTGGGAGCTTCTGTTTATGCTCCATGCCAGAGTAATGCCGTGTGACTGCCGACCCCCTCCAGGGACTCTGGCAGGAAACTAGACATCCCTGTCGATAAGACTGGGCCAGTGATCAGCATTTTAAATTCACCAAGTAGAGTTGACCAGGCTTTAGGAGATGCCCCCACCCCCAGGCCCAGCTGTTGGCAGGCTTTTTCTGCCTTGCCAGTTGGTGGCTGCTATTCTGGGTTTTTGTTTATCTGCTGATGTGTTTCTAAAGAGTAGGACTGGCTGGGGGACTGCTCGTCAGGTGACCACAAGTGGGCCATTGCTTTATAAGTAGTACTCTTACCAGGGGCTACTTATAGAGGAGGGAAGGGTTTGGTTAGATAGCATGGAGCCCAGTACTTATTTAAAGCTTTTCTGTTCATCCATAGAGCATAGACTCTCAGAGCTGGAAGATTCCTTAGAACCCAGAATCTCAAAGCTAGGTAGAGACCTTAGAACATCATCCCCCATTGTCCTTGTCATCAGCAACAGCATCATAGCTAGTAGCATTTATATCCTGCCTACTATGTGCTTTACACATATTATCTCACTCGATACTCCCAACAACCCTGGGAGGTAGGTCCTGTTATTATCCCCATTGTACAGAAGAGAAAATACAGAAACAGAGTTATCAAACATGTAAGTGTGCTCAGGGTCATGCATAAGTGTCTGAGAAAGGATTTGAACTCACATCTTCCTGCTCTATCCACTGTGACATTTAGCAGCCTACATGGAATGGGTGGTACCTTAGAACATAGAATGTCAGAGCTGGGAATAGGAAATGTTAGGGCTAGGAAGAACCTTAGAACATAGAATATCAGAACTGGGAAGAGTCTTAGAACAGGGAATGTCAGACCTGGAAGGTCCCTTGGAACATAGAATGTCAGAGCTGGGAGGGAACTTAGAATTTAGAAGGTCAGGGGTGGGAGGGACCTTAGAACATAAAACATAGAATGCTAGGAACTATTATGATATAATAGATATTCCCATAGGTCGAGTCAGAGAACCTGCATTAGAATTGTATCTCCATTGACTTATTGATGAGCTGTGTGGGATTCTCTCTGAGCCTCGGTTTCCTCAGCTGTCTAAATCCAGTTCAGTTCAGTGAATGTTTGTGTTCCTGACATATGTGAAGCACCCGGAGGTGTTGGGGACATAATGACAATGAAAGGCCTGCTCCCCTCCCAGAGTCCTCATTCTGCCGGTGATAATATTTGAACTTGGATTGTCATGAGGAAAGTGCTTCATGAAGCCTGACCCCACTTCTTACCTCCTGTGACTTTACCTGTGTTTGTATTATGGAATTTGATGGCTCATCATCGCCACCCTTCCTTTTACAGATAAGAAGACCGAGGCCCAGCCAGGCCTTGATCTTGCCCAAGATCACAAGCTAGGAAAAGCAGAGCCAAGATCTGGTCACAGATGTCCTGCTGCCCTTTTCTCTATGGCACCAGGCCTCGGACCAAATTCCTAAAGCACTTGGAGATCCTGGGTGACAGGTGCTGTGAAGGCCCCACCTGTCACTGCTCTCTCTCAGCCCACAGTAAGGGGCATGGGCGTGGGGGCAAGGTTCTGGACTGAGGAGATGAGAGTGACTCAGCCTGGCTCTCCTCAGGCACGAATAGCAGCTGTCGGTACGAGTCAGCAGAGTCAGGAGCTGGGGGGATTTTGATGACTGGCGTCGTCATGCCTTGTAAAAAGGTCCCTCCAACCGGACCCTGGGGTAGAGATGGGGATAAGGAGAAAGAGCAAAACACTAGCATCTGATAAACTGAATCCACCCCTTTCTGAAAGAGTATCATCCAGCACAGATGAAAACCCAGCTCTTCAGCCCAGCTTTTAAAGGCTTTTGTGCAAGCACAGTTTAGATGTGAACAATGTCTGGGCAAGTGCATGCATTAAAATAACATTAAGCTCCTATTATCACCAAGGAAATGTTCAAGGGGTGGCTCCAGTCCCATCTCTAAGTCCCTGTGAGTACACATTGTACCACTCTCTGAGCTGTGGGCGCCTCTCTGGGCCTGAGATATTCAACAACTCTTCCAATTCCTATTCATCCTGGCAGCTGGCTTGCCAAATTCTGCCCTGATGGGAATTAAAGAGGGGGCTTTCACCTCCCAGAGAACAAGGCTCATGGCGGCTGAGGGCGCCTTGCCTATAATTACCCCTGGAGTGCTGCTCAGTAAGGGTAGCTGTGTCCAGAGTCCTGGTGAGGTTGCAAGGCTTGGTCAGTTCTGGTACCTGTGGTGGGATTCTGATGAGGTTGGGACAAATATGTGCTCACTGGGATGGGTCCCAAACACAAGAGAAAAGGGAGCTGAAAGGGGACTGAGACCATAGGCCACAATATGTCCGAGCTAGGAGGGGTCAGAGACCATCACCATAGAATGTCGGGTGTGAAAGGGCACTTAGATCCCAGGCTGTTCCCCAAATGTAGAATATGGACCCTCAGAGCCACCAGGTACCTTTGAGATGGGCGCTATGGGTGAGGAAACAAAGACCCAAGGATGATGCCAGGTTCCCCCATCCCTCTTTGTTAGTGGCACTCCAAGACTGGAATCCAGTTCTCCTGACTCCATCCAATGCTCCTTTATTTTTTCCAGGGTTATTTTTAAATTTTCCAAACTCTCTCCAAAGAGAACTTGCTGGGGGTTTGCAGTTTTGTGGAATGACTCCTCTCGAGTCGAGTTTCTTAGGTTTTTCCCCAAAATGCCGCGGGAGAATAAGTCAAGGCAGAGAGGAAATGTGATTACGCTGTCAGTCGGCAGGTAGGATATAAATAGTTTTAACGGGTCCCCTATTGCTTGCAGGGCTCCCGCTGCTCTGAGGTAGAGGAGATGTCTGGAAATGTTCATTAAACTGACTTGAAGTGTTGTTTAAGCCCACTGTCTCGGCACTGTATCAGCCAAGCCGGCTGCTGTTTTCCATTCACCATATCAATCAGGACTCTACATTTTAATTTCCGTTGCATTGCAAAGGACTTTGCCAACTTGGTTTGTGCACATCAGTTGCTTGAATTACCTTTTCATCCATCAGGCCTGGGAACAGACTGCTCTGGAAGGAGGCCACGTTGGGGGGGTGAGGGAGGGAGAGGAGGAAGAGCCACTGCTTGCCACCTTTTTATCGTTAGATGCAAAGAATGTCAGACCTGGCAGGCATTTTAGAACAGAGAATGTCAGAGTTGGAAGGGACCGTGGACCATAGGATGAGCTGGAAAGGATGTTAGAATGTTATTAAAGTTGGAAAGAACGTTAGAACATGAAACACCAGATGGGACCTTCTGGTCCAAGGGTTCTTAAAACTGGGGTCAACAGATCCCCAAGGGGTACTTGAATGGATTTCATGGAGGCTATGAAATTGGATAGGAAAAAAATTACATCTTTATTTCAATATAATTGGTTTCTTTGGCAATGTATTTTATTTTATGCATTTAAAATTCTGAGGAGTCCACAGGCTTCACCAGACTGCCCAAGGAGGTTCATCACACACACACACACACACACACACACACACACACACACACACACACACACACACACACACACACACACACACACAGAGTTAAGAATCCCTAATATAGTCCAACTTTTCATTTCACAACATAGGAAAAATGAGACCCAAGTCTTAACTTGCAATCAAAAAAAAAAAGCCCAGCCAGATCCAAATACTTACTCTGATATTCATTAGCTATGAGACCCTGGCCAAGTCACTTAGCATCTTCTAAGCCTTGGTTTCCCCATCTTTAAAATGGAAATAACAAATCAAGTATTTAACAAGCAGCTACAGTGTTTTGGCTGCCAGGGACAAAAAGAAAACAAATGAAACAATCTATTTCCTCAGGGAATTTATGTGTGTGTGTATATATATTTATATATATGTATATATATATATATATATATATATATATATATAACATGTATATATATATATAACATGTATATATATATATATATATACACATATAAACAATATATACAAAGTGTATACAAGTACTGTTGACTTTGAGGGAGGGACAGAGGTACAGGTACAGAGAGAAATGGAAAAGGCCTGTTATAATAAATGACACTGGAACCAAGGGAAGCTGGAGGATTTGAAGTGGGACTTAGGGGAGAGGGGGAACAGAGAGAAGGTGCATCAGGCAGGAGGGATGACATGTACAAAGGCATGGACTCTGGAGATGAAATGACACACAGGAGGATAAGAAGGTTAGTTGAGCTGGACATAGTATCCAGCGTTGCATTTATGTGTGTTAGAGAGATTTAGCATTTGTTTTACAGGTCCTATGGTTTCATCAGTTGAACAGTCTCATTATAAGGAGCATCCTCTATCAATGTGGACAAGCAGCTTCTCTGTGACTGATAACCTTAGAGAGTAATTGGGGAGAAGAGGATTAAGAATCCAGAAAACACGGGGGTGCATCCCCCTCATGTCTCCCCGAGCCAGTCACTTAATTTCTCAGTATCTCAGGCAGCTAAATTATTTTTATATACAAATTATTTTATATTACAATTTTATAGACAAATTTTATTTTTATATACAAAGCATTTTTATATTACAATTTTATAGACAAATTTTATTTTTATATACAAATTTTATTTTTGTATACAAATGATAAAATTAGAAACTCAGAGATAGCTAGAATAAAGAGTCTCAGAGATGGAAAGAACCTTATGTCATAGAACATAAAACATGTTGATTTGCTTGTGCAAAAAACAGCATAAATAAATGTTATAATCAATATGTCCATATCTGATGTAAAGTTTCTTTGTTATAGAGGTTTTACCTTTTTTGTGTCAACTTTTGGAAGTCTAGAACCAACTTCATGCCCTATGTTCTTGATGTGTAATTTTATCCATGTGGAGAATTCATGGTGGGGAGACCCATGCCCGCCTCACTGATGGTGGAGGGTGGGGGATTGGGAGGTTGGTGCAGCTCAGATATAATGTCTGGTCTAGAGCTGGAGGGAGCCTAGAGGCATCCAGTCCACGCTGTCATTTTACAGATAAGGAATTTGAAGCCCAGGAAGTCAAAGTGACATCTAAGGAAACCCAGGTAACAAGCATCCAAGGTGGTCTCACCTTGAACCAAGGCCCTCAGACTCCAGAACTATTGCTTTTATCCTACCATCTGCTAATCAGCTTAGCCTACGGTCACCCAACCAGTATGGATCAGAGGCAAGACTTGAACCTAGGTCTTCCAGCCTCCAAGACCAGTCCCTGTGAGCTCTTACTATGAGTAACAGACCCCAACCTGACCTAAAACTAAGGTCTCTTCCCTCCAGACCAGGACTCTTTCTCTTCACTTTTCTACCTTGGGGTCTTCTCCTCAGGTTCCTGGTTGGAATTACCACTCCCATCCTTCTCCCCTCCTGGAGGAAAATAGATGGAAATGAGGTCTTAGGGAAAAGCACTTTGTTTATCTCCCACGGAAAGCCTCCCAGGAAGTTCTGCTTTGTGTTCCTGGGCTTGTCACTGCCTCTGGGGCTCTAGGAAGGCTTCATTAAGATCCTGGCTGCTGGGAGATTTCTGAGGGTGTTTGTACAGATCCAGTTGCCTCTGTGGTTAGCAGGCCCATCTTCTAGCCTGGGAACCACAGGGCCTCCTCAGCCAAGGCTGCTGCAGTGCCAAGGGGACCGTGGCACCTCTGTGAGATCTCACTTCTATACCCAAAGAGGGGGCTGTCACCTCCACGTCATCTCATTTCTTGGCTGGTCTGTGGGGCTGGATTGCGCAGCACTCAGAAAGTTGATAGGTACCCCTAGTGGCTAGGCTAAGTGGGCCAAAGGGTGGACCAAAGGTGTGGTCAAGGACAGGCTTATAGTTTGTGTTTGGAGGAGAAGGAGAGGGAAAGAGGCTTTGGTAAAGCATCCTCAGCGTAGCTAGCATTTATGCCACTGCTTTACGTGTCAGGCACTGTGCTGAAACTTTACAAATGTTATCTCATTTATCTGATATCACAACAGTTCTGGGAGATAGATGCTGTTATTAGTTTCAAAGCTTAAGTGACTTGCCCAGGGTCTCACATTTAGTGAATATCTAAGGCTAGATTTGAACTCGGATCTTCCTGACTCCTGGCCCAGCACTCTATCCACCTAGCTGTCTACCTGGTTAAAAAATATATATATATTTTGGAAATCATTGAAGGTTCTATTTCAAAAACAGCTTCTAGAGGACTAGGGAAAGGGAGCTTTTCAGTGAGGAAACTCCCTCCACCAATGCAGGTCACAGCTCTTTGACATCCTACTGTCCTAGAGAAATGCCTGGAGCAATAAGAGGTCACCCAGTTGAGATGTGTTGTGATTCGAACTCAGGTTATCTTGGCACCAAAAGGAGAAAGGATCCGAGGTTCCCACAGTATCTCAGGCATGAGGCCATACGTATTCCCCCAGTGTGTGCTGCCCCATCAGTGTGCTCTATCTGCATATCCACTCTTCCCATGATGCTGTGTATGTTTGTGGGAAATTGTACCCCTAGCTTGTGGGAGAATGTTTAGTTATTATGGTTGTCAGAGAGAGCTCTAAAGCCCTTCTAAGGCAGAGATTCTTAACCTTTTGTAGATCATTGACTTCTTGGGCAGACTGGTTTGGTCTATGGACCCCTTCTCAGAATAATGTTTAAAAATTCATAAAATGAAATACATATGATGGGATTTAAAAGAAAACCAGTCATATTGAAATAGATCAAAATAGTGTTAAAAACAAACTCATGGATCCTCAGATAAGAACCACTGTTCTAAGGTCATCTCAGTAAAGGCCTTTGCTTTGAGTTAATTATTTCTGCACTCTGACTATTAAAGAGAAGCACATGAATGGGGGCTCCATGAATTAGAATTTTTGGAATTGTGGCCCCACCATGTTCCTAAAAACCTGGGAGAATCCTACCTGCCAGTATAGGTCAGGGGTAGCTCCTCAGGAATATCTCCACTTTCATAGAGCATTTAATGTGAGAGAGCAAAGCACAACTTGGGGAGGAGGGTTGAGATAGCAGAAAGAACACTGGAATGGAAGTCAGGGGGCCTCAGTTCACATCCCAGCTCTGCTGCTCACTTACTACCCATATAACATTAGGCAAGTCACTGAACTTTCCTGGGCCTCAGTTTCCTCATCTGGAAATTTAGGAAGGAAGATGATCTCAAAGGTCTCTCCTGGTTGCATAGCCTATGAAATAAGATTCTAGAATGTCCTTGTGACCGTGGTTGTCATAAAGGTTTTTGGAAGGGGCATATGTCAGCAAACAGCCCTGGTTGAGCCCTTGGGGGCCTGAATTGTGCACTGGACAGAAACCAGAGTTAAGTCCAGCCCAAGGCATTCTTTACAGTGGTTCTGTACTGCCTCAGGACTGATGAGGGACATGGGGTGGGATGGGAAGGGAGACAGGAAGAACCAAAGGATTCAGGTCAACCTTTAGGCCCGGGAGAGTTTGGGGCTGCTTTAATAAGAGTTCCCTTCAGTTTGCTCTCTGGGCATATATGAAGTTTTTTTTGTATCCTGAAATGGTGGGAGGCCATTAGCCCTCCTTGTTTTCCACCCCCACCTCCAGAGAATGCTTGGGAAAAGAGAGGGGACAGATGAATTGCATTCCACCTCACCTAATGTTAAATACACTCTTCCCCAGGGCTGTCCTCATGCCCCTGAGACACAGGGGCATGAGGGGAGGAAGGAGGGAGAGTTAGCCCAGGAGAGGACAGGAGGAAGGTCTGCTGAACAATTGGAGCTATATCAAAGGTCTGAGGTTCTCTCCTTACTCACCTCATGGAGCCAGACTCTGAGGAAAAGCAAAGCCTGTGGGCACAGTGGTGTTCAGAGTCACGAAGGTCCTTGGCTCTTATTAGCTGGGTTATCATGAGCAAGTAAAGCTCTCTGAGCCTGAGTTTCCTTTTCAGTAAAATGGGAACATTGTGATAAGGCCCATAGTGTCTTTTTCATGGTGTTGTTGTAAAGATCAAATGGCACAATGGATGTATATCTGCGACATTTCGGGGGATAAAGGAAGCCGCATGAGGACACAGCAGAAAGCACCCTGGCTTTGCTTTGAGATTCTGTCTCTGGGCCACTCACTACCTTGCAATCATAGCAAGTCACTTGCAACAGTAATTGAAAGAGTCAGGCTAGATCCCCAAGGATGTGTGTATGGTCTCGAATGTAGGCACTCCTGACTGAATCGCTCAGAATCCCTCTGTGCCTCCTCACAATCTGCATCTAATCCACATCTTCCCGTTAGAATGTAAGCTTCTGGAGGACAAAGATTGTCTTTGTTTATCTTTGTACCCCCAGGCTTAGCACAGTATCTGGTTCATAGCAAGCACTAAGCAATGTTGATGCAAATACATACAGACAACATTCTGGGAGCCTCCCTCTCGCCGTAACGTTTTTGTGCATCAGGGACCCCTTGGACAGTCAGTCTGGTGAAGCCCAAGGGCCCATTCTCAGAACCGTGTTTGTAAATGCACAGAATAAAATTTACATGATTATAGAGGAAGCCAATTATATTAAAATAATGATGTGATGATTTTTTTTTCCCAATCCAAGTTCATGGCCCCCTGGAAATCTATTCCATAGACCTATGGACCACAGACTGAGAGCCTCTAAATCAGCGGTTTTCACCCTGTGGGTCGCAACCCCTTTGGGGTCAAGCGACCCTTTCACAGGGGTCACAGGGGTCGCCTAAGACCATCAGAAAACACATATTTCTGATGGTCTTAGGAACCTCCTCTATCCCGTCTCCAGGCCGGTCTGCCCACATGCAGACACACCCACATACAACTGTTAAAGGGTCCCGGCATTAGGAAGGTTGAGAACCACTGCTCTAAATCATTTGAAACTATGTTTATGTAAAGCATTTTCGTGACCTTAAAAGAAAAAAAGGTTTGTAGAAAAGTCAGTGGTGATGATGCTGATGATTCAGAATTGATATAAAAGAGAGGTATCCTTCTGAAAGAGTCGGAAGAAAAGACCAGTAGTCATTGGTGACATTCTATTCATGGACCTGACAATATAAAGAGAACCTTTAACCCTTATGACCACTTCCTCTTATGTCAGTTCTCATAGGGACAAATGATACTGCCAGAAAAATCTAGAAAGTATTTCTGGGGATTTTGAAGTCCTGGAAAATGCTTTGGAAGAGAGAGGGAGATGAGGTGAATGAGCAGCTGGTTGATCTTGGTGTCCGAGAACAGGACTCTGGATTTCTGGATCATGGAGTGTTGAGCTCTCGGACAGAGGTGGAGTGCATAGAATATGGGCTGATCAGAATACATTTGACTGGAATCTTATAAACTGGACAGAGCGACAATCATTTATTAAGTACTTTCTGTGTGCCAGGAACCGTCCTGGGCTCTACGGCTACAAAGACAAAAAATGAAACAGTCCTTGCCCTCAAGAAGCTTTGATTCTATCAGGAAAAACATGTACAATATAAATATTTATGCAATAAAGACAGGCTTTTGGGGGGTAGGCTGTGGAAGCTGAGGGAATCAGCAAAAGCATCATATAGGAGATAACACTCAAGTGTTGGAGGAAGCTAGGAATTCTAAGAGGCAGAAGTCAGGAGGGAGTGCATTCCAGGCATGGGGACTATGTACATGGAGACAGGAGATAGAATGCCATGTGTGAGCAATAACAGGAGAACCATTACATGGCTGTATGATGAGCCTGGAAAGGAAGGTCAATGTCAAACAGAGGAGTTAATATTTGATTCTCTTGGCAATAGGGAGTCACTGGAGATAATTGAGCAGAGGAGTGACCTGCTCAGAAGAATATTCTTTTGACAGATGGTAATTGGATTAGAAAGCAGAAAGGATTGGGATTATTCAAGAAAACTTTAACTTTAAAAGAAAAAGGATTGTAGAAAGCAAAGGGGGTAAGAATAGAGAGTAGCAGCTACAATATAGGAAGAAGGCCAGCAGTTAGAAAAGCCCAGCCATTCACAGGAAACAAAATCTTTTTTAAAAAGAAGGAAAAGGAGGACCAAGGAGAAAGAAAAGGAGGAGAAAGAGGAAGAAGAGGGAAGAGGATAAGAGGAGAAGAAGGAGAAGGAGGAGAAGGAGGAGGAGATGGAGGAAGAGGAGAAAGAGGAGGAGGAGGAAAAGAAAGCATTTATTACTATATGCCAAGCACTGTGCTAAGCACTTCACAAATCTTATTTTCTTTGAGTCATGCAACAACCCTGGAAGTTAGATGTTATTTTGATCTTCATTTTACAAGTGAGGAAACAGAGATAGATAACATTAAAGTGACTTGCAGTAAAATGACTTGCCCAAGATGACCCAGGTTGTAAAATGTGTGAGGTTGGATTTGAACTCAGATCTTCCTTACTCCAGACCCCATACTTTATCCATTTTTCTACCTCAGGAAGAAAAGATGGAGAGGAAGAAGGAAGGGTAGAAGGAAGGACAGAAGGAAGGAATGGTAGAAAGAAGGATGGAAGGAAGGAAGGAGGAAGGGAGGAAGGGAGGAAAAATCAATAAAAACTCATAACCCCAGATCTCAAGATGATGCTCGGCATAATAACTGATAAAACGCTTTTATTCACATTACCTCACTTGAGTCTCACACCAGCCCTATAAGGTAACGACCATAATTATTTTAGAGATGAGAAAACTGAGACTCACAGAACTTGCCCAACATAACAAAACCAGTAAGAAAAAGGTGATATTCCCGGCCAGGTCTTCCCAATTCCAAACCCAGCATCCTATTCGCTCCATCATGCCGCTCTCTCCTGCAGAGGGGGTAAGGAGCAAGATGAACCTGAGATCACAACACAAAGAGGCAGGTCATGGAGATGGGACCTGACTAGAATGTGGCTTTGAAAGGTGACTCTCCAGTCAAAAGAGTAGAAATGATAAGGGGATCTGGGGAAGGATGGGAGGAAGTGCTTATTATTGCTTATTAAGATTTACTCATGGTAAAAAGCCTGAGGAGAACATTTGAGTGAAAATAAACAGAGAGAGAATGAGAAGTAATGTCATACCAGGGCAGGGTAAGGATCTTACAAACCACCTGGACAGGAGGAGGAAATGAGCAAGGAATCTGAGGAACACCACCAGCCTGGCCTGGGGTCCTTAAATGGCAGGGATTGGGACCTCTAAGGAGCATAGTGTTATGAAAAGATTGATGAACTTAGAATCAGCAGAGAGGAAACCCCAATGAAGAAGGAGGGTTGGGGTGCTGTCAGCAACTAAAAAGACCAGTGTGGATGCCCAGGGAGCCCATCAACCAACTGAGATTTTAAAGACATGTTCAGAAGACAGAACAAGAGCAGGTTTCTAGGATGAAATCCAGAGAGCTGCACAGTCCTGTCAGGGTAGTGCCTCCAATGGGGCAAAACTGAGGATGAGCTGAGGGGTGATGGGGTAGGCCAAAGACAGCCAAAAGAGCCGTTATAACCATGCTGGGAAAAGAAAAAGGTATAGGCAGAGATGGGGCCATGCTGCTAAGGTGAACAGGACAATGGAAAGAAGGCAGAACTACTCTTCCTTTGCTGCTTTTTTCTCTGCCAAGGGGAATGCACAATCTTTGGCCTGTAATAGACAAAACAAACTAATAAGGAGGTTAACGGGCAGCCCAAATCCAAGTGATGTGAAGAGATAGTGTTAAAGCCGCCAACTGCCCTTGAGGAGCTCGAGTCACCAAGCCCACATCCTATTTCCTGAAAGAACGAGCAGCTGCAATTGCTGAACCGCTGTCAGTGATTTTTTGAAAGATGTGGAGAATGGGAGAGGTGCCAGGATCGCTCCCTTCCAGTGTTTGAAAGGCTGTCAGGTGTAGGAGGGATTAGCTCGTTTTGCTCGGCCCCAGAGGGCGGAACCAGGAGCCATGGGCAAAAACTGCAGAGAGACAGGTGTGGGCTTAGTGTAAATGCCCTGATCGTTAGAGGCTTCCCAAAGTGCAATGGGCTGCCTTGCAGCTTCTCCCTCATCAGAGACCTTCAAAGGGAGCCTGGGTGGCCTCCTCTTGGAGGTGCATGAACAGGAATCAGATTAGATTGTTTCCAAGATACCTTCCCACTTTGAGATCTATGACACAGTCTACGGATACAGAACCAGTCAGGTCCTGCCCTCCAGGAGCTTACATCTTACCTTAGGATACAAGAAAGCAATAGTGAACAGAGCAGAGTCCAATGTTTCCCTAACCTCTGAAAGGCCTTAGTTCCTCCTCCAAAGCCATATGCTCAGAGAGCTGGAGAATAAATATGATGTGTCCCTAGCATCCTAAAAGCCCCAATTCCCTGTGTTTGCGTTCAGGGTTAATGGATTGAAGCATGATGTGCTTGGGTGTGTGTCTGAAGGTTTTTGTTTACTCTTGGGCCTGGCACAGTATATCAGAAGTCCATAAAACACGGCTCTAAGATGCTCTTTTTGTATTTAGTCATTTTGAGAGGCCTCTTTTAAAGGTTCGTTTATGAGCCAGCTCCCTTCTCTACAATCCTCCTTTTGCTCCTCAGATCCCATTAAATCATCTTGCTAAAGGGACGTCCCCCCATCCCTCTCTGCACAGTAGTCTGTGTGCCAGCTGGGCGCCCTGTGTTCAGCCTTCTGCCCTAGCCTCTCCTCAGAAGGACTTCCTGTGCTTTGCTTGAATCTTAGCACCCTGGTCTTCATGGGGTGACCATTATTTAAAGACCTGGGCTCTCCCTGATGTATGTACTCCCTCCAACAGTGCAGATCACAAGTCATCTCTCCCTTCCCATCCTTTATGACTTAATCTACCCAATATGCTACAGGCATTCATTGAGTTCTCGACATCCCAGGGATACCCTTGGGAGTGCACAGGCTGTCCATCAGTTATCAGTGACCATCTCAAATCCTTTTCTTCCATGTTCAGCAAAAGAGCAGGCTGGAGAAGGAATCAGGGAGGAGAGTTTTATACATGGGATGAGTGACCTAATGGAGCCTTTTCCTCAGTCACTTATGGATGGTTCAGCTGTAAAGTGAACGAAGGGCTTATACTTGGTGATCTCCAAGGTTCCTTCCAATTCCAAAAAATTAGACTTCTCATGAAAGAAGAGATCTCTCCCTCCTCCAAATGCCAGTATAAGTCTCATTTACCCTATGAGACCAGCTCACGGTCTTTTCCCAGGCATACATTTACTCAATAATATCCTTTTCTCTAGTTTGTTTTTCTCAGTTTCTGATTTATCATGTATTACAGCTTGCTCACAGTGACCATGAACCTCTTCCTTGTGCTCTGGGAGAAGCTTTTGTTAAATTTTTCAACCCCTACAGTTTTCCATGAGTCACAGCCCACATCAACACCAGCAGAATACTCGTATTTAAAAAAGAAAAAAGATGGCCTTCTGGGAGAAGAGGTGAGAAAATTCACCTCCCTCCCCTCTTTGCAGAGGTGGGGGGTATGAATGTGGAACCCAGTCTCTACTGCTGGGCCTCATGGATCTGTTGATTAGCTTTGCCGAGCTGCCTCTTTTTTTGTCTTTGAATTTGATGCCTTGTTATGCAGGACGGCTCGCTGGGTAAGGGAAGGAGGAGCCGTACTCATAAGTGAAGGGGAGATACAAACAAAAGATATCAATTAAATTAAAATGAGAAGGTGGGCCTCAGTTTCCACAGCTGTGCCCCAGGGCGTGGACTCACGCGTGCTGACTTGTGTCTGAGAAATCACGCCAGCAGGGTGGGAATGACAGGCTAGTTCCTCCCTTCTTAAGGGGTCTGAAGCCAGTCTGAAGATGGCATCCCCAGTACATGTTGACTGACACTTTTGAAAGCCCACTGAGCCTCGAGATAATATATTTGGAATTCCAGAGTATGATGGCCACCAGCCAGATGTGTTCCTAACCCTCGTTCAGCGTCAGTGAAAGGTGCTGGAAGTCCTCTCCGTGCATGGCGCTCTGCTCGCTACCGCACCAGGACGAGACTGGCTGGGCCAAAATAAAGGGCAGAGGATTCAAATCCCTGTCTTAACGCCCGGCCCACCCCCAGGGGTCTGCAGCAAAATTAGTTTGAAGCCCTATCGTAAGCCCTGTGAGGGATATGGGGGTACAGAGTGCCTGCCTTCTATGTCATCCGGTAGGGCAGGCGAGATTTATACCAGCCAATGGCGTGGGCATTCAGAGAAGTCTGTTTTTTGGAGTTGGAAGGAACCTTGGAGATCACCTAGTCCAAGACTTTTCTTCACTTTACAGCTGAACCATCCATAACCATCCCAGTGACTGTGGGAAAGGCTCCATTAGGTCTCTCACTCCATGTACCAAACTCCCCTCCCTGATTCCTTCTCCAGCCTGCTCTTTTGCTGAACACGAAAAAAGAGTTTGAGATTATAGAATATTAGATCTGGAAAGGGGCCTTAGAACTGAGGGCTTCAATTAAAACTGGAAGGACCTTAGAATATGAAGGGCTAGAGTTAGACGGAGCCCTAGAACATAGGATATAGAATGTCAGAGCCAGGGAGGAACGTTAGAACATAGAATGTTAGGGCTAGAAGAAACCTAAAGGGCCCTCATTGTACAGATAAAGAAACCAGAGCCTAGACAAAAATGACTTGCTCAAAGGCCAACAGTGATGGATACACAGGACTGAATCACTAACTAATGGTGGGATTTCAGGCTCTTCAACACCTTGGCAAGGGGGTGTTTTATAATGAAGAGGGAGTTCCTTTCTGTTCCACACCAAGTAGGTGGTCCCCATTCTGCCTCCTTGGGAATCTGGCCCTGTCTGGGCTAAGAGGCGTTGTTGTCTGGGGTTCCTCCGGGCTCCCCATTCTCCTCCCTGCCTCTCTTAAGCTGGGCCTCCCTCTACCTTAATAGCCATTTTTCATCCCTCCATCCCCAGGCCCAACCAGGTCTTCTCCACAGGGAAGAGTTCTGCTCAAAGGATAATTTCAAAAAATTCTGAAATCTCACCAATGGCTCCGGGAGAGCTGGGGCCCTTTGAATTCGAAGGAAGCAGCCTGTGCTGCATTGCCACCCCCATGTGTCATGCTGAGCTCCCCCTTATTAAGCAGGATCAAGGCATTTCATTGGTCTCTTTCACCATTCAGCCAGGAGCAGCCCAAAAAGGAATGAGGGCTGGGGGTGGGGAGGTGGGGTGCAGAACAAGTTTCCCATGAAGGAGCAGGGCAGTTTGAGATCACATAAGCCTGGAATTGTGCCTAGATTCAGCCCATTATTTAAAGCGGTTAGTGTTGGGGGGCAGGGAGGTGGTGCAGAAGTAGGCATTTTGTAAAAATCCACAGCCACCCTGAAAGGCCCCGCCTGGCTCCATCTTACTCTTCTGTGTTGTTAGTCCAAACCTAGAAGCTCAGCTCCTGCCAGTCATGGAAAGAGGGGGCTGCTAAACCAGGCTTAGCATCTCTAAGGGTTTACTATTGAGGCTAGAGGTTTGCCAAATGAGATAGCAAGACAATGGCCCTTCTCTGGCTCTCTCTGGGGCAAGAAAGGCACAAGAGAAATAGGTTCAGTGAGGACCTACCTCACCTCTACCTCTTATTCTCCACCAAGCTAACCCCCTGTCCTCACACAGATGGCTCTGGGAGGCCCCTTCACAACCAAGAGACTCATCCAGCTCCCCAAACAACCCCACCTTCTACACTCAGCCCCCTTCCTCTGAAAGAAAGATTTCTGTATGCCTCTAAAGCTGCCAACCTGGGGAGCTGCAAACAGCTCCTCTCTCTTAAGGCCCTGACAGAAAGGCAGAGTTTCCCTTTGTTTATCACATAGGCACAGAGGATGGTTTAGAAGCCTGTGACAGACAGCCAACAGCAGAGGCAGCCATAGGGTGTTGGAGAGGGAGGAGCAGCTTACGGATCGGTGGTAGAGGAGAGATGGAGAAGCACATCTCTTAAAGTGAAATCAAATGAGTTTCCCTGGGAGAGACGGAGTTGGCACAGAGGGTACAATCCTTAACTGGGAGCCAGGGAAACCTGGGTTCAAATCCTACCTCTGTCATCTATGAACTTTACTTTGTGGGGACTGTTTCCTCATTCCTCAAACCAGAGGAGGGAGCTCTATAGCCCCTTCCAGATCTAAAACAGAGGGCCTGCAGGACCCTGAAATGCCTTGAAATTAATCCCACTCTTCCTCTAGTCCATGTTCTGAGGGCCTTTCCAACTCTAATATTTTATGTTCTGAAGTTTCTTCTAACTTTGGCATTCTGTATTCCCTGTTCTAAAGTCCCTCCCAGCTCTGACATTCTAAGTTCTAAGGTCCCTCCCAGCTCTGACATTCTGTGTTCTATGTTCATCTTCCTCCCACCCCCACCCCAGCTCTGATATTCTGGGTTTCAGGGTTCCTTTCAGCTCTTTCTTGCCATTGTCTCTGACATTGGAATGCAGCTATCGACACTATTAGGAATAGGAGAAGGAATTCCTGGAAGTCATGGAGAAAGAACAGAAGTAGCCATTTCCAGTTCCCTCCTTCTCCACCATGATCGCAAGAGGCCCAGCATTCTACTTTTCAACCCAGACAGTGAGAGAGCAATAGGGAGGCTGGGCTCTCGAGCTCAGCCACCCTAATCTAATTAGCTAATGTGAAGGCTGCTTGAGGTATAAGAGAGGGAGCCGGCAGGGTTCTGCAACAGTTTATCAGGAGGCAATGCTGGTCCTGGATGGGGTCCCATTCTCCATATACAAATTCACTGAGGGCCCAGGACAAAGACGTTCCTCGAGAATTTGAAATGAGGCTTCAGCATGCCCATCTCTTTACCTTTCTTTGTCATCAAAGACCTTTGTGGCCACACTCTCTCATTTACTCTCACAATATGGGGTTACATTTTAGAGATGGGTAACAGAGGAGATTTTACCAAGGTCACATAGCATCTCAACAAAGAAGCCATGAATTAGGGATGAAGAGTACCAGCCCTCCAGCCTAGGGGCCTGTCCATTGGCCATCTGTGATCTCCTTTGAGCCTCTCCAACCCTCCCCATTCCTCCCTCTCCCCTCCACCCCTGGGGTATCCCAAGAAAAGCCTGCCTGCCCTCCTCTCCCGGCCTCTCCCTTCCCACCATCCCTGAGTGGATTTATAGCTTTAATAATGCCGAGTTTCTCAGTTGGCCCTCCCATGCTGTTTAGCCTCCTCTAAAGATCCTTAAAATTAAAACACTAATCAGGAGTTTATATTTTCCCATCAGTCCTGCACTTCAGATAATGGGGGCTCTGTGGTTTCCACAGTTCCCGTGGTGCCATGTGGCAAGGCCATTTCTCCACTGGAAAACCTGGGCAAAGGAACATCAGAGAAACTGGGATTCTTTCTCTGCTCCTTTCTCTCTGATAATTACCCATGGATACGTAGATATGTGTGTATATATACATATATGTATATATATATATATATATATATATATACATACATATATGTATATGTGTGTGTGTGTGTGTGTGTATATATATATATATATATGTATATGTATATATATGTATGTATATGTGTTCCTGCCATAACTTGCCTTCTCCCCCCACCAGGCTTGACCTCAGTCCCTTTATCTGTCAAATAGGCTCCCAGTAAACTTCATTTATGGAGAGCTTATCAATAGTGGAGGGGAGGGGAGAAGGTTGGGATGCCAATATCTCATTTCATGAATGTGGGGAACTCCCAGGGCTAAGATTCCCTCCACCAGAGCAAGTGGCCAATTTCGCCTGTAACTGATAATTTTTAACCCTGTGAGTGTCCTTGACCCCTTTGGTGGTTTGGAACCTGTCAAAGCCTGTGAACCCCGTCTTAAAGTATTTGAAGGAAATGCTAAATTTCAGTTAGAGGTTAGTGAAAATAAAGATGTTGAAAATAATGTCATTTTTCCCCATCCAAGGTTATAGACCCCCCAGAAATATGGATAGGAATCTAGGATAGGAACCTGCCTGGGGCAGGTAAAGCAGGTCCTTTCTCAGATCCTCAGGTCCCTCCCTTGAAAAATGAGGGCATTGTAGTAGGTAAGACCTAAGGTCCCTCCAGCTCAGAGCTCCTGTGCTTCCGCATCTGTGATGGATGCCCTCACTGCCCATCACAGAGGCCTGTCCCCTGGGGAAGCAGCAGCCCAGCCGCTCTAAGGAGAGGAGCAAGGTGGGGGGCTTTCAAGGCCAGCTTCTGTGGCTCGCCCTGCCTCAAATGCAGAAGCATCACCTCTGATGCCAAGGAGCAACGTGTATCAGTGTAAATTCTTCATTTTCAGATCATTGTTACCCTAAATGCACACATCACTTGTTCTCCACAAGAGCCTTGTGAAACTACCACTGTCATTGTACCCACTTTGTAGATGAGTAAAACTGAGACTTGGAGAGTGCATATGAACTAGAAGCAGTGGATGGAAGTGGCAGAAAGGCAGATTTAGGTACAACTTTTTAAAAAGTGCCATGACCACTAGAACTGTGCAAAAGTGAAGGGGCTGCCAGGGAAGGTAGTGAGCTCCCCATCCGTGAAAGTCTCTAGACTAGAGACTAGTTAGAGGCTAAGTGATAGTTAGCTGGATATAGAGGAAAATAGCTGGAAGTAGAGGAGATCCCCATGCAGGTGCAGGCTAGACAAGATGCTAACATTCTCTATGATGTGCTCAAGATCACAGAGTGAGTAGCAAAATTGGGGACTAGACCAGATCTCCTGACACCCAGTCCAGTTGGTCTCCCACATTAACAAGCTGCAAAAATAAAAGCAAAATCAATTCTTATTTTTCCCTACAGGGGACTGTACTAGAAACTCCCTGGCAGGTGAAGAGGAGGGACACGGCCACTGAAGGCACCTCTTCTCCCTGATCCAGAGCCACATGGTATCAGCTCATCATTTGTCACATCCCTTGAGTGTCTGCCATGTTGCTTCTGCCACCTTCTCCTTCCTTCCCCACCATTACAGATAACACTGTCCTCAAGAGGAAGAGAGAGAAAAAGGTGGTTCTCTCCCCTCCATCCAGCCTGATAGCCTTGATGCCTAGCTCATCCTTAAGGCTACCTCCTGAGGAACTGGACCTGGGTGGTCTTACACAGCTCCCTGCAATTCAGTTGGGCTTATGTTATGCAGTAGTAAGAATTAGCCCCCTTTCTAATAAACACTCCAAAGAGAGACTATATCGAGTGACCAGATTACTTAAGACATGACCCCTACATGACCCCCTCCCCCTTTCTCTTTAGGTGTTGTCCTTGCTAAAATGTAAAACTTGTCAAAGTTCCTAGGTGGCTTTTTTTTAAATCAGCAGGGTCCTCTAGAAATGAAGACTGCAAAAAAGCTTAGCCCCTGTTATTGCTCAGACGTGAATTAAGCAGACAAGTCCCTTTGGCCTTTCACAGTGCAGCATTAACATTTTCCAAGATGATTCAGCAAAACCAAAGGTCTCCGCTGTGTCTCCCCTCTCTGCAGAGTGTTCTGTTCATGGTGATTGTCCAGCTTGTCCTTTTGATGTAAAATCAATATGTTTATGATCCAAGACCCCTTAAAAAAAAAGAAAAGCGAGTAATTGGTAGTCTGAAGTTAGGAGTTAACATGAGCAGTCCAGTCCGATAATTTCAATCATTGGGCAAATTCCCAACCAGAAACTCTCCTTCCTTGACTCACAGACTCATGGAATATCAATGCTGGATGGGCCTTTAGAACACAGAATACTAGAACGGATTGTGGCCACTGAATACAACACAAAATGTTAGTACTGGAATGGGTCTTAGAATCACTCAATCGATAAGCATTGATTAAGCTCCTACTGTGTGCCAGGCACTGGTCTAAGCACTGAAAATTCCAAGAATATTTGAGCTGGAAAGGATCTTAGAAAATAGATCACAGAATGTTGAAACAGATGTTCCCTAAGGTCCCTTCCAGTTTTGACACTGCCTTTGTACAAAGGACACTGTGGTCCAGAGAGGGGAAGCCACTGGTATGAGGTCCTGCACCTAACTTACAACCAAGTCAACCCTGATCTCCTCTCTCCCAATCTTTTGCTCTTTTCTGTTACTCTGCCTGTGTCATGGTCTAGCTCCTAGTTGTGGGTTCTCTTCCCCACACCTTCTTCTTTGGAGGGACAGCTTCCTTCACATGTAGCCAACATGACTAGTTTGTGGTGGAGCAGGTGTGGCTAGGTCATTCACAACTTCATAGCCCTCAGTTGAACAGCCAAATAGACTGCAGATCCACCTAGGGCTCTCTGGTTTCAGCATTGACCAATCATCAGACATTTGCTAAATACTTTTCTGTGTTAGAAAGGTGTAAAAAAAAAATAAAAGTGTGTGTGTGTGTGTGTGTGTGTGTGTGTGTGTCTGTGAGAGAGAGAGAGAGAGAGAGAGAGAGAGAGAGAGAGGGAGGGAGGGAGGGAGGGAGGGAGGGAGTACTTTCCCTCAAAGGGCTTAAATTTCTTGTCATTGTTTTTGGGCTGCCCATTTTGAGATCTACCAGCATCTGCCACACCTTTACATCAGGACCCTAGTCCCTGGGCACCACCCTCTTTTATGTGTCGTTTCTCTGTATTAGAATGTAAGCTCCTAACTCTCTCTGTCTCTGTCTCTGTCTCTCTCTCTCTGTCTCTCTCTGTCTCTCTCTTTGTCTCTCTCTCTCTGTCTCTCTCTGTCTCTCTGTTTCTCTCTTTCTCTCTCTCTCTCTCTCTCTGTCTCTCTCTGTCTCTCTGTTTCTTTGTCTCTCTGTCTCTGTCTCTGTCTCTGTCTCTCTGTCTCTGTCTCTGTCTTTCTCTCTCTCTCTGTCTCTCTTTCTGTTTCTCTCTGTCTCTCTCTGCCAAGCACAGTTTCTGACTTAATAAAAGCATACTAAAGGCTTAATAAATGCTTTTTCATTCTTTCAAATATTTATTCATTCAATACCCTCATGAACCTCATGAAACAAGTGACCAGTCACCTAGAGCCTAGAGATTGTCGCTATTTCCTGGGTGCTCGGGGAGAAAAAAGCCCAGCCTTCCTCACCTTCCCTCATCAGTTCTACCTGATATACTCCAAGTCTAGATGAGCCTTGGGATTAGGTTTAAAGCTCCCGTTCACAGCTTCCATTTCTGTAGTCATTTAGATGTCCTTTCCTCACAACAGCCTGTGACTGTTATAGTAGCCAGATCACTGCTCCCACTTTGCAGATGATGACATAAGATCTCAGAGATACCAACCGGGTTGCTCCTTTTCATGACTATGTTTAAGCCACAGTCCAAAGCCAGCCAAAGCTGGTGGTTCTTTCAGAGGCTGACTAGATAGTGGGACCTCTGGTTCTGCACCAAGCCAATCATTACTTTGACTGGGAGGAAATGAGAGAAGGGAACAAAGCGGGCAGAGGGACTTCTGCTTTGAGGACATTCGTCTGTGATAAGGTAGGGGACTGAACTATACAAACTCTCAGGCTCTGAATGCCAAAATGGCCAGTGCTAAATGTGTAGGGATGGGTGAGTGGGCAAGAATGCACTAGGGTATGAGATAAGAGGGTCACAGGCCAAAGAACTTGGATGTGGGTGTTCTGCAAGAGGAAAGGCTATGTGTCAGGGTGATTTACCTAAGAGAACATGTCTAATAAGTGTCAGGGGTGGAAGTCAAACCTTGGCCTCCTAATTCCAGGCCCAGGATGTTCAGTGTGTCATGGTCCCTCCTTCCCCAATCCTCCAATACAACCTAATTTTAATTTTATGCAAGACAAGTGTTTTCACCTTGAATCTCCATGCTTAATAATAGGCTGGTAATAGTAATATCTCATATATTTAGAGTACTTTGCAGATACGAAGCGCTTTGTATGCATTATCTCCTTTGCTCTGATGGCAACTTCAGCCCTAATCCCATGAGTCACATTTTCCATTTTTATCAATTTTGCACTGCTTCCCTACTTGTCTTTTTGTTCTCATTTAGAGCTGGCCTTAATGTCCTTCAGACCTTAGACCTTTAGTTTAGACGGAACATAAATTTGGAGTTAGCGAACTTAGATCCAAAAGGAGGCTTGGAGGTCATCTAATTAAATTCCCACTTTTTAAAAAACTGGGCCCAGAGTGATTTAGCGAAGGCCTGTCAGGAGTGACTCAAGTCACCTGCCTCCAGATCTAGGGTTTTTCACCAATCAGCACCTGATCTTCTGCCACTAGACTGGGTTGGATGCCTTTGGGCAGGCTGCCCAGAGTTTCTTATTACTCATCCATGATTGTACACATTTCTTGCAAGGTGTACATCTGTGTTTACAGGGAGAACCTGTCGTCTTTTGTGTACAAAGAAAATGTCCCTGATCCACTCCATTGGTAAGACATCTACACATGTAGGTTTTTTTCTCCCTAGGGCAAGTGGCCCTCACTCTAAGAGGGGATATATTCCTGGAAAAGGCATTGTACATTGAAACAGTATAAATCAAATCTGATATTTCAATGGTAAAATTGTGGAAACAAGAGGTTGTCTTCATGACTAAGGCTGCCATGCATGACTTTCTATAGAAATTACTCCCCTCCCACACACATATCCACATATAACTGCCATTTTAAAATCAGGTGATGTGACTAATGAGGACACAAATGGCATGCTTATCAAATTTGTATATGATACCAAGGTTGGAAGAGCTAATGAGTTGGTAATAGAGACAGGACCCAAAAGAATGGGCCGAATCAGACAAGATGAAATTCAATAGGGATAAATGTAAAATTTTGTACTTGGGCTTAAAAAATCAATTTCCCAAGCGCAAAATGAGGAAGATAGCACTTCCTGTGAGGCAACACTCACTGTTTCAATGAACTTCCACCTCAGTGTGAGTCATTACTATGCCAAGGTAGCCAAAAGCTAGGCTGTTTTCAGGGAGAGGCCTAGTATTAAGGACTACAGAAATCTCCATAAATCCCACTAGACTCTTTTAAAACTAGGTCTAGAGTGCTGTGTTTAGTTCTAGGCTCCATATTTGAGGAAAGACAGGTCAAAGCAGGTCCAGGCAAGGGTGAACAGGATAGTGAGAAGACTGGACACCCTGCCATGGGAGGATTTGTTAAAAGAAAGAATGAGTGAATGGGTGAATGAATAAGTGAATGAAGCATTTATAAAGCCCTTGCTATGTCCAAAACATGTCCTGGGGATAGAAATAAGGAACAGTCTCTGATCTCTAGAAGCTCACATTCTAATAGGGGAGAGGGGGGCAGGAAGAGACCGACGACAACACATATGGACAACATGTGTGTGTATATGGAAGCACTGGATGTAGAAAAAGATGTAAAAGACAGTCCCTGCCCTCAAGGAGCTTACAGTCTACTGGGGGAGACATCATGCAAACAGATATTCACAAAGCGAGATATAAAGAATAAATGGGAAATAGGAGAGGGAAGACACTGGAATTATGAGGGATTGGGAAAGGCTTCCTGTAGAAAGTGGCATTTTAGCTGGGGCTTAACAGGAAGCCAGAGGTCAGTTATAACTGCAGAGCAGATAGTCATGCCTCTTTAATGTCATTTCTACTGATAAAATCATATCATTTGTCCATCTTTGAGCCATTTGACAGTCCAAGGACTTTAGTGGCCAGATCTTGCTGTTCTGGGTCTCCAGAAGGCGTGGTTGTAGACCCTGCAGGAGCAGTGGCTGAGCTGCATCTCCACAGGGGCAGCTTCCCAGGATGATGGCTGTAGGCAAGGGGCTGGAAGCATGATTCTGCCAAGGCTCTTGGACTGTTTCCCAAAGGGGAAGTAATGACTAGTTGGATTTGCCTGGTACATGTTGCCTCTTGTCTCTCCCTCAGAGTGTCTGGCTGGCTTGCTTGCCCTGGGTGGCAGTGGGTTGGGGATAGATTCTCTACATGAGTTGCATCCCTGGGTGATAACTGTGAGGGCTGGGCTGGAAGCAGGACCAGTGGGCTGGCTGCTGCCACTCCCAGGGCTCCTATACCCAGTAGCCAGTTGGTAGCAGTTGGTGGTGGTGGTGAAAAGGAATGTGGGTCCCTTATCCATAAGCCAAGTACAGAAACCTACTCAAAGGCTTTTCAAGACCCGAGCCCTAGGTTGTTCACAAGTGCCCCTCATCTCCTCTTTGTAAAGTTCCCTGTCTCAAGCAGAGCCAACTGGAGACCAAGGTGTTGGGCTTTCTGTCACATCAGAGGCTGGCTTCCATCTGCTTAGAACTTAATCGTAACATATGTTTGTTTATGTACTGCCTTCCATCACTAAGGGTTGTCAAGGACTTTTCTTACAGTGGCCCTGTGAGGTCGGGGCGATCCATGGAAGAGCCAGAAGGGGCCTCCAAGGCAGAGGACCATGGATTGAAAGCTAGAAGAAGAAGGGCTGGGATTTGAACCTAAAGCCTCCGGCTCCTCATCCGGAGGAATTTTAAGTCACCAAAGGCAAAAGTCCTACCACTAAATCCTTAAATTGAATTTCATTTGCATTATTTTCTCCTTGAACTCTCCCAGTACTAATCTCCGAATCTGGACTTTTAATGGGCCATCTAGGCAATGACAACCACATTTCATCAGCCAGTAACAAGGCCTGTTCATGCATTGACTGCACAGTCATAGATGGTCATTCTTCCTCCAATCAGCTTCTTGCCCTGCTACCCACTCAAAGCCCCATCCTTTGCTCATTAGGACTCTTTCTTTTCAAACTTCTAATCTTCTTTCCAGTTGATCTGCCCCTCAGTCAAGGTGAACCACTCTCTTTCATTCCCATTAACTAGCTCTGTGCCATTCTCTTGAAATCCAGGGAAAGGGGAGCCAAGCAATTCGCCCTCATTTGTCGCTATTGTTCTCTGGTTTTTATTGTTCTGACAAGGTCAGCTCAGTAGAAACCAGGTGGGGTGGGGGTCAGTCCTTCTACCTGTGAAACCTGGGCTATCAGAACTGGAAGAGACCTTGGAATCTAGAATGTCAGAACTGAACTTGACCTTAGAACCAAGAACATCACAACTGGAAGGGACCTTTGATTTAGAATTCAGACTGTCAAGAGCTATAGAACTTATAGAGCTATATAGAGTTAGGAGGTACCTTACACCATAGAACGTCAGACATGAGATGGAACTTCTGAACGTACACCTTAAGATGTCTATCAGAGCTGGCAAGGAGCAGAGAACGCTGATATGATGTCAGAAAACCCAAGCCCAGAGGGGAAAAACAGCTTGTCCCTGGTCACACAGACAACGCAGAGCTTAGCCAGGAATTCCTCCCTTCTGTTTCCCAGACTCCTTCCCAGGCTCACCACAGCACGCCCCCTGCTAGGAGGTAGTCCCTTTCAAGGGAGCTTCGCCGTGTGCCCCACTTCCCTCTTGACCCTTTATGCTGGGTTTTTTGCTTCAGCAAGCTCTGCTGTGCTGACTCCTTGGTCAGAGCCTAGATTCCTCACCCGTTCCTCCTGATCCTCGTACTACGTGCACATAGTGTTCTGGATATAGTCGCTGAAGACAGTTCCCTGAGAAGGAGAACAGATAGAAGGTTCATTCATTCATTCATTCATTCATTCATTCAGCAAGCCTTTATCTGTTGTGTGTCAGATCTAGATGATAGGGACACAATCAGTCCCTGCCCTCAAGGAGCTTCTTCTCCTGAGAGAAGTGGGTGAGAGTTGCAGGGGTGGGGGAAGGGTGGGGGAAGTGCATGGAGGGGATTTACACCAATAAGTAGACACAAATATGCAAACCAATTCAGTGTACTATAGGGGAGGTAGAAGACCCTGATAACCAGGGTGTTACCAGACATGATTCTGGGGCCCCACTGTTTCAAAGACCCATAGCCCAGACCGCCCCCTCCCCCAAACAGTGCTTTCCAAAGTGTGTGTCCTCTGACTGCAAACTAACTCAGACTCTCATTTTCCCCCTGGAATCACAAGTCTGTTTTCATTATAAACCTGTGAGCCACGCAAGCCCCTAAAGGCATGTAAACTAACTCCCTGGTCCAGGAGATTTTAAAATTTACCTTGTAAACTTGCCAGTCAGAGCTGACGGGAGAGGTGGACTGTCAGGAGGGTGGCTTTATAAAGGATGCCGTGATTCAGCTGCGATCAATCACAGGGCAGCAGCTTGCCAGACAGACCCAGGGAAGGAGCCCGAGGAGGGGCCGTGGTGAGAGACGCTCTAGTCTGAGTGTTGGGTCAGATGTGAATGTTGGGGAGGCGGGAAGGCATGGAGTGGGGGAGATAGGGAAGATAAGACAGTGTATGAAGAAGGGTCCAACAGAATGGTGCAGATAAGAAAGTAGAGGGGCCTCAGAAGGGTCTGCCAGGGAGTGCACTGCCCTGGATGAGAAGCAGGAGTCAGAAGATTTGGGTTCTGCCACTTGCTTGCTGTGTAACCTTATCTGGCGCTCGACCTTCTCTGACCAAGGACGCATACATATGGGAGCCAGAAGGCCCTTCAGAAACCATCTCATCCTGTGTGCAAAGGGTTGGGAGCTTCATGAATGTTAATGGAATCAAATGTAGTCCAGACTTTTCCTTTTATAGAAGAGGAACCTCAAGGCCAGAGAAGTTGGGTGATTTGCCTCACATCACAGGGGTAAAAAGTAGCAGAGTCGGGATTTGAACCTGGATCCTCTGACCCTATGGCCAGTACTCCTTCTGCTATGTCATTTATGTACTCTCTTCTCTACTACCCTGGAGGCCTCTTGAAGGCAGAGCCTATGTCCTCATCACCTGTGTCTCTTTCCTGAGAAAAAAGCACAGTGCATTAATAGGTGTTCAGAAAATGTTCATTCGATGAATTACCGTTACCAGGACAGGCCAAAGTTCTACTGAACATATAAGAGGTCAAGAGGCAAGCGACTAGAAGTGACCAGGTTAAGGGCCTGGCTAGCCATTAACCTGGATGTTCGGTCCTTTAATAATGGAGGGTTGACCCTAATCAGAATCACTCTTTGAACCTCTTAGTTGCTTTGACTACCTTACCATGTATTCTGTGCCCCTTTTTGATACTGACTGTTGTTCAGATATACAGCAATGTGTATTCAGCCACTGCAACTTAATTAGATTCAATTTGTTAAACTAAATTATTAAAAACTGATTTGGAAAGAGTCTCTTGTCTCTGTCCCATCTGGTTTCCACTGTTTGCTCTGAAAATGGATTTGGAATCACACCATAAAGATATAGTAGGTCTGCTCTCTTCCCCCACCCCCAGGGCATTTCAGCTTAGGTTTCTTCATTTAATCTTCACCAGTGAGGCATTGATCTAAAAGCCAGGAGACCTGGGATCTATTTCTCTCTCCACCACTAAATCATCTGGGCAACTGACTTCACCTCTCTAGCCCTCATAGTCTTTATTTTCCAAAAATGGGGGATAAAACAGAAAATCTCTAAGGTCTGGTCAGTTCTGAGATATATTATTATAAGATCTTTCCAATACTTACACCTTGTGTTCAAAGGCCCCTTCTATGTGTTACGTTCTGGGTTCCAATGCCCCCTTTGGCTCTGATATTCTGTGTTCTAAAGCCTCCTCCAGCTCTGACATTCTGGGTTCCAAGGCCTCCTCCAGCTCTGATATTTTGGGTTCCAAGGCCTCCTCCAGCTCTGACATTCTGGGTTCCAAGGCCTCCTCCAGCTCTGGCATTCTGGGTTCCAAGGCCTCCTCCAGCTCTGGCATTCTGGGTTCCAAGGCCTCCTCCAGCTCTGACATTTTGGGTTCCAAGGCCTCCTCCAGCTCTGACATTTTGGGTTCCAAGGCCTCCTCCAGCTCTGACATTTTGGGTTCCAAGGCCTCCTCCAACTCTGGCATTCTGGGTTCCAAGGCCTCCTCCAGCTCTGGCATTCTGGGTTCCAAGGCCTCCTCCAGCTCTGACATTCTGGGTTCCAAGGCCTCCTCCAGCTCTGGCATTCTGGGTTCTAAGGCCCTCTCTGGTTCTGACAATCTAAGTTTTTGGGAATGTCTCTTTCTGCTCTGACTTTCTACATTCTAAAGTCCCTTCCCACTCTGACCGTCTGTAGTCTATAGCCCCACTCAGCTCTGAAATGTTCTGATGCCCCCTCCAGCTCTGACATCCTGTGTTACGATGTCCCCTCCAGCTCTGACATTCTATATTCTACGATGTCTTTGAATGTTGACATTCTTTGCTATGAAGTCCCTTACTTCTCCAACAGCCTATGGTTTGGTTCCCCTCAACCTTAAATATTCTATGATATGAATTTGTCTTAGGTCTTTGTGGGAGGGGGAGCTCCCCAGCAATGAAACATATGTTCACAAAATCCCAGGAGCTTTTCAGGGCCAAGAGAGAGGCCGGAAGGAAATTGTGAGGGCAGCCAAGAAAAGAACCAATGAAGACCACCAGGGCATAGATTCAAACATCAGTAGCAGGGTTTTCTGAGAACAGCAGCAGCGGGAGATTCCAAAACACTGGACAGAAGGAAAAATCAATTGACCACAACCTTAGTGCTGTCCAAGAGGAGCCTGTGACTGGGCTGTCATTTGTTTTTTTGTGCTTGACTTCTCTTATTTTCATAACACATCATGGTAATGGAACATTGTCTAGAGGCCATAGGGGAGCCCTCAGACATCAGGAACTTCTTGGCCATGTGACTGGATCATTGCCTGGGCACAAAGACAGCCTGGCACCATATTTCTTCATCATGGCAGGCTGCCTGCCAATCTGCCTCATGGTGCCCCTTCTCCTTTACCTGACCTGGGCTGCTGTCCCTGGGGTCCCAATGCCATAGTACTCCTTTAAGGGTTTTCTTTTCACCATGACCTTCCCCTACCAATCATCTCCCCCAATTCTACTTCCTGTGGTTTGTAAGGGAGTCAGCTGCTTGGGGGGGCATGGGCTGGCCTCTCTGGGGGAATGGCTGTCTCCTTTCCTTATGTGACTGTACCAAACTGTAGTGGGCTTTTCTGGGGCACCCAGGACACTCCTCCTGCACCCTGAAAGGAAACCTGGGATCACCATCTCTGCTATATGCACACAGACACATACATATGCACACCGCGTAGTGTCCCTGGGTCCCTAACCAAATTTTCCCTGGAGTCCAAACTCCTACTTATGGCTTTAAGGTGAGGCCTTCCTCAATCCATTGAAATTCCTTATTGTTTCAGCAGTTCTGGAGATGCTTGAGTTGAGCTGTGTCCTGGAATGTATGCCCTGATGTGATGCTTGACATCATGTGCTTTGAGGGCAGGTAAGAGGACAAGACCTGGATCAAATCAGAGGCCTGAATTTGAGTTCAAATCTTTCTTCTGACACTTACTCCCTTTGTGATCTTGGCCGAGTCTTACAATGAATGAAAAAGTGTAAAAGTCCAAAAACAAAGTGTTTGCATTCTAATGGAGGAAAGTCCAGGAAGGGGCGCTGTGGTTCCAGAAGATGCAGGTTCAGTGTGTGGGTGTCAGCAGCCCCCCCTGTAAAATGAGAGGTCAGGTTCTCATTGCCAGGAAGGCTCCTTCCACCGTGGAATCTGTGCTCCTGGGATCTCAGTAGTCCAGGAGGCCCATCTCTGGTGGGGGCCGCTGTTAGAGAAGAGCCCTCCTCATCTGCATCTCCCTGCCAGATCTAAGATTCTACACTGGAAGAGGCAGGACTGCACAGTGGTAAGAGCATCAGGCTCAGTATCAGGAAGTCTGGGTTTGAATCCTAATCTTGGGCACCTCATTTGATCTCTCCACACCTGTTTCCTGAACTGAAAAATGGGAAATGGCAATGGTTGACATGGGAGGCTCAAATAAGTTAATCCACAAAGAAGACACCTGTGAACCTTACATTCTGATCTTGTGCAGATAATGATGACACTGCCCTGCGTCTGGAAGGGGGCGAGCATCGAGGCCTAGTCAAAAAGAGCTCTGGATTGGAGGCCAGAAGAGCTGGGTCCTGGTCCTGGCCCTTACAGCTGGGTGACTCTGGGCAAAGTTATTTCACCCACACATATTTCACTTCCTTCCTATAAACTAGGAGTGACAACACCTCCCCTCGGCCATCACAGCATTGTTGGGACAGTCAAAGGGGCAAATGGATGGAAACGCTCCTTCTGATGTAGAAGAGACAGGTCCAAGTGTCAGCCGCTGTTCTGAAGGAGGAGCAAGCTGCAGAGTCGGCACGGCCTGTGCTGGGTCAGGAGTGGGGTGCTGAGGCCAGCATGTTTGTTTAATTCTCTGGGTCTCTGGGGAGCAGAATCACAAAAACATCTGGTCACCACCTGGTACTCGTGGTTGCCCCAGTGTGGCGGAGTGGAGAGATCACTGACTCTGGAGTCAAGGGCCACCTGCGTTTGGATCCCTTCACGACTGCTGACCCCTGATGTGGATGGACCCTAGAATGTAGAGCGCCAGAGCTATAAGGGTTTGGAGCACAGAATGTCAGAGCTAGGTGGGGCCTTAGAATATGGAATGGCAGAGTGAGAAGGGACCTTGGAGTATAGAATGTTAGAGGTACGTGGAGCCTTGGAATGTGTAAATGTTGCAGCTAGGTGGAACCTTACAACACGGAATGTCAGAGTTGGAAGATACCTGAGAGTAAGGAAAGTTGGAACTAGATGGGGCCTTATGGCACAGGGGATGCACAGTCTCAGCACTAGAAGGAATCTTTTTTGTTTTTTAAAGCAGACCTGTGCTTTCACAGTTGTTGGGAAACCCCTGCTGGGCAGTCTTTTTCACTGATGCCAAGTGGCCCATGGTCAGGAACTCATCTTGGGGAGCCGCCACGTACACTAGAGATGGGATGATTTGCCCGTCACTCAGCTAGTGTGAGTCAGAGGAAGCTCTTGAACCTGAACCCTCCTGACTCCCAGGCCAGTCCTCTCTCCAGCATGCCACTCACTCTGCCCACCCCCACCCCCACAGAAGCTTCATCTCATGCTGCCCTTTCATTTCAGAGATGTAAAGTGCTACATATCATCTCTAAATCTGGGGAACTCTTCACTAAGATCTCCCTTTGCATCATGCCACTACCCAGGGTTTCCCCTGGAAGCATCAGAATTTGTTTCAGTCTTCACAGCAAAAAGAAAAAGCCCCTTGGTTCTCATGTAAGCAGAAAACAGAAGAGCCATCAAACCAAGCCCCCTTCCCTCTCCAGTGGGCCTGTCTTCCCTCTTGGCCTCTCCAGCCCAGGCCTCCCGACTTCTGCCATACTTCCTCTATCTGGGGATCAGTCTCTCCATCTGTAAAATGGGGCTATTGATCCTTTGGGTTCATTCCTGCTCTCCACCACCTCGGCCTGGCCTGGCCTGTACATCTACGTCTCTGCCCCCTCCTTATTGCCAACAAGGGTGCTGTTGGCAACCTTCCTCTTCAGAGCCCATCCTCTCCTGCTGTTGATCCCTGACCTACACTCAGTGCCTCCACTCAGTCCATCACAATTGGTCGCCCAGGAAACAGCAACGTCGACACAAATGGAGGCTTGTGACTCCAGGTAGGGGAATGAGCAGCTGGAACAGAGGAAGGCCTGTACATACCCATCTCCTCAGAAGAACAAAAAACAAGAAGATTGTGGCGATCCACCCAAGCCAATTTTCTTCTAGGTCCTGTCTTTTTTCCCTCGAGTTCCCCCAAGCTTTGGCAGATCCTGGGCACTGTGGGAAGCTGGCTGTCCCCAGAAACTGATGTGAAAATTAAAAATAAAGATCGACTTTACACGAAGAAAATCTAGCATGACAACACTAATCACTCAAACCAGGTTTGCTCAGCAGATTGCACATTTGTTTGTCTAAAGAGGGTTTGGAGTAGGGGAGGGGGAATTACCATCTTGTCAAAGGGTTTGGGGAAATGTGTTTTCCTTGGAGAAGTTGTAGTTCCTGCATTCCCTGGTGAGTCTTTTCCCTCAGGTATTTTTGTCTTCTATGGTAGTGTCCATCTGTCTTGACAGGGGTCCTTCAGACTGGGACCACGGCTAAAAGTCTGTAAGGTCTGCCCCTCACACACCTATGAAGTCCAGCTCCATCCAATTCAATTTAATGAATCAAACCCTGATTAAGTGTAGCCTATATACAAGGCCCTGTGGGGAACAGATTCATAGACGTAGGCCTGGAAGGGACCACAAAGGCCACTTTGTCCAACCACCTCTCTTTACCAATAGGTGGAACCTTAGAACATGGAATGTCAGAGCTGGGAGTGAGGTCAAGCAAAGTGAAGCTATTTTCCTAAGGCCACACAGCTGATGGGTGTCGGAGGTCAGGCACAAACCCAAGATCTCTGACTCCAGGGTCGACAACCATGTTGCTGTTGTTGTTCAGTCACATTCGACTTTTTGTGACCCATTTGGGATTTTCTGGGCAAAGATACTAGAGTGGCTTGCCATTTCCTTCTCCAGTTCATTTTACAGATGCCAAAACTGAGGTAAACAGGGTTAAGGGACTTGTCCAGGGTCACATAACTATTGTCTAGGACTTGATTTGAACTCTGGTCTTCCTGACTCCAGATCTGGCACTCTACCCACTGCGCCACCTAACTGGACGATGCAGTTAAGCACTGGACTAGCCGAGAGGGGCCTTTGAATATAGGGTTTTCAAATTGACATCTTTTGTTTTTATATCATCTTCATCTCCAAATACATCCTCCTCCTCCTTTCTCTATCCAGAGAATCACCCTTGTAACAGAGAAAAAGAGCAGGCAAAAAAAAAGGAATCTAACAAAAATAATCAGTACATCCGCTGACTCTAATAGCATATTCTATTGTATTCTGGTATAATTAATAATAATAATAATAATTTATAATAAAAAATAAAAATAATAATATTATATTCTAGTATAATAGTATATAGTATTTCATCCCCATAGTCCCCCACCTCTGCAAAGAAGAGAGAGAGAGGTACATTTCTCTTCTCTTTTTCCTGGATAATTTTGGCCATTCTGTAACATTGCCAGTCATCTTGACTTTTGTCCTGCCACTAGTCTTCGATGACTGGAGGAGAAGGTAAGGCCGATAACTGCACATCCCTGCCCCACTTAAATCCAAGTCACATTCAAGTCAAGACATCACCTTCCTGATGTCATTGGTCCTTTTCAAGAATGAAGGATGAACAATAATGTAGCTCATGAATCTAATATTAAAGTTGGAAAGGACCCTTAAAATCCTTTGGTTCCCCAATTTTCCAGATGAACAAATAGGCAAGGAGAGGGAACATGACCTCCTCTTGGTCATGCAGTGAGTCGTGTAAAGGGCTGGCACCAGACCCCAGGCTCTTCAGCCGGAGAATCTTCCATCATACCACCCAGCGGTATCCTTCACACAGCAGGCACAAGTGCTGCCAGAAGGGCCTTCGTGGGGACACACTGGGTCAGTCTGCCTGTGCTCTCCCTCTACGTTCCTGAAGACAGCAGCCCCAGACTCTGCTCCTCATTCGCCTCTAGCTTTCTGGGACTCCTCCTCTTCTGCCCATGACCTTCCTTTACTCTCTACTAATATTCTTAATCAGTCCCAAGAATCAGCAGGTGGCATGGATAAGGTTTTTCAGAAAAAAATAAGTAATGAAGGAAAGTGTATGGGGGTGGAAGTTGAAGGGGGAGAGGGTAGTAATAAGAGCAAAAATTTTAAAAGAGTAAGCCTTAGAGGTGGATAAGAAGGAGAGGCTCAGCCGGGGGCATGATGAGAACACAGACTGTTTTGTTACCTCTTCCAGGAACTCCAGGCAGCTTGGGATGAGGCTTCATTAAATCGGGCCTTATTTGTGAGCCCAGCACTTCAGGGTGAAGGGGTTTTTGAAGCTAGGGAAGCAGTGAGCTGCCTAATGATGGAGTAATTAGAAAGCCCAACCTTGCAAGATCTGGGGAAATTGATTTGCTCGGTGCCATTTTTCCTAATGAGAGTCATGAATCTGTGTTTGCCATCCTGTCCTGACTCTCCCTCCCCACCGTGAATGAAGGCGATGGCATCTTTACAGACGGTGCTGTCATCAAGCCCAAGTTCCTGGGGCCATGGGGGTGGGGTGGGGAGAAAGGGGATGTTTCCATTTGGAAATGCCCTTGGTGAAGGAGGTCACTGGTATTCAGAGCTGGGGAATGAGTCTATCTTTTAACAGTTGTCTGTGGACAGCTCCCAATGGGGGCGATGGGGGTGGGGGTGGGGAATGGAGGGAGGAGGCGTCTGTGCACTTCAAAGAGAGTGCCAGCCAAACAGTTTATTGCCAGCAGAAAGACAATTCCTTGGTTGCTTTCTTTACAAGGGAAAAAAAGGATAAATAAAAGCTTCCAATTAAAATGAAAACTTAATTGTTTTCACATACTGGCTTTCATGAGGCTTTAACTGAAATGAAAGGGAATTATGTAGGAAAAAAAAAAAGCTATGCTGTATGCAACAGGGGAGAACTTCATGGTATATAATACATGCCCGAGGGACAGCTACAGTGCATACATTGTGGGGAGAAAATGAAGAGTAGGCTGTTATAGTGGCTATTCTTCCAAATTAATGGAAGCGCCATGGGAGAAGAGACTGTTTCAAGTTTTGTCCTTGGAACCCCAGTGCCTATGGGGCACAATCCCTGGCAAGTAGTAAATGTTTTTGATTGATTTGATTTGGTCTTACTGGTAGATCAGGGGAGACAAGGATTGTGTGTGGACTGAGGATGCAGATACCTGGAAGGGATCTTAGAACAGAGAACAGAGAACACCAAGACTGGAAAAGGTATGAGAACATAAAATGTTGGGACTGGATGGCACTTTAGAACATAGAACAGATAGAGCTAGGGCAAGAAGGGTCCTCAGGCCACCCAGATGGCCTCTTCATTCTACAGATGCCATCCCATGTCCATACTCAACTCTGGACTCATTCTGAGCTCATCCTTAGGGGGCTTCTCTCTAGAAGTTTCCATTTGGCTTATACCCTGACCCAGAGTTTCCTCTGGAAACATCAGAATCGTGTTCCAAAACCATGCAAGTTTTCAGACTAACAAAATATAAAAAATAGGGCAGGTTTTCTTCATCTAAGAGAAAACACAAAAGACTCATATACCAGCCAATAGCGATCAAACCAACTCCTCTTCCCTCTCCAGTGGACCTGTCTTTCTCAAGGCCTTATAGAATCCTCTAAACTTAGAGCATTAATCTGGGGGGAGCACTCATGTAAAGGAAAAGCACTGCTTTTAGTAGTATATATAACTCCTGTTATAAGAGGGCTGATCGACCCTCTGGATGAGTCCCATCTTCCCTAGAAGCTTGTATAGTTACTCTTGACTTGTACTGTACCCTGCCCTCTCCGCAATAAAGAAAGAACCTCAGGCTTACTAGAGAGTTGATCTGCAGACCTGAATTATCTGCAGACCTGAATTGTCTGCATAACTCACAGGACCAGTGAAGGACAGAGTCTGAGTTTATTCCACTTGTTGATAGCTTTGTGCCTCATGGCTCTCATGGGCTAGCTTCCTCAGCTCATGGTGTAAGCCAGGTCCTTGACTTGCATCAGGAACTCTTACTTTGTCTAGGAACAGCTCTGCAAATCCACTATTGTCATATCCTAGCCAGCCCAGGCTTGGCCCAGGAAGTCCACTACTCCCACCCCTGTTTTCTGCCATCTTGGGATCATGAACAGGGAGGGGATGAGTAGAGTAGAAGCACCTGGTTATGCATGTTTCTCCCAGGGAAACAAGTCAACGCCTCTGCAGAGCCCCTTTCCTTTGTGTCTGACCTCTCTCTCCAGTCTTCTCTAGTCTATGAGAGCCTTCTTTTAAAGGCCAAGTACTGGTCATCAACTTGAGTCTTGAGACACAAGAGGGTTCCAAGCACATGCCTATACTACTGCACAGAGTAATACTCTCTGAGTCCCAGACAAGGGAAGAGAGTTAACCAAGGTCATACAGCTTTTGAGAAATGAAATGTCTTTTTTTTTTTTTTGCTTTTTGGAGGGCAGTTGGGGTTAAATGACTTGCCCAAAGTCACACAGCTAGTAAGCATGTCAAGTGTCTGAGGTCAGATTTGAACTCGGGTCCTCCCGACTCCAGGCCCAGTGCTCTACTCACTGCGCCACCTAGCCACCCCAGAGGTGAAATGTCTATGTGTGTATTGGCAAGGGAGATGGAAAGGAGAGTAAACATTATCTGTCATGTTTACAGTGGGGGGGAGGGGGAATCTCCGCCCAAGAGAATAGATTGGAGTAGATCATAGGTTCTTAATCTTTTTTTCTGTCATCTATCCCTTTGGTAGTCTGGCGAAGCCCATGGACCCTTTCTTCGACAATTGTTGTTAAATGCATAAAATAAACTACATAGGATTACATAGGAAACCGATTATATTGAAATACAGTTAACATATTTTTTAAAAACTGGAGAAATGTTAATTACTCATGAGTAATATATAATATAATTCAATATATAATAAAAATGACAATTCTATCTAAATTGATTTACTTATTCAATGCCATACCAATTAAACTATCAAAGAATTACTTTACAATGCTAGAAAAAATAATAACAAATTTCATTGGGAAGAACGAAATGTCAAGGGTCTCAAGGGAATTTATGGAAAAAAGCGGGGGGGGGGGGGGGGGGAGAGAAGAGGAAATGGGCCTAGCAGTACCGAATCTCAAATTATTCTACAAATGACAATTATCAAAATAATTTGTTTAAGAAATATAAAACAGATGAGGTTCACAATATGCAGAAAAGCACGGTAATCTAGTGTTTGATAAACCCAAAGATCCCAGTTACTGGGGCAAGAATTCACTATTAGACAAATAATGTTGGTAAAACTGAAAAGCAGTCAGACAAAAACTAGATATAGACCAGTATCTCATACCATATGCCAAGACAGGCTTCAAGGGAGTACATGACTTAGAAATAAAGGATGACATCATAAACAGATCAGTGTAGGTCTGTGGCTAGGGTAAGAATGAATGACCTAACGAGATAAGAAGGCTCACAGAAGGTAGAATGGACAATTTTGATTACATAGAATTTTAAAGGTTATACAGCTAAAATTAGAAGAGAAGTAGGTAAATGGGGAAAAATCTTTGCAATATGTTTCTCTGAGAAAGGTCTTACTTCTAAGATACATAGGGAACTGATTCAAATTTATAAGAATAAGAGCTGTTTCCCAGTTGATAAATGGTCAAGGGATTTGAACAGGAAATTTTCAGAGGAAGAAATCCAAACTAATAATAGACATCACTAAAATTAAAGAAATGGAAATTAAAACAATTCTGAAATGCCCTTCGTAGCCATCAGATTGGCAAAGTCAACCAACAAAGGGAAAATGCCAAATGCTGGAGGTACTATGGGCAAATAGGTATGTTAATGCACTATTGATGGAGGTGTGAACTGGTACAGCCATTCTGGAAAGCAATTTTGGAACTATACCCCCAAAATTATTGAACTGTGTGTTACTTTTGACTCAAGGATACCACTACCAGGCCTATACCCCAAAGAGATCAAAGGAAAAGGAAAAAGGACTCTTGTACAACAGTATTTATATCAATTCTATTTACAGTGGCAAAGAATTAAATACTGAGGAGGTAGATGCCCATCAATTGGGGAAAGGCTGAACAAATTATGGTATATGAATGTAATATGGTAATACTACTGTTAAAAGAAATGAAAGGAGCAGTTTCAGAGAAATCTGGAAAGACTTGTATGAACTGATGCAAAATGAAGTGAAAAGAACCAGGAAAACAATTTATACAATAACAATATTGTAAAGACAATCAACTTTGAAAGTCTTAGGAACTCTGATCAACACAATGATCAACCATGATTTCAGAGGATTCGTCATGAAACAGGCTACACACCTCCTTAAAAAGATGACAGATTCAGAATGCAGATTGAGCCACAAATTTTTTAGGCAAGGAATTTGTTTTGCTTGATCATACATATTTGTAACAGGGGATTGTGTGTTTTGTGCTTCCTCAATGGAAGAAGAGAGAAGATGGATCTTCATTAAGAAAAAGTTTAATTTAAAAATTAATTTTAAATTAATTTTAAAAATAGTTCATGGACCCAAGGTTAAGAAGCAAATGAACTAGACAATTTCTAAGGTCCACCTTAGCTCCAGTTGGTAAAGGAAGGCTTCACAGAGGAATTAAGAGATTTCCAACTGGATTGTGAAGGTTTGTAGTCCTGTGGCACAAGAACATCTGCCCCATCACCTAACCTTGTTTCCATGGCCTTTTCTAATTGGCCACCAGTCTACCTTATCTGCTTCTTCCCTCTCTGAATCCTGTGCTCTGGTCAAACTAATTTATTCACTAACTCATGAACATGACTTATGTGATCCAATTATACTTATGGACTTTACTCGCCTAGATTCCCCCACATACCCCCCCCCCCCAACCAACCACTGCTACAGTCTTTTACAGTCTGGCTTAGAAGCCTTCCAGGATCATCTTCAGCTGAAGCTACTCATCATGGCAAGATGAGTAGAGTGCAGGGAACAATTGCAGGAGACACGGGAGGAAGCATGACTTATTTCATTTGGTAGCTACTTAGATTTATGGGTGAGGGAAAACGAGTAGTTGGAGATTACTCTAGGCTGTGCTCATGGGTGACTGCAAGGACGGAAATAGCCTCTGAAAATGTAGGAAAGCTCAGAAAAGGGACGGCTTGGGGGGAAATGATCTTGCGTTCCAATTTATACTTGCTGAGTTCAAGATACCTGTAGAACATCCAGTTTTAAATGTCCAGTAGGCCATTGGAAATACAAGATGACAGTTCAGATGAGAGATTGGGGCTGGAATTATAGATCTGGGGGTGAACTGCAGAAAGATGATCAATGAACCTATGGAAGGAAGGAAACAAGAATTTGTTTTGTGCTTACTCCGTGACAAGCACCATGCTAGGAATACAAATACAAAGCAAATCTTTCATTCATTCACTCACTTGTTCATTCCCTCATTCATTCCACACATTCATTCATTCCCTCACTCATTCATTCCACACATTCATTCACTCACTCATTCATTCACTCACTCATTCATTCCCTCACTCATTCCCTCACTCGTTCATTCATTCCACACATTCATTCCCTCACTCATTCATTCCCTCACTCATTCATTCATTGCACACATTCATTCACCAGTATTTTCCTGAGCACCTAAAATGTAGAAGACCTTGTACTAGAGAGATACTGGAGGGATTCAAAGCTGTATGAGAAATGGTCTATTTTCTGGGTATCTTCTCTTCTCTGTGGAGAAGACCAAAGCTCAGTGAACTAATATTCTAAGGGCCTGAATGGAACTTCTTGGCAGAGTTTGCCCTGTCCTACAACTCACATGTGCAGTCAAGGAGACTCAGAGACTTCAAAATAAAAACTCACTAAATTAGCACAGATCCATAGGCCTGGAATAAGAAAGGGATGAATCCAGAGTGGAAAGAGCCTCCCCTGCTACCGACTTGTCTGCCCGTGGTCATGTCATCCAACTTAGTCTTAGCTTTCCTATGAAGGGGGTTGGACACAGTGACCTCTGGGGTCTCCCTACATCTGATGAGAACAATAATAACCACTCCCATCTCCTTGTGGTTGTTTGACTCACAGTGTGCTTTCCTCATAAGATCATAGACGCAGACCAAGAAGGGTCCTCAGAGACAGCCCACTCCTTTTGTAGAGGAAGAGATAGAAGGCTAGGGAGTTCGAGAAACTCATCCAAGGTCACCCATGTAATAGCAGTGGATGCTTACATCCTCATACCAGACCTCTGAGGTGAGCAGTCCAGAGGTAGACATAGAGGGGAAGAGGGAACGATGTGACCTGCCATGGCCACATAGCTAAGAAGTGTCACAGGTGGTATTTCAACTGTTGTCTCCAATTCCATCTTTGCTCCTGGCATATCATGCCAAGGCCATGTCAGACCTTTAATAATCTACAGGAAAATAAAGCCACCAGTAACAATCCTTTATTTGTCTCAGAAGAATGACCCCATGCCCCTCCACCCCCACATTACCACATTCTCACCCAGCCCTGGAGCCATAGAATATGGGAAGAGTGAGTAAACTGTTTGTGTTCAGGTAAACTGATAGAGAGCCCAGGAAGCTCATGACGTGATAGAATTATAATTTTACAGCTAGAAAAGGCCTCAGAGCTCATCTAGTCAGGAGGTTATTAACATTTTGTGAATCATATGCCCCTTTCACCAGCCTGACAGTCTATGGACCCCCACTCAGAATATTGATTTTAAGTGTTTAAAATACCTCAGAGACCATCTAGTCCAATACCTTCATTTGATGACTTTTTAGGGTATCCACTGTGAGTGGAGAGAAGGGGATAGATATAAGAAATGACAGGAAGTGCCTGACTCCAAACCGAAGGCTCCAGAGCCCAGTCCCCAAGCTGCAAGCCAGCGCTGGTGAGAGGTGGCTGAGTTGTGGTAACACCACCGAGCTTAGCAGCTCCTAGGATGTGAATGGCCAGCATCTGTTTCCAGGAGAACAAAGAGGAGCCATCCACACACCCCTCTCCACCCATCCAAGCAGGGGTGCAGCACAATTTATCCTTTAAAAGTAAAGTAGCAGTAAAACCTTTATTGCCCCCACAGCCTCGAAGGAGGCTTTTCTTCAACACCATGTAACACGTTTGTGAGTTTATGTCCATCTCCTGGTCTCCTGTTTCTCCTGCGCTTTGTCCTCTGCCAAATGCATTTGTTTCTATGGCAACAGGACAGAGGGCAACAGCATCCTCACTGAGAGGCTGGGGTTCTTTTAATGCAGCCCTGCAAGGTAGCACAGGCCTGGGGGCCTTGGTCAGAGAGAAATTAGGCCACAAAACGAGTGAAATCTGGCAGTGACAGCTGTGCTTCTCACAGAATCACTGTGGGTGCTCAAAAAGAATAAAACTACATTTCTTCTGGAATGGCCTTTAATACAAAATAATAAAATAGCCTATAATACAGATTTATCACAACAGATTCAGAACAGCCACGTCTCCAAGCCCAGAATCCTAGCATTAGAAGGAGCTCCAGAGGCTTTCTAATCTAACCTAACCTAACTGGGACTAGATCCCCACCTGCAGCTTCCTCGAGCAAATGGTCTTCCCGCCTTTGTCCTGTAGACTCCCAGTGATGGGGGCTTACTTACTTTCTGAGGCAGCCTGTTCCACTTTGGGACAGCCATAATGGTCAGGAAATTGGCTTTTTCCCCCTTGACATCCAACTGAAACCTGCTTCTCCACACCATCCACACGCTGCTCCCTGTTCTACCCTCAGTGGCCAAGAAGAACAATCCATCGTGTGTTTACCAAGCACCTCGTGGTTATTGTCAGCCTCCACACTGAACTGAATTTCCTGTAGGCACTTAAAGGGTACAATCAATGTCATTAAGTCAATAAGCATTTATTAAGCTCCTACTAGGTTCCTGGCTATGCAAAGTATTAAATACAAGGCTCTGGAGCCAATGACACCTTATTAATCAATCACCCAGTCAATCACCAAGCATTACTACATGCCAGAAACAGTGTTAAGAGCTTTTGTTAAGAAAAACAAAACAATGCCTAGCCTCAAGGAGATTACATTCTAGTATGCACAGCACATGAATTTACTTTACATCTTTTTGGCTCTTTCAAAGTTTACAAAGCAATATTCTTTTTTCTTTCTCTTTTTGGAGGGGGAAAGGGAGGGCAATTGGGGTTAAGTGCTTTGCCCATGGTCACACAGCTAGTAAGTGCTAAGTGTCTGAGGTCACATTTGAACTCAGGTCCTCCTGATTTCAGGGCTGGCATTCTATTCACTTCACCACCTAGGTGCCCCAAGCAATTTTCTTGGCAGAGATACTGGAGTGGTTTGCCGTTTCCTTCTCCAGCTCATTTTACAGATGAGGAAACAGAGGCAAACAGAGTTAGGTGACTTGCCCAGGGTCACAAAGCTAGTGCGTGTCTGAGGCCAGATTTGAACTCAGGAAGATGAGTCTTCCTGACTCCAAACCCAGAGCTCTGTGCACTGTGGTGCCACCTAGCTGTCCTCACTGTCCTGTAAGGTATCTAATCCTATAATCACAAAATCTCCAGGGCCAGAGCTCTATCCATTATACTACCTAACAGGCTCACATGAAGAAACTGAGGCTTAAATTAGTCAGTTAAGTGACTTGTCCAGGGCCATTTATTTATTATAAATGACTAAGACAGGATTTGAACATAGGTCTTCCTCACTCTAAGTCTAGCCTGCTGAACATTTTGTAGTAGATCTTCCTAAACTTAGTCTGTTACCTTGGATAACTATAGAAGGCTGGACCCCAGTTAGAAAAACCTGAGTTCAAATCCAGGCCCTAATACTAACTGACTTTGTGGCCCTAGGCAAGTTGATTAATTACAACCTGCCTCAGTTTCCCCATCTGTAAAACAAAGATAACAACGGCACTTACCTCCCAGAATTGTTAGGAGAATCAAGTGGGATCACATATATCGTGCTTTGCAAACTTTAAGTGGCTATTACTGATCTACCTCTCTTCCCCTGGTTTCAAGTTTCCACTCCTCTATTAAATTAGGGAGAGACTGGACTAGATGATCTTTGAGTTTCCTTCCAACTCTAAATCCTATGAAGAATGGCTAGAAAACTGGAATCAGGAAATAGAACAAGGCAAAATGGCGACCAGGGGGAGGGAAGGAGCCTCAGATCTGACTTCTGGGGCTGCCATGTTGTAGCAAATTCTCTGTCTAGGTACAGGTCCTGGGGGCCCTGCAGCTTCTTTATCCAAGAGTTGAGGACATTTTCTAAGTCCATGCCTCCTGTCAGTTTGGTTTTCAATGTTTTCTTTGAGCCTAAAAGTAGAATTCCATTGGGGATAAAGTTGGGGATAAAAGCTGGAATCCTGTGTGTGTGTGTGTGTGTGTGTGTGTGTGTGTGTGTGTGTGTGTGTGTGTGTGTGTGTGTGTGTGTTGAGAGCAAGAGGGGCTGAATTCCTGTGCACAGCCTGCCCTGTGCTCCTGAGCTGTGGAGATAAATGCAGTATTGAGCTGCCAGGGCTTGGTATATGAATTATACATCGGAACATATCACAGCGCTTCTCCCCAACAACTCACCACATGACAGTTGGCTTTAATGAGGGGTCAGACAGCTGGATCCTCACTTAATACTCTGAAAACCTACCCCCTCTTTGTCCATCCAGCAGAAGGAAATTGCCAGACATCAAAAGAGCCCCAAGACCCTCTGGGAGGGAGCAGCTCTTTAAAAATAGATATAATGGAGAGGAGGAAACCACTGGACAGAACTTTCACTCCAATTATTACGAAAGGTTGTGCAACATGCAAGCCTTTTAACCTGTCAGCCCTCGGGCCAGAGACAGACCCTCTGCCGAGTTTGTTCGGAGGGGCTTAGCCATGGCAAGCACAAGCATGGAGCTCACAGCCAAACCTGAATCATGGAATCATAGATTTAGGGCCAGGAGGGAAATGAGAGGACATTGAGTCCAACCCCCAGCCCATTTTGCAGATGAGGAAATTGAGGCACAGATAGGCCAAAATGACCTGCCCAGAGTCACACGTGTCTGAAATAGGATTTGAACAGAGTCCTTCTGACTCTGCATCCGAGGTTTTCTTAAATCGAGGGCTAAGTTAATGAAGGATGGCCCTGCTCAAGGGAAACTCAACCATACATGCCCTCCCTTGTCTGGAGGATCAGTCAGCAAGGTGATGTCTCAGCTAGTAAGTGACTGAGACAAGATTCAAATTCAAATTCAGGTCTCCAAATCCACTTCTTTCTGTATCTCTGTCTTTGTCTCCCTCCCTCCCTCTCTTTCTCTCTCTCTCTTTCTCTCCTCTCTCCCCCTCTTTCTCTCTGTCTCTCTCTGTCTCTGTCTCTCTGTCTCTGTCTCTTTCTGTCTCTGTCTGTCTGTCTCTGTCTCTGTCTCTCTCCCCGCTCTCTTCTCTCCCTCAGTCTGTCTCTCTCTGTCTCTCTCTGTCCTCTATCTCTGTCTGTCTCTTTCTGTCTCTATCTCTCTGTCTCTGTCTCTCTCTCTGTCTCTCTCTGTCTCTGTCTCTCTCTCTGTCTCTCTCTGTCTCCCCCCCCCCCCAGCCATTTCAGTCTTCTCTGACTTTCCATGAGCCCATTTGGGGTTTTCTTGGCAGACACACTGGAGAGCTTTACCATCTCCTTCTCCAGTTCATTTTATAGATAAACAAACTGAGGCAAACAGGGTTAAGGGACTTGCCCCAGGTCACTCAGCTAGGAAGTGTCTGAGTCTGGATTTGAACTCAGGAAGAGGAGTCTCCTTGACTCCAGGCCTGGCAGTCTCCCCACTGTACTGCCTAGTTATATGTGTGAATATACACATACATATACATATGCATATAACATATATGTATACATATACCCTTATAAAATATATCACATATACATACCCATACATATCTAATATATTATGTATATGTATGTGTGTGCAGGGATACATGTATATATTCATACATGTACATGTGTGCATGTACATATATACACATATATGAATGGCATGACCAATGTGCGGATTTGTTTTGCCTGACTGTGTTTGTCATCAGGCTGTTTGGTTGGTTTTTTTCAGGCTGGGGTGGGGGAAGTGAGAAAGAAAGAAAGAAATGCTTGTTAAATGAAAAAATAAAGTTAAAAACAGATCCTATGATCACTCTAACTGTGGAGAAGTCCTGTTACCTCTTTAAATACCCATTTCCTCATCTGTGAAATGGGGGGAACATTCCTTGATCTACCCATTTCAGAGAATTGTTTGGATGAAAGTGCTTTGCACTTAAAAGATCATTTACAGCAATAGGAACTCACAGAGGAGTGAGATCTGGAAGGAAAACATGCACATTATGTCCAAAGCAGGCAAAAACAGAGCACAATTAGTCTGGAAGGTAGATCAAAGCCAGATTGGGAGTGATCTTAAATGCTAGGGAGGTATTTCAACTCTCATTGTTGAGGTGTTGGGGAACCACGAAAAGTTTTATAATAGACCATTAACATGAACAGCCTTGAGCATGAGGAAGATTGATAGGTAGCTCTGGGAAGGGTGGGTTCAAAAGGGGAGTGATCACATAGGAAGACCACCCAGGAGGTCATTGCAATAGACCAGATGACAGGTCATAAGGTTTGAACTGTTGTTGTGACCAATGGAGGGGATGGAAGTGAGAAATAATATAGAGAATGGGAGAAGGAAGATTCAGAGGACTCCCAGGGTTTGGACCTGGATGACGGGGAGAGTGTCCGTACCATCAGAAACAAAAAAGGAAGCTGGGAGGAGCAACATGTTCAGAGGAAAAAGAGTGAATACAGAACATAATTTGGAGCTGTCCATCACCTAGCATGGCATGCTACACATAGTAGGGACCCCAGAAACCCTTGTTGAATTGAATATTCAGCAGACAGTTGGAAATAATGACAATAGTAATAGAAATCATAATAATTTCTTTCAAAGTCTAGAGTCCTAGCAGAGGAGATCAAAATCATGTGGAACAGGATGTGGTATACATTGTACTTCTCATCCTGTCTGCTTCTGCTGCTGCATTGTACTGAGGATGCTGGCAGGGCACCCACAGGGGATGGGCTGACATCCTGATACTGTTATTCAGCTACCAAAAACAGCGTTGTGGGGTTTTTCAATCTACCTGAGCAGCAGTCCATAGAACTTTAGCAGGATACCAACTTATTCCAGGACTGTTTCTATCTGAGCCCCATCAAAAAAAAAATAACATAAATAAAACTATAATAATAGTTGACATTTACAATATACGTATCTATCACTCTATGGTTTGTAAATCATTTTTATATGTTATGTCCTTTAGAAGTGAAGTATTGTCTTGTAATGAGAAGAACCCTCGTCTGGGGGTCTGGAGAGACTAGGTTCATGTCCCCATCTCCAACATTTACCTGCGATGTGGATAGGGCTTGTAGCTGTATTTCATCATACAGGTCACTCCTAGGTGAGGGAGGGAATTCCCTCTAGCAATGCAGGTCAGCATCTGTTCTGTAACTTAGAATCTTAGAGAATTTCTGAGAACATTGGAAAGATCAAATGACTTTCTTAGGGTCAAACAGAGGTGGGGGCTGAGCCCATGTCTTTATGGCTTTAACACTAATTTTCCATCTACTGTGCTAAGCTGCCTTACCTCAGTTTCTTCATTTTGTAAAAGAGTGATAAAAATGGCTATCATGCCTCCATCGTAGAGTTGTAAGGCTGCTGGGTAGCACAGTGGTTTGAGTGATGGATCTGGAGTCAGAAAGATTGTGACCTACACGGTAATCTAGTTCAGTCATCATCATCATCATCACTAGCATTTATTTATACAGTGATTTAAGTTTGCAAAGCATTTTACAAATATGATCTCATTTGATCCTCACAAAAACCCTGAGAGGACGGTGGTGTTATTGTCCCCATTTTACAGCCCAGGAGACTAAGGCACAGAGAGGTTCAGTGATTGCCCCATGGTTGATCAGTGTCTGAGGTTGGATTTCAACTCAGGTCTTTCTGACTCCAAGTCCAGCACACATACATGGGGGGAAGGGGTGGCATGGAGGAAGGAAAGAAGGAAAGAAGGAAGGGAGGGAGGGAGGAAGGAAGGAAAGAAGGAAGGAAGGAAGGAAGGAAGGAAGGAAGGAGAGAAAAAGAGAGAGAGAAAAACAGAGTTAGCCTTGAAACTAGGAAGACCTGAGTTCAAATCCCACCTATGACACATCCTGGCTGTGTAATACTGAGAAAGCCATTTAAAACTCTCAGTGCTCTAGGCAATTCTTAGTGTAAGATGCAAAGAAGGAGTCAACAGGCAACTCTCCATCTATCTACCTCTATCATCTATCTCTAACTTCTCTCCATCTGTCTGTCTTCAACCCTGAAAAAGAAAGTCTATAGGTTTGGGTTTTTTTCTTCCTTCACCGAGAAACCAGAGGAAGAAACAAGCTAGAGTCTAGGCACTCGACTGACATTGTTTCAGATGATATCTAATAGAAGGTCTTCAGCAACATAACAAAAGTGGGTGCTCCAGTTTCTCTGTGCAATGGTCAATAGTCAAAAAAGGATGGAGCTGGAAGGGCTCTTCATACCTGTTGCCCTGGAAGGCCAGTCCAGTGCAGGGGGAGGGCTCTGCATTTGGAGTTCCTGGAAAAGGTTCAGACTTGACTTTGCCCTTTGCAACATTTGTGACATTGAGCAAATCAGGCAGTCATTTATTATAAAATTATAAAATCATTTAGGAAGCACCTACAATGTGCCAGGCAGTGGGTTAAGCCCTCGGGATACAAAAAGAAGCAGAAGGCAGTGCCTGCCCTCTGAGAGCTCCCAATCTAATGGAAGTCACATTGGACCTCAGTTTCTTAGAGGGTCAGACTATCAGTGCTTCTTAAACTGTGGGTCATGACCCCATATGGGGTCCAAAAATGAATTAAAAATCAAACGCGTAATGAATCCAAGGTGTTTCTGGCAGCGCTTGCCCGTGTTGCATCTCGTAACTTTACTGCAACCTAGGTTCTGGACACAAAGCATATGCACTTTGCACTGCCAGTGCCCTTGGGACACACAATGCAACGAACGCTGCTGAACCTCAAAAATGGATCATGAGTGAAAAAAGGTTTGAGAAGCCCTGGACTAGGTGACCGCTGAGGTCCCTTCCATCTCTAACCACGTGAAGGTAGGACAAAGAACGTCCGAGCAAGAAGGGCACTTAGCACATAGAATGGCAGAGCCCAGGCCAGGGATTCTTCCCTTTGTTGTATGCCCGACTCTTCAGGCAGCTGTTTAATGAAGCACTGGAATGCCTTCTCCAAATCATGTTTTAAAATGTGTAAGATAAAATACATGGGATTACAAAGGAAACCATTTCTTTTGAAATAAAGTATTTTTAAAACCCAAATCAGGGACCCCTTGCAATGTATCCACAGACCTCAGGTTAAACTCCTTTATCCAGCCCATGCCTGAAACCTGAAAGCCCCCTACGTCTCTGTCAGACAATGAGTGGTACAGCTTCCAATGGGAAATCCACTGCACCTCGAGGCAGCCCATTCCAACTTCGGACTGCTTTCATCCCTAGGAAGTGGTTCTCAATATCGAGTAGAAATTGACCTTCCTCCACTTTTCACACACTGACTCTGTTCTGCCCCCTGCCACCACCTCAGATAAGTTGGCCACTGTGACATCCCTTCCAATATTTGAAACCCACCAAGCAACTATCTGTGAGTTATTTTTACCCCACTTACAAACAGATGTAATCATCCTTGTTTGTATAATAACGGATTATGGTGAGGCTCAAGCAGTAAGAACTCACACTTACATACAGCACTTTGCATCTGTGATTTCATTGGATATGCATATAACCCTGTGAGGCAGGTTCTACAGGTATGGCTCTTATGAGAAAAGTAAGGCTCAGCGTGACTTGTCCAAGGTCACATAAGCTAGTGTGGGCAGAGCTGGGCTTTGAACCCAGGCTTTCTGGATTCCTAACTTCGGGGTCCTGTACACTCCCACCAAGCTCGGGAATTGTAAATAATTGATGCCTCTGCAGAGATGGTGCTTTTCTACAGGCTTCGTGAACCAGCTCAAGCCTGCTGGCCCCCAATCTGACACATCCACCTCCGCTCCCTTGATGGAAAGGTACCTGCCACCTCGCTAGGCAGCCAAGGCCACCCACTGAAGCTCTGAGTCAGAAATCGTTCCCATCAAAAGTTCAGAAGCCTGGGACAGACATTGTTCTGGAGGCCGGAAGCCCCCGGGGGAGCCTCTGTTGGTGGGGCCACAGAGACAGCAAAGGGAGTGGGGGCTAGGGGGGAGGAAGATCGAGTGTGCCTTCTGAGGTCTTTTAAGGTTTTTGCCCTCGGGCTCCTGCTCAGCCTTGCATGCAGGTTTCACTAGTTACATGAACTCCAAATCCTGGAGGACTGTATTTATTTTACTACTCACGTTGATTCTAGTCAAGAAAGAGCTGTTTTCTTTCCTTTGGAGGGGGGGGAGGGGGGGAAGAGAAATAATGCTGGTCTTGGAGCCTCAGGTCATTTCACAGGATTTGGCACAGGGTTAGACACATGAAGGGCCAATAGGAAGCTCTGGGGTTATCTAATCCAATTCTGTCATTTTATAGATGAGGAAACTGAGTCCCAGAGAAATCAGGCGCCCCACAGTATGGCATAACCAGGATTTCAGTGCAGATTCCAAATATAGCCCCTTCTGGGCCAGGCTGCAACCCTAAGCAAATGACTTCATCTCTGAGCCTTAATTTTTTCAACTATAAAATGGGATACCTACTTGACTAGCAATGCAGGCTAGTTAAATCAGATCCCTTTTCCCAGATGAGGCGTGGGCAGCCCAGCTGAGTTGAGTGTTGGAAACTCTAGCCTCCTACAATCTTGTATAATATTGTGAGATATGGAGACGGTAGGAATCTTGAAGACAGCGAGATAACTCCTTCATTCTACAGATTAAGGAAACTGAAGGTGAGAGAAGGGCCAGTGACATTCCCAAGGTCAGCCAGGTTGTTTACTGTAGGAGAACAGGAATCCTCACCTTGGACTCCACATCTAGCTCGTTCTGTTCCTCTGGACCAAGTCGGTCCTGCTTCCAAGCTACCTGCTTCTGCACCGGCTCTCTCACAAACCCCAAGTTTTGGTTATTAGGCAATGACGGGGGTGAGGGGAGGCGGGCAGGGCGCTGAGGTGGAGTGGGAGATCAGAAAGTGAACCCCGACCAACTGGGGGATCCTCAAAAGGCATGCCAACATGCCGCGAGGTCAGTTGTCTCCTCTTACACCTGCATCCCTAATGAGAACCCCTGGGAGAGTCCGAGAGGGCATGGTAATGAGCAGCTCCCTCTAAATCCCTACGCTCAGCCGCTCCCTCCTTCATTGTTTCCAGTGATGCTCTAAAGATACAAAGCCACAATGCTTTTTCCAAGTCGGCTCTCTCGCTCTCTGAACTTTCTGTCACAGCCCTGAATTATTCAATTATTAATGGGGGATTGGGGGCTCCAGGAGATTTGAGATCTTGATGACAATGCACATTCGCCCAAGCTTTTTCCAGGTTATGTAGCGCTTTCCCTCCCCAGTGGCCATGTAGGGTAGGAAATGAAAACGTTTTTTCCTAGTTTATGGATGGAGAAACTGAGGCTGGGAAAAGCTAAGTGACTCAGCCTTCCCACTCTGTTTCCTGCCTCTCAAACTTTTGCAATGGCTGTCCCACATGACTGGAATAATCTCCTATTTACCCGAATTGTTTATTTCCTTCAAAACTCTGCACAAGGGTCACCTTCCAGACGAAGCCTTTCCTGATTCCCCCAGTTGCCAGTACTATCCTCCTCCAAAAAATTACTTGTTTTTATTTTACATCTACTTAAATATAAAGTTATCTCTTCCCAATAGAATGTGAGTTCCAAGAGGACAAGGGCGGTTCCATCCCTAGGACCTGGCACTTAGTCTTAATAAATACTTGATTGGTTGGTTACCCATAGATAACAACATTAATGGCAAACCAGAATTCCACTTCAGGGCTGAAATCCTGGAAAACTTTATTTTATCCTTGATTGAAAGACCTTTCCCCATGAAACTTTTTTTTTTCATTCTAGAGCAAGCTGCTACAGAGCTGATCAGATTGACTTGAATCTTCTTTTATTACTTCCTTGCTCAACTTCCCTGGCAATAAAACAGCCAGAAGACTAATGAGCTGGAAGAAGAAGAGAAATAAAGGGTCTGGCTTGGTCTTATGAATCAGGGGCTACCTAAGAGTGGGATTTGCCTGACTTCTTTCTAAAAATATCTCCCCACAGTCCACCCTCCTTCCTAAAACTCTCCTATTAGATAGTCAGTCCTTTGTCCTTTAAAGACTTTTTAGAAGTGTCCAGTAAGAAAGCCCTATAAAGATAACAATAATGTTAATGGCAAACATATTCATGAATATATGCATATATGTATGTATATATGTATGTGTACACACACATACAAAGAAGTCCTGTAGTCTGTGAACAAAGCAGAATTTCAGTAGCTTAAAGGAACCGTGAGATGCCCAAATTTAGAGACATCTCCACTCCAAATGTTCTTGTGGACTATTTGTACCCAACCTGTGGTAGAGCCTTCTGAGTTGGCATTGGTCTGATCCGCCACAGCTGGACATGCTGTACCTTGACCTAGACACAGCAATGTCATTTTCATCCTCTTCAAGAATGAAGGACAACAACCAAACAATATATGTGTGTAGATATTTATATGTGTGTGTATAAAACTTCAAAGCACTTTACTCATTTGAGTAACACTTTAAGCCTACTATAAAATAACACCGTAGTGGGGAATTAATGGACAGAAAAGCCCTCCAAGGAATAGAAAATAAGATCAGTGTGGGCTGCGGTAAAGTGGGGCCAGGAATTTTTGTCTTGGTGGCCATTGACCGGGGAGAGAGCATCTAAAGGGAAGGAGTAAGGAGCCATAATCAGACTTGGACAAGGGAAGAATCAGAGATGCCCCAAACAAAGAACACAGGACGTCAGAGTCCAAGCTGGAAGGGGACTTAGAAAAGGGAATGTTGCGTATAAACTCTATTGGATTGCTTACCTCTCAGGGAGAGAGGAGGGGAAAGAGGCATAGAATCTCGAACTCGAAACTTTTTTATGTTTTAAAAATTGTTTTAACATGTAATTGGGGGAAAATAAAATATTTTTTAAAAAGAAAATGGAATGTCAGCAATAAGGTCTTAGGATCATCTAAAATTCAACCTCTTTATTTTGCAAGTGAAGAAATAGAACCAGAGATAGAATTGGTTTTATTCCGTCCTGTTTTTTGCCCTCCCTGTACACAATACCCCAGCTCTCTGTGTTTGCCCAAGCTGAGCCTACAGGGCTCTCCCTCCTCACCTCTGCCTCATGAAACCGCTGTCTCCTTCCAAGGCTTAATTCAAATGCCAGCTCCTACAAGTCTTTTTCTGCTTTCCTGAGTTAGTAGTGCTTTCCTCCAAAAGATGACTGCGTGTTCAGTAGATATTTTGTATTTGTTTACTTGAGTATCTGTTGTTCTCACACACACATACACACACACAGAGTATATATAACAACCCTGAGAGGTAGGTGCTATTATCATCCCCATTTTAAGGATGAGGAAACTGAGTTGACTTGCAGAAAGAGCGCTGGATTTGTAGCCAAAGGACCTGCGTTTGAATCCTGACTCCTCTTCTTGCTACTTTTAGGGCTTTGAGCAAAGCATGTAAACTTTCTGAGTCTCAGTTTCCTTATTGGTAAATGAGGAGGTTGGATTAGATCACCTGTAAGGTCCCTCTCAGCACTTATGATACTGCTATGACCCCGTCTGGCCACACTCCATACATTCTCTTTCCCATATCTTCAGATCAGCATCCTAGGACCCAGCAAACCAGCTTCTAGGACCAACTATATGCCCTCTGACTCAGAGCAGAATCTGTATGGGAAGCTCCCCATGTGAAACTGGTCCTGGCTCTCTTCTGCCCCTGTTATCTTGTACCTTGTATTATGCTTAACTTACCCTGCCCCAGCCCTTCTGCACCCTCTGGGACGGAGTAAAGCAACCCTGACCTCATGTGTTCCCCAGGGCAGACCTTCACATATTTGAATCAAGCTGCCCTGTTTCCCCCCTTCTCCAGACTAAATATGCCCCTCGTCCTTCAACAGATCTTTATGTATGTGGCCCTAGCCCAGTATCCTTTTTATTATTTATTACCAGGCTTTTAATAAATGTGTGTTGTATTGAATCTAATTGAACAATCCTCAGTCAGTTCTCATCAGCCTCTCCTCCCCACCGTTCCCCTCCCCTTCAAAAAACCCCCAAAATCCTCCATGGCACCTCCTGTTAGAGGTCCCTTTCCCCTACTAGAGACAAAACGAGTAATATTTGTATCTGGAGCAAATTCAGTTGAAGGGGACCTGTGGCAGGGAGGCATAGGACCATTCTCCTGAGTCTATTCCTCATCCCTACATATTGATGGGTGTGGGCCCCAAATGGGGGGAAGTAAGGGTGTTTAACCCAAGGACTGTTGAGCACAGTGACCCAAGAAGCCACAGGGAAGACATCTCGCCCCTACCTCAGGAGGAAAGGTGCTCCCAATCACCATGTAAATGTTCAGGGGTATAGGCTCCATTCACACCTTCTGCCCCATTGGAAATGCAGAGGCTGACCAATCTGGCCTTTTCCCCTCTGTCTATATTGCCCTCCTCCCCTTCTCTCCTACCCTCAGTGTACCTGGGAGGAAAAAAATAAGAGGAAGAGAAAGAAAGAAAGAAAACAATTCTGTTGTGAGCCGAGGAGCAAGCCTGGCTGGAGGCTTCAGTCAGCATTGATAATTAGACTCTGAGATAAGCCATCTGCTCTCGGGCCCCTAGTGGTCTCCAAGAGGCCAGCCCAGGTCTGCAGCCTGCAAAGTCTGCTGGTGACACAGCATCTGCTCACTGAGATACCAAACGCCTCTTGCATTGGAGTACCTACGTGCCAGGAGTTCTAAAATGGCACCAATCAGGGAGTAACCAGGGCTGCTTCCACCTTCCCCTTCTCCTTCCCCATCTTTCCCTTCCTCTCTCCCTTCCCTATATAGCCCTCCTCTTTCTTCTCCCCTTCCTTTTCCCCATATTCCCCTTCCTCTTCCCCTTTCCCTTCCCTTTCCTCCCCTTCTCGATCTTTCCCTTCCTCATATTTCCCTTCCCCTTCCCTCACAGTTTGGGTACATGGGGAAGTAGGGACAGAGGACCAGGGAAGATGTACACAAAGGATGAAACAGGGGAGGCTGCTAATTAACCTCTGGCAAACTTTCACTACGCATTCCCAGAAGAATTCCCAAGCAGGGGTACTAGAAGTAACACACTCTGCTCAGCACTTCCTAATTAAGGTGTTAAACAAATCAGGGCCTCCTATGTGCTGAACCAGGCCCCCTCTTTCATCTGAAGGACTCAGAGCTATAGCTAGTGAATGGAGTGGCCCAGCCCCTAAAGCAGATTCAATTTTGAGGAGAGGGCAATGGGCTAGCCTACTCCTGGGTCAGGTATAATTCTGTCAGGGGAGGAGCAGATACCAAGACCCTTGGGGGTAGCATCTGGGGCTAGACAAAGGAGAAGCCCAAGGCAGAGAGATGAAAAATCACCCCCTTGAGGCCTGAGCCCTGGGGAAAAGCTTTAATGATCCTGCCCCATTTATAAAATCTGGAAACTGATACCTCCTTGCAATTGTCTCAGGACCCATGATCCACATCAGTTGTTGGTCAACCCTGACTTCTTCATTGTGCCCTGCGGCATGGCCGTAGAATAAATAGATCTTAGAATACAGAGTACCAGAACTGAAAGGAACCTTAGAACATTGACTTTTAAAGCTGTAGAAGAATTTAGAATGAACGTTATCAGAGCTGGAAGGAACTTGGGAACAGAAAATGTCAGATCTAGGAGAGACTCTAGAACATGGAGCAGAGAACGTCAGAACTAGAAAAGATCCATGGTTACCAAGTTACTCAGAACCAGAACCAGAATTCCAACCCAGGTCTTGTGACCCCAGATCCAAAGCCCCACAGTCCCTCTTTTTAACTCATCACCAAATCAATGACTAGAACCTATAGAGAGTATAATTTTCGGGCATCAAAAATGTACATTTATATCAATTAATTAATGTGAAAGCATTTATTAATCCTTTAAAGTAGCAGTGTGCTAAGTGGTGGGGATACAGGTGAAGATAGTCCCTGATCCTCCAGAAGCTTACCTTCTGCATCAGTACTTTGGGGGAATGGTGGGGATGGTGGCATTTTGGTTTGGAAATTTACAGAAATGGTGAGTGCAGCCATAGGGGAGAAGATCGACACATCGTTTTCAGGCATAGTGATAGAGTTGACTTGATTGTGGTTCAAAAACTGGAAAGGGGGCCAGAGGATATGTCTGAATCATTTGGGGAGTGAAGGGAAGCATATAGGTCTAGCCTTAGATGTGGTGGGAGACCCAGGGGGGCGCAGGACAGGAATTTGGGCTGGAGGAAAGAGGTTAAGTCAAAGGTCTTCTGTCTCTGTCTTTTCACTAATGTAGATGCTCTCTCCCTCTCATGGGGCAACTTGGATCCCATGCAAACCTTCTAGCATCCTGCATTTCTTGCCCATGTTCTCCTATAAATCTCCACTGTGTAGGGTGGGTTCAGGAATCTTCAGTGTCCTTCTATTCCATTTAATATGAAATATAAAACCTTCAGTCTCATAAAAAAAAACCACCTACATCTTCTGTCTTATTTCATAGTATTACCCTTCCCACACTGCCCTATCCCCCTTTCCGTCTATGACTACTCACCATACATTTCTTTGAAAACATCTTTCATATTGTCTCATTAGTTGCATGCAGTAGCCTACTCATTCCTTCTGTGGTCCTTTAGTACAGCCAACATTGTAATTCTTCGGAGATGTTTAATTCTTAAGCAGTGTTACATGTTTTCCAGCCAGTTAGCATTACCAGAAGAATATCCATGTTCAAACAAAAAATTGCCTTTGGTTTCCACGAGAAGCTCGGGGGTCATTAAATCATGTACATTTATGTCATGTTAAACAGCATCTCTTGATATGCTTCCCCTATCTTTGTCATATGGCCTGGCTGACTGCCTCCCCCTAAGCCAGAATCTAGTAATAACTCACATTTCTATGGCATTTTATGGCTCCAAAGTACTTCATATCCATCATATCATTCCGTTCTCCTGACAATTGATGCCATGAGGGAGATAGCATTGCTATTATCCCCATTTTACAGAAAAGAAAACCAAAGCTCAGAAAAGTCAAGTGAAATGCTCCCATTCCCACGGGTAGCTCATAGAGCCCAAGGAACATGTACAATATCTCTGATAGTACAATGTGGAGGAGATGCTTTCCTGAGTGATGAGTGACAGGAGGAAATAGGAAGCAAGTAGGGGGAGGGAGAAGAAAAAAAGGGAAACTGAGAAGGAAGAAAAGACATAGGAAGAGCCAAAGAGATAAAGGACAGACTTTCACCGTCCTACCCAAAACTGGTCCAGTCTCAGTTTCCTGATCTGGAAAATGAAAGTTTTGGATTAATGAATCTTTAGCTCCCCATGCCCTCTTCTCCTCCTTAAATTTTCTTAGTACATTTTGTTTCCAGCTCTCCTTTGCTCCCACCACTCCCTCTTTTGTATTATGTCTGTGTGTACCACAATGACCGCTGTTCTCCACCCCCTCCCCAGTAAAATGCTGGTTCCTTAAGATTTTAGGGTGGGGACTATACCATTTCTGTCTTTCCAGAACCTCAGCACTATAGAAGTAACCTGGTGCTGTGAATCTCACCTCTGAAACTGAATAGCTTGTAAGATTCTAAGAAAGTGTGCCTCAAGCAACTCCCTAGGACATATTTATCAACTTATAAATAGGTTGCATTGGCATTCCACTCTGGGAGCTCCCACACACTGGTAAATTACAGGTCCTAGATGATGAGGAGGATGGTGATGATGATGATGGTGATGATGGTGATGCCTAGAATTTCCTTAGCTCTCTAAGGCTGCAGAGTATTTTACAAATGTTATCTCATCTGACCCTCACAACAACCCTATGAGATATGTACTATGTTATTCCCATTTACGGATGAGGAAACAGCCTGAGAGAGGTTAAGTCACTTTTCCAAGGCCACATAGCTAGTAAGTGTTTGAGGAAGGATTTAAACTCAGGTCTTCCTAAGTCCTTGTGCAGCTAGGTGTCAAAGTGGATAGAGCACTGACACTGGAGTCAGGAGGATATGAGTTCAAATGTGATCTCAGATATTTCCTAGCTGTGTGATCCTGGGCAAGTCACTTAACTCTACCTCATCTGTAATAGAAGGAACACTATCTTTGCCAAGAAAACCTAAAACAAGTTCCCAAAGAGTCAGATACCACTAATCAACTAGATAACAACAACTTCCTAAGTCCAGCCCTCTGTCCATTATACCATGGTCTTTGTATCAGGGTTTCTTAATTATTTTGTGCGTTGGACCCTTTTGGCAATATGGTGAAATCTAGGGACCCCTTCTCAGAAGGAGTGTTAGATAAATATAATAAAATAAATGATTACAAAGAAAACAAATTATACAGAAATACAGCTATCAAAAAAATTAGTAAGTGCAAATACTCCAGGTTAAGGAACTCTCTAACTGAGTTGAGATCTGCATCTCAGAAGGCATCCTGGAATCAGGAGCTTTCCTACCCTAGAAAATTAGAGACTCTTCTCATGTTCACGTATGTCCAGAGCTCAGCCCAGTACTTTGCACGTAGTAGGCACTTGATAAACATTTGTTGAATGGAATCGCCTCTCTAGCATCACTTTGAATTCTAAAGCTTATGCTCCTAGCTCTAGGATAGCGCTTGAAAACCAAACTGCATGGAGCCAAACAGGTTAGCCTCCTTCCATCCATCCCTGCTTGCTTCTTGTACCTTGGTTTTCTTCCCTACTGGCAGGGGATTGGTTGGAAGAAGAGCACCAGTAGGAGCCAGAGAGCTAAGAGGGCAAAAGAGAGGCAAGAAGGAAGGCAAATAGGAGCTGTAATATCAAGCCCCATCAGTGGAAAGTGCATCAGATTGACAAGTTTTAATTACGTTTCATTTCCCATCCCTAACACTTATCTCAGAAGTGATGGGGATGGAAGGGGTGGGGGCTAGAGGCGTGTTCAGATTCTGATTCCCTGTGTGATTGCTTCCGTGAGTAATTAAGAAGCCCCCCCCCCTTTTTGATCACATAAAGTCAAATTCATTTACTCTGCTTGAAACAAGGATATAATTTGATTTCCCCTCTCTTCCCTCTTCCCCCTCCTCCTTTTTTCCCCCTTTGGCTTCAGGAAGATGTCTTGGAAACTTAGGGCAGGCCCACAACCTGCTAATCAGGAGAACAAGCCCATCCTGGACCCCCGACGTATGAATATTCACATCAGAGTGGCTGTACCAACCTCATTAGGCAGGGTGTTGCAATCATTATGAAGCTGCTGGAGCCCATTAGGATTCCAGGAGATGTAATAATGACTGATAGTCCCCGACGATGAGGCCGAGCTGCAGAAGGAGATTGGCCCAGAATTGCCTCCTTAGTCTTCATAAGCCTGGTGAGCTTTGCAGCCCCTGGCTGGGGCTTAGACAGTTTGTAGCCTTTTATCAATTGTGTGTGAAAGTGGCCTTAATATCCCCGCTTCCCTTGGAAAAGCATCGTGGAGAACAGTGTCCTCATTATAACAGGCCTTACCTCTGTTCCATCTAAGAGACACTGTAATGTATCTACAACCACAAATTCTTAAAGACAGAGGGCTCTGGGTAATGAATGGCGTTTCTTCTCCATTCTCCCCCTGTCTTCCCCTTGTCAATCATATTACAAGCCTTGAGCTTTTTTTTTTTTTTTGCTATGGTGAGTTTTTCTGTCCTTTCATTGAAGGTCGGGATAGGGAGTGGGGAGAAAAGAAACAGACAAAGCTATTCTTAATTAATCTGCTAACAAGTTCTACAGAAGGCTTACCAGCCTGGAGAGTTCTAGGCCCAGCTCTGCTAAGGTCTATGACCTAGACTGAACGACTCCATTTCCCCTGCCCTTACCTTCTTCACTTGTTAAAGAGAAGTTAGGGGAGGGGAGGTGAAGATTAGGGGGGATACTGGACTATTTCCCAAGTCCCTTCACACTCCGATATTCTATGTTCTGTGTTTTCAGAGGCAGCTGGGGGTGCACAGCAAAAAAAGCGCTGCACCTGGCATCAGAAAGACCTAAGTTCAAATTCAGCCTCAGATACTTCCTAGCTTTGTGATCCTGAAAAAGTCACTTAATTTCTCTCTGCTTCAGTTTCCTCATCTGGAAAGTAGGAATAATAGTAGCCCCTACCTCAAGGTTTTCGTAAGGACCAAAGAGACAATATTTATAAAGTGCTTTGCAAACCTTAAGGTGCTTTATGAATGCTATTGTTATTGTCAAGTCCCCTGTAGTACAAAGCTCTGTGAGATCACGTCCTACTTTTGCCCTTTTTTGTATAGCCAACCTTTAGCATACAGTAGGTATTTAATAAATGTTGGTTGGCTGACTATATCATGCCTCTTTCTGGCTCTGCCATTGTGTTGTCTGAGGTTTCTTTCGGCTCTAGCAGTCTATGCTCTACATCCACCTATTCCGTCTCTTTCTGGAATTCTATATTCTAAGAATCCTTGCCATTCTGACATTGTTTTCTGTGTCCTTAGGTTCTTTCTAGTGCTGATGTTCTGTGATGTAAGTTCCATTTTCCAATATGATTTTGTATCAGATGCCATGTGAGAGGCAATGAAGTGGATGGTGAGTCAAGGGTCAGAAAGACTTAGATTCATGTCCTCCCTTTGACATGTACTATCTCTGTGACCCTAGGCAGGTCATCCAACTCGTTGGTGCCCTTAACTTTCTAAGAACATAAGTTCTAGGGGAGGTGATGATCTCCATTGGTGAAGGGACGTTTGACCCTGAGTTCCCATGATCAATAAAATCTCAGGTTTAGACCCAGATAAATGGATTGTGAGTACCTCCTTTGTGTAGGCATTGGGACTACAGGAAGGGATGAATACAACCAGGAGGGCAACTAGGAAACTGTGAAGGCAGATTTCATCTCTAGTTCTTGAATGGGACCAGATAAACTTGCTCCTGGGAGCAGGGCATCCTCAGCAGTGGTGATGGCACTGAGGGAGAACATTTTGTACAAGGGCTTGGGGGCCACACCGGGCAAAGCACTAAGGAAACAGGCAAAAATGAGGAGAGAAGTGTAAATTAACCTCCTTGACAGTGGCAGTTTATGAATAAAGAGGACCATTGGGGAACGAGGCCAGAAAGTGCTGAAGGGGCCAGATTGTGAAGGGTCTTGAATGTCAATCTAAAGAGCCTAGGTAGACAACAGGGAGCTATTGAAGACTCGTGATCTGGGCAGTGACATGATCAGAGCTCCGCTTTAGGACAATTAAACTGAGCTATGTGTAGGACAGATTGGATAGGGAAGAGATTGGAAACAGGCGGACCAGTTGGGAGTTAAAAATCCATTAAACACAGGTCTCAATGGAACTTGAAACAAAGCTGTTCTATTTTGTGGGTTTCCTGTGTATCTGCTGTTGTTTCTTCCCTTTCCTGGGCCCCATCTTCCTCTGACCACATGTCTCCCCAGACTAGCCCCTCTTTTCCAAGGCCCCATTCATCTGGGAAATGACCTGAACTCCTGCTCTTCTGGCCGGAGTCTTAGGCTGGTCAGGGACAGAGGCCCCAGAGGAGCCTGGGAATGGACTGCAGGAGAGCACCATTTGGAAGGCAAGCCAACCCAAGAAGGGTAGGCCCTTGGCTGGAGTTCCTCACTTCAGTTTGCTCCAAATAATCTGGAGGATAGAAAGCAGGGAAGATCAGTGCAAAGCGAGATGTGGGAAGCTGTTAGCGTCTAGCCAGGGCCCTGCCAGGGAGAGCTTCCCAATCACAAGTTTTAAATATGGATGAAGCAATTATATCAAGTCGGGGGAAAAAGGGAAAACTGTGCCTCAGGACATTTCCCTTCTTCACTGGTCTCTAGGAGCAGCCTGGAAGCAGCTCATTGTGGGGAATCTATGCATGATGAAGTATAGCCTTGCTTTGTAGGAAAATTAAAAGTATTTTAATTTTGATCCTGGGGGATGCTGTTCTCCTCCTCTCCCCCCGCCCCTTGCCCTGAGTCACTACAAGGGAATTTTCAGGACATAGTTGTACAACCAATGAAACCAACCCTTCAGTATACACCCTTTTTTCAAGTTACCCAAGGGAAAAAAGTGGTGTTTTGTTTCCAGTGCGACTCCAAAATGGTCTCACTCTGCCCTTCCCTCTCTACTTGGGGATCTGGTCTTAGAATTAGGGAGGATCGGATGAAGGGAAGCAGCCTGTTGTCATGGAGAGCTCTTCAGGATGGGAATCAGGTCAGAGCCTCCCTGTTGGCTCGAGGATAAAATGCAAATGCCTCTGGTTGGCATTTCAAGTCCTTAATAATCCTGCCCTAGTCTCTCTTCCCTGGCTTACTGCACATCACTTCACACTCTCCAGCCTGCTTGCTGGTGCCCATCCCTACAGCTCAGCTCTGTCCCTTTGTGAGATGTGACTAGACTGCACTCACTCCCTCCCCACCTCCCCAGCTAAGTGATTTGGGATTTCGTTGGCACAGGGAACTCTAGGGTGAAGAAAATCCCTCTACCAACACAGGTTTGTGTTTTTTCTACAGTTGATGACTTAGAACATAGATGAGCACTGAGAGGCCAAGTAACTGCTTGGAGTCACCCAGCCAGTTTGTGGCAGAGGCTGGGCTTGAACGCAGGTCTTCCTGATGCAAGACCAGCTCTCAATGGGCTGCAACATGCTAATTCTCCAAATACACATGTAAACACATATATAAACATATATACTGATTCTCCTAATACTCATGTACATACACATATAAAACACACTTCTATAAACATATATACTGATTCTCCAAATACACATGCACATACATATAAAACACATCTATAAACATATATAAACTCTCCATATATTCACATATATTAAATGTATATATTTATATATTTTATATGTATTGTACCTTTTAAATTTCTGCAATGTTTGTTTCATTTATTATTGTTTGTGTGCATTTTATATGTGCATGTATATATATATATGTATATATATATATTTTTTTTTTACAAACATGTATGTTGTATTCCCCTAGTAGAGGGTAAGATCTTTGATAAGAGGGACTGCTTTTCATTATATTTTGGTATCCATAATTCCTAGCCCTGTACCTCCCCAGAATGGGTACCCACTGGCTAGCATTGGTCTATAGTTTCTTCTCTGCCATTGACTGTCAAACCTTAGATGAGTCATGAGAGGTCTCAGCTCTAGATTGATGATAATGCAGCCTTAGTCACCTCATCTGTAAAATGAGAGGGTTAGACTCAGCGGCCAGCCCTAAATCTATGCTCCTGGGATTCTATGAACAAGCCTCCAAGGTGGGAAGCCTAAGTGTTCTTATCCCCAAAGACCCTACAACCAAACATATTTGAAACAGGACATTTCATGGGGCATGGTCTGGAACAAGAGCTAACTCAAGCCTTATCCCTTAAGGCTCACTTTTGGAGACCTCCACCCACCCTTGCTTATCCTGTGATGGCTCAGTAGCAGTCAGGACTGTGGGACATAGATCCTAAAGCTCATCTCATCCAAACCCTTCCTTTTACAAAGTAGGATATTGAAACCACAAAACGTTATGTGATTTGCCCAAGGCCAGACAGCTAGTCCAAGAAAACACTTGGAATTTAAACCCAAGGCCTCTGAGGTCTGTTCCGACTCTGAAATTCTGTGTAGTTCCTTGATGGCCAAAAGAAGAAAGATCTCAGAAGTTCCTCCATGTTATGGTCTCAGGGACTTTATGCATCCATCGGGGCATGGATGTTTCATTTTACTCAACTCTTAATTGATATGAATAATCATGGCCAAAGAAACATTAATCTTCATAAGGGGGAGGAAGAACATCTCACACACCTGCCCTGAGATCTCATTCAGTCACAAGAAGCTGGGATAAGGATTCACTAGGCAGCTGGAACAAGGTGGCCCAGAATTCTGTGATGAATGAGATTGTCAAAAAGAGCCATTAGTAAACCCCTTTGCTAGAAAACCCCTGAAAGACAGTGGCCCCTGAGACTGATTTTTCAGGGAAGGGTACCTAGAGCTGGAGCCCTATCAGGGAATAAGATGTCCTTGTGATCCTGGGAGACCTACAATTGAAAAGCTGACAGCATTGGGGAGTCCCCCCCAACAGGTGATGGCATGAACAGGGTCTCTATGGGCCTAATCTGAGTAGACTGGGGAAGTCTGGTGTGCCAAAACCAAGGCTAAATTAAGAATCTGGGGACCTAGGTTATAAGTCTCCTAATTAGCTTTGTTAAATCACAACCTTAAATAAGTCACAACTTCTCAAAGTCTCACTTTCTTCATCTGTAAAATGTAAGGATTGAATTAGATGATCCCCCAAATTCCTTCCATTGGAAAAGAGGTGGTACTTTGAGATCTAACAATCAAAGATCCCTTCTGTATTCCAGCCCTCTTTATTCTTTGGTTCCTTCCAGCTCTAACATTCCATGCTCTGAATTCTAAGGTCCCTTCCATTACTAACGTTTTGATTCAAGAGAATTTCCACCCCCAAAGAACTCCAGTCTGCCCAGAACCAGGCTTGAGAAATCAGGTGCCGAAAAACCTTTGTCTTATCAGAAGAGAAAATGCTAGCAGAGGACCAGGCTATTTGAATCTGGAAGGAGAATATGCTAATTTGTGAAAGTCATTGGGATGATAATTAGGGGAAAGTGGTCCTATGATAGGGAGAAGATGGCACCCAAAGTGTTGCTTTTAAAAAATATGTACCCCTTCTTTCCTAAGGTAGCTTTCAAATCCCCCGAGTAGGATGTTGTCTTTTTTTTCTCTTTCCTGTTAATTGGGGATCACAGAGAGAGCTGTTGCCTCTGATAAGAGGAGATGGCAGCTCACAGTTACCAAGCGTGATTGCCTCTCAGAAAACAATACCTGGGGCTGGGTTGTCTGCAGAAGCTAAGGGATGACTAATGCAGCTTATGGCATAAAAAATGAGATGGATTTTTTTTTTCTCCAAAGACAAAGGGCTCCAGCCTACCAAGCCCTGCCAGGGCTAAGTGGCTGTGAATGGAGGGTGCTAAAGAGCAGGACAGATAGTCCCCCCATAATTTTGAAGAGGGACAATGACAAGTTGTAGCATATCCTCAGAGTGTAGCAGGAAGAATGATGGATTCAGAGTCTGAGGACCTGAGGGTGCAAAGCCCAGCTCTTCCATTTACTGCCCATGTGACTTAAGGCAATCTAACCTTTCCAGACCTTGGTTTCCCTATCTGTTTTTTAAAAAATGGGTGGACTGGACTAGAAGACTGCTTATATCTCTTCCACCTCTAAATCTTTGAGCCTCTGAGCTAGAGGAAGGCAAATAAGGGGCTTAAATCTCTTTTTTATAAGTCAGGATTCCTAGTGAGTGTTAACACTTGCAGTCCTGAAGACCCTAGTGTGAATGAGTTTTTTGGATCTTTCTTTTCTTGGCCCTAATATAATCTCCCAGAATCACAGAATTGGAAGGGACCTGAGGAGACCTGGGTTCAAATCCCGCATCTGACACATATTACCTGTGTAACCTTGGGCAGATTTATTAACCTTTTCTTAGCCTCAGATTCCTTGTTGCTAAAATGGAGCTAATGAGAGCACCTGCCTCACAAGACTTTTGTTGGGGATCAAATGAGATCACGCATGTGTTATAGCCCTCTGCCTATTATCATTCTCTCATCCTAGCATTGGCAGCTTGAGTTCCCAAAACCAAATGTCTTATGTCTGGTTGAAAAAATCAAGTGAAACCTCTTGGCCAGTGAGTCCAGAGCTGAGGACAATTCAGTATCAGTCCAGTCTAGTGGCATCATCTGCCTTTCATCCAAAGGCCATCATGATTAAGGAATTCTCTAGACATTGTGCTGAGATTGTAGGAAAATTCCTCAATACTTGGTACTCTATTGATTGATTGAGGTTAGGATGGAGCCTCACTCTTAAAGAAACTTCTTTTCCTCCATAAAGCTCTAGATACATGCAAGTGGACTATCTGTGAAATCAAGGGTTTGAGCTAAACTGGAGGTTCTCAAAATATGGTCCAGGGACCCTCTCAGGGGTCCAAAATATCAAAACTATTTTCATAATGGTATTAAGACATTTTAATTTCTAATATGGTAAATATCAATACATAAAGCCTACATAAACAAGAGCTCCTGGCAGTAGGAGTTGGAGAGGGGTCCTCAATTTCTAAGAACGTAAAGGTGTTCTAAGACCAAAAAATCTGAAAACCACTGGCCTGCATGATTATGACATTCCCTTCTAGCTGTGATGTCTTCTACTTTGTGCTCTATGGTCCTTCACAGCTCTAACATTCTGCATTTGAACTTTGGCATTCAATGGTATAAGATCCATTCTAATTAGTCAGTCAGCACACATTTATTAAGTGCCTAATACGTGCTAGACCCTGGATACAAAGAAAGGGCAACAACAACAAAATCAGTCCCTGCTTCTTGGTCTAATGAGGGAGACAATGTGAAAACTTCTTTTTTTCTGTCTCTGTCTCTCTCTGTCTCTCTGTCTCTTCAAATATGTATTGTGTACATTTTATATATATGTATACAAGATTCATTCAGGAAAATTGGAGATAATCAACAGTGGGAAGGTGGAGCATTCAGGAAGATTGGGAAGGATTTCCTGCAGAATGTGGGATTGTAGCGGGGACTTGAAGGAAGCCAGAGCAACCAGGAGGTGGAGATGAAGAGGGAGAGAATTCCAGGCATGGAGGACAGCCAATGGACAGTCAGGAGATGGAGTGTCTGATGAGGGGATGAGCAAGGAAACCAATCTTTCCAAAGTTACCAGTGATCTCTTTATCAACAAATCTAAGGACATTTTCTTAGTCTTCATCCTTCTTGACCTTTCTGCAGCCTTTGACACTATTGACCACCTTCTACTCCTTAATAGTGTCTCTTTTCTAGATTTCCATGACGCTGCTCTCTTCTGGGTCTCGTCTTATCTGTCTGATCATTACCACTTCCCACGAGTGCCAGCAAAGGCTCTGTCCTGGGCCATCTTCCCTTCTCCTTCTATACTGTTTTGCTTGATGATCTCATTGGCACCCATACATTCAAGTATCATCTCTATGCCGATGATTCTCAGATCTACTTTTACAATATTAACCTCTCTCCTAACCTTCAGTCTCACATCTTCATCTGCCTCTTGTACATCTTGAACTGTATGTCTCATAGACATCTTAAATTCCACAAGTCCAAAACTAAACTATTTTCCTACCCCCAAGGCCTCACTCTTCCTAACTTTCCCATTTCTATAGAGGGCAGCACCATCCACAGGTTTGCAATCAAATGTCATCCTCATCTCTCATGCCTTCCAGAATCCATATTCTGTGGTCTAAGATCCCTTCAAGATCTAAAATTTTATGCTCTAAAGTCCTTCCCAGCTTGAACTCTCAGTTTCTTATTATTAAGATTATTTCTTAAGAAATTCTTAATTCTTTTTTAATTAAAATTATTTCTATTAGTACTATTATTTCATTATTAAGTCCCCTTCTAGTTTTGACATTCTGTAACCCTATGAGCTGGTCCAACTTATACCTTTTCCCAAAGTAACCATAGACCACAAGCCCGTGGGTTGGAAGGAGACTCTGAAAAGTTAAGAAGGGTATAAAAAGAGATGAGATCCAGGTATGAAAATAAACTCATCTGGCATCCTGTTTCTACCTTCCCTCCATCATGAGATGCTGTGAGGCTCAAATGAGACAATAAATGTGAACCCACTCTGAGCAGTAGAAAATACTAAACAAAAGGGAGGTGGTGTTCCCAGTTTCCTTAGGGATCCCTTGCTCACAGCTATGCAATTAAAGAAAGGCCAATTCTCTACTGGGGTCATCTATGGGGCAGAGAAGTGGAATAGCAGTGTTGCTGTACTTACTTCATAGCTCAGCATGTTCTCACATATCTCAGCAGACTGCCTGAGCAAACGTCATCCTGGCATGTGGGTTTTGGGAATGGATCAGAGAGTGGAACAGGCACCAGACTGAGAAGCAGGAGACCCGGGTTCTAGGCTTAGCTTGGCAGCTAACCAGCCAGGTTACTTTCAGAATGTCACTTTCTTTCCTCCGGGTTTCATCAAGAGCGTAAGGATGCTGCACTCTTTTACTAGGCTCATGTCTAATTTTCCAGCCATCTCTCACATTGTATTCGAAGCTCTCTTTCCCCTTGATAGTCTGTGTTCTAACATCCCTCTCAGTTCTGATATTCTAAGGCCCCTTCCAAGTTTGACATTCTTGCTCCCCATTCTAAGGCTCTTTCTGGTGAAGAACCAGGAGAGCTGGTCCTTTAGTGCTCAAGTTTATGTTTGACAGTAGGCTTCTATTCAAATACTTTCCAGTTTGGTAGGACACTCTACAAGTACTTCCACTGTGGCCTTTGAAAACCCAGGGTCAGTTCCATAACACAATGAGGCACTGGAGGAGGAAGGGAGAACAGGTTGATGTTCCAAGCCTCAGTTTATTTCTGTTGTGATCTCTCTCTCTCTCTCACTTTCTCTCTTCCCCCCTTCTCCTTCTCCCTCTCCCTCTCTCTCTCTCTCTCTCTCTCTCTCTCTCTCTCTCTCTGTCTCCTCTCTTCTCCTTCCCTCAGTGAAAACAATGACAGTGGGACTGACAGCCCCTCTGACCTTCCAACACCTTAGCAAGGATGCCAGTTACCATGGATACAGGAGGTAAAGGCTCTGGAAGCCTGGGCCCACTGGAAAGCATTAGGAGTTAAGCTAACCCAGGGTATAGGGAAAGGAATGGAGGAAAGAGAAACAACTCTCCCACCCCCCCTACCTATCCCCCCATCCAGTTTAGAGAAGAGGAAAATAGAAAGGAAAAACGCACAAATGGGCAATCTCCAGAGTGGGAGTCCTGCAGTCCTCTGTTCCTGCAGATGTGAACACAGAATCTCAGAGTGGGAAAAGACTTCAGAATCCATTTAATTCCACCTGTTCCTGAAAAAGTATTTCTTTATCAATGCCTATCAAGTGCTCATGTATTCTCTTCTTAAAGATGGCAAGTTGGGGGGAGAGGAGGAGAGACCCACTCCCTCCCAAAGCAGCCCGTTTCACTTTTTTGAGAGCTCTAATTGCTTGGGCATTTTTCCTGACATCCTGCCTAACTGTTTCTTTGCAGCTTTAACCCCTTGCTCCTGGCCCTGTCCTTTGGGACTTAGAAGAGTAAACTTAATCCTTCTCCTATGTGACAACCCATCACATAATTGAAGGTATTCACACACACACACACACACACACACACACACACACACACACACACACACACACACATGCACCCACGCACACACATACACCCTCTGAAGTGCTCTCCAGGCTAGACACCCCTTGTTTGTTCAACCAGCCTTTATATGGTATGAAGCCAAGGCCTGTCAAGGTGAATGATGCTTGGGTAATTGCGAGGAAGAATGAAGATCAGGACCATGGACAGCATCCTCTCAACCCACCCCCACACAGTCCCCAACCTAGTCCTTTGAGGACCAACAGCAGAGAGGGATTTTGATGGAAGAAACAGTTTGGGAATAGCCTTCACAGCCCTCATAATGTCGATCATCAACCCCACTCCTTCCAGTGATCATAAACCATTGCAGAAAAGAAAAAATGGCTAACATTTATATAACCCTTCAACTTTGACAAAGCATTTGGCATACATTGTCTCTTTTGATCCTCATAACAGCCCAGTGAAATGACCAAGTATTATTAGTCCCACATTATAGATGAGGTAACAGATTGAGAGAGTTAGGCGACTTGTTCCCAGTCACACAGCTAGTAAGCAAGTCTCATGTTCTTTTCCCTGTACCGTATCATCTCTCCAACAAAAGGGTCTTTCCCATTCTCCCTTTCTGTGTTCCAAGGTCTCTCCTAATTCTAACATTCTAGAAGGTTATGATCCTATGATAAACTGGGAAAAGCACTGGTTTTGAAGTTACAGGATGTGTGTTCGGATCCCACCGTGGTCACTACCTATGTGACCTTGGAGAAATCACTAAAATTCTCTGAGCCTCAGTTATCTCATCTGTACAATGGGAAAGGTTGGATTAGCTGGCCTCTAAATTGTCCAGCTCTAAATCTTCAAAACCATTATTCCTTCTCTAACATTCTTCTTTTTTAAAGTTCTAAGGCCCTTTCCAGCTCAGATATCCCGTGTTCTAAGGTTCCTTCTAGCTCTAACATTCTACGATGCTATGATTACTGACACAACAATGAAAATGATAATAGCATTCCGTTCCTAAAGGCCTTGGCTTCATTACCAGTTCATTTCCTCTAGGTCATTCCAACAAGCCTATTTGGAAAAGCTGCCTCTCTTACCAGGGCATTAGCCTCTGAATTATTTTTAATGACGCCTTCCAAAGTTGAAAATAAAGCGTTTGATCCCTTTTCCACTTAGCGGACAGCCACAAAGGTTTTGCTCTCCTGCTCAGTCCCAGTACTACAAGCCAACCCACGTTTCTCTTTTGTTTACTTCTCTGTCCAGGCCCCAACTGTGGGCCGGGTGGCAGCCTCACTCACCCAAACTCAGCTGTTGGAAGAGCGTTTAATTAGCTGCTGCTGGGAAGGCGGTAGAGTTGGGACACACAGAGCTAGGCTAGGTAGCCTGCACACATACTGGTGTGCATTTTAAATTTCCTGGGAAGAAAGTAATGGAATTGGAGGAGGTGATTTGCTTTGTAGCGAAAGGGCATTCACCGCAGGGAAAAAGGGACTTTGGAATCAGTGGCAATCTGGGTTCTTTAGAAATTCATCATCTTTCTTCAATGGTGGCTCAGTGTTCCCACCCCCAATCCACATGTGTGACTGAGCACCCCCAGATAGGAAGAGAGACACTGTGCAGGCTTATAAGCTAAGATTCATTAGGCTAAGATTCAGGAGCTAGGGTCTGGCACACACTGTGCTATTTTCTGCCTGTGTAACTTTGGACAAGGCCTCTCTCTTCTCTGGGCCTCATTTTTCTCATATAGATTCTTAATCTGGGATCTGTGAATTTTTTTTAAAATGAGTTTGAAAGTTGTCAACATAATTGGTTTTCTTTATAATGCTCTGTGTTTTGTTTTGTGCCTTTATAAGCATGACTCTGAGAAGGGGTCCATGGACTTCACCAGTTCCCAAAGGGCTCCATGACACAAAGTCAAGAACTCCTGATCTAACGAGATGTTTAGACTCTCTTCCAGCTCTGACATTCTTGTGATCAATGGTCTCAGGTCTTTCCAACTTTGGCCTTCTCTGTTTTAGGTTCTAAATGCCCTTTCAGTTGTAACATCCTCTGTTTTTGTTTTTGTTTTTGAATTTGAAGATGAGAGTAGGCATAAGGACAAGAGACCAAGCTGATTTGATATTGGCCACCTGGCCTGAGTTCCCAAAAAGCCATGAAATGGATTGGGTTTGCCTTCCTATCTTCTTCATCCAACCCCCTCATTCCATTTGGACTCCATTTCCAAGCCCTGTCCCCAGACAGCTAATGTCATCAGGCAACCCTTTCAGGTACCTGGGGCCCCTTGATGTGACAACCTGCCTTGGGCAGTAGCCAGTGGTCCCTCTCTCCATCTCCCCTGCTTCACCTCAATTTTCTAACCTTAGAGACCTCAGTTGTTTGAGTTGCTAATATTGATTATAATATAATCCATACCCTGAGAATAAGATTTCTTGTGATAGAAAAAAATATAAATATTTATAAGTCGGCTTTGAAAAATAATGTCGATTATGGGCCACACCCAGGTTTTACATAAACTAGAGGGTGGGGAAATGTAGTCTGTGTTTGGACCAATAAAGTAAATTGGTCTGTTACTGTTAATCCAGAACTCATCTTCTTGTCCCTGGGGATTATTAGGCTTTTTATCTCCCAGAGGAGCTCACAGTCTGTTCTGTCCTCTGGGGCTTTCTGCTCTTTCTCTAGCCCTGTCGAGTTTGGCTTGCTGCCCATATCTATCCAGAGCAAACTCTTCTTTCTTCTGACCCATAAATAACAGTGAAGGGGCTTGGCTCCCTCCCCAGGGCTTCTTCCTGGATTATTAGGTCACCCTCAACAAGCCCAGGGGTCTGTCTGGCTAAAGAGAGCTTGAGACCCGAGAGACAGGAGCTCCATCCATCATCATGACCCCTGCATGCCCAGCCTGCCTGCTTCCCACAGGGGAGCATGCTCGCTACCCTTGAACTCATTGCTTCCCAACTCAAACCAAACTATGTGGTAGTACTCATCTTAATTCTCTCCAGGCCCTCCCCCAGGGCTGGCTGTTCCTTAAGAGAGGAAACAGAAGCTAGGAAAAAGGGGAGGAGAAAGAAGAAAGGGGAAGAAGAAAGGATAGGAAGAGAAAAAGGGAAAAAGGAAGACGGTGGAGGAAGGGAAGAATTCAATTAAATTAGCATTTATTAAGTGCCTGCTATATGCCTGGCATTGTGTCAAGTGCTTGTGCCCTCAAGAAAAGAAGAAGAGAAAGAAATGAAGGGAAGATGAAGAAAATGAAAATGAGGAGAGAAAGGAGTCAAGTTTTTTTAAGATTGCATATTTTAGAAAATAAAAGTTTAATAATAACTGATATATATGTGGCACTTGAAATTTTGTAACACATTTAATATACATTATCTCACTTGGTCCTCACAACCAACCCATTCTACAGATGGAAAATCTGAACCTCAGATCCGTTATATGATTTACCTAAAGTCACATAGGAGTGGATTGTTACAGGACTGGAACAGGTCTTCCTGACCCCAGGTCCATCAAATCACTCTGCATCCTTGTCCATCCAGGTTAGGAAACAGTGCTCTAAGTTTGCAGCTCATTTCCAAAGCACTTCTCTCAACAACCCTGTGGGGAAAGTAGTGTTATCAACACCATTTACAGATCAGGACATGACCTACCCAGAGTCAGAGGTGGGCCTGGAACCTAGGTCATAGAATATAGAGCCGGAAGGGAAGCATCGTGAGTGTTGGTATTGGTAATTTTGTCTTTATTGTCATACGTGGAAGGCATGCTTTCATCGCCACTACCTCTTAGAACTCTTGGCTTTCTTCAAGGTCCAGTCTAGGTACTTCCTCCTAGAGTCGACTAAGGTGCAGGGCCAAATCTGCTACTACCCATTTTTGTAGGGTCTGAGGAGCTAAGAGTGATATTTTTAAAATATATTTTAATAAAACATATAATTATATATAATATGTAAATATGTAAAAGATAAAATATATTTTTTAAATGCAATAAAACTTTGTTTGCAAATACAAAAACCATTCCTAGCTGGGGGCAATATAAAAGCAGACCCATAGGCCCTGTCCTAGAGGAAGTTGTTCCTGATCCACCCACAAGACATTAGTGCTCCTTTCCTCTTTAAAGTGTCTCATATTTACTTATTAGTGTAAGTGTGTATCTTCTTTGAAATAGAATGTAAACCCCTTGAAGGCAGGGACCAGGGTGAGATGTCTTTGCTTTTATTTCTTTATTCTTTATATCTTCAGCACCTAGAACAGCGCCATAACTTAATAATCATGTAACCAAGGATTGATGTTTGAGTTAGATCAGTTGGGTGACCCTTCACAGGGCAGGTTGGCCAACAGCTGGTGCTTAGCATCTGAGCTTCCCAAGGCCCTGATGAAAGAGCTCAGGAAGGTATGAGGCCCAAAGGACAGATTATGAAGTTCAAAGAGAGGTCAGGGACATCTCCGCGCAAGGGATGCCCACGTTCAGCCTCTCCTGAGAGGCCTCATTTCTCTTATTGGCCTTGATCCTGTGAGCCCCTGGGCCCTGGCATTCCTCTCCCATGCAGACTCTGGAGGAGATCTTTGCCCAGCTGGATAAGATCCTTCCCCTTCTTTGTAACTTGGGTGGAAAACCAACCCAAACACATCTTTCCTGGGGCTGTATCTGTTAGCTTCTAAGACAGGCAAAGTCGCTTTGGGGAAGAAGAGACTGTTTTTTGTTCATTTCTCTTTTGCAATTTATTCCTAGCACCAGGCTAATAATGTCCAAATCTGTTGTTGTTTTGTTCAGTCGTGTCCCACTCTTCGTGACCTCATTTGGGGTTTTCTTGGCAGAGATCCTAGAGTGGTTTTTCCATTTCCTTCTCTAGCTCATGTTGCAAATGAGGAAACTGAAGCAAATAAGGTCAAGTGACTTGCCCAGGGTCACACAGTTAGTAAGTACTTGAGGTCACATTTGAACTCAGGTCTTCTTGACTACAGAGCCCATGTGCTATTCACTCCACCACCCAGCTGCCCTAAAAATATAAGGAAACTGAGGCAGATAGAGGTTAAGTGACTTGCCCAGAGTTACACAGCTAGTAATTATCTCAATCTGGATTTGAACTCTGTTCTTCCTGACTCCAGCCCCAGCATTCTATCCACCATACCATGATCCATCCCTTATAATTAGGATGTTAGAACTGCAAAGGCTCATGAAGCAAAGAATACTAGAGATGAAAGGGACCTTAGAACATGGAATGCTAGAACCCAAAGAAGCTTAGAACACAGGATAATGGAACTAGAAGTGACATAGAACATAGAGTGTTAAAGGGAATTCAGATATCATCGTATTTAACCCCTTCATTCTACAGATGAGGAAATTGAGCCCCCCAGAACGGTAGGGACTTGCCTACGGTCTCAGTGAGTTACCTAGATCTAAACGTCACTGGGCTCCCAGTCTGCTGTTTGGGTTTTTTCCTCCCCCCATCACATAAATCCTTTGGTGTTGAAGAGGTCCAGAAACTCTGCCTCCTGGGCCTGTTGTAACTACTTTATGATGAAAATCTCAGATTTTAAAGGGTCTTTTGTTCAGCTATTAAAAAGCTGTTTAGCAAGCAGAGAAGAAAGAGTGATGAATTATTCTCAGGCACCTGCCTTACTTGTTTATTAAATAAAAAATAGCCTCACTTGATCATCCATCACACTGGGCTCCTTTTTGATTTCTGGGCAGCCAATAGAAATGACTCCATGGAAAAATTGTGCTTAGATAACTCTTTCCTTTCTCCACAAGTGGCCTGATTGACACACTCAGGCTCTGAACCAGCAGCCAATTCCTTGCTGCCCTCCTAGCTCTCACTGTTATAACCTTTTCTGCTCTGGCCTAAGAGGCCTCTTGCCATCGTATAGTACCTTTCAGAGCATGACCCATCTCTGACATGAGAACCATACTAGGTAGAGGAGCCTTGAAGCTTCCCCAATACCTTGATAATTGGAATCACCAAGTTAGAAGACAGCTAGTCCCATCTCTCTCTCAGAGCAAGAGCTTATCCCAGTTTTTCTAGATTGAAAATCCTTGAGTCTGGAAAACCAATGTTTGGTATAAGGAAGTAGAAAGGACTGGATCAATTTCTCCACTGTGCCATCTTCTTCTATCATCAGTCCTAGCCACAATCTCATCTAGGTGAAGTTAGAAAAGACACAAGCTTTAGATACAGAGCATATGAGTTCTAATCTCCCCTCAGCTGTTTATCACTATGATCTGCTTCCTCGTTAGGTAGAAGATTAATCAACCAGTCACCAAGCTTGTAGTAAGTGCTTTCTGTGTACCAACCAGACAGTGCTGTATGCTGGGTATACAAAGATAAAAATTTAAGTCATTGACTTTAAGGAGCTTACCTGTGACAACATGAACATATATAAATATATGTAAGATGTACACAAATAAATACTAGATAATTGGGGGAGGAAGGGCACCTGGAGTTGGTGAACTAGGAAAAGTTTCTTGTAGGTGATGGCCACCTGAACTTCTAAGAAGTGGTGTGTGAAGTGGGGAGTGCATTCTAGGCATGGAAGATAGCCTATGCATCTTCCACAGAGATGGAACATGGAGTGTCTTGTGGAAGGAACCAGTAGAAGGCCAATTCAACTGGACTGAAAAAAAATTGTGAAGGGAAGAACAAATAAATAAGGCTAGAAAGACAGGTTGGGGCCATGTTGTGAAAAGGTTTAAATGACAAGACATTCACAGTTGATTTTAGAAGTGATCATGAGTCCTTGGAATCTATTGAGCAGAAGGACATAGTTAGATCTGTGCTTTAGGAATAACACTTTTATAAATGGGTTAAGAATGAATTGGAATGAAGAGGGACTTGAGTCAAGGAGAAAAATTAGAAGATTATGCCGGTAATCCAGAAAAGAGATGATGAGGTCCACAGTTATGGTGGTCTGACCCTTTAAGTGGAGAGAAGGGAACAGAATGGCAAGAATTGATAACTGATTGGACATATGACTTGAAGAACAGTGAGGAGTCAAGGATGAATCAAAGGTCACCCTCTTTGGATGACTTAAAGGATGGTGGGACCCTGATAGAAATAAAAATAAGCAAGATCAGAATTGAGGTGAGCAGTTGGGGGAAAGATGATGAGTTTTGTTTTGTATATGTTGAGTTTGAGATGCCTAAAGGACATCACTAAGGTTCCTTCAAGTTCAAAATCCTATAAACCTGGACTCCTCTCCAGGCCTTTACCCTTTTGGGGATAAAGAAGAGATGGAGAGGGAAGACAGGAAGAATAGTCTGTACCCCTTTATAAGTGGGATATCCAGAATCCATGACCTCACAGTCAAGTCAAATGTTGAACCTCTTATTTAGGTTCTACCCTGAATAAAAACGTGAAATTTGTTTCTTGGTATTCTCTCCTTTTTCTTTCTATGCCATTTTCTCCCTTCATCACTCCTTTCCAAAGCAAATCCTCCCTATCCCCAACACTCTCTTCCCTTTCAATTCTAGTGAGCCAGTAGGATCCTAAAATTTTAGAACTGAAAGAGACTTGTATAGACCTATGAAATTATGCAAAAGAAAGTGAGTCCCAGAGAGATATAAGTAGAATTTTTAAAAATTCATTTTTTTTCAATTATCAAGCATTTTCCCTTCCCCCACTGCAAAGTATAAAAATAATGACAGATGATTTAGGAGGAGAATAAAAGAAAAACAAAACCCTTGTAACAAATAAGTATAGTCAAGTCAAATTAATTCTTAGATTGGACGTGTCCAAAAAATCTGTGTCTCATTCTGTATATTAATTAATCACTTTTCTGTCAGGAGGAGAATAGTATGCTTCATCACTGGTCTTCTGGAATTGTGATCAATCACTATGTTAAGTAGCATGATGATATTCTTCAGGTGTCCTAAATTCAAGCCTGGAGTGAGTTTTGCCACAGAAACAGTGTTATAAATAGTAGTTAGGAATAGTTGAAAAGCTATACTACTGTATTTAAGGGACATTATCATTGAATAAGCCTTTGTGTGCTGGCCTGAGAGTCTTAGTACCATTTATAATAGCTGACATAGCTTTTATAAGTGTTATGAAAGAACTTATGTGTAAATTGAGGAATGCCTATTTAATCTAATTATTGTTTGTTTTCTTCTTGTAAAGGTTATATAAAAACAGGTTGAAAACTAGGGCATCATCCCTAGAGTACTTACATTCATAGAGTACTTACCTTACCATGTGCCAGGAACTGTTTATAGTTATTTATTACCTCTATGTCTTCAACAGAATACTGAGACTATGCAAGATTTTGGTTATTGGCACCAGAGCCTGCCATACATATGATGTGATTTGAGAGGCGCCTGATGGTTCTTCCACCCCAGACTGTCAGTTGCTCAAATTTCCTACAATTAGTGTTTCTGCTTTGTATCAGAGCACTGTTTCTAGACATGAAATGTTCATGTAGTATAGTATTGAAAAAAAAATAGTATCAACAATTGACACATAGTCATTGGCTTGTTTTTGTTGATTAATTTTTTAAATACTCAAGTGAATTTGCAATCTCGTTAATGAAATAGATGGTCTCTCTTTTGCAGGCAGACTACAATTTCTGTCCATCCAGGATGTCTCTTGTTCATATCCTCCTGTGTTACTCAACACCTCTACACACACACACACACACACACACACACACACACACACACACACACACACACACACAAATAAGATGTTTTTGTATTTCTCTTGATGCCTGTGTTTGTATTTCAAAGTTTCTACATAGCTCTGATCTTTCTATGAGGAATGCTTAGAAGTTGTCTATTTCATTAAAAATCTTGTTGGGGACGGGGGGAGGGGGGGAGGGAGGGCAGGAATCTGGTTCTAAGAGATCTGGGCAGTTTTCTCTCATGATATCTTGAAACATTATGTCTAGGCTCTTTTTTTGGTCATAGCATTCAGAGAGCCCAATGATTCTTAAATTATCTCCTGTAGATCTTGTTCTCCGTGTCAGTGATGGGAGATATCTTATGTATTAATTCTATTTTTTTCAGTCTCTTGTCTTTGTTTAATATTTCTTGTTGTCTCATGGAGTCATTCATTTCTATTCAATTCATTCTAATTTTCTAGAAGTTTCTTGTTTCGGTAAATTTCTGTACCTCTTGTGCTATGCTTTTAATTCTCTCTCTAAGTCTTGAAAAACTGGAAAAGATCCAACTGATTAGTTAACCTTGGATTAGTTAATCCAAGAGGCAACAAACCGGGTGATTCAGTGGGTAGAGAGCAGGACCCGGATTTTAAAAGACCTGAACTTCACCCTCAGACATTTATATAGCTAGATGACCCTAGGAAAGTCATTTAATCTGTCTGCCTCAGTTTCCTCAACTGTAAAGTGAGCATAAGAATAACACCAATCTCCCAGGATTGTTGGGAGGATCAAATGAGATAGTATTTGCAAAACACTCATGACAGTGCCTGGTATGTGGTAGGCACTTAATAAATTAATTTTCCCTCCAACCCTCCCATTTTATAGATGACAATAATAAGTATCAGAGAGATTATGTGATTTGTCTATATTCACATAGGTAAAAAGTTCTGTGAGAACCAGGACCCAAACCCAGGTTCTTTGATTCTGAAGCCAACACGGGGTCCATTACACCATGCTGTTCAGAATGGTTCCCTTCCTCTTCATAGAACTTACTAACAAGGCTCAGCTCAGGCTCTCTATGAAGCTTTTTCTGATTCCTCACTCCCCACCACACCAAGTACTAGTGCCTACCCTCCATTCCTGAACTACCTTATATGTATCTTGAATTTATTCAGCATATATTTATAGATGTACCCTTTGCCTTCTCCAGTAGAATGGAATCTTCTTGAAAGCAAGGACGGTTCAGTTTTGGTTTTGTATCCTCGTTACGTAGCATAATGCCTGGAACATAATAGGTACTTAATAAAGTACTGTCAATTGACTGATTGATTGTCTCTAAAAGTAAAGAGGGGGCCCAGCTGCAGGACCTGCTACCTACTTCTGAGGGGGAATCTTCCAGCCCTGGACCGAGATGACTTGGAAAATCAATGAGCTGAGAGCTGAGGGGGGAGAGAAGGAGGAATTTTCCAATAATTGCCAAGAAACAGATTTAGACTGGAGCTTATCCTGTGCAGTGACTTAACAGAATTTATATCTTTATTAATTGAATAACAAATTTAATTAATTACAATAAATGGCTTTAATTGAAGTGAGAATGAGAGCATGGACAAAATGCTAGGGAGTAATGAGCCTCAGATTTCTTAGCATCTGGAGTTAAAATGATCTTTAATTTCAATTTGGAAACAAAAATAATGTGACTGCAGTCAATTTTTCTCCTCCCCACCTGTTCTTTGAATGGTATTGTTACTCGCTGGCAAAATGAAACTGTCTTTGTTCACTCTCTCTCTCTCTCTCTCTCTCTCTCTCTCTCTCTCTCTCTCTTTCTCTCTCTCTCTCTCCTCTCCTCTCCTCTCCTTCCTTTTCACTCTCCCCCTCTTTCTTCTCTTTATGTCTGTCTCTCTGTCCCTCGCTGTCTCTGTCTCTCTCTCTGTCTCTGTCTGTCTCTCTGCCTCAGTTTGCCCCATTGGTAAAGTGGGAATGATTTTGAGTTTAAGTGGCCTCTCTCCCAGAGACAATTGCATTTTAATGCTCTGTTAGAAGCCTTAAACTTAGTACTGAATAATGCTTCCAGAAAATATTAGACTGTAATTGGTGAATAAGGGAAGTATTTGTCTGCAAGTACTAAGAAAACTGTGTGTAAAAAGAGAATTAATTCCCCATGGAGAAAGAGGCCCCATAGGAATAGTCTTAACCCTGCTGCTAGTTCATTTTCATTGCCCTCTCTAGCCTCAGTTACTTCATCTGTTAAATATGGACATTGAACTAAGGTCTCAACTCTAAAATTCACTTTCATTAGCCTAAGAGTCTCTGTTCTAAAGTACTTTACAGCTCTAAGACTGAATCTCTTACTCAGTTGAACATTTATTAAGCACCTGCTGTGTGCTGAGCCTTGTAGTAGGCTCCAGAAAGGATACAATATTTAGACAAGACCCAGGCCCCACCCTTAAGGAGCTAACAGCAATAATATTCCATTCAGTGCCCTGCTTGTACCATCGAGAGCAAAACTCAATGAAATGTTAGATTTTAAGTTCAAATGCCAGCATTTTGCTCAACTCCTATATGGCCTTGGGCAAATCACTTAGCCCTCAGTGTCTTAGCTTCCTTATCAGTAAAATGAAAGTGTTGAGATGACCCCAATGTCCCTTTCAGCTATAAATCAATCATTCTACATACTCTAGCTGTTTCCAGATTACTACTGACAAAAATCAATCTCCCTGACCACCACTCCTTGCTTCCCTCATCCCTACTCATGAGGGCTCCCATCCTACTGCGGTCCTGGTTCCCATTCTTCTGTATCCTTCCACCATGTCCTCAGGACCTACTGTTCTATTGTTGACAAATGGTCACATTGAATCTGTGCCCTCCTCCCAGATATCTCTTTGCATATATTTTATGTTTTCTGACAGGTTGTTTCCCTCCAATAGAAAGAATGAAGGAGAAAGTACTTATTACGTGTTTACTATGTGCAAAACTGTCCATGAGCTAAGCTCTGGAGAATCAGATAGAAAAGACAGTCCCTGCAGTCAAGCAGGGGCTTCCTTGGGGAGGGAGGGAAATAGCACATCTGAGAAGTTTCTGCAGCAAGGAGACGGGTAGGTCCGATGGTCCTTAGGGTGCCACAGCAAAGCTGATAATAGTGCATCTTCCTTAATGTTGATTCCATGGATAAATTCATATATTTTGGACACTTAACCAATTAATTACATGAAGACCTTTAGTGTCAAAAGCTTTCTTTTCTGGGTCTCCACAAGTTGTGGTTGCTGAGGACACAGAGACAGCAGCATGGGCAGAGGTGGTTGCCAGGTTGCATCTCCATAGAGGTGGGTTGGTTCCTAGGTTGAGGCTAGGCAGGACCTTTGGTCTGGGAGTTGAGAGCCCACCTTTCCCAAGACACTTGGGTTCAGGGTCCTTGCTTGTCTCCATTAAGGTCTGAGGAGGGCAGACAGTGGTTGAGATGATACCTATGGTTTGACGCACCTACATCTTGCCACCTTCTCTGTCTTCCTTGGAGTTTCTTGCTGCCACAGCCAGGAAGTTGTTGAGATCAGAGACTGGTTCATTTGGTGTTTCCATCTTCAATCCCTAGTGCATGGTAGACACTGAATAAATCCTTGAATTGAATTGAATTCCTGTATCTTAATCTTATGTCCCCAACTAGACTATAAGGTCCCAAGAGCACAATCTGGATTGTCTCCTCTTACAGTCTCCACAGTATATAGCAGGGGGCTAGTGAGTAATGATTTGCTGCCCCCATCTCCAAGCAAAACTGTGCCCCAGCTCTATGGAGTGAAAGGAACCAGCAGAGCCACATCTGGGGGTACATTTTTAGGCAAAGATTCTGAATTCACCCCTTGGAGGAGGAGTAGATGGGTACTAGGCTGACAGGAACACAGAAACCAGAGCTTAAGGGAAATACAATAAGTAAAGCAAGAGGAGGAAGAGGAGGAGGAGGAGGAAGAGGAGGAGGGAGAAGAGGAAGCAAAAAAAAGAGGAAGGCAAGACAAAAGGAGAAAAGTCAGAAAGACAACTAGCAGACACACTTAGTGCCAACCTATAGACCCCAGTTAGCCCCCTGCCCCATCCCTATGCAAAGCCACATCTTCTTCCACCATTTCTCTGATGACACTGGCCTTAATTTTTATTTTAAATACACATACACACAGAGAGAATGCAACTGTAGCCCAGGCCTTTGGCTACTTGTGCAATAAGCAGACGAGTTTGGATAGAATGTAGAATACAGAAAAATGAGTTGCATAAGGTAAGAGTGGAAAAGTAGGTTGGTGCCTGATGATGGAGGACCAGGCCAAGGAGTTAGTATTTTAATCTCTAGGCAATGGGAAGCAAAATTATTATTATTTTTTT